>JAPVLO010000135.1:6547500-7747500 GCA_027257055.1 Cephalopachus bancanus | reverse complement strand
AAAGTTGAAGTCTGGTATCCTTCACACTTTTTTTGTCTGCTTGGATTCTCAGATTTCAAAACCATGTTGCTATGCATCATAGTTTTAAGGGTAGGCACCCAAATTAATCAATGTAAATGAGGCTCCCTCATCCACCCTTCTAAATACTTTGCAAGGAGGAGATAGAGGCAGCTCTACCAGGCTGCTAAAACTCAGCCTATGTGCATCCTAATAGCCTCGAAGACTCAGTCCCTTGGGATGGGATGTTTTCTCAGCTGCCCCCTCAGTGAGAGTTAAGGAACAGAGAAATAGAACCAAGGCAAGAGAGATGGGAGCACAGTGAGAAGGGAAGAAACATGTTGCACTGGCGCCCATTTGTTTTCATGATTAGCTCCACAGTCTTCTGAAATATCAGAATGCTGCTGTAAAACCTGGGGATCACAACCCAGATAGGCAGGAAGTTCAGGGATTTCGAAAGTGACTCAGGTTAAATATGATTAACAGTCATTACAGTAAAGAAAGTACTACTGAGTACTTCACTGAGATAGAACGTTTACTATAAAGGATCCACGTACCCAATGTTGGCCTGAGCCTTGATGCTGATGGTCAGGGTCAAGGCTGCTTGGAAGCTGAGGGAAGGGGGGGCTACTGGGTGTAAAGTCTTGAGCTTTGGAATGAGACACTACATACCAGCTGTGAACCTCTGGTAAACCCCCAAACCTCTGAACCTCAGTTAACTCATCTGTAGAATGAGAGGGATAGAACAACCTCTTCTCCATGGATGTTGGTGGATTAATAAGATGATAGATAATATCTGTAAAGCAGCTCAATAAATAGCAACTACTATCATCATCTCTGTATGCCTGTAATAGTAATCAAATGTAAACACTAGGTATTGAACTTTATTAGATCATAGTGACTCCATATGGGAATAAAGTCTTTTCCATCGATAAATTTATTACTCTTAATTTCATGTAAATGTAAAAAAAAATAAGCATAAAAATGGTACAGATAGTGACCGGGCATGGTGACTCATGCCTATAATCCCAGCACTTTGGGAATCTGAGGCAAAAGGATTGTTTGAGCCCAGGAGTTTGAGACCAGCCTGGGCAATGGAAAGACCTTGTCTCTACAGAAAGTAAAAATATTAGCCAGGCGTGGTGGTCCATGTCTATAGTCCCAGCTATGTGGGAGGATTACCTGAGTCTGGGAGGTCAAGACTGCAGTGAGCCATCCTTGTGGCAGAGTGAGACCCTGACTCAAAAAAGAAAAAAAAAAAGGAAAAGAAAAGGTATAGATAAGAAGTACAAGCATGAATAAAGGGTTAGGAGTAAATGTCAAAGTTACTTTACAACCCTGTAATGTTAGCACATGTAATTGAGAGCGGAGCCATCTGATGAATGGAATTAAATAGTACTGTTGCTGAAGAACAGGCTGCCATTGGTGAATATTTGCCTTCAAAGTAGCCTTGTTAAAAGTGTAAAAAACTTTATTTGCCATAACATTTCATGTAATCGGAGGAAAAATAGGAGACATGCTTTCTGAAGTATTCATTCTTCCTTAGAATTTTTCCCAGAAATACATGTTCAGAAAATTTAATGAATTCAAAATAGTTTGCTCCAAAATGCAAGAACTGTTTAAATTAACTACATGTCATGTTTGCTAGCATTTGCTGACCATCTATGTGTTAGTTACCATTACTGGTTACAAAAAAAACTTGATTTGAATGAGATACAGTCTATACTCCAAGAACTCACAGCCTAGCAAGAAAGTCATACTTGTCTCAGTAACCATAGTATGTGTCAGACTCACTAGGTGTGTGCTAAAAAGTGCTAGGGTAAGCCAAAAGGGAGCTTTTGCTCTGGTTCTACATATATTATATCCTCCCATTCCGAGGGTCCTTGTGTTTCATGTAGGTGGTGTTTAGTGAACAAAAAGCCTTCCTCTTAGACTCTAATTGATTAAAGACTCTTAAAAGAAGCATAAATTAGAAGTGAACACAGTTTTTTGGACTTACAGTGAAAATCCAATTTCTAAGCCTTTCTGGCTAAGTCTTGCCACTCAGGAATGTAAGTTTGAAACATAAAGCCATTCTTTAAGCTAACTTGGATGACTGGGATTTATTCAAGAGACAAGTTATTGATGTTTCAGTATTGAGCAAATTAACCATGTTTGATATTGGATGTGATGGGGTCAAGATATCAGAAGTTGTGCCCATGACATTTCTCTCCCCAAGGATCTGAGTCTACATTTAGTATAAAGCAATTTTTTATTGAAAAAACTTGAAAACAATTTAATGAATTTGAAATAAAATGTCTGAGGACTCAAAAGCCTTTGGAACAGTGGTTTTCAGCCTCAGGAGTATGCACATAAAGATTGCACGCTCAATCCATGGAGGTTCAGAGTCAGATTTGTTTGGCCTGCCCAAAGTCTGGGCACCTATTCTGTAGATGTTTCTCAGTCAAAGGTGTTCATCAGAACCACCTAGAGAGTTTAAGAAACAAACAAGCCAGACACAGTGACATATGCCTATAATCCTCGCTACTTGAGAGGCTGAGGCGGGAAGACTACTCGAGCCCAGAAGTTCTAGGCTGCGGTGACATCACGCCACTGTGCTCCAGCTTGGGCAATGAAAACAAAACATTGTTGGAGGAGCCAGACTCCAGGCTTTGTGAATGGGTTCTCCTAGGAAGGGGAAGTTTATTTAAACCCATTTTCCCAGGGAGTCCATTTCTACCCCCTTAAGAAGCACTACTTGAGAGAAACGTTAGGCAGACTTCTGTAAAAGGGCTGTTAATTGCCTTCTAGCCAGGAGTCATAGGAAAAGGAGGAAATGGCTTTTTATTTCCAGATTATCATTTGAAAGACATTTTTGTAGCTTGATTTCCACTCAGAAATAGATGTCACCAACACAGGATGAGAGAAACTTATAAAGAATTATGAACTTCCTTTAAAATGAGAAAGTCAATGAAGGGAGGCAGCTTACCCAGAAAAGGGGAAAATTAAAATCTGAAATAATTTATGAGGAAAATAATTTTCCAGCTAAGTTCTATTAGCTGTTTATTCAAAACATTTGAGAGGAATGTTTGTAATCAGGGCATATTGTAATCTCCCTGCAGCCTGAGGCTTTCATTTGTCTCTCCTGGACTTAACAATTAGGACTGCATGGGGGCAGATTCCCCACAGAAGTGGCCACTGTCCAGTGTCAACCATTCTGATGGTCATCCACTGCAGTGACCATTTAAGAAGTGGCTTACAGACAGCACAGTGACATTTGTGCTTTTCTCTCATATTTTCACCTTCGCCTGGAAGAAGTTGGAAAAACCCCTTTCTCTCCTAGCCTTTTTCTTAGCCTCCTTTTCTAACTCCTCCCTTTAGTAGTCACATACTGTGGTATGTCAGACTTCAATATTCTTTGGTCCATGCTTTTTTAGTGGTATTCAAACATGGTGTACTTCAAAATCATCATCTGACAGCAGAATGGAGGCTAGTCAGAGGGCAGAAGCCCAGTGAGGGAGGAGGTTGTTAGAGCAGCATCCCCAGTCAGGGAGCCTGGTGGACTCTTAAAGGTGGTTGCTGCAGGAATGGAGAGAAGAGGACATATATGGGAGGCTTTAAGGAAGCTGAATAGACAGGACTGATTGATGGGTTGATTTGATGTGAAGGATGAAGGAGAAGGAGGAAGACAGAATGACTGTGATTTGAAGCTTGGTCAGCTTCATAGAAATCGATTCCAGTGACGACATGAGAAGCAGAGCAGGAGAAAGGGGCCACAGGTGAAAACTGCGAGTGTGGCTGTCGACAGCCTCATTCTGAAGAGCCTGTAGAATCGCCAAATATTTATAGAAGAGGGAAACTGGGCTGAAAGTGTACGTCAGGGAATCCCTAATAGAACAGTGGCCATGGAAGACATGAGAGCATGGAGACCCAGGCATTGCAGAGCATGGAAGCAGAGGCTGAGATGAGTGCTGAGGAACTCTGATGTTCTCCGGAGGGGCCTGGGAGGGAGTGCCAGAAAGCTGAGAAGCAGGGCCAGGGAAACAGGACTGAGACTGCTCTCGTAGAACAAAAAGAACCTAGGAAAATGACTAAAGCTGTTGACTTGTGGAGCAGTGAGGTCATTGGTGACATCATTGGAGTGTTGGAGAGAAGGAAAGATGATGGGCTATGGAATAGTGAGCAGGAGGGGAGCTATGGGACACAGCAAGTGTAGACACCACCTAGGAAAAGCCCAATGGATGGGAAAGAGAAGAGGTCTAGAAGTTATTGATCAACTTGTAATAATAAATGGCACAATGACAAACTAACTGCTGGGAGTTCCTGTTCAGAAAAGAAGTTACCAACAGTCTCACTCACTAGGAAATCCTTGAGTAGATGCACATTTGCTTTAAAATTGGTAGCTTACTTATCAGTTAGCAACTTGTGAATAATTAATCATATTTATCAAGCACTTAGTACCTGTTAGGCATTGTAATTTATCTTTATGTTTATGAATGCATTTGATTTTCACTAAGAGCCAATTCCTTCCAGACAGCTCTGAATTTCTGTTTTTTGATGAAAGAGTAAATTATTCCAAGCGAGCATCTCTGCTCAGAGACTTCTCCAGGTGTCATTTTTCTCTTGATTTCTTGTTAACTCATCCTTACCCCACTGCTCAAAAACTTCAGGAAGTCATTCCTACACACTCACTAATGAGTTAAGGAACTTGAATGGATCTCCATATTTCAGAGAAATTTTACAGTCACCACTCCATGCCATTGCTTGGGTACTAACATTTAACCTGCTTCTGTCTATAAGGTGCCACTCATTGGAAATCCAAGTCATGCCCTGGTTGCCCTTCTCCCCATCCCAGTGCTGATGGGCTTTCCTTCAATTCTTGATTTCTTAGTTCCAGAGCACAGACTACATTTTCTAAAGCAAAAGTTCTCTGGAGCTTGTAGATGGAATTCAGGGATCTGTGAATGTGGCTGGGGGAAATTCATTTCTGTTTCTACTACCTCCACTGAAATTCAATGTTTTCTTCAAATATGAATGTAGACAAGAGTCCAGCATAGTGTAAGCAGATCCTGTGACTTTGTCACCTGCAAAAATCACAGACATTTTCACAGTACATTGCAGTTGTCAGAGATAATTTAATAGGTTGTTTCAATCATCACTGGTAATACGACAGATATTAGGTCTGCCATTAAGTCTTAGTGCGATAATAAGGAAGTGTGCTTCTTACTCTACAACAGTTCTTGCTTATATTTTGATGACTATATTGTGATGTAGTTGGGTTTTTTGTATTCCTGTGAATCTAAAGATGATATTCTGAGAAGGGATTCTTTGGGAAGTGCCAAACAAGACCCATTCATAGCAAGGGTTCCTGTTTCCTACCCTATCAATTCTGTAAACTGAACATGTTTCATCTTATATATAAGATTCTGTATAGGGGAGGTGAATCTCCTTTTTCTTTCTCTTTCTCTCTCTCTCTAATTTAGTTTTAAATAAACTATATTTTCTAATTTTAAAAAATTCTATATAAAATTAGGAGTACAGGTCTTCAAAACTAAGTAGACATGCTAATTGCTCTGTTGCCTTCCTTCTAGGTTTTTCAACATGGAGTCTTTCAAGGCTGAATGCATCTGTACATTTGCTGTTCAGACCTCCAGGTTCCCCACACAGTCTCGGCTCCCTTTCCTTCCTCTTTGAGAGCAGTCTTATTGAAGGCTTGAGCCCACCATTCTCCATCCAGAATCCCTGGCTGCCTCCTCCTTACCAGTATAGTTGCCTTCTGCTCTCTTTCACCTCATATGCAACATCATCTTCGGACTTTCTCATATGGGCTCCTCTCTGTATTGAAGCTAAGAACCCTGTTATTAGACCTATCAGCTCTGCCTAGATCCATAGCCATTTGGGATCATTTCCTTCTCAGAAGAACAGTTCCCTGCAGGGCCTTTCCATTCTACTTTCCGGGAGGTCAGTGGACAGTGTGGACTTGGTTTGCCAGCACCCAACATCAAGAATCTCTTGTGTCCATGCTTGGCCCAGAATCCTCTTCCAGGCAGCCCTCTGGGCCACTGCTACTAATGGTGTGGAGTTGGTGGAGAAAAGTCACCTGCTTTCCAGCATGGCCTCATATTGTGTTTGGCATCCTTGTCACTCAGGACCTTGTCTTTCCAGTGGCCCTTCCTCTGCATGTCTCCCCCTTGCCCACCACCCTGGCTCAGAGCTTGAACCTCTCCTGCCTGGAATTTGGCAGAAGTCCTCAGATAACCACTCAGCTTCTGTAAGTCCATTCTCCCCACTGCTAATGAGGTCTCTTTCCCACTAAAAATCCTTCTACCCATCCATTGTCTGCATATGGAAGTCCTTGGCTTGCACACAAAGGGCTCCCTTTGGTCTGCTGCTCCAGCTAGTGGCTCCACACAGTGACTTTTAACTATTGCCATTTCCCCCAGCCCCGGTGCATCTTGAATTGTCTAAAGAATGACTTAGAATGTTTAATATAAATATAGAAGTTGCAAACACATGCATTCTGGGGGCCAAGCAGGTCCTTTGAATGAGTGGAGCTGTGGGTAAGGGTTTTGGTTAACAGGGAGGGCAGCTTGCAGCCATGGAAGCGGTTGTCACTAACCGCTGTGCTCCTTATACTCAGTGACCCCTGGCTCCCAGATGGTCCTAGTGTTTAAGGAAAGCCAAGGATCTGGATTTACATAGAAAACCTTATCATTTTTAAACCTTACCATTTTGATTCTCAAAAATATTAGGCACTTGTAGGGACTAAAGAAAATGTTTCTGCAGACTAGAAACAGCCCCTGAGTCACCAGAGTGAGATTCTGCATCAAATCCACCCCCAACCTTCTCGAGACACCGACACAGCTGAGCGTTTAAGGCTCAGCTGGATTTATATCTTGTTGCTCCTGCTTCTGTCTCAACCATTCCCAACACCCATGTCCCCAGGTATCTGGTAGCCTCCTCTCCATGCCTCTGCACACAGTGTTCCTGGATCCATCATTCTGCCTGCTGGAATGCTGCTCATGGTGTCAGTGCTGCCTGCCTCCCCCATGCCCCCCCATGCCCCCCCCCCGCTTTCCTCTCTAGGACCCAAGAAAGTGACTCTTTTTTGTGCCCCATCCCTTCATTCCCAAATTAACCTTCTAAAGACAACCAATGTAGCACTCGCCACACTGTGTAGTAATCATTTATTTCCGTTTCCACCTTCCCTACTAGATTGTGACTTTAGTGTGAGCAGCAGTTATCACTTACTATTCCATATGTCCCCAGCACCTAGTGGAGTCCTGGCCTGGCAGCGTGGCTCAGTGTGTGTCACGTGGTTGAACTGAACAGTCTCCAAGGCAGCTTCCTGACCATGAGCCCTGCATTATGCTGTTAAGGCAGGCTACCCAAACAGAGATAAAGAAAGATGGACTGGGCTGAAACTTAGTCCCCAGAGCCATGCATGCCAGGGAGACCTGGGAGCAATAGCCTGACCATCTCAGGATCTCAGAAAGGGGGGGTCCCTGTGGTGAGTACGGGGAAACCACCAGACCCTTGCATGGGAGTCATGAGACTGACTCTATAATTAACATTAATATGTATGATGTATTCGGGGGGGCCCAGAGCCAAATCAGAAGCTATACAGATTCTAGGAATGCAGTTATTTGCAGACACATAGGCTGAAGATCATGTGATACCCTGATATTTCTAAGTAGAAACATGGAATGTGCCCTGGGCTTCCTGAGGACACTCCTGTCCTTAGTTGTGGAGTTACCACCAGCCATCTCCAGTTCAGCCAATCGACAACAGACCTTCTCATTCCTCTTTTCCTGACACCCCCTCCAAACCCCAGATCTGCTTGTCTTTGCATCTCGGAGTCACCTGAGTCAGTAGACTGGGACTATGCCTGGTCTTGTGTATTGTCCTTCCTCACCCACTCCCGGACAGTCACCAGATCCTGCCTCCTTTTCTTGCTAAATACCTGGCCTGTTGTGCCCTCTTCAGGAGTCCTGCACTGCTGGACTTGTTTAGCCCCTCCTTACTGCTTTCCTGGACATGTGTTTGGACCTCCTCACTGGTTTCTAGCCTACAGTCTGTAGCCCTCAAATATGTCCTCCTTTCTGCTGCCAGAGTGGTCTTTCCACCCACATTGGAATGAGCTGTGGAGCTGAAACCTTTCCCAGGATCCTAGACCTCTGGGATGGAGTCTGAGCTCCATACCCAGTCCCTGCCTCTGCTTCTCCCTTCACCTGTGCGCTTGGACCTTGGTGCTCCTGGGCACCCCTGAGATGCAGTGCTCACCCTGCCCCCTTGCAATCTCCCCTCTCCCATGTTTCTGCCTGCCTAAACCTGCCTTTTTCCTGGCCAACAGCAGGAGATTAACACTACAGTCCTGAGACTGCTGTCCTTAGAAGGACCTGCCTAGGGTGTGGTCCTGGATTGGCATCTGGGGATCTGGATTTTGGGGAGGGAGTTTTCCATCATCCCTGAGCTAATAAGAGTGCCTAAACTCTATGTGCAAGCAGTAAAATTTAGGCTGATACCTGCTTTCCTTATGGGAGCCTGGAAACTTGGTATGTGCCAGACAGAGAGTACCTTGGTATTGCCAACGCAATAACCCTGGGCACTGAGTCTCCAAAAAGGCTCTCAGGTAGACAACACTGAACATGTTTTTACAACTCACTGCTGGAGAAATTAGGCACATCCTGTGTGGTGACTCCACTGGAAGCTTGTACCTGGTTTCCTCAGACTTTATCCTATGCACCTTTTTCCTTTGCTAATGGCACTTTACATCTTTTTTCTTTAATAAATTATAGCTGTGAGCACAGCTGTATGCTGAATCCTGGGAGTCCTAGCAAATCACTGACCTGGGGTGGTTTGAAGAGACCCCCAACATACCAACTCTTTGTTTGTTTGATCTGAATTCTGAATTCTTTTTATCTTTTCTGCTACATGATATTTCACATATTGATGGGTTGCCTGTGAGTACTTATTACTTGCATAAAATGTATAATGGCCAAGTAATTTGAAGTATCAATTACCCTGCATAACAACTCTTTCAAGACTAAAGTCAGCCTTCTCTTTTCAAGGAACTTTTTCTTTATTTCACTATATTTCCAACTTCTTGACACTGCACTTTATTGTGTTTTATTGAGATTGTATATTTAGGTGTCTTTCTTTCCATAAGCTGTTGGATTTGAAAGAGGCTGTTAAATAGTTTACTTGACAGTAATTTGGATCTGAGACTCAGGAGATTTTGAAGAAAAGTCATTTATGTGTTCTTAGTTAGAAGTTTATAGACCTCCTTGAAGTCCAAAATGGAATATGAATTTGTACTTAGGCCTTTTCAGAAGAGGTTCCACGGTTTTGCAAAGGACTTGTAGCCTTCCCCCTCCTCTCTCTAAGAGATTAGAGCCATGGATTGCTTGACAGTTCCCAGGTTGAACATGTTGAACAGAATAACAAGAGGCCATTGCAGAGGCAGCCATGGGAATCATACTGGTAGGCCAGCACTCCAGGACTCAGCAGCTTTTGAATATAGAGATTTAAAGATGGAACCTCTCATGAGACTTTAGGTTTTGAGAACTGGGTACTTATAAGCATGGTGCTTCCACTTACATAATAGGAAAGTGAGAAAGAAAAGATGGCTGGATACAGAAAAAAACATTTCTTTATAAAGGAAACTGGAAATGAAAAACAGTTATTTTTTTTCCTCTGGGATATGGCCATTCTGATTTTTGACACTACCCCAAAATACAGAATGCTATTTCCATTCATGACTCTTGCTTTCAGTTTTATCCAAAAGAAGAATGATTCACAGTGAAAATGATGTTGTTGCACCGTGTACATACTCTATATTAAATTATAAGTAATGTGAACCACTTCATAAATTATTAAATTTGAAGTTCATTTTGTATAGAAAATTACATCTTTGAAAAGCTATGACATGGTTTAAATGAATCAAGTTTATCGTAAAACTGTTCTAGCCATAGTCATTTAATCTGAGCCATTTTATCAAACAAGAAAAATTTCCAATATTTTGACTACTCATCACTCAAGTAGTACAGCTGGTTCTATTAAAGAAGTCACTTCTACCATTTCAGTTGTGTTTGTAGATCCTGAAATATGTGCCTTTCTGTGTGTGTTTGGCATGACAGTGTCTGTCGTCCACTGCGCCTGAACTGTTGTATCACATATAAAGGTGCAGCCAGAGCCAAGCTTCAACGAGGCTCTGCTTTCTGTTTCTTCTACCCAGGATGACAAATCCCCAGGAAATGATCTTGTTCCTCGTGTATGTTTTACATGATGGACTTTACCAAGTGGCCTGTAAAGTCACTTCCCACTCAAGAATTATAAAGTCCTCTATTTTCACAGTCTGGCCATTACAATGAGGAAAACTAAAAACCTTTGGCATAAAACAACTTTTGTCAATCCTCTAAGCAAATGCTGCACACCGCTACCTGAGTGGCAACTCAGTTTCTGGGTGCCCTTGACAGGATGGATTCTGAAGCTTGTTACAATGTCAGTTACTCTCAGTTGTCCTGTCTGTTCGGACAAGCCAAGGCTCACACAGCCTTCTCCAAGGGGGGGTCAAGGGCCCTTGCCCAGCTCCTTCCAGCGACCCTGTCTTGGCCTTGCTTTCACTAAACTGCACATGGCTGTTTACCTGTCAAAGTTGTTCACTGTCATCGAACCTCTTTAGGGAATGGCTTATATCATCATCACTCTACCCCAACCTGGCTCAGCACCTGGGAGTCCATGCCTGGTCAGTGAATAATGAATGAAGTCACACTCAGAGGCAAGTCGCTTCTTTCTAATACTGGGAGCCTGTGCCATATCAGCAAGGTTCAGGAAAAGAGGGAAATTATTATTGTCTCAGCAAAGATTTGGATGTAGCAAAAAATGGAAGTAATTTACAATGAGATGAATAATCCATGGATTGTGATATCCATGATGAGGGCATTACTTTTGAGAATAATACTGTTAATTTAGTTCATGTGTAAGGTACTGTTTTCAAAGTGCTTTTATATTTTCCACCTCCTGCTGTGTGTGAAAATTTACAATCTCACACAGCACCCAGATAACCAGAGGATTTCCCTAATTCTCTTAACAAACAAAAAGAGTGAGTGAGAGCACATAGTTGCACCATGATCATTTATTTCTTTAACTTTTCTCCCTAGCCCATAAGTATTTGAGATGCTTCTCTCATTTGGACCCTGAATGCTTTTCTGACACTGGGGAAGGATTTAGGAGTCGTACCTGTGTCTGCCTTCTCCTTGCCCCTGCTTCCTCCTTCTCAATGTTTGGGGTCATCAGTATCCTTCCAGGGACTGATTTCACTGTTCATCTGTGTGCTTGAGAGGTATCCTGGCCGTATTGTTCCTTAAAGCTCTAAGTAAAAATGACTTTGTTCCATGGCGCTATGTTAAATTGGCTGGTTAATTCTGGTGTTATTTACCCTGTAATTCATTAGTTTCACCCCACCATTGGCAGCTGACAGGCTGTAATTTCACGCCTTGCAATAAAAGATGTCTCATAATCTGCTTCATTTAGCAGCAAGAGAATTTAATGAAATTAACTGCAGTCCTAATTATGCCAGTGAATACTAAAGACCGCCATCAAGTTTTCTCAGAAAAGGACGAGGTCCACCTCGTGAAGAATTTAGAATATAATTTCCTGGGAAAAGTTGCAAATGTCTTCCTTCTATTGGCCAACAAGGGCCAATTATGAGTACACATATGACTATAATTAACTGTTTTTTTTCTGAATGTCTCTCCAAGTATTCATAGTTTCCAATCAAATTTAAAAGCGATTCTTCTATCAGAGTGGTATACACAATATAAACAAGCTCACATTAAGTTTTCAGGATGATCTTTCCTCCTGTGTGGGTAGATTTCGAGCTGGTTTTTGATGTGTGGCTCTGGTAGGTTTCCCGAGTAAGTAGAAGCACTCTCTACTATGCTCAGTATGCTCAGAGAACAGCCTCTGTGGCTGCAGCTCCTCCCTGCTGTGGGGATGCCAACCTGGGAACTGCACGACTGCAGGCTTCTGCATGTTTGACTTGGAGTTTCCAGCCTCACCTAACCCCTCGCCCAGCACGTCTCCATTTCCCACGGCCTCTAGGCCAAGCCCATCCTTCTCCAGAATAAATGAGCTTTCCCTGCTTCAACTTCTACTCCCCATCCTGCTCCTGGAGGGCAAGAAGATAGGCATGTTCTGGGTACCTGATGCACCTGTCCTTGCCTCATGTGGGTCACGCAAGTCATCTCATGCCCTGACACACACTTTTCTTTCCCTCTCAGTGAGACCCTTTCTGGTCCTGCCTTTCATGAGCTCCTCTCCCCATTCCCAGTCTCCTTTACTGCCCCTTCCTCTTTGTTGGAAGAGAGGGCAGGGAAAAAAGAGAAGCACTGATGCCCCCTGGGAAGGCTCAACCCAGCACACCTCCTCCCTGCTCAAAGATACACTTGTCTCCTCGCCTCCCCAATCCCCTCCCCTCTTCCCCACGCAGTGTCCCTGGACCCTGGGCTGCTGCAGTTCGTGGCACCTCTTACAGTGCAGTGGACAAACAACAAGCAAACTGGGGATTAATAACGCGACAGATCGCTGCATTTGAGCAAAAGAATGGAGACTCATGGAGGAAGAAATGCTTGCTACAATTCTGTACAGAAAAATAACTCTGTCAGTGGAAGAGTATCTGTTTTATTTACTTATAATAGCCACAGTTACTAACTGCTACTAACTCTTTTTAATCTTGCTTTACTAATGAGTGGTCTTTCTCAAGTTCCAAAAATAGTCACCTCCCCATGGGCAATGCCTGGTTTCCTTGGCCGATGCACCTCTGCATCACGGGCCCCAACATTACATCAGCCGGCTGACTGCTACTCCAGCGCTCAGTGGCTCTGCCACCCAAACACTAGCATCCGTGGACAATGGTAAGGAAGCCATTCTCAGCAGCTCTCATTTCAGAGGCCACATTCGGAAAATGATGGCATAGTGTTTCTTCTTCATTTCTTGAGGCTACTTGTGGAGTAGAGCTTTGTAAGAAAGCACTTTGGGACGATTTGTAATAACTGCTGTGTGGTCTCACAAAAATTGCTGCTGTGCAAAGATTATCTGTCTTACTGATCACTCTTAGTCTTTGTGCTGCTCTACACAATGGGGGTGGTGACTTCACAGACATTTTAGATTTGAAAGGATGATGATTATACTTCGAAGTCAAAGAGTTGCAGGGCCACTCATGTCAAGTCCATTCCAGGGATCAGTGGGTTATCAGGCCCAAGTCCATAGAGGAGACTGTGGCTTGCTGTGAGCAGAGTCTGACTGACCTGCCCAGGAGGTTTAACATAGTAAGGGCCTGGACCTGCCAGGGTCCTCCTATTGCGTATGGCTTCCCTACACAGCCTATGGAGGGGTCTCCCGGGCGGGGTGTTGGTTGGGTTGCTGTTCACAGGAATCTCCCATAGGAAGGATGCTGGGCCAGGAAGGAGCCAGGAGACCTGGTTTCTAGGCATAGCCTAATGTCATCCTGTCCCTACCCCTCACCCCCACCCCCAGCTGCTTAGCCTTGGGCATGCCAGCCAGACTCACTAGGACATCTGGGTTCGTGGCCTGGCCTAGAGTGCTGGGAACCAGGAACCCTCAGAAGCTCCTGTTTAGGTTGTCAGTGCTGGATATATACCATGGACTTCCACCTGGCACTCCTGCTTCTCTGTCACAGCCAGGGAGTATCAACGGCTCCCCTACAGCTGGAGGGTTTGGACTGGGAGGCCATGGAGCTGTGAGCATACTAGGCAAGGTCAATTGCAGGGAATGGCAGAAGCAGTTTGACCCCAGCTTTCATGCCCTAGGCATACCCTAGGCCATCATCACCCCTCAACTGATGCATCTTACGTGGCGGATGGGTGGCAGGGGTTGGCACTGGTTTCAGGAATTCTGTTAAGGCAAGGTGTGTTATATGTTCTTGCAGTTACCTTGCCACCAGTGCCCCTCAGTCTCCCTACCTTGGAGTATTTGAGCCCAAGCCGGGATGCCTGGGCTTGTCTCCAGATGTGTGACCCTGAGCCCAGCATGTCAGCCCCAAGACTGCCCGGAAATACAAGTACAAGGAGCCTGTGAACAGAAAGAAGCAGGAATGGGGCAGCGCTTCCTGAGTGCTTGCCATAAAAATAACTGAGCTGAAATTAAATCTAGGTTCTGGTAGCCTCCTGTTAGGAAGAGAAATAAACCCGAGTGTTTTGATGCACAACCTGCACATCTCATCTGCAGTATGCCAGAGGTAATTTTGGCGACGAGCAGTAAGGAAACCTGAAGTATTTCTCTCCCAGACCCTCCCAGCTTATTAAAAGAACTTATAGACATGAAAATACATTAAAGTGGGCAAAGCGGAGAGAGGGTGAAAGAGATTAACAACCTTCACTGAATGGAGCCTATTGATGAAGCAGGCCTGTGAGCTGCTGCCGACTCTGAAACAAGGTGCCAGGAACTGAAAAAGAAGGTCAGACCTGTCCAGAATTTAGGGGGGAAATGGAAATTTATATTGAAAAATAATATATGCCTGAGCACTCCTTTCTTCCCTTTTTTCTGATTGGGAAGATTTATTCAGGAAGAGGAAAAATGGTTCTGCAGCCGATTACCCAATTTGAGCACCCAAATTAAAAGATTCACTTAAAATGCAGCAGAGATGAGCGAAGCCACAGAAAGGGGCGCGGGTGTGCATAATGTCTATTGTCTGCGTCTGCGTTTGCTTTTTAATGCCAGGGCCCAGCATGGGAGCAGAGCCCTCCTGGCGTGCAGGGAGGGAGTTGGGGGGAGGGGGGGATCCCCGAAACGGGCTGTCTTTTGACAAGCGCCTGACAGGTATGGGTGCCTTTGGAGATCTTTTTAGGAAATTGGGTGCTCGCAAGTGTAAATTGAAGCGAGCATGCTGTGTATGTATGTGTGCAAGAGAAAGTTAGCCGTCAGTCAAGTTTTATCTCTTAATGAATAGAGACTGCTGAAGTAAGGGTTAGGTAATTGAGTTTATAATTAATTAGCCATAACCCTCATCAGATAAAGCAGTTGTGAAGAATTTTTTTTTAATCTCCTTTCTCTCCCCAGGGCCTGCCCTTCTTTGTCCTTGCGCTGACAGCCAGCACTTATCTCGGGCCTGCTGGAGCCAGTGCCCATCAGCCCTCCCCCTGGCCAGGGCTGAGGGGTGGTCAGCCAAGCCCGCATTGTGCTGGAGGCCCACAATCAGCCCAGCTGTCCGGGCCATGATGAATTAGCAGTGGGAGTTAACATAGAGGTGAACTCCAGATCGGCCGATAGCTGGCAGGCCGTGCTGTTTGTCCTGACTTCAGCGCATCTCTGATAGACCTTTGACACCTTCCAACAAAGAGGTTAAAGGAGGTAGAGCTGGAGAAATGGAGCGCTCCTCAAGAAAGTTGGGCAACTTACAAAAGACCCCTTAATTTCTATAGTGAGCAATTCACTCAACAAAGGAAGGAAATCAATGAGAGTTTACACTCTTTCTTTAAGGAGCCCTTTTAAAGAAAAAAAAAATTTATTGGAGCTTTGCATGTTTTGGGTAGGAGCGATGATTTTAAAAAGTTAAAAAAAAAAGTAAAGCAATGTTAAAATCAAACATTGTTTGAGGGAATCTGTCTTAACTGTTTTTTATGGACTGAATGAGGATGAAAGGCTCCCCATACTCTGTTTAAAGATTGGAATTCAGATTTAGGCAGATTAAGTGCGGAATTGTTTTAGGAACACAGTCGTGACTTCCATATTACTTGTGATACTGAGTTGGAAAAATTCTGGACTGGTAATGTCAACTTGCTTGTGATTTTAGTTGTTTCTTTCTTATTAACCCCCAGGCGTCATGGATAAATCTCTCAATAATCTCGGAATGTGGCAAATAGGAGATGTGAGTCTTTCTTTTCCTCTTCTACAGTTGGGATTTTAGAGAGATTAAATAGCAATTTTGTTTCTTCTTTGTTAGCAAGACTAGGTATCACTCTTCAAGACCCTATAGTAATTATTTGAGATTCAAAGGCCAGAATGTTTTATCAGACAATATGACTGAATAATGATTTTGAATGTTAATGAAAATTTAATCAGATGAATATATAATTCAGCCTTATTTGGGGAGTAAAGTATGATAAGTGCATTTACAAGTGCTGAAATTTGTAGAACAAACTGGTTCATTTTTGTGAAAGCAAGATGATAAGCCAACAGACTGATGCGTTGTGATCAGAGAAAGGATGGTAGTTTGTTTTGGGTTTGGTTAGAAGTAAGTGTAGACTATGGTCAGAGTTAATATGCAAAGCATACTTTGTGTTACTAGCAAAGGTTCCTAGTAAATGCAGACTGTCTCCATCAGCTTTTAGTGTAGAAATACTAGATGCTGTGACTGAGCCATTTCTAATGCCTCCAAGTTGTTAGTGAAACAAATATGGCAAAGACGCCTGTTCTGGGCTTTCTTTGGGTTGGGAAAAGGAAGCAGATGCATAGGCTCATACAGTGATTGAGCCTTAGACAAGGAATCCACATGACTCAGCTAAAGAAGACGAGGCTGCTGTGTTGAGGCAAGTTCTCCACCCACTCAGCCTTTCTTTGCCTTCCAGGGTTCATAGGGTCAGCTCCAGCAAACCCAATATGGAAACCAGTGACCAAGCCTTGTCAACTCCTGTCACAGCTGAGAAAATTTAGGCCTCGTTCAAGGTCACACTGTTAGAGAATGTTACATGGAGGAGACCATGCTCCTTCCCGGCGTCTAGTTGTGCTGTGGTCCCATCCGCTGCCCCATTGACTGCCCACGTGCCTTCTTCTCTTTCCCTCCCCCACCCCCTTACGTGGGATATATGTTGCCCTTCTCTAACTCTAAGTGGTGTCAGATGGTCCACTCCTGCCAGTTTACCTCCCAGCTGGTTGTTTTGCCCTTCTTCACAGAGGTGGGAGCATACTGATGCCTTACTCCAGCTCTAATGGTTGTTGTGGCTGCAGAGGATCAACCAGCTCTGCAACAGCCGATGTAGATGCATCGTAGTCATGGACAGACTCCACGGGAGTTAGCTCAGAGTCTAGAGACAGGTGTAGGAAACAAGAGGCTTTGAATCCAACCCAGCTTGGTGCCTAGTGCTGGCACTTCCCTTACTAGTTGTGAACTTAGGGACATGTCCTAACCTCTAAGCGTTACTTTATCTGTTAAGGTGTGGATCAACTGTCATGCTGAATTGTTGGACTGAAAGTCTCATGGTAAAATCTCAAAAATGACTGGATTTCCCCTTTTTTCACTTTCTTGTCTTTTTTTTTTTTCATAGCAGACTTAATGGAGCAAATTGTCAGAAGCAGTCCTTTATTCATCCTTATTTTTGGAGCCACAAAATATCCTCAAAGTTCAGATTGCTTTCACTGTTGGATCCCAGGACATTCGGTCAACTGTGACTTTGTAACATAGACATTGTGATAGAATGCTTCAGAGGAGGTCCTACCATAAAGTCACCTGTCTATATTTGTTACTTCTGAAATCTTAATGGCAGTTATTTTAAACCAGGATGACTAATGGACCCTAATTTTGTGAAAAAGAAAAGTAGAAAATGTTGAAAGGAAGAAAAGATGAAGGTATTTGTATGTGATGTTCAATAAATCTTGTGTTATCAAGCCCCCGGTGGGAACTTGGCGGGTCTGACTCATGTGCTGCTTGTGCTTGTCCCTTGGGATGGCATTCAGAAACGGAAACGTAAGGCATTCAGTGTGATCAGTAGCAGAAGTCTACTGGAAAATGATTACTTTAATTTTTCAGAGAGTTGGTAGTGTGAGAGACCTTTCAAAATCAATTATTGGTAGGTTTATTCTAAATGTCAACTAAAATTTTAAATTTTATTTGCCCCACTATGTTTAACTATTGTTGCAATAAATGTTTTTAGATTATAGTTACCTAAAGTAATTACAGGTTGATCACTTTTCAAACCAAATTCTGAACTTGTTATTTGGATATGTGTTTGAATTCATAAGTGTTGGGTTGCATTAAATTGAAAATAGAGTAATTCCTGTTTAAATATAGAGTATCAGTCTTTATATGGAATCATTGTCCTGAACTTCTAATTTGCATATTGTGAAAATGTATCCACTCCTATCTTATTCTCTTACCTTCTTCTCTGGACACACTGGCAGGCCTGAGCAGTCTGCTGAGTTCAAGCTAGGGGATGTTTGTTTGTGTTGGAGACTGGGTGTTGGTAAATGGATGGTAACAGCTGGGTGGAGAAGGACACTTCCTTGATCCTCATTAATGCCTTGTTTACCCTTTGGAATCTCTAGATATATAGAGACTACTTCATTTCCAGGAAGCCCACCTTGCTTCAGAAGTACCAAGAATATTTATCTTAATGTAGCATCATGGAGGCTTCTTCTCTTGGATTGGTTCTGATACTCCATAGTTCACCCAGAATTATTTGGGTTCTGCATAATGTGCCTCACCTGGTATCAGTAAGAAAGGGATTCTCTGATTCGTGGAAACTGAAGAGTGGCCCTGAGTAGCAGCATTAGGAGGTGTAACTGGAGTCTCATCTCTTCGGGTTAGGGCCACCATCAGGGCTGGCACATCATCATGATCTGTGTGGCTATACTCAGGCCTTTGCGGTCCGTGTCCTTTCCACATTGAAGCCAGCAGTAGATTCAAACCAAAGTCTTGGAATTAGTTCTCATTTATTGTGAGCAGCCCAGTGTGGACCACCCTCCTGCACATTACTGAACTAGTCCCTGTGAATGGGGGCGAAAGGGGCTCAGTGCCTTGGCCTAAGCCATGTGTTTATGCAGAGTACACAGGCCAAGACGGGAAAGGGCCAACTTCCCATGCGATCAGAGCCATGAGCACAGGGGCTGGATGCGGGACAGCCACCAATACACAACCCTTGCCTGAGTTACCATTAAATTTCAAAACTTTGGTCAGTGCTGCTTCCTTGACACTAAAACCCTGAAGACCTCCCGCAAGTGTTGGCTCCTGCTGGCCACCGTTGAGAGCTCAGATACCTGAGAACATGCTTGGTTCCCATACTGTAGTTTTGTCAAACGTAGTCTATGTGAGAACAGTACCTGAAAGAATACTGCTATAGAGAAACAGAAAGATACACGCACTCAGTCACACCATATTTAAAGGGCCCAGGTTTGTTTATGTGAGAGCCAAACATTCCACATGACGTGCCCTCTCTGAAGCCCATGCAGATTTTGAGTCAGCTGTCCAAAGCTCTGGTGATCTCCGTGGAGAGGTGTTATATTCCTAAGATGCAGCACTTTGGAGATTTGCATGAGCATGCACAAGGAGACCTCAGACATGAGTCCCTCCCCTTTCCTGTCCGTGACCCTCTTGGGGTGCTCAAAGCCTGCATATCCATTGAAGAGCTTATTCCAGCTGTTAACTTTTCAAACAGAAAGGATCCAAGTTGATACAAAAACATGGATGTGCTACATAGCACACAAACATGTTGTTTCTCGTGCATGCACAGCACAGAAGAGTACCTACTGGGTTTGCCAACCAGATTTTGGAAAATAGCAAATTCAAGGTCAGTCAGTGATAAGAAAAGACTAGAAACAGGTAATAGACAAGCATTTTCTATGTATTTTGTAACAGATTTCCAAGAGCATAGCACAGATGTAAGTTGGGAATCGATTGGGTATAGAGAAAGGTTTTACAGATAAAAGCGCTTAAAGAACCAAGAATCTGAAGAAATATACCTTTCGCTGTGTGCTGTGTTTTTCTCTACACTGTATTGAAAGTGTGAGCTACATTCAGCCCGGCTGCCTGGGTGTGATATCAGGGACTCTTCATTGTTTGGGTACGGGACTAGAGAGTTTACAAGACACCATGACTGTCAGCATTTGATTTAGTATTGCCACTTTGGGAAAATGTGTATCTTAATTGCTAAAACCTTTAACTTTGTATAAATTCAAATTGAACATAATTCTGTCTATATAGCAGTCTTTAATGAATTCCATCATCAACATTACTACATAAAGGGAAGTTAAGTTGGGCATATAAAATTGAAATGCATTAAATTTTTCTTTAGTTGGTAAGCAAATTACTGTTCATTGCTAAGATACATTTTATCCAGGGTTTTGGTAGCATTAGTTAAAAAACATAAAGATAATGCTATGTAACACGAATATAACATTTTTAGAGAAATATACTTATCAGGCTTCTTGATTGCAAAGTTCTGAAGGGCTTTTTACTGATCAAAAATATTTGTTTAAATAAAAAGTAAGACAATTTAAAAATAAGATAGTGAACTTTCAAGTTGGCAAACTGATGGACAGAAAATATATATATATGGACAGAAGAAAAATATATATACATATATATTTCCCATATGTATCCCTATTTGAACTTCTTTAAGATATAATAGTTTAGGGGCAAGTTATTTTAAAACTGAACAAAATTTAGGAAGCAGATTTCTTAAGTAATTATGACAGTTATCCTGAGATGAAAAAAATGAATATGAATTAGTTCACAATGAGTTCTATTTTGTGTGCATGTTTTTCCTGTCACCATTACTTGATATGTATTTCTCTTTTGTCAAAAGTTATAATGTATCCATCTACCATGAAGGGGTCCTAGAACTTGAAAGGTGGTTTCCCTACATGCCTATGAAATTGATGAGCTGGGAGAGACTTACTCATATTTTAATGCCAGCAGTAACAGTGTTCACACTCAGGAGACAGGGGCATCAAAGTTGGTGGTAGCAAGGAGTATTTGCCGCTGTAATTGACAAATAATACCCCTCATAAATACTGCCAGTCTTTTCAATTAGTTTTCATCTAAAATTCGGGCTACAAAATGATGGCCTGTCAACTGACAATGAATGGCAAAAATTAATAAATTGTCTTCTAAATAGAATGGACACTTAAGAAAAATTGGGCAGCCAATTTAGCACAGCATGAAGCAAGAGGAACCTTTTGTACTGGTGCCGGGCACTAATGTTGTCTCGATCTTTATTAATGGTGCTCGGCGGCTGCTGACAGTTTTGTTGCTACTGGCAACTTTCTTCATTAAAATTAAAGCCAGCATCAAATTCCATTAGCCTTACTCTGGGCACCTTGCATTTTTTTTTTATACATATTGTTTCTTTTATTAACTCCCTCTGCACCCATAAGAAGTTTTAAAACAAGTTAAATGGGAATAATGATTTGCTAGGGGCCAGAGAACTATTCTCTGTTCTTGGAGGCATATGGCTATTACTGACCCTGTTAGAACCCCCATCTGTTAGAACCCCCATCCTGAAATCTGCAAGCTTCTCCTTCTTCCCTCCCCTTTCAAAATGGGAGCATTTACCTTCTAAAACTATGTATTGTTTTTGGTCTGCCAGCTTTCAGATAGAAGCAACTAATTGGTATCAGGCTTTCTTGTTTTGGGGGTGTTTTTTCTGAGCAATTTTTTAAAAAAGTTCTGGCTTCCCATTTCCAACTGTATTTCCATAGCTGTCCGTACCTTAACACAATAGTAGCTCAATGCTCAGAGAGACTTGCATTTGTCAGAAAGGCCTTAGAGTTATTTTCCCGAAGGCATTACTTTTATCTGTGGAACAAATTTCAACCTTTGAAGGAAAAAAGTCGAGCTTTGCTGAATAAGTTCTGAACTATTGTCTGAAGAGCTGTTGCCGGCCCTTCCCAGCACTGTAAGCAGTTCAAAAGACTGAAATGTCTCTGCCTTGGAGCGCTTGGCCTTTCTTGGCAGCCAGGGGCAACAAACACCTCTGATTCTAGGACAGTTTGGTTCTTGCCTATGTGCCATGCTGTCCACCAGCGAGCAGAGGTTTGTATGGCTACTGTGGACAACTCTTGACAAGAAAACAGGCTGGGGTCGCCATCCCCACAGCTTACCCTTCCTCCTAGCCTAGTACTGTAATTGCTTTCTTGTGTCCTCAGTAATGCTAAGTTTAGGAGCTAAACCTTCATCTCAGGTTATTTTCTCCTTCTCCTCCTGCCTCTTCCAGCTTGTATCTTACACTGAAAGAAACCCAGATATTCTTTGAAACAAATGAAAAGCTTAGTGTTGAGCAACAAAGGAAAAGGCATTCTAGCAGAAAACATACACTGAGAAATTAAAAATGTAACTTATTTCTGAGCATCCTGTTACTCAAGGCAAAAAGGAAAATAATAGTTTTGGGCTCTGGTGGAAGCCATTGTTATAAGTGCTTTCTGTATTTCCCTTAACTCTGTCTTGACTAACTTGGGACCATGAATTATAATTTCCTTTTTTTTTTTTCTGCACGTAGATGGTTTATGGATTCAGTATGTGAGGGTCACTTTTTTCTAACTTAACAGGTTTCCAGTCACCACTGTCCCCCCACACCTTCCAGAGTCACATCACAGATAAGTATTTTATTAATAGTTCCTAGAATAGTATTAAATCAACAGGAATTCAACAGCAAATGAAATACCCTACTTGTCTTAGTCTCAATTTTGGAAGTTTGGGGATTTTTTTTTTTTAACTATAGCAAGTGGCTGGGATTCCAAACAGTTCTTTATTAAAGACTGTGTACAGATTTTTGCTTTGTAGAGAGGTAGAAGTAGTGCAAATTCTGTTTTTTTCTAATGTTTTTGATATTTGAATAGTGAAGTAAGTCAGTCAAATAATTGCAGGAAGGCTCTGCTATTCGGTCATCCTTTTGAGTAATTTTAAAAAATTAAATGAAGAACAACATACCAAATGATGGTTCAATCAGTTGTGTATAAAAAAATAAGTATTTGCTAAAATAGAGATGTGCAATTATTTAATATTGGCGATGAGCCTGTAAAACGAATAGTACGAAATCTCTCTGTGTTCATGGCCGCCAACCTCCAAGGGTTGTTCTTGTACGACAGATGTCCCCTCCCCCTGCAATATCTGAACCAGGCAAGGAGACAATTGTTACTTGATGACTGAACCCACTAATATGTTACAGTAAATGGGGCATGAAATACAATACTTTATATATAGTATGTACTATGTGATTCTTACATTGAAACAACAAGACCATTTTTAACTTGCTGACACAATATTTGCTGTGTTTCATCATTAAATTGTCCTGATTAACAATCAACTTCTATAGAGGGACTATTTGAGTAGTTTTTTTAAAAAATGTGATGAATCAGAGGATTTGTTAAACACCATTTCATCTTCTGTTATATGTGGTTATTGGCATTTGGGGACTTTGGAGGGAAATAAGGTGTGGTTTGTTTTATGTGACCATTTCCGTGAGTACATTTTTGACTGCTGCTGCGTATTTCATCCAGATTCTTTATCATTAGTAAGGTATCTTAGGCACCATTTAAAATTTTTTCCATAATTTTCTTGTTGATGGCAACAGTACACAGTCTCTGTTATAACCTCTAAATTGGAACAGAGAAAGCTTGTGTAAATACTGGTAGAAATGAAACATATCCAAACTGTTACACGTTCACTGTCACCTCTGACACCCGCATGCACTGGTTATGTTTGGCAGGACAGCCCCTGCCTGTGATTTGCAGGGTGTGTGTGCTGATGACTTTCTTTCCTAATCTGAGTTCCAGTCAAGTCCAGACTGGACTGAAATAGAAAGGCCCACACATGTTCCTGAGGGACAGCTGGGTGGCACCTTGACTCCTGCTCATCAAAGGAGTGATTCTGACATGACCCTTGACCTTCTTTGTGCATATCTATATTTATAAGCACTTAGATCTGTTTGATCACAATTTCTAGCAACTTGCCATTTCCTCAAAGGAAACATTGGAATTTGCAAAATATATCTCTGACGTTTTAGATGTAACACAATTTTAAAGAGAACCAGTGGGGACCCTGCTGCATAGGGTTCCTGAGTGTCCCAGGGACCTTTGCTTGAGTGCATTCTCGTCAGTAGACCAAGGGCAAGAGTGCTTGGACGACCTGATGACTTAGCATCTGGCAAGTGATCCTCTCAAAGAGAAAACTTGTGAAGTAGAGTATTAGACCACTCAGGGACCCTGCTGCCCTGAATATTCATTGATAGAGCCATATACGCACTTGGGACACGGAATCACACTCGTGGCACTGATTCACTTTATTTTCCAGAAGCACAATTTGTGTGTGTGTCTGAGTGTTTAACTTCTAATCAATCCATGATAGTATTCAAATTTCCAAAAATTTAAATAGTGCTAATAGCAGCAGCGGTAATGGTAGTTGTCATTGTCCTCACAGTGGTGATGGTGGTAGCAGTAGTAGTAGTAGTGTAGGGAAATATTTGTGTTTCTCGTTTAAAAAGGAAAATACATAGACACACACGCACGCATGCACAGAATGTTTCTGGAGATCAGGGCCAAGTGTAGGATTCGTTTTCAGCACCAATCATAATCCATAATAAAGACTGCCAGGAGTGCTGAGTTGAGAAGGTTTCAGAGACCCAGCCATCACCATCTGCTGTCAGTGTGGAGTAAGGAAGTGGGAACCCACTTGCAAAATGTCCCCGGTACCTTTTGACCATCTCTGGTTTAAGTTTTTAAGTCTGAGATTGACACGTGACCGTTTGTCGGCAAAAACTGTTTTCTTTAACCAGGAGGAAAGGGAATAATCTTCCTCCTTTGATTTCTGTAGTAGACCTTCTAGTCCATATTTGAGTTGACTTCACCTACACGTATGCACATCTTAACTTCCATCATAGGTAAGACCCCTGAGCAGCTGCCCTGAGTGTTTTTCTTTATGCTTCCCTGTATCCAGTGTAGTAGTGATGTGCACTTACATGTGCATTGAAACTATTAGTTGACTTGGTCTCTGATGAGCTCTCCCATCAGAGTGTGTATACTCTTTCTAATCAGCTTGGCTGTGTAGTGCAAGGCATATGTGTGTGGTTACTATAATGGGAGCCACAGACAGCACGGATTCAAAATCGGCTTTTATTACTCCCTGGATTATATTACCTTGCACAATTACTTAACCTCCCCGAAACTTTTTACTGTTTATGGTAATCGTTGCATTCATTCAGTAGTTCATTCATCAAATACTTTGTGTGTGTGTGTGTGTGTGTGTGTTGGAGTCTCACTCTGTCGACCAGACTGGAGTGCAGCCTTCCAAGTAGCTGGAACTACAGGCGCGCACTACCACGCCCAGCTAATTTTTTTGATTATTGTAGAGATGAGATCTCGCCAAGTTGCCCGGGCGGGTCTCGAACCCGTGGGCTCAGGCAATTCACTCACCTCGGCCTCCCAAAGCATGGGATTACAGGCTGAGCCACCGATCCCCGCCCATCAAATACTTTTTGAACCCTTATTTACCAGGTTATGGGAGTGCAAAAATGGGCAAGATGGGCATAGTCCCTGCTGTCTTGAGGAGCCAGACAGCAGGATATCCCACGTGGTCCGGACAGTACTGCCAAATAGAAACAGCACACCTCATCAACAAAGGTACCAGCATAATGAACATTTATGTACCTAACTCTGAATTGTACCCCATATCTTTAAAATAAAGAAGGAATAATAGAAATGTGTGCAAATCACATAGGTAGTTTCCCCCCTTTTTTTGGTAGGTATGTTAGAAAAAGTAAAAAGAAACAAGTAAATCTGAAATTAGTTTTTTAATTTTAAAGATGTGAAGTACAATTCAGGGTTAGGTATACAGATATTCATTATGCAAGTACCGTTGTTGATGAGGTGTGCCCCACCCTCCTCTGGCAGTTTCCTACTACTGCCAATCCTTTACAATAATTGTTTAAGGACTGCTTATGAATGAGAACATGTTATACTCAGTTCTTTGTTTCTGTGATAGATCACTCAGTATTATAGGCTCTAAGTCCATCCAAACTGCTGTGAAGTTCATAGTTTTGGCCTTCTTTATGACTGCATAATAGTCCATCATATATATGTACCACATTTTTTATCCAGTCCTTTATCGATGGGCAGCACAGTTGATTCCATGTTTTTTCTATTGTGAACAATTCTGCAATAAACATGCGTGCTCAAGTATCTTTTTCATGGAGTAATTTGAGTTCCTCCAGGTATATGAAATTCATTTTAATATGTTTTATTTAACCCAGTCTATCCAGTATTTGATCTTTTCAGCATGTAATCAATGTAAGTTATCCTTTGTCCTCTACAGAGCCTTCAAAATCTGGTGTGTAGTTTGTACATACAGCAAATCTGAAGACTGGCCACATGTCAGTTCCTCAGTTGTCACATGTAGCTTATTTTACAGTGGCCTGATGGAACGTGTAAGTCTGGGGGCAACTTCCTTTGAGAGAGGGGTATTTAAGCTGACCAGGAGATGCCAGGAGGGAGCAGGAGGGAGGTAGCATGAGGTGGGTCTTCTGGGCCTAGGAGCATCTTAATCCCTGGGATGTGAACACATGGCTGGCTGCAATTCACAAGGCGGCAGCATGAGAGGAAGCCTATGTAGGGTGCAACATGGGGCTCCATCTGGACAGACTATGGATGAGCTACCTGCAGGACACCAGGTAGTGATGTCTACAACTATGAGTGAGATCTTCTAGGGAAAGAGTTTACATGAAAAGAAACGAACTCTGAGCATTGGCAGCATTGAAGGGTCAGGTGGATGAGAAATTACCAGAAACGGAAAAGAGAAACTAGAGGGAAGCAAGACTATTCGCAGAAAATATTTAAAAGTTTATTGGGACAAGGGACAAATGTCCCATGCAAAAGACTTCTAAATATTTTTTGTAGATATAAAAATCTACTTCATAGCTTACCTGATGTCTTAGCTTTTGACTCTTAATGGATCTGACTTGAACATATATCATTCACATGTGATTTCACAAACAGTTGCTGTAGCGTGTATAATACTTGTGATGACTACTATATTTAGGGATGGTTTGCTCAAAGAAAGAAGCAGCAGCAGGTTTTGAGGGTGCTTTTACAGGGATTCCTCTCTGCCATGTCCGCATGCAGTCCAGTGAACTGTTTGTGTTTTTTGCAAAATGCCACCATCCCATGAAGGGGATTGGCCCCTCCATCCGTGGCCTCACTCTGTAGCCAGCCTGGGTGTATTCCAAGGCAGGCAATTGAATTCTGTTTAATTTTCTTTAGCTACAGGAGAAATGGAGTCCATTTCCATACCACAGTAAGTACCTGTTGGTTTTGTTTGCGGTTCTTGCCTCCAGGGCGGTCCGGGTGGGAGGAGAGGGTGGGCAGCAGGAAGGTGATTGAGCATTTCTGCTCCACTGCGCAGCACCCAGAGCCCCCAGACACCGGTCAACATTGAGGGGCGGCCCACAGAGGTGTCACTCAGCAGCCATTAAGTGCAGATATTGTGGTTCCTGGCGTTGTCCCTGAAAATCTTGTGACAGGGAGAGACAGAGTGAAGGGAAAGAAAAACGAGGTGATCAAGAGAATATTAACTCGAAAAATCAAGAAATCTGTCTTGGTAGGAAAAATTTTTGTTTATCTTAGTTTCTTTTTCTTTTCTCTGAATGGAAGAGGTTTTGTTTTGTTCTGTTTTGTTTCTTGTATCCCAATATATAGTAGCTTCATTTTTTATTTTCTTGCCCATATTTAAAATTCCTTTGATTAGCATTTGGTTCTGTTTGGGACTTAATAATGCCAGCCAGACCTAATGTGAAGTATAAATCTCTTCACTGTTACTCATAGTCAACATTGTTTGTTTGTTTGTTTTTTAAAACACAACAAACTTTTTTTTCCTCCCTGTCATTGTTCTTGGTCTTGTTATTCAGTTGACGCTGTACTAAATTGGATTCTGTGTCCATCATTATTAAAATGTGAAGTGTGTCGGTCACAAAGCATACATTTCGGGGCAGTTAGCTGAATATTCTTTTCTTTATTATCCCAAATTACTGCTGAGCTCTGGAGAGGGGAGCAGTTTAGCCAATTATTGCCATTTGAGCTGGATTTGTGGGTGATTAGCTCCTGGCCGAATCCAGTCCCGGCCGGTGCTTTGAAGCCTGTGCTGTGTGATTTTCTCAGCAGTGAGGTAGGAATAGACGCGGCTAATGACAGGAAGGTCGCACGGGTGAGCTGACCTGTGTGTGGCACAGGTTTGGGTTTCGCAAATAGGGCATCCACAATAACAAGTGTGTCACTAACCCCGCCGTGCATAATCGGGGCTTTATAGGATTGTTGGAGATGCTGACAGCTCAATTAAAGTGTAACCCTTTGTACCTTACAACCTGGCAGAATGACAGAAATATTACTTACCAGAGAGGGGAGGGGGGTATCAGGGGGCTGGTTAAAGATCCAGAATCATCTCCTCATCTTTTGGTTCCCCTCCCCCAACTCCCTCCACTGTACAGAACAAGCGGGGGGGGGGGCCTCCATTTGTAAAATAATAGGTCCTCTGGAGGAGGGGTAGGGTGGAAAATATTACTATTTTTAAAAAGCACAGTTAAGGGAGATTCCTGCTGTTTCTATGGTAACACTTTTAAACTAGATAGAAAGTTTGAAAGATTTAGTAGTGGTAGAGCTTATGTCTACTGGTCAAATTTTCTGATCCATCTCCTTTTACCAAAATTTACATCCCAACATCATGTATGTGAATTTGCTAAAAGTTTTCCATTTGAGGAGGATCTGGGGGGAAGCCAGTTAATTGGCATTATTTTCTTGCATACAGTGAATAATTATTGTTATCGATTTACTCATTTCACCTAGGAGCATTTTCTACACCTTGAATGAAAACCATCTTGATCCATATGTGTCTGTGCGTTATCTGTTGTTTCACCATTTCTGTCACTTTTTTTTCCCTCCTGTTAAACTCTACAGCCTATAATATATGACTCACCTTTTAGATTTTCTTGATACCATTTTAATTTAGTGACAGCGTGTGACTTCCTGCCCACTGTTTTATTTTTGGTTTTGGTTTTGAGTTTGGGGTAGACTGTTTTGATTGATTGATTGATGTTTTAACAACTGGTAATGTCTATAAATTAGTGTGATGATTATTTTGGTATGAACCATGTCCCAGCTACTGGTGTAGGAATCTGGGACCCAGAGCTACCGCAGTCAGTCCTGAACCCCCAGAATTCCCAGTTGGTGAGGGAAGACAGTCTTTGTCTCTATTTGGGGCGTGCTGGATTTAGGTGTAGGGAGTGGGAACTGAGCCTCAAGTGAATGGCGAAGGAGAGCTGAAGGTCCAAGTGTGATATAGGGACCTACTTGTGGTGTGTGTGGGGGGCAGATTGGTGAGGTCAGTGTTGTGCCACCCATGCCAGCCGCTGTGGGTGTACTGCCAGTGGGGGATATCATTTCTCTGTCCTAACCTGTTTATATACCTCTGTGTTGGTGAGCTGACACACAGTACCACAAGTAACATAAAGTACCACAGGCTGAGTGACTTAAACAACAAAAATCTATTTTCTCTTAGTTCTGGAGGCTTGAAGTCCTAGATCAAGGTGTCAGCAGGGTTAGTTTCTTCTGAAGCCCCTCTCCTTGGCTTGTAGACAGCTGTCTTCTCCCTGTTTTTTCATGTGGTCTTTCTCTGTGAGTGCCTGTGTCCGAATCTTTTCTTATAAGGACAACAGTCATATTAGATCAGGGCCCATCTTAACAGCCTCATTCTAACATAATGAGCTCTGTAAATAGAGTAACATTCTGAGGTACTGCAACCTCCGAATTGATGGTATTAGTCCATATTAACCATTATCTAAGGTAGTGGTCCCCAGCCTTTTTGGCATCAGGAATCAGTTTCATGGAAGACAATTTTTCCACAGACAGGGAGTCGGGGGATCAGCAGGCATTAGATTCTCATAAGGAGTGGAACCTCTTCACACTCGCAGTTCACAATAGAGTTCACACTCCTGTAAGAATCTAATCACCACTGATCTGACAGGAAGTGTAGCTTGCTCGCCCACCTCTCACCTGCTGCTGTGTGGCCCAGTTCCTAACAGGGCAGAGACCGGTACCGGTCTGCTGCCTGGGGGTTGAGGGCCTGTGATCTAAGGGACAGGGTGATGTTTGTTTTAACAGAAGCCCAGAGCTTGTGACCCTGCAACTCAGTGTTGAAAGCTAAGGGGTATTCACCAGGATGTCCAGAGTAAGGGGGGCTGCAAAACAGACATTTCCAGGAGAGAGTAGGATTTGCCACTTTAAAATAAAGTTGATAGCTGCTGAGCTGATTGATTCTGCATAGTTTCATATCCAGTAGCAGGGCTCAACAGTCTTTTTCTGTAAAAGGCCAGAGAGTAAGTATTTTAGGCTTCACAGGCCATGTAGTCTTTCCCAAACTACTTACCTCTGTCATTGCAGGGCAGCAGCAGCCATTCGAGCCAGTGAACTTGACTGTGTTCTGATAAAACTCTATTTACAAAAAGCAGCAGAAGATTAGATCTAGCCCACAGAGAGCAGTTTGCTAGCCCTGGTCCTATAGAGTCCCTGACACTAGGAGTCTGTATTAGAGAGCACAGGCCTGTTAGAACAGGGGCACATGAATCGCTTGGGATTGCACACCTGGCAGCAATGCTGCACCTCCACCCGAGTTCTACATGTAAACACAGGAGGGTGACCCCCTCACCAGGCGCTGGGCTGTGGCATTCCACACCATTAGGTCTAGACCTGTTCCTGGCAGAGTATCATCTGCAAGGCACAGCTTAGTGTACTGAGAGGGCAAGAACTAGACAGATATGTCCTCATTGTGAAGGAGTGGGCTATCAGGAAAGATTCAGCAGGGAGTGTCACCTCGATGGGCCATCCTCTGTGTGGAGCTGGAGAAGGCTGGGCAACTCTTCAGGGATACAACCACCATGCTGCCCCAGTTAGTAATACTGAAACTCCATCCACCGACCAACCACCCAAATGTGTAGCCCTGGTTTGCTTGAAATCCATTCACTATAAGTGAACCACAATTTTAATACATTTTACAGGAAAAACCTTTTTATTTTTTTAATTTTTTTTTATTTTTTGAGTTGGAGTCTCACTCTGTCGCCCAGACTGGAGTGCAGTGGCCGCTCCCAGCCACCACAGCCTCAACCTGCTGGGCTCCGGCGATCCTTCCACCTCAGCCTTCCAAGTAGCTGGAACTACAGGTGTGTGCTACCGCTCCCGGCTAATTTTTTATTTATTGTAGAGATGAGGTCTCGCCAAGTTGCCCAGGCGGGTCTTGAACCCGCGGGCTTAGGCAATCCACTCACCTCGGCCTCCCAAGGCGCGGGATTACAGGCTGAGCCACTGAGCATGGCTATTTTTTTTTTTTTAAAGACAAGGTATACTCTGTCATCCAGGCTGGAGTGTAGTGGCATGATCACAGCTCACCTTCTAGACTCAGGTGATCCTCTCGCCTCAGCCTCCCAAATAGCTGAGACTGTAGATACGCACTCACCATGCCAGGCTAATTTTTTGATGTTTTGTAGAGACAAGGTCTCACTATGTTCCCTAGGCTGGTCTCTTAACTGGCCCATATTACAGGAAAATTCTTAACTGGAAAAAAGTATTAAATGCAAATGTGAAAATTGAGTGGTATTCATACTCTTTGGATCTCAGGCTAAGGTGCCAGCTTTTCTCTGAGACATTTTAGAAATTCATAGAAACCTTTAAGTGCTATAACGAGAATCTGTTCCAAGGTGTAATGCATGCAAATCATAAAGCACTAAGTGAACAAATAATAGGTGTTTGCTGTAGCGCCACAGAAGTACTCAGACATCACTTTTGTAAAATTAGAAACGTGAAACAGTTCTGAACTTGCATGGATGTTTTTAAGCCAGGAAAAAAAAAAACTATAGTCTCTTTACATTTGGTAATTAGGAGACTATTGATACCCCTTCAGGTGTGGGGTGATTCATTTTGTATCAGTGCTAAATCACACATGTACTGCCCTGTACTTTCAGTCAAACGCATGCATGACCTCCAGTGTCTGTTAAAGCAGATGAGAAATGCTGCCTGCAGAAGAAAGATGAGCCATTGTGGACATGCCTGTTGATAATCGAATCTTGACATGGAGCAGCCTGTGTTGCGGCTGTGGTGGTGGTTGCTCCATTGCCACGTTGGAGTGTAGCCCTTCTCTGTTCTCTCTGTGTCATGAGGATCCCTGTGCAAGCAGAGGCCAGCACCATTTGGTCCCTCAGACTCAAAAACAAAGACTGATTTGCCTGGTTAAGACCCCCAGTCTCTAATGCAGTCAATAAATCTTTGTTGGTAAATAATTGCCATCGAGCAGAGTTTTAATATAAATTTATGAGTGGTGTTTTATCACAGCTTGGGGCTGCAGCAAACACTGAGTGATGGATTTCAGATAGCACTTACATTCATTACATTAACTTTGTAAGTTATTTAAAGCTTGTACAGTTAACATTGCTTTTGGCTTCCAATGACCTCTTGGGACTAGACAAAGAATACATATGACGAGTAAAGACATTGCAGCCAAAGGACAAGTCTACTCTTTGCTCCACTGTCGAAAAAGCTTCCTTGAGCAAAAAACAAGAAGTGTCTGCCTAGAATGCTGATAGTTTGGTTGTGGATCATTAAAATCAGTCTTTCTGATGCATCAGTAAATTAACTAGGTGGTAGCAATTAGATCAACATTTGCCATTTCCGAGTAAGATAAGAGGGATAATTTGAGGTATCACAAAATGCTTAAATTTCTTACTATGCAAATAAGTAAATGATGTTAAAGCTTTAACATTGGCCTGGTGGGAAGAATGGCTCACAGGGAGGCGGCATAGCATCAGAGTGACAAGTGCAGACCAGTGCCCCTGGTTCTGCCCCTTACGGCTGTTTGGATTACTTGTCTATTACTGGGTAATTAACCCAAATCCTAGTGCTTGGAAAATTATCATCTTCTTATTTATCATGATTCTGTGGGTCAGGAATTTGGGCCGGACATACTGGGGACAGCTCATCTCTGCTCCACAAGATACCTTCTAGGGCAAGAGCCTCCAAGCTCATTTTCTTGCCAGCATATCTGGTGCCTCTGCAAAAGAGGCTCAGATGGTTGAGGGCCTGACATGAAAAGGTTAGTGGCAGTGATACAGAGACCACATTTTCCCTCATAGGGTCTCAGGGTCTCTCTTCTTCACATGATTCCCCCCAGCAGGATAGTATGACTTTTTTTTTTTTTTTGAGTCAGGGTCTTTTTCTGTCACCTGAGCTGAAGTGCAGTGGCACAATCACAGCTCATCATAACCTTGACCTCCTGGGCTCAGACCATCCTTCCACTGCAGACTTCTGAATAGCTGAGACTACAGGTGCACGCCACCACACCCAGCTAATTTCTTGATTTTTTTGGAGAGATGAGGTCTCACTGTGTTGTCTAGGCTGGTCTTGAACTTCTGGACTCCGGCAGTCCTCCCACCTTAGCCTTCCCAAGTACTAGAAGTACAGACATGAACCACTGTGCTTGACTCGAATAGTCTAACTTCTCAGAGTTCCCAGGAACTGCCAGACCTTCAGCCTTCAGCCATAATTGCCACAGCATAATTTCTACCGTGTTCTATTGGTTACACTAAACCTGAGGGCCCAGGGACCACACAGTGTATCACCACCAGGGGTGAGCTGGTTTTTGTGGGTCATCCTTGGAAACTAGTTACCTCACTCTCCCTTTACGCATGGCAAAGTACCCACAGCCTGTCCCCAGTCCCACAAAGTCGCAAGCCATCATGACATCCTGCTTAGGCTTGAAGTCCATGGTCTGTCTACATGAGGTACATGTGTGTGGATAAGGCTTCTTGGTTATGGTCCTCTCCATCTGAAGACCAGGGTACTTAGGAGATAAGTTATCTTATACACACACCATACGTTGGTGACTCAGAGGCAGAACTGTATCAGATGGCCTTATTCTGAAAAGGTGTAGAGGGATAAGAGACATGGTCCATAGCACTTCTGAAAACCATTCTGAATCACATGCTGCTGATTCACCCTGCTCTCAGCATAGGAACTGTATATTCTGCTCCCCAGGAAGCATCCTCCTTGGCCTGTGGTTCTGCTCTCTTCCTTTCCCATAAGAATCGGCCTGTGTTTGCAGCTGCATGGCTTTCTCAGCCTGTCTCCTGCTGAACTGAAGGTTGAGGGTGCTGGTGAAACAACATTGGTGGGGTTGGCCTGGGTGGAATGACACTAGCTCCTGGGTGGGTGGGCTAAGGGAGGGGAAAGTTGAGGGCACTATTTGTTTTGAACTTTCTCTCTGCGTTTTAGTCTAAGGTAGTATAATTCCTTTAAAAACCTTGTGGGTGTCCTTTGTGTCAAAATATAATCTATCTCATTAGAAAAAGGCCAGTGCACAGATCTCTGTCTCTGATCCACAGATCTTCTCTAAGCGGAGGGGTCTGAGAGGCACTGCCCTATACCTTCCTGGAGTTCTTAAGGAAAGAGCCCGATTGTCACACTTTGTGGGGATTCTCATTCGGAGATCACATGATGCTACTGGCATCCCTGGATTGGATCTTGGTCCCGAGGCCAGTGCTTATTGAGAGTCTTCTGCTGTTAGGAGAAGCTGGGAATGAGAAGCTGTCTTATGATCAGTCCAGCAAGGTTTTGAGTTGGAAATGTTTTTTCTAATCCTGCTTGAAAACACTTTGGAACTCCTCTTTCTCCTCTAATAAACAGAGCCAGTGGCACTTTGAGCATCTGGTGTAGAATCTTGTAGCCAGGTGCACAGGCTCAGGAGGCATGTCCCCATGGGCAATAGGTTTGTTCATTGTCCTGCTGCTGCGTGTTCTGCAGCCCCCATCTCCATCCTCCTAGCATTTTCCTGCTCTCCTAAGTCCTTACCAGCCTCAGCCAACTGCCTAGTTCCAAAGTCATTGCCACATGTTTCAGACTTTGGTGGCAGCAGTGCAGAATGCTAATTCTGCTGTTCTCACTTATTGCTGCATAAGAACCCATCCTGAAACTTGTGACTTGAGAAAACCATCATTGATGTCTTCTCGTAACAATGTGGTTGAGGACTATGAACAGAACGCAGCAGGACTGGCTTGTCTGTTAGAACTTCCCAAGGCAGAAGTTGCCAGAATTTCTTGAAGTTTAAACCCAGTAGAGGTAGTGTCACTCCCGTTGATCCCGTTGGTTGAAGTGAGTCTTGGGTAGCCCAGAGTCAGTAAGGGATGATTTATTTCTACTAGGGCATGGACGCCGTGAAGTATGGTTCACTGGGGACCGTCTTACCATGCTGGCTGTGCAAGTTGGGCCAGTTACATGATCTGTCTGCACTTCAGTGTCCTTATCTGTAAAATGAGGCTAATCATAGTAACTGTCATCAGATTGCCATAAACTTTCAGTGGATTCATAGATTGTAAGGCATTCAGAGTAGCATCAACTGGCTCAGAATGAGCCCAATATTGTTTTGAAATCAAAAACTTATAAAATAAATGCTTAAGCCACATGAGTCAAATAAAACATTAACTGTAATTGATGTCTGCACTATGAGAGTTGGGCAGCAAGAAACAATCATAAGCAGAGATTGTTTTTACAAGTACGAAAGTGGCATCTGAAAGATAGACAAAGTATGCATGTTGACATCCTACCCTGCTGTTTTGCCCTGGGTTACGTGAAATCAAACAGACTTAGAATCACAACGGCCATTTGCACTTGCTGATGGGAACTGTCTTCCCGTGTGTCTCAGGCAGAGCCTCCGGACTCTGTCATCTTCTGACTAGTAGGATCTTGGTTTCATGTCCTCTAAAAGTTTCAAGTGAGCTCTTTTTTAAAAATTAAAATTTTAAAATTATTTTGGAGTTATTTATATATGAGGATTTACTACATAAGTACATTGCATGCGGGTGAGGTTTGGACTTTTAGCAGGCCTTTTCTCCCCTGATAGTGGACTGGGTACCCAGTGTGTGTTTCTTATCCCTCCTTCCTCCCTCCCTAGCAGTGACCAGCATCCGTTGTTCCCACCTTTGTGCTCATGTGACCACTGATCAAGATCCGCTTATGAATGAAAACACGTGATATTTAGTTTGTTTCTGTGACAGTTTACTTAGTATGATGGTCTCCAGCTGCATCCATGCTACTGCAAAGGACATGATCTTTTTATAGCTGTGTAATATATTATATTGGGTATATGTACAACATTTTCTTTATCCAGTCCACTTTCAATGGGTTTCTGGATTGGTTCCATGTTTTTGCTGTTGTGAATAGTCCTGCAATGAACATACGTTTGCAAGTGTCTTTTTGGCAGTGATTTATGTTCCTCAGGGTATATTCCCAGAAGTAGAGTGGCTGGATCATATGGAAGCTCAATTTTTAGTTCTTTGAGTAAATGCCACATTGTTTTCTAGAAAGGCTGCACTAGCTTACATTCCCACTAACAGTGTAGAAGTGTTCCCTTTTCTCCATAGCCATATCAACACCTGTTGGTTTTTCCCTTTTTAATGATAGCCATCCTTACCCATGTTAGGTAGTATCTCAGCAGGTGGGCTATTTTTAGGGTGGGCTATTTTCCGTTTTCTTGGTACTTTGAGAAGTTCGGGCTGACGGAAACATGAGAGATGCCGTCTACGGGGCTCAGCCCAACTCAGTGGGGCTGCCTCAGTGCATGTTCTTCCTAAAGCAAGGTGAGGACTTACCTTCCCAATTGGTTTTCACTTAGCTGCTGTGCTCTGGGAGTTGCTGAGTGTCTTCAGAGAGGCGTCCTATGGTGGGACTGTAACCTTTTGCTTTGGGAAAAGTCTCATCTAAGAAGGGACTTGGCTTGTGTAGCCATGAGACAGGACATGGGACAGAGCCCGGGCTCTTTTTGAAGGTGATCATTCAGGCAGCTCTGTTCGCCCAGAGCCATAGCTCCCTGGCACGTCCACAGGGACAAAGGGACTTCAGGTGGGATCATGCAGAATATTTTTGTATCAGAGTCAAGGCTGAATTGTTTAACTTCTGGGTTGTCTTTAGACTCTGAAATACTGTGATTCTCACTTGGTAGAAACACTCTTTAAAAAATCAGTGCTCAGAATTAACTTAAAAAAAATAAAGTATGTTTTTAATCCATAGAAGCTGTTTCCCAAGTCTTCTCATTTGTAACCCAATTGAACCTCTGATTACGAAAGCCCATCTCACCCCGTGCCTCTGAAACCTCAGCCACACTCCTTAACTCATCAGAGAGCTCCTGTCTAATCATGCTTTCAAGGGAAAAGCCTTTTAAAATTATTTAGAGAGATACACCGAAGAGTTTTGTAGTTTTACTTAGTGTTTTGGCTCACTGTTTTTTTAAGATTTACATGTAGAAGTGGACTCTGTGACGTCAGAGATCTGTGGTCATCAAGTCCATAGCCATGGGGTTCTGGGCTTCTCTGGGATTGGGGCTCTTCAAGGAAGTGGTCTGTGTATTCAGATGGAGGTCCCAAGTGGCCCAGTTGTGGGAGGAACAGTACCTTTGTCCAGTCCACATTAGGGACCATTTATGTCAACTTGGAACCACATTCTTGAGTTGAGCTGCTGAAGCTGCTCAACTCAAGAATGTAGGAAGAAAGTTCCTTAATTGGGAGGCCTACAGCAGCTTCTCAGACATGTCTACCCTCACCCCTACCTGAGGGACAGGTTGGGGCTAAAGTTGCTCTCCATCACTCTAGGTACTTTCTCCTAGCTGGAGGGATGGGAGTATACTTTGCAAGGAACTGAGAAGCTGGTGGGCTTGGGTGGGGCAGTGGTGTGCCTGACTGCTATGGCTGGCCTTGCTTGGATCACCTGCTCCTACCCCCAGAGGTCAGGCCAGGACTCATCTGCATCTTCAGCTACTCAAAGTTTCGAGAGAACCTGGAAATGTGAATATGAAAGTGAAGGAACTGAAGTACAGAACTTATTACAAAGATCACATGACTCCTAAAACCGAGAGAGCCTTTGTGTGCATGTGTGTGTGGGTGTGTGCACATGTTTTAATAGCTCAAGGTAGATAGGATGAATTTAAATAAAAATGGGCACAGGGCCTAGCACAGTGACATGCCTGTAATCCCAACACTTTGAGATGCCAAGGCAGGAGGATTGCTAAAGACCAGGATTTTAAACCCAACCTGGCCATCATAGTGAGACCTTGCCCCTATTAAAAAAAGAGAAAAAAAGGCATGGTGGTGCATGCTTGTAGTCCCAGCTACTTGGGAGGCTGAGGCAGAAGGATCACCTAAGCCCAGGAGGTCAAGGCTACAGTGACCCATGATCGTGACAGAGTGAGACCCTGACTTCAGGAAAAAAAAGGCACAGAAATACCTACTTACCAGAGGAAAAAAATGTCAGTATTATAGCCCTAAGTTTCCATGAGATGCACAATAAATAGCTTTGTAAAATAGAAACAGACGAGGAATAGCTCTTCCACACGTGGGCAAAATGAAAGGCAAACGGGTTGAAGACTGATTGAAGAACCTAGGTTGGAGGGAGCCTAGTTACCCCACACACACACACACACCAGGTGTAGCCTCCTGTTTCCCATCTGTGTTTGCCTGCAGGGCTTCAGCACCTGAAGCAGCCTGTATACTCCTATAATAATTGTAGACAGATGAACACATGTCTCATTGCCCACACATATGCAGTGACTTTTCTGGCTTTCTGATTATCCTGACTAATCAAATAAAAATACCTTCTAAAATACATCATAATAGCACGAGGGACTTCTAAGTTTTTATTCAACTGGTGAGTGTCCTTATTTCATTCTCAAGCCTCATTGCATATCTGTCTATTTAATAGGGATTTGTTTAATGAGAATTAAGTTATACCATGTTATGGAACAAATGTTTATTTCCTCAAAAAGTAGTTGTTACATGTCAAACCCATGACCAAGATCTCATTGCTGTTATTAGATCACTCTTTTCCAATGCAAGGGGCTCACATATAGGTCGTTTTCTCACCTACAATGGAGGAATGGATTGCTTTCTTCACATTTTCTTTATTGCCGTATGTCTTCCGCATTTGAAATGGCAAGTATCTTTTATCCGTTTGTTGTTTGTTTTGAGTCAGGGTCTCACTCTGTCACCCAGACTGGAGTGCAGCGGCACGATCACAATGATCATGGCTCACAGCAGCCTTGACCTCCTGGGCTCAGGTGATCCTTCCGCCTCAGCATCCCTAGCAGTTGGGACTACAGGCGTGAGCTGCCATGTCTGGCTAATTTATTTTTATTTATGTATTTATTTATTCATTTGGAGACACAGGTTTTGCTGTGTTGCCCAAGCTGGTCTTGAATTCCTAGACCCAAGCAATCCATCTGCCTTGGAAAGTGCTGAGACTACAGGCCACGCCCAGCCTTTCTTTCTAACTCTCAATTTATGCAATTTTAGAAATATTTTAAACATTTTAATTTATTTTTTAAAGGAGAATAAACAAATTAACCTATTAAAAGATTACATTATGGTTTTAATGATTCTCAGGAAAATTTTGCTAACCCTTAGATGATGATTCTTCAGAATAGGTGAGTGAAGTATAAACCAGCCCTTCATCCCTGGCTTCCTCAATGAGCCTGAGACTCCTCCCACATCTGGCCAGCATTCCCTGTACAGACACCAGCTCCTTCAGTGCTGTATGGCTGACACTGAAGTTTTCCTTTCCCTCCCTTCACCCTTCTTCGTCAACTCCTGTGTTTTTTAGCTCAGCAAATGACACCACAGGGCCACTGCAACAAAAGCCTTGGCTTCCTCCCCACTGGCCCCGTTCCACCCATCTCCCTCGCTGTCCCTATCTTATCCAGCACTTTGTGCCCATTTCGCCTCCTAAATATTTCTAACATCTGCCTTCTCCTTTTCGTCTTTTCTACCCCTCTCTTACTCCCAGGCATATTCCTAATCATATCTGTTCTAGACCTGTCTTTCCCAAATATGCACGGCAGAGCCCTTCGAAAGAATAAATGTCTCACGGATTATCCCCACATCGACATAAGTTGTTTTGATGACAACAATATACGATTATGTACAAACATAGAATTAAGTCTTAACTCCCTGTGTTTATAGCTCTTAAATAAATATAAGACCAAAAATACTTAAGAATTAACTACAACAGGCAAATTTTTAAAGGATTAAATTTAAACTCACAGCATTGATTTAATGTGAGCTTGATGCAAAGGATAATGTTGTTTTGCTGAAAATGACGTTTTCAGCAAAGTGATACAACCATCACTTGAAGGGTTGCATTGCAGACTCTTTTGGTTTCAGTTGCCTCATGGCTTTGTCACCTAGTGACCCACGTCTCAGTTTTCTGCATCCATACTGAGAAGTCGTCTTGTTGAGTACAACATGCAGTGCTGTATCCGGGGCTTCACCTGGAGAGAGAGTGAATCCCTTACATGTTGTCTCCCTCTTGTTTTCCTTGTTTGCACCACTTGTGACCTATGATGTCATAAATGCCAACACAAATCCAGTGGCACTTCTTGGATCATTTCTTAGAATAGTCATTAAAATAAAAACTCTAGAATTTAAACATTCTCTAGGAGAAATAATGCTTCCTGAGAAAACGTCAGGTTGGGGGAATCTTATTAAATTCAGGTTGATCCCTTTTCTCTGGGGTGGGTCCAGCACTCTGCATTTTTAATGAGCTCTCAGGTGATACCTAAGCTTCTAGTCCAAAGTGGTCCACACTTTGAGTACAAAAGTGCCATTGGTTTCAGTCTGGCCAGTTTAAAGTCCATCCTCACCAGAGCCTCCAGGGGAATCTTATCTAATGCATATCAGGTAACCTCTGCCTTGTTTCCTGTCTCTAATCCTGGCAAGACCTGTGACAGGGCCCAGGCACTCAGGTGCCTGCAAGGGCCAGGCAGGAAGTGTGGGTGAAGGCAGCCAGCTAGTTTGAGATGAGAAGGGGCCGCTGTGACTATGAAAGCCTGAGAGGACATGCCTCTGCACCTGCTGCCTCCTGAGGCCGGTATTCCCATGTCCCATGGAGACTAACCTCTGAGGTAGCCAAGCGTTGCTGCCTCCAGATTCTGAGATCCACGGGAAAGGGTGCCCCAACCAACTCCCTCTTTGCAAGAGGTCTCGAACACAGAGCCCACATGCAGCTAGCCTGCAGACAGATTCAGTTTGACCTGTGCTATGTGCAAAAAATGTATAATCTTTTGTCAATATTTTATCATAAGGAACCATCACATAAAGTCTGGGTTTTGTCCTTCTCTTGGATAGGCAGGAAATCTGGCAACACGGCACCCACTTACTCTGCAGGGTCACTGTGCTGTACAACCTCAGGGGCCCATTTGTGGCAGCATGTGGCCCTGTTGAGTTCTGGCTGCAGTGCTCCTCCCCGAAAAGCAGGTCTGACTTTGTTCAGCTTCCAATAGCCCTTGCACAACATTTGCTAGTAGGGTTGAGATTTGCTCATCATATTCTTTTTTCCTCTTAAGACACTCAGTGTTTAGAACCTTCTCAGACTGCTTTTGGACCTAGCAAGAGGAAATTCATTCCTTTGTAGCCAAATGTAGCATATTTTAAGGAAAAAATTGGAATTTTTTCATCTCAGAGTGGTTCTTATCTGTTCTCCCACTCCAAGCTTTCATTATATTTCAATGGGAACTTGGAAGTGAGAGACATGAACTCCCCAAGCTCTCTGGAAGTGGAACCCCTGTCCATTCATGTTCCTTGACTGAATTAGAATTTCTTGGGCATTGGAGAATATCCTCTGTAAACAGTGGAGTGCCGTGGGAATATAAAATGCCAGCAGTTACAGATTCTCACTTCTCTCTCAGCAGAAGACTTGGGAAACAGAGGTGCCAGCCAGGGAGATCCTGAGTGACCCTTGTCTTGATGTCTGTGCTTTGGAAGGAGGAGCTCATGGTTCAAGATGGAAGGTGTTGGGTCAGGCAGCGACTGGAATGCTTCGGGGTTCCTTCTGGGAAGTAGGTCATTGTCCAGGAGGAGCACTGAAGACTTTAACAGTTCAGCATTGTAGCAGGAATGAAGAGGGCAGGAGGGTTGGTTCTGCCACTGCCCGTTAATGAATAAGTTGCTTTACCTTTGTGGCTCAGTTTCATCTGTTACAAGGAAGTCATAGTTTCCATAACTTTGCTACCCCTATCTGCTGCATATGGGGAGTAGGGAGACAGCAAACAGGGCCACAAACAGCAAGGCCTCAGCGCAAAATAGTGCTCTGGACACTTGAAGAAGAGCCCACCTGCACTGGCCTGGCTGGGCTATGGCCATGAAGTAGTGAACAGGACAGCCAAGGCTGTCACAGCAATTTTGAAGGGATTCGTATAATAAACCCAGCTAAGACTGAGGCTGGAGGGCAGAAATGTGACTTCTAGGGTGCCAGGGTGTTCTACAGGCCCTCCGACTTTTGCAGCATTTGAATAGTGCATGTGATCCAAGATTATCCTTCGAAGTAAAGCCATCGAGTTTATTTAAGATTGACAAAATTTGGATTTTCCTTCACCAAAACATGAAGTTTTCCTAGCATCAGCCTAATTTAGTTCCTCAGAAAACAATGAAGTCATCTCTTCACACGCCTCTTAATTGGACTGTTCTCCTGATTTTCCTTAATGAATAGGTCCTCGTGGCCTTCATTGGGAAGAATAACTATAAGTATAGGATTTGTTCATAAAGGTACCCACATGTCAGCCAAGAGAGTTGTGTAAGTCCATTTGCATGGAGCCCCAGGGGTGTGAGCTGTGGCTGGCGTTTGTCTGAGTGGGAAGGTACAAAGCTTTCTGAATGAAACTCAGAACAGCTCTAATCTACTGGTGACACCAGTGACCCTCTGGCCCTGGTATTGTTGGAATTTCATCTGAAAAGGATGATGGAAAAATGTGAGCCCACAGGAGAACTTGTGTGAGGTTTTGTTATGCTAAGTTTAAAAATCCACAGGAATCCCACTGGGGAGGGGCATTTAATGATTTGAAGCAATAGCTTATTTATTATTGCATTACTGGTGGTGACTGCCCCCTCCTACTAATTCATACCATGGCATGAGATTTCCTTTTACTGACTTGGTTTTCAACTTAGTAACATTCTCCTGTGGGCTTGGCTCAGTTGATTGGGTATAGTGCCATATTGGTTTCTACTGCTTTGAGTCCAAGAAATCAAGGTTTCCCACATTTTGCCACATTTTCTTTCAATAGTGAGAACTTGAAAAGAAATCATCTTCCAAAAGGTATATTAGCTCAAGCTTTAAAATATTTTCCCTTCAGCAACAATGCTTCATGGTGGTCAGAGCCCCAACGGGCTCATCATTCGTTTTACTAGGATACTTGGTTATGATTTGAGTAAATAAAAAGCAGTAGTGTCACAATATTGGTAATGAATTGGAGCCTTGAACTCAAGTTGTATTGCATAATAATGCTTACTGGATTTTTTCTCTTACTGTGATTCTTGCTCTGTCAATCATTCTTATGACCATATAAGTTTATGAATGGACAGCAGCAAGAGAAAAAGCAAATAGAGAGATTCTTGCATTTTCCTCATTTTACGTGAACAGGAGGTAGATGATGACAGTAAGGGAAGAAGACAAAGACTCCAAGCTAGGAAGGCATGGGAGGCTGAGTCCAGGCTGCAAAGGGGAGAGTCCAGGTCAGGGTATTGGACATCATACTGGCATCTCCTGCCTTCACTCAGGAGAGCCTATAAATGAGGAAGAAGGATTGATGGAAATTCGTGTTAAAACAAGAAGAAGAAGAAAAAAAGAAAAATAAAAAAAGAAGAAGAAATTATCAGCAACCATTTAAGGAAAACTGGATTAAACATGCTTCAAATAATATGTTGGTCTCAAATTCTGAATGGTTTCCAAGGAGCCCTCATATGATTTCATTAAAAATGGATTAGCCGGGCTCGGTGGCTCAGCCTGTAATCCCGCGCCTTTGGGAGGCTGAGGTGAGTGGATTGCCTGAGCCCGCGGGTTCGAGACCCGCCTGGGCAGCGAGACCTCATCTCTACAATAAATCAAAAATCAGCCGGGTGTGGTAGCACGTGCCTGTAATTCCAGCTACTCGGAAGGCTGAGGCGGAAGGATCGCCGGAGCCCAGCAGGTCGAGGCTGCGGTGGCCGGGAGCGGCCACTGCACTCCAGTCTGAGCGACAGAGTGAGACTCCAACTCAAAAAAAAAAAAAAAATGGATTAAAGTAAATTACACACTATTCATCTATTAAATATTGTTACTCAGATTTGCCAGTGGAATTTCAGTTTTTGTTTTGTTTTTGAGTTGGAGTCTTACTCCATCGCCCAGACTGGAGTGCAGTGGCCGCTTCCGGCCACTGCAGCCTCGACCTGCTGGGCTCCGGCGATCCTTCCACTCAGCCTTCCGAGTAGCTGGAACTATAGGCGCGCGCTACCACGCCCGGCTAATTTTTGATTTATTGTAAAGATGAGGTCTTGCCAAGTTGCCCAGGCGGGTCTCAAACCCGCGGGCTCAGGCAATCCACTCACCTCAGTCTCCCAAAGCGTGGGATTATAGGCTGAGCCACTGAGCCCGGCTGGAATTTCAGTTTTAATAGGTTAAAAATCCAAAATGAAAGAAACTATAAAATAAAATATTTACAAATATCATATGATGAGAATACTGTTAACATGTTATTTTTTAAAAAGGGAAATTGAGGGGTTTTTTTGAAACATCATGCCTTTAGGTATTAACCATGCGTTTACAACTTAGTTGTTTAAGAGGTCTAATATATCACATCTTGATGTCTTATGTTATATTTGTTGAACTAATGATACATCTTTTAGCATTTGCCAGTATCACAGAGTTAAGTTCTACACACATGCAGATACAAGGAAGTTTGTTGAATACGAGAGAATCAAAACTAAAAAAAAAGAAAAATTTTTTTTTGAAATGAGCCCCTTGTAATACATGCTTCCCCCACTGGGTAAATGTTTTAAGAGCTCATCAATATCAGTGTACCAGCTGGCATTCTGAGAGGCTGCTTTCGACTTCAGTTAATTTTTTTTTTTTTGAGATTTTTTCAACATGTTTGCCCAGTTCATGGTGGGTGATTTACAAGTGCACCTGCCTACACCTCACTGAGTGTTCAGCAGTTTTTGACCAAAAACGACGGCATGATCCCCATGTCCCACCCTCCCTATATACCTAGCCCACCCTGAGCAACTTTTTTGTGTGTCCCGGGATGAAGAATTTTCTCTAAGGGAAATGTTTTGCCATTGTGGAAGAGGCGAAACAAAAAAATGGCAGAAGAACTAAAAGGCATCAAAATAGATGAGCTTAAAAACTGTTTTGAGCCGTGGAAACAGCTTCTCAGAAGGTGTAATTGCATCAAATGGAAAGTATGCTAAAGGGGACTGAAGTTTAAACATGTAAGAATAAATACCCATTTTTTTTTTTTAAGTCAGAGTCTTACTTCGTTGCCCAGGCTGGAGTATAGTGGCACTATAACAGCCACCACAGCCTTGGCCTGCTGGGCTCAGGCAATCCTTCCACCTCAGCCTTCCAAGTAGCTGGAACTATAGGCATATGTCACTATGCTCGGCTAATTTTTTGATTTATTGTAGAGATGAGGTCTGGCCATGTTGCCCTGGCTGGTCTCAAACCGCTGGATTCAGGCAATCCTCTCACCTCAGCCTCCCAAAGTGCTGGGATTAGAGGCATGAATCACTGTGCCCAGCTTAAATACACAATTTTTTATAAGTAAGTTCTGGGTTTTTTTGGTTCCCCCCTTGTATATATGTTGTGTATAAAAGGGAGGAGGAAACCAAATTAGCTATCTAAAAATGAGTGTAGTTTCCTTTTTAAGGTTGCAAGTTGAAGACTTAAAGGAAGTTTAAAATGTAAAAATTACCTATGTGCCTATTTTATTTTTTTATGTATATAAGACTTTGTCTTTTTTTCCTTTTAGGGCATGCTGTTGAAGCGAAGTGGCAAGTCACTGAACAAAGAGTGGAAAAAGAAATACGTCACCCTGTGTGACAATGGTGTGCTGACCTATCATCCAAGTTTACATGTGAGTATAGCCCCCTTGGAGCATTTAACAGGTGCAGGCCTCAGCTAAACAAGGAGGGGGGGGGGACTCCCAACAGCAGCCAATCTCTCGTCTCTGAAGTTAAAGTAGTATTTGGTCTTCTGCTCATTCATGAGATAAATAATACTGTCCCTCACACTCTGGTAGACCATATGTCTTTCTCTTTCCTCTCCCTAACAGTCAATCTGTGGCATTCTAATTCTACCAAGAATGACAATAAAAGGCATAGATAAAGTAAAATTTTAAATGAAAGTAAAAAGGAGGAAGGAGAAAAGAGAGAAGAGTGATCTATCTGAAAATCTAAAATGAAGGAGCAATTGCATTTGAATCTAGGATTCAGCTTTGAGCAACTGAGAACAAAAACAAGTTAAATGCAGTTCATGGCTCAGAGAAGAGCATATTCCAGTTCATAAGGCAAAGTAAATTTTTCTCAATGTGTTAACAAAATTTGGCCAGTTGTGATGGCTTACACCTATAATTCTAACATTTGGGAGGCTGAGATGGGAGGATCACTTGAAGCCAGGAGTTCAAGACCAGCTTAGGCAACGTAACAAGACCCCATCTCTACAAAAAGATTTTTTAAAAACCAGCCAGGCATGGTGATGTGTACCAGACACTTGGGAGGCTGAGACAGGAGGATCGTTGGAGCCCAAGAGTTCAAGGTTACAGCGAGCTATGATTGCACCACTGCACTCTAGCCCGGGTAACAGAGTAAGACTCTGTCTCTAAAAAGTAAAATAAAATAAAATGTATTATATTGGTGATTTCTATATGACAGATTTACAAAGAGAATTAACTTTATTTTGAGGGAGAAATGCAGATATTCTACCCAGTTAGTTCTTTTGGCAAGCCTTGATAAATGTAAAGTTGGAGTGTTGATTATAGTTCTCTAGAAGCATATTTCATTCATGACTTTATGTTTGTACATTATAACATATAGTGTTAGTTGGTCATCCAATTACAGTTATCCCTTGGTATCCATAGGGGATTGATTTTTAGGATTCCCCTTGGATACCAAAATCCATGGATTCTCAATTCCCTTATATAATATGGTATAGTATTTGCATATGACCTCGGCACATTCTCCTGTGTATTTTAAATCATCTTTAGATTACTTATAATACTAAATAATTGTTACACTGTTTTTTACTAGGGTTTTTTGTCTCAGATTTTCAATCCATAGTTGATTGAATCCACAGACCGTGTCAAGCTATTTTTAAAATTTGAAATGTCTTTTAAAATAGCACAGTTATTGACATGAAGTTAGAAAAGAGCATATTTAAGAAAATTAACATCACTCCTAAAATACCACCCAGAGAACATTACTGTTAACATGTTGGGGTGCTTACTCCCAGCTGGCTCTCAGCATATGTGCTTTTTCCTTTCACAGGCATGTGGTCACCCTTTATACACTACCTGCAGCCTGCTTTTCAAACTGATGTTAGATCTTTCCATGTCAGCAAATAGACTTGTACACCACCACTTTTAATGGTTATATAATACTCCATTGTGCAGATGTGCCATACATGATTCAGCACTTACTCAAAAATGGACATTTGGCAAATAAATTTACTGTTGAATTTTTTTTTACTATTATAGGTAACTCTAATCAATCTCCCTCTATATCTCTGTGCCTGTGTCCACTTCCCTGTGTCCAGTTCCTTAGCAGTCAGCTTTCTGAGTTGACATATGTATGTTTTTATGTCTTTTGGTATATATTGTCAATTTCCTGGAAAGATTGTTTCAGTTTATCTCCTCTGGCAATATACAAGAGAGCTTTTTCCTTGCGTTCTCAAGAACATTTACCTTTTTGAAAAAATAAACCTTTTCCAATATGATGGTAACAAATGGTATCCTTGTTGAATTTGCCGGCTACTATGTGAATTGTCCCTTTTCCCCCCTTCTCTCACAGCAGAATCTACACCTTTTAGAACAATATCAAAGACAGGTGTTTCATTAGGCATATCTGACTTGTTTCTGATATTAAGGAGAATGCCTTCCACGCTTTAGGTATTTGCGATATAGGTACATCATATATATATTTTTTTTCTTTTTCTTTTTTTTTGAGTCAGAGTCTCAGTCTGTCACCCAGGCTTGAGTGCAGTGGCAGAATCACAGCCACCACAGCCTTGACCTGCTGGGCTCAGGTGATCCTTCCACTTCAACCTTTAAAGTAACCGGAACTACAGGCACATGCCACCAAGCCATCTAATTTTTTGATTTATGTAGAGATGAGGTCACGTAGAAGTTGCCCAGCCTAGTCTTAAACCCCTGGGCTCAGGCAATCTCACCTTGGCCTCCCAAAGTGGTGGGATTACAGGCGTGAGCCACTGTACCTGGCCAATATATTCTTATATATAGATATACTTTATTGTAGTGGGGGAATATCTCTGTGTTTGGTGTACCGCTAGTTTATTTTTGGAACCGGGTCAAGTTGGTTCGCCAGGTGGCCTCCAAATCAGAGAGTAGTAGTACCAGTTCTAGGAGGCCCACCTGTGACTGGACCTCACTCCTTTCCAGGACTGCCCCATCTAGGTCTTCCTGTTCTGCAGACCCCTCCACACCCAGCTTTCATCCTTCAGAACACCAGAACAGCACTATGTCTTCATTGGTTTCTCCTGCTGATTTCCCCACTGCTCCATCAGCAGCAGAGGCCACGCTACTGATGGCTTCGTTCTTCCTAAGATCCTCTCAGAGAGCAAAGATTGAATTATTGTCATGGTTACCTTATGTAACTTCAAGAGAGAAGTCTAGTCAAAATATTCTTGATGGGAACTCACTGACCAGTCAAAAGTGAGATCTGATTGATGATACTTTTCAAGTCACCCTTAACTTGTCTGCAGAGCCCAGGCTCAGTTAAAGGGATGCTGCCTGCTTCTTGTCAAGGGGCAAAGATGGTAACAACAGTATGTACTGGAAAATTCCTGTAGGAGGCCTAATGCTTGCTTGCTTTTCATCCCAACCTCTTGATTATAATCACAATCAGATCTTCAAAAATTCTCCTATTCACAGCCTTTTTCTTACGATGTCCCTCAGCATTTGCTAATTCCATCTTTTCTCATAAGTATGCATGAGTGTTATTGGCATACAGAAGAGGGGCGCAGTGGGGCTTTGTTATATAATTGTATGGCAAGCAGGAGCCAATGTCATTTTCAAATGTAATTTGGATACTGCCAGTCTCTTGGGAACTGAAATTCTTGATGCAGGTACCTAGTTCCCTAAGGGAGGGGTTTAATCCAGCAACGGATTTGAATTACTAGAGCCTGGAGAGATGACATGACCTTCCATATACCCTTCGTCAGTTTTGTTTTCACAACCAAGCTTTGGATGAAAGTTTGGAGGGGCTATGAGTTCCAGGTATATTCTCTATCAGGTGCCTGGAATGGCTGTGTACTCTTCTGACTTGTTAGGGGAACTGCTGATCTGAAACAGCCTTCCCTGTGGCCTCCTCGGATCTGCAGGCTTCCGGCATTGCCAGCGTTCTCATGCCTTTGCTTGGAAAACGTGCTCAAGCAGCAGGGAGCTCTAGCTATAACTTCCTTTGGGCACTGTGGAAGCAGAAGACTGACCATTTTCTAAACTTGTTAAAACTTGTGGTGAGGATTTTTAAAGACCATCGTTGGATGCCCTTAGGAGATCTCCCAGAAGAGGTCAGTTAGATTCCTTAGGTGAATGGATATGGTTTGACCAGGGACAGTAACTTATACCTGTAATCCCAGCACTTTGGGAAGTCAAGATGGGAGGATCTCTTGAGCCCAAGAGCTCGAGACCAGCATGGGTAACATTATGAGACCTCATCTGTACAAAAAAATTTTAAAAATTAGCCAGGTGTGGTGGCACAAATCTGTAGTCCTAGCTACTTGGGAAGCTGAGGCAGAAGTATTGCCTGAGCCCAGGAAGTTGAGGCTACAGTGAGCTGTGATCACGTTGCTATACTCCAGCCTGGGCGAAAGAGTGAGACCCTGACTTAAAAAAAAAAAAAAAAGATAATGGTTTGCTTATGACACAGGTGTCTACGGAAATGTTTTTGTAAAAGATCACCCTTTGTACACAAATTCTTAGTTTCATTCCCAAACAGATGTTTTCCACACATTGGCGTGTTACAAAATAAACCTGGCTCTTATTAATCCTAGCAGGATGACATGCTCTTTGAAACTGTGGCTTCAGAAACAAGCAGCCAGTCATGAAACTGGGCACACTTGGCATTGCAGGACTTGATGGTGCCGTGTGGAAAAGTTCCCCGGGCGCAGCTTCTGCCTGGAAAGCTCCCCACAGACTGACCAACTCCCTCAGAACTCGGGGTCCTGTCTACGAGCAGATTATGTTAGGGGACATCAAGTGGGTGGTGGCCCTAGGATGTCACTTCCCACTCATTGCTGTTGCTTCAGATTTCTCTTCTTTATTATCCTTTCACCTGGTTGTTTTTTCTTCCCCTGCCCTCAGAGTATGACATCATCCCCTGGGATGGTCTTTCTGGTTTTTTTGTTTGTTTGTTTTGTTTTTTACCCTAAGCTCCAAGCTCAGTTCTTAAAAAGATTGTTTAGGAGACCAGCAATTTTTGGTTCCTTGGACAGGCAGCTCAACCTCACTCACCTTTATTTAGCCCAAGCTAAACAAGCAACATTCTCCTTATCTCACAAGTGGAAGATATGGAAGGAAACCTTTTTACCCCAGGTCTGTTTCCTATTGTTAAAAACCTTAAGCCTTTTTCTTATAAGCAGTGGAATAGAATTGCCTGTGGGTGGCCAGATCACAGGAAGTGATAGTTCCTCTAGAAATTAGAGGGGAAAATGGGCACAACATTGAGTCAACCCAGACTGAGAAAGCTTCCTGAGAGTTTATAGTAGTGACACCTCCAGTCCTGAGATCTGCTCAGCTTGGGCTCTGTGAAGTCTTGACTCCATTCTTCACCCATGGTCACATCTCCTAGCGTCCTTCAGCTCTTCCCCAGAGGGGCGGAAGATGTTGACATTGGCTTCCTTGGGATGAAGGGGTTCCTGTACCTCCTTGCACTGGAGGTAGAGAGGAGGAGGTGTAGGCACAGGAAGAAGGAGGAATGGCAGATTTCAACTTGGTATTCCTAAGGACTAGTGGTTCCCAGACTGGGTGCCCACCATAGTCACAGAGATCTGGTGGTTGGGCAGGATGATAAGGACAGTGACCATAGTGGGGAGGGTTAAATGGACTTACAATGTCTGCAGCATTGTGTCTATTATAGCATGTGTTCAGTAACTGGTTTACCATGGTTGGGGGCTGCCGACCTAACCAGAAGCTAGATCATGTCTGTACAGCTTTCAGATCACACAGATACCCTGCTGCACATGATGAGGCCACATCCTAGTTGGTACATGTGAAGGTAGACATTGAGAAACTGGCTGGAAGCTGTTTCTTTTAGAAATGTGGAGAAAGAATTACTAACTAGGAAGTTTGATGATACTGTCTTCTAGGTCACTTCAGGCTCTGAAGAGCTTGTCCTCTGAAATTTTCACCAAAACTTCTTAACAAACTAAAGCTGATTATGATGTCAGTTAGACTTCTAGGGCAAGATCTGTCCTGAGGTTGAACCTTCTAGGTCAGGACTAAGACTGGGGCCCAGAAAAACCCAGTTCAGTCCATTCATCTTTCTTTCTCAAGACACTATTATTAAATAAAACCCATAATCTAGTTTAAATAACAGGTAGAAAGCTCAAAGTCACAAATGAAGCTGCTTTAATAGAGTGACCAATTGCCCTGGTTTTCCCAGGACTGAGGGGTTTCCTGGGGTGTAGGACTTTTGTTGCTAAAATCAGGGAAGTCCTAGGAAGTCTGGGACAAGTCGATCACCCTTGCCCCAGGACTGACCAACTTAACTGCTCTTTTACCTCCACTTGGCATTTTGCAAAGATGATCCTAAACATTTAAACAAGACTGAAATAATAAAAAGCAAGCATGTTGACTTCTGCTGCTGCCCTATGGTCTACATTTTTATTTATTTGAAAAAGTATGTCTCCAAGACCTTTAAAAAGTGCTGGCTCCTGAACTGTCTTGGGGGAGATATAATATATGAGTATCTTGTGCTTTGCTGGGTCACAGTTGGGGTGGATGGCGGGCGGGCGACCTGTTCTGGGATCCTCAGATTCCCTCTCTGCAGACTTAAATATGAGCCTTAGGGAGCACCTTGATAGAAAAATGGAGGGGATAATGAGAAAGAACTTGGACCTCAGGGCTTCACAGTTCAGCGTAGCTACCTATTCATCTTCCATGTCGAGAGAACAGCCGTTGAGTGCATGGCTGAAATTCCTGCTGACAAAGATATGTGCAGTGGGATTCCTAAGTGGACCTGTAAGAATTAGCTCAGCAGCCACATGGTCGAACCAAGGACTTTATGGCGCCCCTGTCCAAAGATCACTCTGCGTTCTGGCTCCGGCTCTCAGGGTTTCCTCGTGAGGACCTTGGCAACTGTGGAACTCCTCCTCTTTGGACCATATGTGGCTGACAAGGGCATGAATCGCTCATACTTTACAAAATCTCCTTCTTAGATCTGTTTCCCATTCTGCATGTTCCCCAAGTTAAAACAGCTGTGACTGTCATTTCTCCCTGACATATGGAACTGGAATTTTTCTTCCTAAAGGACATGCATTACTAGGCAGATCCACTTCTAATCTGGCTTAAACTCTCTTTGATTCTGTGTGTTGTTGAGGTTTGGTTTTGTTTTTTTCAAAGTCAGTAGAGTCAAACTTGGACTCTCTAAAGTTGTCGTCAGAACTCATATTTCAGAAAGTGTCTAGTTTCAAAATCAGACAGAAAACCCACTTCTTTTCTGATGTAAGAACAACAAAAAGATTTGAGATGATTCCTAACTAGGCATTCTTTTCAAAAGAAATCATTCAAAAAAATAAGATACCTCTGTTATGAGAACAGCACTCTTGACTATACCTACTGTTAGTAATTCATTTGTGAGTATACACAGTCCTCACGTAAAATAGTGACACTTTACTTGAGGACTGAGAGTTCACAAGAAACTGTGATCCGTTTTTCACCCATCTTCACATGTCTGCTAGGATGGACCTCAAATTTCTTGAGGTAGTGAACATTTAGTTTTACTTGGAGAAACTCTTGGTTGGTTTTCCCAGAACACTGAAAAAGTCACAATAGCTTCTGTCTAGACAATTAGATCGACAAATGCAAAGCCCACATTTCCAGATGTAAAGCCATTTGAATCATGAAATGACTGATAATCATGAAAAGGTGGGTCTTCCACTCTTACTGAGAAGTACGTAGTCACATTGTCACATCTGTGGCACGCTGCTTGGGTAAGTGTAATTCCTCTTATGATCAGCAGTTCTTTCTTGCTCCCTCTTTGGTAAGCCACGGTGCCAAGAGCCATACTCCAGCCTTGGCATCTTGTAGTTCTAGTGTGCTGTATCCACTGCGCAGTTGTGATGTATCTGCCATGCAGGTATACCTCCAAGGCTCGTCTTTCCACTACAGGTCCTCCTGATTCCCAGGCCCCAGGGGGCTGCATTCTCCACTATCTGCCCAGGGATGAGCATTTGTGTGGCACATAGGTATTGCTCAGTACTTATAGGTTACATGACTGGAGTGCAGCCACACTGGAGCTTTGGGTCACGCGATTCCTGCAATGTCTTTGTTCTTAGCCTGCCTGGACTCCAACATCACTATCAACAATCCTGACTCTGATTTTAAAATTCTGATGAGATTGAGACTGATAATACTCACCACATTGTATGGCATGACCTACCCAAGGATAGATATCTTATATGGGGGAGAGCACACGCACACGCGTGCGCACACACACATGGTATTGTAAAAATGCTACAAAATCTAAAAACACTACTGGAACAAACCAATCTATTTAAAGGTATGTTAGGCAAGTATACAGATATTGAAGAAGATCTAAAATTTTGTGGTAGCAATTCAATGTTTCTGTTCTTGTCTGAGCTGCATGTTTTTATGCAAGTGATAATGGTCTCATAAATTATATAAACCACAATAAGTATATCTTCAAGTCTCTAGGACTGGCAGGATTCAGCTCTGGGGAAGCAGAAAGAATCCCAAGTTCATTGGCAATTATTGGGACTGAAGAGAATCCCTGTTTAACTGCCTTGTCCCAGTTGGGACAGAAGCTCAGGTCCTCAAGTCTGCACGTATTCTCTGCTTCCCTTGGAAACAGCACAGTCCAGTTATCCACACGGATCACTTTCGTGGGGTTACCTGGTTCTTCAAGCCAGGGGTATGTCATCTTGAGGACCTCAATGTCAATACTGTCTACTTCAGGTTGTACTTGATGTTCTGCCTCTTTCCAAGATAGGATTTGAGGCAGTTTCTAGCAGACACTTGATATGAAAATATATTATGAATACACATACATGGACCAGTGAGTACAACTATATTTCAATTTTTTTGATATAGAGAATGAAATGAAAGTGTTGGATCTCTGTGGCTTCCAAAACATTATCACCTCCTTCCATGTTAAAACCCCTTTCCTCCTTGATGTCCAAGGCATTGAGCCAGCTCCTCTTTGAGCTGATTCCTTCTGGTACGCAGGTAGGAGTACTGGAAGGGAATCTGCCATTGTGGCTTCATATCCTGTCACTGCTTTGAAATAATTCACCCCCTCCACAGTGACCTCTGGGATGGCCTCATGGAGCCCTAGGACTCAATGTGAAAATCGCTAAGCCTCTCAAGGTCAGTTTTGCTGCGATTGCTTTGTTGGGTCTTCTTCCTCTATTCATAGTCTAGGCCCCTGCTTTCCCTCCTTCTTACGAATACATCCAGGAAGACCTGAGAAGTCACACTTACAGAGATGATTTTCCAAGCCATACCTCTCATGAATCCACAGGCCTGCGTTTCTGCTCAGTTCAACTAGAGCAGTGTCCTGCCCATAACGTTTTTCAAAACCTGTCAACCCTGCTTTTTACTTTAACCTTGTAATTCTCACCATGGAGTTGAGTCCCTGTATGAACGTGAAGTTCATATATGAACCTTCAAGTTGCGAACTTTCAAAGATGCAAACATGCATTTGCTTATCTCGTCACTTAAGTTCACATGTCTGGTGTCCTTTTGAAGGTACTATACTGTAAGATTAAAAATGTTTTATTTTTTGTGTTTATTTTTAATGTATTATTTGTGTGAAAAGTATTCTAAACCTATTATAGTACAGTTCTGTGTAGCTGACTGTGTTAGTTGGGTACATAGGCTAATTTGGTTAGATTTACGAACAAACTGCATTTACAAATGTGCTCTTGGAAGAGAACTTGTTCATATGTAGGGAACTTACTATATTTCCATTTATTTGTCTCCACTTAATTATTTCAAATGTTTTGATGACGGAGAAGAGTCCTACTCCCCTTTGGATGACATCCTTACTCCTTAATGTGATGTGCCAGGCCCTGCCTGCTCCTACCCCAGCTTAACCTCCTCAGGCTCACTTCTTCCCCCACCTCACTCCTGCTGTCTTAGTTTTCTTTTAATTCCTCATACCTGCCAAATTCTCTGGCCTCAGGTCTTTACAAGTGCAGTTGCCTCTGCTGAGAATGTTCTTTTCTGCCACACTGATTCTTCTTTCAAATCCAGTCGTACATGTTATTTCCACTAGGCCCGTTTGCTGTGTATTCCCTCACTTAACTCTGTAAGGTCATCTCTCTCTCTCTCTCTGTTCTCTTGGCTTTATTTCAAAGGCCTGATACTCCCACAAGACTGGAAGCTCATGAGGCCAGACACCTTGTAGATCCTATTACCCCTAGCATCTGCAACACTCTCTTGTTGGATGAATGGATAAATGAATGAGTGAGGGCACAATTAACCCCTATGCTTGGCCTATCCTTGCATCTGTAGGGCTAGAATTCCTGAAACCATGGGGGAAGGGGCCCACCACGTGATGCTTTTAGGCCACAGGAATATGTCCCAGCTCCATTTGCTACAGATTTTTTATTTTAAAAGTTTTAAATTTTATTTATTTATTTATTTGAGTCAGGGTCTCACTCTGCTCCCCACACTGGAGTGCAGCGATATGATCATGACTCACCAGAGCCTCGACCTCCTAGGCTCAGGAGATCCTTCTGCTTCAGCCTTCCAAGTATCTGGGACTACAGGTGTGTGCCACCATTTGATTTTTTTGTAGTGATAAGGTCTTACTATCTTGCCCAGGCTGGCCTTGAACTCCTTGGACTCAAGCAACCTTCCCACCTTGATCTCCCAAAGTGCTGGGATTACAGGCATGAACCACCATGCCCGGCCATTTGCTGCAGATTAAAGAAAGCATCTCTGTGGTGGGAGAGGAGCTTGAGGGTTTTGTTTGTTGCATTTTAATTGTAAAATACACAAAATTTTCAGTCTTAACCATTTTAAGTATAGAGTTTAATAGTGATAGGTATATTCACAATGTTATACAACCAATCTTCAGAACTTTTTTTATCTTGCAAAACTAAAACTCTGCACCCATAAACACAAATTTCCCACTCCCAGTATATAATGGACAAATTTCTCTTTCTGTCTCTGTGAATTTTCTCTAGGAACCACATATAAGTGGGATCATAATGATGTCTGCCTTTTTTATGACTGCCTCATTTCTCTTAGCATTTTGTCCTCAAAGTTCATTCATGTTGTAGCATGTGTCAGAATATTCTTCTATAAGGCTTAATAATATTCCACTGTGTGTGTGTATATATACACACACACACCATATTTTGTGTATTCATCCATGGGTGGACACTTTAGTTGCTTGCACCTCTTGGCTGTTGCGAATAATGCTGCTGTGTATGTGTACAGATATTTCTCTGGAGCGTGAGGTTTTAAAGTAAAAACTATGACATGGGAGAAATATAGAGGATGACTGGATTTTAAAGCTGTGAAACTTTCTTAGGGCTCTGGTGGAGAGAGACTGCGGGGATGTCTTCTGGGCTTAATCCTGAGCATAGTGCATTGTGGAGGTTTCATAAGTTGAATGATGGTCTGGAACCCACATGGTATGAAAATAGTCCCCCAGCAGCCATATGGTCAAATGGGCGCTCTCTGAGCTTGCCAAGCACCTGTCCCTGGGAGACCTGCAAAATAATTTTGTAATTCATTCAACCTATTTGAGAAAGTATGTTGTTTCTTCCATATATAACATTTCTAAAGTCATGGAATGATACCACTATTGTAGAAATATTTTCAGGGAATATCTACAACTTTTGTTGGAGAAAGTAACAGCTAAAAATCTCATTGCTGTTGCACATACATACAAAATTAGATTCTTTATCAAGGTCTTACTTCTGTCTAAGGAATTCCTTATTTATTTTCCTTAGTCTTCAGGGTTTAGAAAGTGTTCAGGATTTAAAAATAAAATGACCAACATGTATCCTCACTACATTTCAAGTTGTCTTGATGTTAATAAGACATAGTGAATGGACATAGGATGAGACTAGACAAAATAGTCTTCATGTTTCTGTAAAAATTAAACCACCAAATTAGTCTAGCTCCTGCCCAACCTATTTTCTACATCGAAACATCTTGCCTTCTTGTATTTCTAGATAAAATGAAAAAATAGATCGTGTGTGTGTGTGTATCAGATTTAACAGTGTAGCATGTGGCTTTGAGTCTTTAAGCCTCTAGTACAATCCATGGGACATTGTCCTATCAATACACAGTATGATATTTTAGATGGTCACTGGCCATCCTTTGCACCCAATTTATATCATTTTATTTTCCATGTTTGATCTTTTAGTGTTACTAATTGAGACCAAAAATTCTTGCAAAAGGTAAATAAATCAAAACCCTCTGTTTTCTTCAGTGACAGTAAGTCACAACCGAAGACTCTGTGGGAGAGAATGGCAGTGGGGAGTAGTAAGGAATGTTCTTTCACTTCTACTAAGAAATTGAATTTCATTATTCTATTTTATAAATATTTTCCTCTATGCCTCATAACCTGATTGCCAGCTTGTTGCTAAGGTCTTGCAAGGTAGGGCGAGGCGGAGCTGGAGAGACCTGTCTCTTCTCAGGTGTGCCTGTGGCCCCAAATGGAAACCAATCAAGGTGCGATTTATGTTCATTAAGTGCTTGTCAAAACTGAAAAATTTTCTAATCAACAGCAATCTAGCTGCGGCCCCCTCAATGGCTGGGAGGGCCGCCTCTGCTGCATCGGCTATTTGCCTGTTACAACTCTAGGCTAAAAATCCGCTGATGATTACATTAGGCTAAGCTGCGAAGTAAATGAACCATGTCTTATTTAGGTGCCACTAGCTTCAGAGTAGTCCTGCCCCGCAGGGCACTTGATAGCGTTTTATGGCTTTAAAATTAGTGTAGCTTCCCATTTGCTGCAGGGTGCTGCATGTTATGCCTTTGAACTCAATAAGCAAAGGGAAGGGGGCCTTTTGTTTTTTCCCCCTTATTTTTTTCCCTTGCATTTTAGCAATTTTGTTTTGCATCTTTTCCAGACGGCATTTTGCAATAAAAATGTCTGACTACCTATATATATGCCTCCCCCACCAAAAAAAAAAAAAAAAAAGTGGAAAATGTCATGTATTTGCAGAGGACAATTTTTTTTTCCTATGCTGCAAAGTGAAAAATGGCTTTGCATGTCACCCCTAATGGCTTATCATGTCAGTATGGCTACTTCAAGTGGGACTAAAACCTTTAGCTCAAGAAATCACATAAAGTCAGAGGGAAAATATTTCAGTATTGTTATTGGACATGAGCAGTAAGAGCTAACACTTATTGAGGGCTTTGGTGTCCTGCTAAGCACTTCACATATTATCTCAGTTAAGCTTCACAACAACATCACGAGGCAAGAACTTAGTATTGCTATTTTTAGAGATGTGAATATGGGGACCCAGAATGATTAAATAACATGCCCCAACCATGCAACTAATAATAGGGAGTGGAGATTGGATCCCAGGCTTTCTGACTTTGAGGCTTATTCCCTGGCCAGAAGAAAGGCATGTTTTGCCTACTGAAGACTTCTTCAGGAATTTAGAAAATTACAGTTATCCATGAATTGACTGCTGTCCTTTTGAACCGAATCTGATACAAGGTGCTATAGACTATCTTGGCAGGCATTCAATCCAGGGAAACAAAACAATTCTGTAAACCAATACACAGGAGAGAAATATATGAAGGAGCTTTCTAAATAGGTATAGGTGAAAGTTTAAAAATTAGAAATACTTAAAATTTGTCATGGGCAAACTGAAGTGGGAATTGTTCTGTGCTGCTTAGGTCCTATGGCAGGAGACAAGGAGTAGCAATCACTGGTGCCCTCAGAGGACGGATGTGTGTGCTGCTCTGCTGTCTTAAAATTTTAGCAAATTCATCCCAAGAAATCCAGACAGATCAATATCACTGTGGTGAACATTTCTGAAAAATTCAAAATTTCCGAGATCTAACTACTGGTCCAGTTGTTTCAGGCCATATTGAAATATTAAAATAACAGGATAGCAAAGGAATGGTGCTGCCTCCTTAAAGTTCATTGTAATGAAGACTACAGTGACTGAAGGGAAAAGCGGCCTTTTTCTTTTCTTTTTTTCAGTTGGAGTCTCACTCTGTCACCCAGGCTGGAGTGTAGTGGCACACTCATGACCACTGCAGCCTCAACCTGATGGGCTCAGGTGATCCTTCTGCCTCAGCTTTCCAAGTAACTGGAACTACAGATGTGCACCACCTCACCCAGCTAATTTTTCTTGATTCATTGTAGAGACAAGGTCTTACCAAGTTGCCCAGGCTGGTCTCGAACTCCTGAGCTCAGGCAATCCTCTCACCTTGGCCTTCCAGAGTGCTGGGATTATAGGCTTGAGCCACCATGCCTAGGCTAGGTTTGAGCATGCATGGGTTATAATTGAGTAATATTCACTGTAACCTTAAAAGAGAAAAATCTTACAGTATAAAACTCGATACACAGCAAATACAATCAAAATGCAAGAAGTATATTCATAATTTGATTTGGAATTTTCTGCTATTTTGATTTTTTATTACAATAACCTCTTACTCTGGGCTAATTATGGACCTTAGCCCATGCATGTTGGATGCTAATTGCCATGACATATGGACTGGAGAGATACACTTGGGTTATAGTATGGGAGCTCTCCATTGTACGTGAAGCATGCCACTATTGAACCCTGACCAGCTTTGCCAACCTCTTCTTTTACTACATGTGACATAATTATCCAGGCCCAATAATGCATTTATTAAGAATAAAGTCTCATAACTGTTGCCTTTGCCTGGGTCACCATTAGACATCCGATTTGCCCAGATGCCTTCTTCCTGCCAGTGGTCACTTTCACATGCTCCTAAAAGCATTGGTTTGGTGGTCCATATGAAGGCTGAAAGTGAAACACTGGAATTCTGTTGACTGTATTGGGAGACAAAATTATTTCTCATAGGATTTTGCACTTTGAAGCTACCTCCTACCTTGCTATTGTGACTAGGATCCTTTCGAGAGAAGAAATTGTCTTCTTTGGGTTATGTGATCTGAAAGGATATGGCCAGAAGATTTTTCATAGTTTTACAATATTTCCACAGTATTTTTAGGAATGTGACTTTCCTCTGTACCTGTGACTATGTATGAGGCTGTTGTTTATTATTCATAAATGCTGGAGTTGAACAGTTGCTTGATCTTTTTGAATGGATGGCACGATATATGTCTTTATAGATTAGTTTCCTTTGAAAATAATATTAAATGGGAGTTTGGGAATTGCAGTGCATCTTACAATGACTTCTCTCACTTTTTTTTTTAAGCCCAGAAGTGAGGCTTTTTCCTTTTTGACCCTGGACATTCCTGACATGCCATGAAAATAGGGAATAATGAGTTATTCTTTTCCTCCAGGAAAAGCAAACAAATGTGAAAAACATGTACAATATCTTTGCCAGATCCCACTTGTGTGCTCTTTCCCAGTTGTGTGCATAAAAGCATACATACAGAGCCAATGGCTGGTTTTCTAACAACAAGCTAGACTAGTGGTTCTCAAACCTTTGGGGTTCAGGATCCTTTTGCCTTCTCAAAAATTCCTGAGGGACACCAAAGAACTTTTGTTTATGTGACAATCGATACCATGTTAGAAATTCAAATTGAGAAAATGTTTAAATATATAATCCATTTTAAAATAACAATAAACTGTCCATTATGTGTTAATGTAAATATTTGTATGAAAAATGTTTCCAAAACAAAACCATGAGAGTAGCATCTTTTCAGTTTTTCAGATCTCTGATACCTGGCTTAATAAGAGAGCTGGATTCTCATAGTTACTTAAGACTGTTGTGCTCTGTTGTTTTGGTTACAGTCTTTGAAGAAAATCTTGCTTTATACAGATATGTTGTTAGAAGAGAAAGTAGTATTTCAATAGCCATTTCAGATAATTGTGGATATTCCTCCTGCATACTTCACCAAGTCTCAACCCATGATAGTTCCTGAAAGTTTAGTGATGCAGTGTAAAATTACTAATTTTTTCCTTCTCTGCTACATTAAAATCTATCAAATTGACTTGCACTTTGAATGATCTCTTACGCATGTTTTATCCATCTGTGCATACCTACATGCATCCATACACATGATGTCATGCATCAGTCATTTTGAAAAACATTTTTGGAATGAAGTATGCAGATTTCTAAATGGTGACACTTTCTATGTAATAAACAAAAATTACATTCATTAGCATCACCACCAATCATGTAATAAACAAAAATTACATTCGTTAGTATCACTACCAACCTTATCAAAAAAGTTAAGTCTTTGCAAGGTGTCAAGCTCATGGTGAAAGATGCAAGTTTTTAAAAATTCTCATCTTCACTGAAAAGCTCAAATTCTTCATGCTGTCAGCTGTTTTCCTTGAGTACTCACTTTGTTCATTTTCAAAAAAATATCTACCAAATACCCAGGACGGAATAATCATAGTTGTGTAGGTCTGGCATACTCACTCTTTCAAGTAAAAATGTTGTCCCACCAAAAAAGTGGCCTATTCAGCTTGCAACTCAGCTTGAATCGTGCTAAAGTGTCAGCATTTTTATCTACCATTGTTTTGAAAAATTTATCGAACTTGGAAACTTCCTGATTGGGACCACATTTTGAAGATTGCTAAACTGGATTATATAAAGAAAAAACTCAGATTGGCCCTGTGGTCAAAACTGTAGCAAATTTCAGTATATTTGAAGAGTTATCTAACTTAAATTATTACATACTGATAAAAAAAATTATCAACATATATGCACACTTAGAAACCAGAACTTATTAGGAAAACCTAACTGGAACAGATATTTCCTTTTTTTAATCCTTTAGTTGTGGAAATTAAAAGTCTTAATACTTTTTAAAAGTTTATGTAAAAATGAAGTATCTTGACTTCATTATCTGTACCTGAAGAGAGGTAAGCACCATCAGATTTCCAAGGTCTTGTGCTTTGTTCTGATGATCATGATCTAATTTTGAGATGTCAATCATATAGTTTATGCATTTCAGTTTTAGCTTTTAGACCTTGTTAACTGCTTTTGGTACCCCTGTGAACACATCAGCAAACCATCTTTCAACAGACAGCCAAAGGTTACCTCCGGATGAAGGCAGTAAGAATCAATATAGTAAGAGTATTTTTAGGGACTATTGATGGATTGCTGTATTTGGAGCTTAACTTAAAGTGCCAAATGCCCCAGAGCTGACTAAGATGAACTCACCATTTACTGAAGACTGTATAGGCCATCAGGCAAATAAAAGGCTCTGGGATTGCCAACACTAGATGTACACACCTTTCCCTTTGTAGTTTTGGGGAGAATTCTTTTATGCTTTTTAGTAGCCTAATATGGTATTTTGATGAGGACTTTATACCACCCTCCTTGCTGGAGCCTAGTGTTATCCATTCGATAACTTCCCAGTCCTGGGAACACACAACTGTGAAATTCTAGGACAATGTTGTACAGCAGCGAGTCAATTAATACTCCGTATCAGGAGTGCTGTGGTACACCAAGGCACTAATGACTCCGTGTCCTTCTCCGAAGGCAGCCCCACAGAAGGTGGGCGCCACGTTAAGCGTGCTTCTGTCAGCAAGCTGAAAGCTGTGGGTCTCTGACACGGCTCTCAATTGCTAGCAGGTTTCTCTCATTGCACCTCATTTGCATCTGGGACATCAATTAGCATGTTTGTTGAGGCTAATTGAATGAAACTCAATCATAGCTCTTAATTGCTTGACTATGTGAAAAGAAATCACATTAATGCAGCTAATTAAGTGTACGGCAATAGATGCAACATAATTAGGAGCGAAATGTAAAAAACAAGGGATGGCAAAGGTGCCGGCACAGGGTTGCAGGGGGACGGTGAGGCACAGTTACCAAGCGATTGGCGGGCTTCAGAACTGGTCCCTTTGCTCTGGCGCCTGCTTGGAAAAAATAATCCGTGTGATGAGCATGGACAACTTGAGAAGAAAAATGCAAATAGGTTTGCAATTACTACTTTTTCAAGCTGTTGAGGGGCAGGAAATAGCACCTCTGGGGGGCTTGGCTCTTGAGTGGGCCCCAGGGACTTGTTAAGTGCTGTTTAAAAGTACTTGGCTTTGAATTACCCTCATGCCTTGTTAAAGGGCCTTTTCCCTCTTTTATCTTCGATCAGCATTTTCAACAAGGAACTTGGAGAAGGGTGGTATCCGTAACATTTGCATATCAAAATCAAGCTTGCTGTCTTAATTTTACCCAGGTCCCTACTGCAGACCCATCAAGGGCCAGTGCATCTCACTTCTGAGGAAGACAACATTGTTTAGTGGTTGTAGCTCTGATTCCTCAAGTACCAAGCTGGGGAGAGATGAAAAGGATGAGTTCTTGCAAAACCAGTGTAGTTTTTCTTGGGAGAAACTAGAAGCTGCAGATCCATGTGTCATTACCTCCCTCCCACCTGTGTATGCAGCGCTGGGTTGGAGGGCTTTTATTGACCAGGAAACGCATTTTGCAAACTTCTGAACATTTTTAGTGGCTTGAGATATAAGAATTGCCAAATTTATATTCTGATGTTTTTAGAGCTAGTTCTTCTGAAGTTTCAGCACCTCACATAACTCAGGCACGAAAACAGATCCCCCAGCACATGCTGCGCTCAAGATAAATGTGTTCCCTTGCCGCATTCAAACCAGAGAGCAGACACTTGGTACATTTCTATAATAATTTTAAATAAAATATCCTGGTTATTGTATGTTAAAACATGCCTATTAAAGAGCCCATGCTGAGGCTTAGTCACTATCTGATTAGTCTCATTTTAGAGCCCATAAGCAATAAATGCTCAATTACACTCCTGTTATTGTATTTTAATTTGTTAAGAATTGGCATTAAAAAAGAAAGTTATAGCAAGTTGATATTTTTAAAGGAGTAACTATGCAAGAAGGAATTCATTACTTACAAGCATTAACTTTGGTTTTGAAACATGGATTTGCATATTTTCAGTGGGTATTAATGGAAGTAAATTAAAGATGCTTAAGAGCAACCTTTAAAAAAGAAAAAAACAAATGACCTACACTAAACTAATGTCACATTCTTCTTTGATGTGCTTTTCACTTGCCGTCTACAACATACTGAGCACAGTTGTGAGAGTTTCCATATTTCTTCCAGTCTACCTTTTCCTTCAGTTTTTTTCTTTTTCTTTTTTTTTTTAATGAGTTGGAGTCTCACTGTTACTCAGGCTGGAGTGCAGTGGCACAGTCGTGGCTCACCGCAGCCTCGACCTCTTGGACTCAAGCGATTCTTCTGCCCCAGCCTCCCAAGTGGTTGGGACTACAGGTACATATCACCACACCTGGTTAGTTTTTTGTGCTTTTGTAGAGAGAAGGTCTTGCTATGTTTCCTAGGCTGATCTCCAGCTCCTAGGCTCAAGCAAAGTGCTGGGATTACAGGTGTGAGCCACCGCGCCGGGCCTCAATCTCATTTAACAACAACCTTCTTTCCATCTTTAGTCCATATGGAATGTCCTCCTTTGAAAGAACTTTCTCCTTAGTCCTTTCAAAACTGCAGCTTTCTTTATATTTTGGGAAGTCAAAAATCTAGACTTCTATGTGGCATCTGCTGCCAGGAGTATGTGAAGTCAGATTTGCTGTTTCCAGCCTGGATACAGCCATTCCCTTCTCCAAACCCACAAGGATGACTGTCCTCCAAGGTGGCCATGGCTGACACCAACCAGCCTGCCCTGCAGATATCAGGGTGACCCAGATCCTGTGTTATTGTCCTCCAAGCTAATATCAGATACATGCGTATCAGATGCATGCGTGCCAGGATTTTCTCTCTGGATGGTTTATCCTCTGCTGAGGAATGTCCTACCTCACCCCAGCCTCCGAATTTGCCCTATGATGGTGTGACTTTTGATCTTTTTTCCATTTGTCTTCAGCCCCTGGTTCCGACCTCAACTTTTTGAGCTTTCAATCTGTACCAAGAGTTGGCCTTTTGGAGTTTGTCTTCAGGAAGTTCCTGGGGACCCTGAAACATCTTTTCCTCCTGGGGCTAGTGCTTGGTGAACCTGCTAGCATTCTGTATTTCTGTCAGAATGTCTCCCCCAGTATGGCTGTGGCCTCACATTGCAGAGCTTCTCATCCTGCCCTGCCTCCTCTGTTGAAAATCTTTGTACTCTTTTTCCTTGAGTCTGGTTTGACTCTCATGCAACCCCCTATCCCAAAATTGCTTGATTTGGGGGGAAGTCTGCACTGATGCCTCAGACTCAGCCTCCCTCCTACAGGAGGGGACAGCTTTTCTCACCCCCTGTCCTGAGGACCCACAGATTCATTCTCCTCCCCTGACCTGGATCTTGTCCTTTGGGTTTTGTTATGTCATTCCTTCTGTCAGCAAATATCCTGCTTTTTGGTAAACCAGTAAGTGAGACTCCTCAACCCCTCCACCTGCTGTAGCATGGACATTGTCCTGCCATTAAAAGATGGATGACCTATTTCTTGAAGCCACTGGGATTCTTCTTTGTCCTCCCTGCTGCTCTCTGTGACCTCTATAGCTCCCTCGATAACACTTTGGCCAACTTTCCTCGTCCCACAGATGAGGACCTCCAATCCCTGCACTTCTAGAACTTTATCTAGTTATCTCTGTACGTCAGCTAACGGATTGGCAGTTACAGGTCACAGCTTACTCTTCCACCCTGCCTGGGTCCCTTGCAGCCAGTATGTGGGTTTGTTTGGTAGTTCTTCTAAAATCACATTGACCTGAGTTTAATCACTTACAAGAAATACAAATTTATTGGCTATAGACTCTGAAAGGAATTCACCAAGATACTGCCAATGAAATAATGTATTTATTCCCACTTCCTGTTTGGTCTTAAAACCCTTGAAATGTTGTTTATTCAAGAGTGATTTGGGGTACAGTTTGTCATTCCAGTATTCATGGGAGATTGCCTCCAGGATCCCTGAGGATACCAAAATTTTCAGATGCTCAAGTCTCTTATGTAAAATGGCGTAGTATCTGCATATAACCTTTGAATATCTTCCCATATACTTTAAATCATCTAGGTTACCTAATGCAGTGTAACTGCTATGTGATTAGTTGGTATGCTATATTTTCTATTTGTATTTTTTTAATTGCTGTGTTTTTTTAATTGTCCCCCCCTCAATATTTGCAATTCAGGATTAGTTGAATCTGCCAACTGGACAGAACCCGTGGATAGAGAAGGCTTTTCTTAATATGTGATGGTAATTAATAGGTGTCCAGAGTGCTTAAAATACTGTGTTTGCAGACAAGGAGGCTTGTTACCAAAGAAATTAATTGCAATAATGAATTAAAGGACCAGGAGCTCCTTATTGGCCACCAGCCCCCTCACCTGGGCTTTCAGTTGCCCTTTCACCTTCTCCCTTCCCTGCCCATCAGCCAATTCTTAGGTAGTGTTGTGCTCCACAGTGAGTTGTTAAGTGACCTGCCTGCCCACCCAGGCTTCCCTATAGTTCCTTGAGAACTGCTAGTCATTTGCCCTCAAGGCATAGATTATTTTTCCTAGTGCAGTGAAACTGAGTGCCAAATAAAGCACTTTTTTGAACATGTAGCTTTTATACATCCATCCCTGAGCTCCGTATTGTTTTGATACCGTGCCATCCACCCCTCAAACAACTTCCTGGTCCTTAATAAAATGCATCATGTTTACTTGTACAGTTTTCACCCAAATTCCCAGCAGACGGCTTCATCTAGATATTTAATGGTATTCCATCTGAGACAGAAAGGTTATTACAAACTAGTTTTCTACTTCATGAAATTTTATCTAAAATTTACAGGAGTCCAGGTTCCTAATGTGCCATCTAATAAGCAAGAGTTCAAAAAATATTATTTTATGTATATACTTATTTTCTAAACCCCTATGAAGGAAGCATCTACTGCGTCTCCTTGGATTTTTAGTTCCTGGGTTAGATCAGGACACAGAAGCAGCAAAATTCTGAGTTAAGTATAATGATGATGCCACCAGTATTATACAGATCAAAACCTCATTATTTTAAAAGTGCTTTCCACAGTGGAAGAGTCATAGGATTACAGTTCATAATGTCTGATAGAACCTTTTGTTCTAAATTGTAAAAGGTCTTCTTTTTAATCTCTCTTGGATGTTTAACATTTTGAACAGGATTACATGCAGAATGTTCATGGTAAAGAGATTGATCTTCTGAGAACCACTGTGAAAGTCCCAGGGAAGAGGCCACCTCGAGCCACATCGGCCTGCGCACCTATCTCCAGCCCTAAAACCAATGGCCTATCCAAGGACATGAGCAGTTTACACATCTCACCCAATTCAGGTAAGCTCACAACACACACCAAGAAATCAAGTTCAACAGCAACAGATCCTGCTGGCTTGAGAACACTCTTTAGGTTAAGTGGAAACATTAACCATTACATTAGAGGTTAAGGTTTAGAAATGTTATTCCTTCTATTGCTGATCACTTCCTTTACACCTTTAGGTTCTGCAAATGGTGGCAACTTTGAGTCACAGCTTCTTAAACCAAGCATCTCGGTCTTCCCAGGGCTGGGTAGTTGAAAGTAGAGTTTTACATGTGAATTGGGCATTTAAGGGCCTTCCACAAAACAAAATAAGTGTCAAGGATTAACTAGTTACTGGTAACTGTGTGTATGAAAGTGGAAAACCCATTTTGGAGAAAGATTCAAAGGAAGCCAATCTCAATCCTCTCAGTCTTATATTTTGACTATCATCTGTCATTCTTTAATGCAACTTTAGTTTTCTTTATTCTCTTTTTAAAGGAGGGGTTTTTTTTTCATTCAGAATTTTAAAAAGATAGTTTCTTCTCAAAATTTGATGTATTTAGAAATTCCTAGTTTTTGTGCCCAGTTGCAAGCTATTCAAAGTGTCATTGTTCACTTTTGTTTGAGTCTTTTGTCCTGTGGCCTTAACCTTCCTATGACCACTTATCAGAGAAAAGGTGTTAAGACCCCCCCTGAGTCCTCCCATGAGCTCACTCAGACTCCTTCAACATAAAGACTCCCTTCAAAAATTTTTGTTTTTTCCCCACAAAAGTCCATTTCTTCTCTCCCACCAACATCCAGTCTTTTCAAAACAGATTTCTGTTCTGTAATAGTTTCTAGCATGTATCCCTACTTCTTAACGATGCCGTATGTTCCCTCTTCTGAAATGTTAAGTGCTTTTAAAGAGGAAAAACTGTAAGTTGACCATACAGTTCTGTGGCACAAACAACATTGGTTGGTGAAAGCAGGATGATAAAAAGGAGTCAGAATTTGGGATCCACCATCCTGGCCTCCACCACACAGTGTTAGGCAGGCCACTAAGCTGGTTCTTTACCACTGCGTTGGGCTGATCTTGTTTGACCTGCCTGTGTTGCTGAGGGGTGATGTCAGATAACATGTGGAAATGCTGGGCAAGCCAGGCTCAGTGGCTCAGCCTGTAATCCCGTGCTTTGGGAGGCTGAGGTGAGTGGATTGCCTGAGCCCGCGGGTTTAAGACCCACCTGGGCAACTTGGTGAGACCTCATCTCTACAATAAATCAAAAAATTAGCCAGGCATGATAGCGCACACCTGTAGTTCCAGCTACTTGGAAGGATCACCAGAGCCCAGCAGGTCGAGGCTGTGGTGGCCAGGAGTGGCTACTGCACTCCAGTCTGGGCGACAGAGTTGAGAATCCAACTCAAAAAAAAAAAAAAGAAAGAAAGAAAATGCTGGGCAAGTGGTATAGTCTGACACAAGTGCTAGAGTCTGACACAAGTGCTATTGTTAACTAATTGAAATAAAAATTGGCTTACTGCAAGAAAAAAATGACTTTCAGTTCCTTCCAAAAAGGTGAGATGATTGTTTTGCATGGTCTCCCATGACCTACTGACCTTTCTTCTAAGATATCCATGTGATTTACCTTGTCAGGGTGGTATGCTAACTCTATGGAGTGGGAAGAGAAAGGAGTACACAAGAAAGAAAAAAAATGTGTAGTGCATAAAAAATTAAAGGTTTCATTATTTTATTACATTATGTATATATTCATTTATTAAAAAAAAAATCTGTTGAGCCCTTATTTTGTGCCAAATGGTGTGTGCTGGGGTTATGGAGTCCCTGACCTCTAGAATTTCTGTGCAGGGCCAGAGAATTAACTAAACCTTCTGGCAAGCTAATTTTCCACCTCTTCTCCTTCCCATATCACATCATATCTACCCATTTATTTCTTCAAGTCAACACACATTTATTGAGTTTTTTTTCTGAATTTATATTTTAATTGAGAAATAAACATTATATATATATATACACATACACACACACACACACACACACACATACATCATTAACAGCATGATGTTTTGAAATATGTATTCATTATGGAATGGCTAAATAGAGCCACTTATTGAATTTCTAATGTATGCCAGCCTGAACCCTGGGGACACAGATGAAAAAGACATAATTCCTACCCTCAAGAATTTTACCCTCTTGTGAAGGAGAAAGACAAGTAGACAAATGCAGTCCAGTGCAGCAGGCTGAAGGAGGGGTACAAAAGGTGGGGGCGGGGTGTGGAGATCTAGTGACAATATGGTTGGCTCTACCCCAGGAGATGGGCCCAGGCTTCAGGGTATAGGAGATGTCTGTGCTGGGTTTGAAGAAAGGATAGGAATTTGCCAGGCACACAGGATGAGGGAAGAGCTCCAATTTTATGAAGCAGTGTTCAATATGTAAAATTAGGATTTTGAACTTCCTAATCTTGAGACTTACGTTCTTTGGTGTGGGACACCACTTGTCCTAAGGAAAATATAATGTGTGATTTAATAGAAAATACAAAAGATCCTATAAACAGTACCACGTCTCATGGAATAGGTCATAGCATGGACTTCTCCTTTGAGGAAGTGAGGTGTGTGTCCTTCCAGTGCCCAATTTCATTCTTTTTAAGATCCTTACTATTGAATACATGGGAGGGTTGGGACACAATTGATTTCCCTTTTTTGTTGTTGCAGCCCTCAGTGTATAACAGCAAATCTTTCCAATCCTCAGCTAGGTTAATCCTATATAGGGAGCCTGGTTGATTTTCCCTTTCTTTGGATCCCAGGTAGGGGTGTGGAAGTGGGGTTATGACATGAGCAGGAGCAGTATCACTTTGGGAGAAGAAAATGCCTCATGGTCATGACAGTGCTTAGGGACATGGCACTAAACAAACATGCAAGTGAGGTCATAGACCAGTGTCCAGGAAGAGTGGACAGACCCTCAGATAGTCACCCATGTTAGTTTCTCAGCTTAGTTCTTGGGTTACGAGACTAAGCCATGGGAGGAGGCACTTCTGTAAAAGGCAGCTACTTCAATAAAATAATGTGAAATTTTAATTCACATTGACCTCCTCTAAACATGAATGTATCATCTATAAGATGATACATTCTTTCTTAAGAAATTAAAGCATTTGGGAATTTGAGTCTTTATACTCTAAACTATTCTCTAAAAATTGAGTTTCCTGTATTTAAAATCATTATTTATAAAATGCTCTCTCATGTGAGGAATTCCCACACAACAGATTTAATCTGTCATAAATTGATGCTACATTGAAATGATGGACAAGATTGAAATCCCTTTTCTGTGGTCACAGCCCTCATTGTATGATGGCACATCAACCTTCAGCCAGCTTAATCCCAAAAATTAATATCTAAAAATAGGTATTAATAATATTAGAGCTATTTTCCCAGAAAATTTAATGTGTTACTTAACCTTATTCTTATTCTTCACCTTGGACTTATTTGAATTCTGTTTTGTTTCAGACATCTAGGCTAACTGGAGACTTTTGTTTTTTTTTTTTTTTTGAGTTGGAGTCTCACTCCGTCACCCAAGCTGAAGTGCGGTGGCATGCTCACAGCCACTCCATCGCTGACCTGCTGGGCTCCTGGCCACTGCAGCCTCGACCTGCTGGGCTCCGGCTATCCTTCTGCCTCAGCCTTTCAAGTAGCTGGAACTACAGGCACACACTATTGTGCTCGGCTAATTTTTTATTTATTGTAGAGACGAGGTCTCGCCAAGTTGCCCAGGCTGGTCTTAAACCCGTGGGCTCAGGCAATCCACTCGCCTCGGCCTCCCAAAGTGCTGGGTTTACAGGCTGAGCCACCAAACCCAGCCAGTTGTCTTTTTCTTATTGATATGGGAGAACTCTGTATATTTAGGATATTGATACTTGTTAATACGTTTTGCAGATACTTCCCCAGTGTATTATTTGCTTTATAAATTTTACATATAGAGGTTTTCACCTTTTTTCATTTATAGTCAGATCATCTAAGTCTTTTACCTCTGTGGTTTCTACTTTGAGTTATTTAGAAAGCCTTTAATCATCCTAAAGTCAGATTATAATTCAGATATGTGTAGTTCTAAGTTTTACAGTTTCATTATTTTTAAAAATTTTTTTAATTTATTTTTTTATTTTTTGAGTTGGGATCTCATTCTGTTGCCCAGGCTTGAGTGCAGTGGCATGATCATGATGATTACAGCTCACAGCAGCCTCAATCTCCTGGACTGTCAGGAGATCCTTTCATCTCAGCATTTCCAGTAGCTGGGACTATAGGCACAGGCCACCACACCCAGCTAATACTGAGGTTTTTTTGTTTTGTTTTTTGAGTTGGAGTCTCACTCTGTTGCCCAGGCTGGAGTGCAATGGCATGCTCATGGCCACCACAGCCTCGACCTGCTAGGCTTAGGTAATCCTTCCACCCGAGCCTTCCAAGTACCTGGAACTACAGACACGTGCCACCACACCTGGCTAATTTTTTTGATTTATTGTAGAGATGAGGTGTTGCAAAGTTGCCCAGGCTGATCTCCAACCCGTGGGCTCAGGCAATCCTTTCACCTTGACCTCCCAAAGTGCTGGGATTATAGGTGTGAGCCACTGCACCTAACCACTTTGATTTTTTTGTAGAGATGAGGTTTCACTATTTTGCCCCTAGTGAGCTACCACACCCGGGCCTTTTTCTTCTTTTTTTTTAATATACTTAACCCTTCCCTAATTCATATTTAATTTGTTTGGGTCTACTGTGCATCACAGGAAATCTAAAATTTCTTATTCAAATAAATAATTATCCTTTTTCTCTTTGTTGTACTTTTTTCCTTCTGTTAATTCTGTATGTCCTGTTTGTTGTACAACTGCACCATTTAGTAAAATTGGCCGTATTTCTGGGCTCCCAAATCTATTCAATTGACCTACTATCATCACATTGTCTTGCCTTTTGTAGATTTACCACAGTGTATTAGATATGACTCAGTTTATATCTAGTAGTATAATATGGCTTAATATCTCTCTTTTATCTTCCAGTTTTTCTTGGCTGTTGTTACTCATTTATTTTTTTAAAATGAACTTCAGAATATCTTTTAACCTTGTCCTTCTCTGACAAGAATAATCCCCTTATGACCCTAATTGGCATTGCTTTTAAGCTACCAATTAATTGTGGAGGAAGTGACATCTTTACTATATTGAGTTTCTTATCCTGGAACACTATTCTTTCCCAGTTTATTCAAATCTATTTTATACCCTGGTAAAGTTTAGCATTTTTCTCCATTTAGACCTGAGCATGTCTTGTTAATCCATTGTTAGTTTATATTTTTTGGTGCATTGTGAGACTAATCTTTTTTGGAGGAGTGGGGTCGATTATATCATCTAACTGGTAAGAAATAAGAAAGCTCTTAATTTTTGTATATCCAACCATCTTATTAGTTGGAATAGCTATTTGAATGTTTCCCTTGATTTTCTGGTATACAGTCATCATGTATTCCATGTTTCAGATATTATAATTTCTAACTGTATGTCATTGTTAACTTTTAATTTCTACCAACCAGCTTATTTATTTGGACACTTATTGCATTCCCACCTGTGCCATTCATTTTCCATTGTTACTGAGTATACTGTGTGCCCAGCCCTGATTAATGCTCAGGAAATTAGCAATGGGGGCTGGTGACAAAACTAGTCTGTCCCTCCAGGAACCTTGTGCTCCAGTTGGATGGAGGAGTCAGAAGATGAACATCAACTAAGATCATTGTAAGTAGTGATAAATGCTAAAGGGGTGAATCCCAGCTCTGCATGGCAGGTGTGGAGTGCAGAAGTGAGCCATGGCACGGGCAGGCTGAGTAACTGATGTAAGGACTGACCAATGATAGCCCTGCTGCCAATACCTTGAGGGAGCAAACATCTGCACACAGGGCAGCATGCCTGGGGGGGAGAGAGACCCTCCAGGTATGGATGCTGGTGCTTGAAAGAGAGTCGCAGAGTAAAATAAACAAATGGAGAAGTAAGGCAGCTTTAATCGTAATTGACATAAAGTGTACCAGCCTGCCCAAAAACCCCTGCGCTATAGGTCTGAACTGAAACCAACCAGTCAACATGGGCCACACACCCACTCAGAGACCATAGCCAACCTTCTCATTTAGAAGGAAGCTAGCCAAGGTTGCAGAGAAAACCCCTTCATCTGCCTCATCAGCCCTTGGTGCTCTCATTCATAAATATGAATGGACAGCCATGATGTTTGTGGGAACCAATAGTAAAAATATAAAAGACCAAGATGAATAAGAAGACAACTGATCATGGGTGAAAAAGAGTAGCAATTTGAGGCAAGGAAGTTAAAACTAATGTAATCAGAAAGATATAAGAGGTTAGCTACTATACCCATAAAATATAACAAAAAATTCTATTAAAAAATTATGAGAAATAATTCTTAGAAATTAAAGAAAAATTATAAAAATAAATTCAGTAGGTAGCTTAAATGCTATAAAAATTATGGCTAAAGACAATGATATTATCAGAGATATAACAAAAGAAAATATGCTAAAGGTGAACAAGGATGTCAGAAGAGTCAAGTATCTAACTGGATGGGTGAGGAAGCTATCTCAAAATATAGAATTCTAAAAAAGTATTCAAGATGGGAGAAGAACAGATTACCTACAAAGGAAGAGAAATATGACAGACTGTGGACTTCTCAAAGGGCAACATGGCCTGCTTCAAGATAATGGAAGTATTTCCTTCAAAGAACAAATAATTTTGAAACTTGAAGCCTATGCAAAGCCTATTACCCAAAAGAAGATAGAAAAAAGACATCTTTAGATGACATACAGGGATATAGGACATTGTCCTCTTAAGATGTTTTGAAAAAATTACTTAAGTATCTAGTCCAGCAAGAAAAAAGAAGAATCCAAAATCTAAGAAATATTTATTTATTCAGACCTGGTTAAATTCCCCCTTCCTTATTCAAGGCCACTCCTCATCCAAGGATGTCCAGGGCATTCCACTCTTGGGATGGAACTTACATTGTCTTAAGTTGCCATTCTAATGGGGATCTACAAGAAGCCACAGTTTAGAGAATCTAGCCAACTTTAATTTGAGTTCCACTTCTAGAATAGGAAGTAAAATGTCCAAAAGTATTTTCTGACATGAGTTTTTGGCCAGGCTGGTTTGGTAAAACTGTATCCACATGTAACAAAATGCAGAGTTGTATGAGCTTTGACAGTTATTTTGACATTGAAGTAGAGAGCAGGAAAACATAATGGCCAAGAGTAGGGGCTTTGAAGTCAGAAACAACCAGTTGAATCTCACTCCTTCATCTTTGAACCTTATGCAGTTGTCTCTCTCAGCCTCAGCTTCCTTGTCTTTATGGGGAAATGGTGCCTGCCTCTGTTCTAATGAGAATAACACAGTGCATGACTTTCAAAAGCTTGGCCCAGGGTGACGTTTCAGAAGTATATCATTAATTCATCATAACAGTTACACTAAAAGCAAGGAAGAGGGGAGAGGAATTTTGTTCTTGAATTAATTTTTCAAATACAATAAACCATTTACATAACCTTTTAGTAGACGTAATGAGCATATGGCTTAGACTTCGCAATCCCGTGCTCCCCAACAAAATAGCATCCCACTGTCATGGCAGTGACATATGCGGGGGCAGAAAGAAGAAATGCTCTTTGGGACTTCCATGGCTCTCCATGGAGCTACCTGCTCTAGTTCTGTGTCCTGTGGTCACTTTATTCTGTAACTCCTGGTTGTGACATTTTTGTTCTAGGATGACAGATATCTTCTTGTCTCTAAAGTGTGTCTTTGTTGGGGTTTTGCAACTATGGATATGTTTTTATCCTAACCAGATTGATGCTTAGACCTTTGTAAAAAGAAGCCTTTCCACATCGCCCCCCCTTCCCCCACGTAAGGCCCCCGGTGGTTTCAAAATATTAAAGCCGTCAGGAGGGTTGAAGCTGATTTTCCAGAGGAGGTGGGGGAGGGCGGGGACTGCAAATGTGTTTTGAGTATTGAACTGCCGTTGACATCTAAAGTCTCAACCATGCTGTTTTCTCCACACTTCAGCAATCAGGACATCCAGCAAACCCATAAAAAACCAAACTAATAGCATGAATATTCAGTGACCTAGAATACTAATTATTGTCATGAATATTAATGTGATCGGACTTGCTTTTTCCTCTCCTCTTTCTCTCTCGTCCTCTTTCTCCCTCTCTCCCTCTCTCTTTTTTTCCACTTAGCCGGCTCTAAAGATGGGTCATAATGAGAGCATTTAAGAGGGAGCGCTCTCCGCCGTGACAGGGACCGGGGTAATAAGGAGAGCTTGATTAACGCGGTGCACTTGGGGGAGAGATGAGAGGCTTCACGTGGGCCTGTTCGGGGGAGGCAATGAGGCACCGGCGGCTCTGTTGCTGCTCCCGGAGATTAATGAGGCCTAAGAGTGCATTAGGAACAGTGACAAAGGTTTGATCTAATGGGCTCAGTCATTTTTCCTTTGAGTGACAGACGTACAGAAGTAATTGGCTGTGCAGAATGGCAGCTCATTGGCGGTACTTAAGGATACATTATCCCCGTTGTGTGGCCCGCAGAGGCTGTTTATCAAAACTGCTCACACTGCAGACGCAGAGTCGCGAAGCTGCTGTTACAGTGGTAATAGCTATTAAAAAAAAATAACGCGACATCAAAACTAGACCCGTTGTTGTCTCATGGAAACAAAGTTTTTCTTTGTTTAGTTTCAAATGGTCTAGAAAGCCCTTTAATAACTGGAGTCTGTTCCCTTGCCCTGGCTGAGCAGTGCTGATCCACACGTGTCCCCTGCCTGTGTGGGGCAGGGCCAGAGGCTTGGTGCAACATGAGCCCCGCTTTCCACCCGTGTCGGCCGTGGTCACCAAGGAATTTCTTGTACTTTGGACTTTGGTTACAGCATGTAATCCTCTGATATATAAATTGGTTGCTTCTGCTAAATACTCTTCTAGCAACTTTGTAGAACACTTGCAAATGGAAGCCTTATTGGCTGAGAATTGTTTTTCTGGAAAAAAAAAAATCCCCAAATCAGTATCTTGTGATATCTGTTCTCATAAGCCACGTTTATTGGAATCGGTGTTGATGCCTATATTTTATTTTTTGCGCGGGGGGGGGGGGGAGCTAATGTTTTGTGAGACTTCTCTTTGACTAAAATTTCAGGAGGTTGGCTAAACCTGAAAATAAAAGACACTAAAGCTAATGTTTTATTCTTTTTAGGAGTTGTGGCATCTTCAGCTTTTATGAGTAATGTATTCTTACTATCGGTTTTTGTTTATATTTTTCTCCCACTGAAGTTTAGGCAAATTCTTCTTTTATTATTTCCATCATTAAACTGTAAATTCTTTGAGGCACAGGCCATTATTTCTCTTTCTTTGTTATCCTCTCTTAGTTTTGTGACCTAGCAATTATTTTTTCAGTATGTAAATATTACTGAGTACTTTATGTGAAATGTAAATGATAAAAATTGAGGATGAGATTAGTTGGTTTCTTTTAGATAACAGCTTCTTTGTGGCAAACTTCTGTGGTCAAGATCATTGGGTACAGTTCAAAAATAAATGAGAATCATACTTCCAAACTAAGGAAACCTTCTTGGATTATTTGAACTCTGAATGGAGTGCTCTTTTATGTAAGAACTGACAAAAGCAACTTGATTCTTGATGATTTCAGTTAAAGACATAGAGAGATGGTAGGAACACTGAGCTGTATATCCAGGTGGTCACAGATGTACCTATGAGTAAATAAAAGTTGCTTTAGAAATATTTTTTTCCTCTCAAAAATGTGTGTGTTAGGTGAAGAACAGTGTTTCAGCTTGAAACGATGCTTTTGACCAATGGCATGGTCAGCAGAGTCAGCTATAAGAAAGGTTACTAGAACGATCTTAGCAAACAGTCCCCGCAGCCCCTGTAAGGGAGCTGCTGGTTGCCCACCTTTCGTGGTAGTTGGAAACTAGGCCTTGGGAAAGGGTTCTGCCCTTCTGGACTAGAGTTGAGTCCATGGTTTGCCTACTTCCTACGATCTGTTTCCCTCTTTGGCAGCGGAGAATGTTTCAAAATAATCATGTCATCTTGTGGCCCATTGTTTTGGTAGTCACTACTCATACAGAGAACATTTGTCTTTCTGGTGTGTTTTTAGTGAGTGGTATAACACAGAAACATCCTGACCATCAAACAAGTAACCTATCTCACGTCGTTGGACTCCTGAATAGAGGTGTTTTTAGTGCCCTGTGCTCTCTATCCCATTGCTTTCTTTGGTTGTGAGAAATAATTTTATAGGAACTGGAAGGGAGAGAAAGAAGCCGAAGGAAGCCCGTCTCAGGGTGGAGCCATGTGACCCTCTACTCCCTGAACGGGATGATAAAATTCAGTGACAACCAGAGAATGCTGCCACCCCCCCAAAAAAAAACCAGTGTAGTAAAGCAGAATGAATTTTGTGTAAAAAACACCTATTGCATCCATTATATAAAGAAGGAAGAATATTTTAAAGATGGAACCATTATGCATGGCAGATGAAGAGACGGAACAAACAAAAATTCTTTGTTCTCCATTTCCATACTTCGTTGTCACTGTATTGCACATCAGCTTGTCCATATAGCTCATACTGGGAAGCGGATTGCAACCAAACAAGCATTATGATGACATTTTCCATAAACACCTTCAGAATCTGTAACAGCAAGTGTAACTTAAGCAGATCAAAATGGGAAGATGAGGAGGGTACGTATCATTTTGCAAAAATCAGAATAAAACAAACAATTTTCACATTTTAAGAAGTGACCATAAACTGCTTAACCCCAGAACTTTGAATTTTGAGGAGGGATGCAGTGTAGTAATTACGTTTGTCACTGAACTGGGCCTGCACTCTGTACGTTCTTTCTTCTGTTCAGTGTTCCGTGGTATGGCTGGAAAAAGCAGACTTTGGCTTTAGAACAAATATTTAAACTTTCTTCTAAATATATTCACTTAAATGAGAATTTACCTTCTGACATGCTAGATATTTTGTCTTCAATTGTACCCGATACCACAGTGTATCTATCCCAGAGAGAAATCCAGCGATGGAATGTAAGCAGCGATTCTGACTCTCCTCACCCTCACCTACTATCAGGTAATGGGCTTCATCCACCATGTTTGCATGGTTTCCTTTTTTTCTCTTCTGCTTTCCTTTTATAAACTGCACCTCTGACAACACTGGCATAACTGATCATCAGACCTTTGGAAATTTGGAAGACTGGGAAATAGTAAGAGTGTCATTGAATTGTCCATAGCGCTAAGCACTTCGCTAGTTGATACTGAGTGTTCAGTAAACATTCACTGAGCAAATGAGTGAGCTCATGCAAAGTGATGCCAACTACAACACCAAAACAAACAGATGTGAGGCAAATGATGGGAACAATTTACACATGAAGAGACCCCATTACAAGAGAAACAGAGGGAAAACGTTCAGACTTTTTAGATTTTTAAAGACAAACAAAATTAGCAATATTACCATTCTAAGCTTTTGCTAAAAAAATAAACTGTAGAGAAAAGGAAAACCCACTGCTGATGAGATTAATAATAACTGATATTTGCAGAGGCTTTGCAGTTTACTGAGTACTTTACATAATTTGCTGATTATATTAACCACATGGGGCATATATTATCATCATCATTATCACCATTTCTTCATTATTATTATTATTATCCATTTTACAAATTATGGATTAAATTGTTTTAAAAGATGGTCAGGCTCCTAGCCACAGGTTATTACAAAAATTAATTAGCAGCATTTGTCATTAATCAAAAATATATTATGCTGTTTGTTCCAATAATATCTCATTGGGGAATTCATCCTAGGGAAAATCTAAAAGTAGAAGATGTCCTTTGCAGTGTTGTTTATAATGAGAAATTGGAAACAATCAAAACTATCCAGAAGTAGGCATATAGTAGTACAGATTACCCACATTTAAATCAATAATATGTTACATATCTAAAATTATTGTGAAGACTATATAACAGCATGGAAAATAGTTAAGAAGTCATTAAAGAAGTATAAAATTACATATATTTGTGGTCATAACTACAAATAAATTATGTATATGTTTAATAAAGAGTTGATCTGTCAGATGGGATTTTTGTAGACATAATTTACATTATTTGAATATCAGTATAATTTTGCAAAGTAAGTTTTAAGAAATTTATGCAGCAAAATAGCTTCTTGTTATTTTTCCCTTGACTTTATCATTAGAACAGGGAAAAATCAGAATGAAATTACCTACTTCCACATTTTAGGAAATAACCATGAGCTGTATAAGCACTTTTTTCTCTGGTAAACATAATGTGGAAAATATATAACCCCCCCCCCAAAAATTGTGTAATATAAGAAACATCAAACTTGTATTTTAATCGTAGATGTGTTGAATTATACTTTTTTACAAAACAACTATCCCAGGATGCAGAGTCCTGGATGCCTGCGTATTTAAGGAAAGATACCAAATGTCTCCTCTGAAAAAAATCCTCTGAACCTGAAATTCTGGTTGCCAAAAGGAGGGCAGATTTCCAGTGCAAATATGGAAGCAAATGGGTCCTACTCACAGGCCTTAAATCATTTGTATCTCACTTTTTATGATAGTGTTGTGAATTATATTCTTTTTGAGTTTATAATTAGAGGACAGCACAGATGGCAAAGGCCTAGTTTGAAATGATGTGACTATTAGTATCGCCTTCACTGTCCAGTTGTGATTCTGGGGTACCTGGTTTTCCACACATGCTCGGAACAGGTGCGATGTGGCTGTAGGTTTGCAAGGTAGCTGCTCATGCTGAGTTTTTGTAACATTTGAAGCTATATATGAATGAGACTGGACCTAAAAAAGCAGTTTCTGAATATTTCTAAGGGTGAGGCCTCTGGAGAGGAAGGGTGTGTTCCTATCAGTCATAGTCCTGTAATTACAGGTTTTTTTTTAAGTTATAACAATTCTGCAATGGGAATACATGTCTGTTTTACACTCATCTGCTCATAAAATCCTTTCTGGGTTTCTCCCCCTCTCTGTATGCATATGGAAATTCATTGTCACCTATCACCAATAGTTGCTGCTCTTTTCAGATTTATTTAACCAGTAAGTCAAATACCAACTGTCATTTTCCTAGTTAAACCCTTTGGTAAAGTTAAGTCTTGTTTGTGAAGATAGACCAAAATTGGAAGGTACAGTGAACACAATTTTATATTCTAAAGGAAATGATTGTTGATGAATCTGTATTTGAATGCAATGAAAAGCCGTCCCTTCAGAGTATATTTTTAAAAATCAGAACAGGCTATTTTTAATGTAATAAGCCTATTGCTTAAAAGAGGAATTCTGTCTTTGATGTCACTTGGTGGATGAAAACATTCTTGTTCAATAGAAAACCAGCATCTTTCTCATGCTCATTTGAGATCAGTTCAGGCAACATACTGATATTCATTCAGATATAAATGCCATATTCACTTTGAAATGCAAATTGTTTAAAGAAAAATAGCATATGGTGGAGGTAAGTACCTTTTCAAATCAACTCTTACACTTTAGGGATATAAGTAAAGCTAAAATTATTCTTTGGAAAAAATCTGGTGCTTTTGACACATGGAAGCTTGCACTAATCAAGGCGGCCCAGTAAGCACATACACATATCCATATCAAGGAAGTGGTGCTGGGAGGACATGGATTAGCATGGTAATGCAGTCACCCCCTGCTAATCAGGGCGAGCGCCAGCTGATCCATAGAGGTGGTATTTGAGGAAACACTCTTTCTGAGTTCCAAATGGGCCAGGTAGTCAGCCATGCATCTTATGGTAATGCAGATCATATTTGAGGGAAAATACCAAGACAAATCCTAAATCGGTCCTTTTGTGACTGCCTTCCTGTGGAAGCCAGCATCCTGTACTGTTTAGGGCTGGACCACTCTTTCCATTCTTTAAGGACCTATTGCTAGCGAAACTAGCCCCTTAAACTTCCTGACCTGACCTCTCAGTCAAAATCATTCAAATGATATTTTTTTGCTTTATGGGGATAAATTTTATTGGTGTGAGATACACATAAAAAGTACAACATTTCAAGTTATAGCTAAGTGTACAGGTGGCCAGCTCTCAGACCAAGAAGGAACGGGTAGACAGCCCCTCAGGAATCCCCCGTGGACCCCTTCCTGTCACTGCTCACTACCACCCCCAGCCCACACACAAGGGTGATCACCACCTGATTTCTCATGCCAAAAATGGATTTTGCCTTTTCTCAAGTGGGATCCTAACAGTTGGTACTCTCTGTGTTCCGTTTGTGATGTTCATCCCTGTTGTGACCTGTGTCAATAGTGTTATTCATTCTTACTGGTGTGTAATATTCCACTGTACTGTGATGTATCTTTCAATCATCTCCAATATGGGACTATAATGAATAATGCTGCTGTGAATATTCTAGTGCATGCTTTTTGGTGGGCATATTTATACATACCTGCATAATTTTAATCTGGAAGATGTGAAGGGAGAAGAGGAGTCTTGAGGGAGAAAAAAAATGAACTGGACTTGAAACGTTTTATGAGAGATTTGCATCCAGTGAGTCAATTAGAAGAGCAGTTGAGGTTGTTCTGGGATAGTATTAGGTAGTATCTCCTCTTTCTATCTATTCTTTAGATATATCTAATTCCAAAGTCTGAAATAAACCTGCAATGTCTTCTGGAGTTCCTGCTGTACCACAGGGGTGAGCTCCCTGCCCCTCATACTTTCTTACGCCTCTTGTGTTACTCTGTCTTGCATGTTGGCCACATGTAGACTTGTCTGTTACCTTCTACTAGATTAGATCGTAGGCTTCCTATTCTGCCCAGCACAGTAGGGGCCCGGTGCAATGTGGCAAGGTACTCTACAAGGGCAGTTAGAGTTGGTGGCAAAGTACTGTGTGCAGGGTCTGATTTTCCCCCACCTGTAAGCTAACAGGTTTATAATCCATGAGACTCCTGGGTCAAGATGAATGACAGTTTCTTACTCACAAAACAGCAATAGCCAGAGTAGCAGCAGTGTCATGCACTGGTTCCCCAAGCCCCAATTGCCCCAGGGTGACATCAACATACACAGTAGCTTACGTTGTAGGAGGGGAATCCCAAGCTTAGAAACCCTGGCATTTAATAAGACATGTAAGCCTGCCCAAACTTTGCCATGGAAAGTGACATTGTCTTTATCATCCCAGATAACTGACAAGTCTGTCCTTCTCTGGAGGAAGACACTGTTCCTACCATCCGGGTCTGTTCAGTAGACATCTCTGGCAAGATAGCACAGGGCAAAGAGTACCAGTGTCTACACTTGCAAGAAGTGAAGATACACAGACCTGTGGACAGCTGTCTGTCAGCAGTAGAGAGGAGGGTTATGCTGGTAGCCCATAGGAAGAGTGGAAGAGAGGGGCAGGGGAGGAAGGGAGGGTCCCACCCTCAAGGAGGTCATAGCCTTTTACTCCTTGCTCAGTGTGAGTGTCTCTTTGCTTCGGTGAGTGAGGTTTTTGTGTTTTGGGGTTTTTTTTCCAGGCCACTTGTCAGTTGACCCTGACTAGAGGTTGATGAGCTAGAACTAGGAGAGAGAAAATTCTAATTTTGTTTGTAGACTCTTCCCTCTTGGGAAATTCAGGCATTCCTGCAAAGGAAATCATTCCCAACAGTGTTCCTCCATACCTAAAAGACCTCAACTTCATGTCTTCTTCCTCAGACATACGAGTGAAATTCTGTAGCAAAGCACAGTGTGTTTAGACGGTCCCTTGATGGGGACAGAATCAAGAGACTTTGTCTCCAAGCCATTGCAAGGGCCATGTGTTGGGGCATGGCTCCTCTAAGACCCCATGCATCTTGCAATCCTTGTGGCATTTCTGGTCTATAGCTCCAATCCTGCTAGCTTTCTTGTACTTGTAATTCCAGACAGCAAGAGGTCAGATCTCTTCTTAAAATCACCCTTTTAGCTATCAGGTATAGGTGTAAGGATTTAACTAGTCATTATAGTAGCACCAGAGCTCGGTGTCTTTGACTGTTGGTTGCCTGGTGGGTTTTAGGTCCTCAGCCCTTCAACCTGATTACCAGCCACAGAGACCTCCGCCCAGGTTGGGCTGCTTTGAGCTGAGGCTAGGTATCAATGTTCTGGTGCACTTGGGGCTGACCTTGACTTTGTTTAGAGCAGTGTTTAGGTGCACTTGCGTCTTAGCTGGTCTTGATGTCAAGATCCCTACATCTCAGGCAATCAGATAGTCATTGGCTTCTTTCACAAATGAGAACTTCAGATCCTCAGCCTTAATTAATAACTTGTTAACATGAAATGAATTACCATTCAGTGAAAACTGTACCCTTGAGTACTTTGAGAGAGAATCAAGTAATTTTTAAACACAGCATCTCTCTTTTATGCTTAAAGGTGTTTTCAAAAAAGTGTTGAAAACTCCCTGTGTGGTAACACATGGGGCAGGAATTGCTAGATATATACGTAGAAAAAAACTAGACACAGGGACAATATTACCTGGTCAATTAATGATGTTCATTCAGAAACAGAAATGAGGCTTCATATTAGACTATGTGTATGCATGTGTGTGTATGAAAATAAGCTTTAGAAATTATGATCTATTGAAGAGGAGAGAATCATTTTAAAAAGAAAATTATGGTCTGTAATTAGATTTGTAATGTGTACAGTTGTTAAAAATATTTACTAAATATTTGGGAGTTCATTTCTTTGATGGATTTATTGAAAATAAGTAGAAATGCCTCACAGTGTGACCACTGACCTGGGACCACTCACACTTGGGGACCCGTTAAGCCAGCACAGCAGCTTCTGCAGTGTCTCAGCTCGGTCTGTGGACCACTGATTTGCCTCAAAGTTAAAACAGATGTCTGCATGCATCTGCATTTAAAGGCAAGTACCAGTTCGTGGATCCCTAAATACATTTTTAGGACAGAAACAATATTTCTTACCTTCCATAATTTTTGTGTTTGTTTTCAGTTAAACAAATATATTTCTGTATCATCACAGAAAATACTTTTGTTTCCTTATGTCACAATTAGTTGATTTTTCCAAAAAGGAATTTAACTGATATTAAATAGACTATATATAAAAAGAGATTTATTTCCTTAAGAGAAAATCTGAAATGTTTTCTTTCTGAAATGAAAATCTTCCTATGCATATTTTTGGAATGTTTTGTAATTCAGAGTAACCAAAGATCAGGCAGGACAGGAAGGAGCAAAGTGGGCAGGTTGCTGAGTGCTGAGAGGGAGTGGGGAGGTGGGGAAGGGTGGTGAGGGTGTGGTTAGGGGGTCTGGGATGGTGGAGTAAGGTAGGTGTGAGTTCTGGCAACAGTAGAGTCTATTCAGATCCTACAGACAGATTCTGAGAGGACATTGTCAGCTTATTGTTTCCGAGCACAAACACAGGCCCACGACTGCTGGATAAATGCTCTCATTTTCCAAGCGATGCCAGAAACCACAGATTTTAAGATGAAATCTCCCAATTTAATCCTACTTGGAAAAAAATTTATTGTCAACTAAACAAAGATGTATCTGTAAGCTTAACCCAGACTCCAGGCCACAAGTCTTGTGGGTCTGTTTAAAATTGTACTTTTATAACTGTGTGTCAATAAAAAAACACATCAATTTGGTTCCAATTGAGTCACATTATTTCTCTCTAGTCCCACAATTGGAAATTGGGTGTGGTTGGGTGAGGGGACTTTCACGAACTGCAGGGCTTTGAGATTCTGCTTTCTGAAGGATCATGCACAGCTGTTGTAGAAACTTTCACCTGGGCACCAAGAGCTTGCAGTGCTGCCAGGAGATTCTTTACCCCAGAGGTTTCAGAATAGTTCCTTGGGGATCCTCCCAGGAGGCAGAAGGAAGGCAGGCAGTGAACCACACCCCAGAGCCACTTCATCAACATATTAATTTCTTGGACTTATATTTCACTGGGTAAACAGCTAGAAGTTTGAAAACTAATGGGCCAGCCACAAGGGCATTTGTGACTGTTGTGTTGTTTCTCGTTAGTGTATACATTTTAAGAACTTTCCCCCATCCTTTTTTGGAAGCATGATGTTTGGCTTTGAGGTAAAGAACTTGCAAACATAAGATGAATTCTTTATAGGATATCTGCATCCAAACATTTTACATTCTCCTCTCGAGTTCAGATGGATTTGACTCTCCAGCATGGAGACTATTTCTGGAGTTTTGTTTTAAGTAGTCAGTGGTAGATATACTCAAACAATTTCTTCTGTCTTTTAAAGGAAATTGTTTTGGAAGGTTTTTAGACTAGTTGTCCGCAGAAAATCACTCTCAAGGGAGAGTGAGCAAAGGAAGCCGCACCACAAGCATTTGTGCCATGTTGTCATCATCAACCCAAAAATGGATGGACAGAGTGAAATTATTGTTTTCTTTTTCAGGTGTTTGGACCTTGTGTGCCTAAAGCTGGCATAAATGGAGCCTGTAGATAGACTCTTGATAATGACTAGTAGGGGTCCTAATGGACATTATAGTGAGGAGAGAATCCTGTCCTTGACATTTGAACCACATGGTACGTGTCTCTGCAGGCAGGATGGGCTCAGAAGTGCCCAGATTAGCTGTCAGGGTCACAGCAGAGAAGGTATCTCGCCCCTACTTGCATGTATCTTCTCAATGCTCTTTTTTACTATTTCCCCACCTTTCTTGATTCCTCTTCCCCGTTAGCAATGTCCCTGAAGCCTTGTCTGCTTAGAAATCTCGTGATGAAACCAAGGGAGCACCAGGACCCACTCTTGGGAGGCACTTCTTCCCCAAATGCAGCTTCAGTTGGTTAATGTGTGGGTTCAGAATCTCCACAGGGAAAAGAAGCATAGAGTACAGTGCAGGCACCAGGGCTGGCAGAAATGGCACTGGGACCACCCATGGGCCCCAAGGGCCAAGGAAAGAGCAGGTTTCCCTGAGAAAGGCAGCTGCTTAGGGAGAGAGCCCAGGAATAAACACTCTGATCTCGTTTAATCAGTAGCTCACTCTTTCTCCCAGGCTGGAATGCAGTGGCAGAATCATGGCTCACCACAGTCTCAATCTCCTGGACTTAGGCAATCCTCCCTCCTCGGCCGCTTGAGTAGCTGGAACTACAGGCACGTGCCACTACACCTGGCTAATTTTTTAATTTTTTTGTAGATATGCGGTCTCACTGTGTTGCCCAGGCTGGTCTTGAACTCCTCGGCATAAGCATTTCTCCCCTCGGGCTCTCAAAGTGCTGGGATTACAGACATGAGCCACCATGCACAGCCTCTCCTCCATCCTTTGTATTCCTGCTGTGTTTCCCATTGGTTCAGCCTAGCAAAAAGACTAAAGGTTCTGGAACTGATGGATGCAGCTCATATAGGTGCCCTCTCAAAAGGAGAGCAGGGCAGAGAAGGGGATGTAGCAGGAGCATAGCTGGCACAGGCTGCAGAAAGAGACCCAGCCACACCCCTGCAGATGAGAGCATGTCATTCGCTCTACTGGGATGCTTCCCACTATGGGGTCTGAATGCCCTGTTATGATAGGGATCTGTCAAGGCACACCATATCCAGAGGACATCCACTGGGCAGCCTCAGTGGTGGCACATGGAGAATCTTGGGAGGGTTGTATAGTGCTCCTCTTGGTCCCACCTCACTGACCCCAGGCTGCTCCTCTGCCTTTCTAAGATGCCGTATACCTGACCCTCCTCCCTGGGCTGCTGGGAGACTGGGCATAGGAGCAGAGGTTGGAGCATTGGCACGGCATTGTCATTCAGGAAGTGAAACACTCATTGGCATTGTGTGTTTATAGGATATGAGCACGCCCAAGAATCTCAGACCTGGCAAGGGCTGAGAGGTGGAGGATGAGAAAACTGCCTCAAAACCCTCCACCTGAACAGGAAAGCCAAGCCCCAAGGCTTCTGACCTGCAGCCCCAGGCTCCCCACAGCTGAGCACCTTGCACAGCAATGGTCTGTGGAAGTGGAGAGTTTTGATGGTAGTTTTTGTTTCACGTTAGTATTCTCTGGCATGGTTCTTTTTTTTTAATCTGAGCTCCATAACATATCCTTTCGAATTTGAATGTGTTACATAGATCACTTGGGAATCTTATTAAGATGTGCTGATTGGGACCTGGGAGTCTGTGTTGCTAATATTTACCCATGTGATGCTGTTGCTTTTGGTCCAAGGACCACATTTGGAGTAGGAAGATCTGTGGCCCTCCAGTTGTTCCCTTTCCTGGGTGTCACTTTTGACTTTTTTCTGGAATCAGGAAGACCTGCCTATGAATGGATTTCCCATATGACATTCAAAATGTACTCAGTTCAGACAACAGCCTAAAATACACATTTTTTTAAAGGTAGAAATATATTTTTAAAAGCTAAACCCTTCATTTTTGTTAATCGCTTATTTGTTGTACTGCACACAGACTGCGCTTCAGGAAATGATTTTGTGACTTCCCAGTGCTGCACGGGACTACAATGGGGTCGCTTGTTTGAGGGGAGCCCTGGTTCCTATCTCTGGCTGCTCATCCAAAGCACTGGAGTGCTTTTGAAAATGCATATTCTGCCAAAGCCCCGTCCCCAGAGCGTCTGAATCAAAATCTGTATTTTTTGAAGCCTCTATTTTTAAAAAGCTCCACGGGAAATTCTGGTAATTGGCCAGATTTAGGAACTACTAATATGAGCTCCGTATTTAAAATCTTGTACCATGAAAAACTTCTATTGAAACAGTTTGGAACTTAATTGGTTCGGAACTAAGACAATTGGAAGAAAGTTTTAAAAAAATCTCTAATACCTCTGAAGATCTATATATAGGTCTAACAAACTGATTCACTGGCAGCAAGGTCTGATTGACTGAGCTTTAGAGAAAGGCCCTTAATTATGTTTTTGAGTCTAAAATTGGTGTGGCCAGATAATAATTCATTTTGATGTTAAGCAACTGATTCAAATCATTAAGTATACAATGGAATCATTTTTCATCACAGCCCATGTATGCTATGAAGTCGCTAAGGTTGTATTTCTTCTCTTAGTCTTTTCAAGGTTAAGAGTAAACTTACCTGGTTTAAGAGTCTGTTTCCTTCATGTTGTGTCTAGAGATCTTGATTTGTGTCAATCATAAAGCATAACTTCATCATGAAAATGGTCCTCTGTCACCAGTCGACTCCCAGTTGGTGATCATTTTCAGTTTCATTGATACAGTGGCATGACTGGGCTCCTGGAGCACCCGTCTTGCTGGCCCAGGTAGTGGTGCTTTTCCAGGAAATGACCAGGCCTGTTGTCTTCACTCCTCTCGATGTAAAGATGGTAGTTGGGTTGCATGTCTTTGTTGAGGGTTGTGTTGTATGCAATCATCTGAAGCATCGGTTACCTTCACATTGCTTTGGCAAACACCATCAGGATTTGCAGCGCCCTTTTATTCCTCTTGAATAGTTTCTGCTTGATGCTTTCATTTGCCACGTAGGCAGGATGCGGACTGCTCTTGGCAGTAAGGTACATTGTGTGCCAGTGTGTAGCCCCATAGACTAACTCGTGCTGGCTTCTGTGGTCTGCCGTCCGCCGTGGTGTTCACCTGACTTGTTTATTCCTAGGGAATGTCACTAGTGCATCTGGGTCTCAGATGGCAAGCGGCATCAGCCTGGTCTCCTTCAACAGCCGACCCGACGGCATGCACCAGCGTTCCTACTCAGTCTCCAGTGCCGACCAGTGGAGTGAGGCTACGGTCATTGCAAACTCGGCCATCAGCAGTGGTAAGAGGGGGCACAGCCCCACGGACCCGCGGCCACCTCAAGGTCCTTCATTGTAAGCCAGGGGCTGGACGTGACACCCTAAGTTCTTGTGCTCCTCTCGGAGCACAGTGCCTTGTGGGGCCTCTACAGCTGTGGAGCCTCTTATCTAGAGAGTGTTTTGTCCTTGCTAGGCTGTCTTGCCCATATCATCTCATCTGTTTCTCTTTGCACAGGGAGTAAACATTCATCCTATTTTGACAAATTTGGAAACTGAAGCTGCGTACAGGGCAAATGACTTACCCAGGGTCACATGGTAGAGAGGTGGTGGAGCTGAGAAATAACATTAGATTTTGTGTCCCTAAACACAGTGCCCTACAAGGCATGACATACACTCCCACTATTAGTGCACATTTTATGTTGCTAGGGTTAACTCCATCTCCTTGTCCATTTTCCAGGATTCTTGGTATACCCTCTAAATCCAAGGGAGTTCCTCTACAATCCCACAGCCCTAGACATCCTTCAACGTTGTTATTATTTATGTGTGTGTGTGTGTGTGTGTGTGTGTGTGAGACAAGTGCATCCAGCTTCTTGAGGACAAATGTGCACACTGGAAACTGTCTTGGCGTTGTATGAAACATGAAGCATGCAGCGTCGGGGCACACTGGCTGACTACAGCATGCTTTGCCTGCGGCATTTTGTCTATGGCCTGTTCACCGGTATTTAAAGGAATTCCCACTGTTGTATGCAATCTATCAGACAGGGTTTTAGAGTAATCTTAGCATAATTTGTTCTAATTAAAAGATTCAGCATCAGGTCTTCCCTGTAGACCTACCAGCTGCTGCAGCAGGACGCTCACTTTGGGTAAACATCATCCTTATTTCTAGTTACTCCACACTCTGCAGACACAGCCAAGCAAAAGCCTTCAAGGAAGACATCTCCAAACCAAGGAAGAGTGGAGTCAGTAAGACAGCTCCGAAGGATGCCATAGCAGTGCGGGACGAGAAAAGCCTGTGACTTAGAGCAGATGCAGAGTGCACACCGCTGTCCTGGCCCTTTCCTCTTCCTAGCTCCAGAGCTCCTCCCTCACAAGAAGACCCTGTGAGAGATAGCAAAGGTTGGCCTGCAGCCTCCTCCGGGGTGCTTCAAGTCTCTCTGACTTTCATCTGGAATCATGATGAAACCTTGAGAACCCCAAAGAAGGAAGTTATAAGTCTTTATAACTTAACCACCTACAGTTTACTCCTTCATAACTATCACCTGCCCCGGAAAGCCTGGGAGTCGGCCTTTTCACCAGACCCGTGTGTGCCTCAGCCATGGTCCCACTACCTGCCGACTAGGCTGCCTTGAGCAAGTCTCTGTACTTCTGAGAGCCTCTGTTTTCTTACCTGATCAGTGGACGTGTTCTTCCCTCTCTTGTGTCTTGGTTAGGCATATGGCACAATACGTGAAATGTGGCTTTTGGTTACTGAGTATGTATTGCATCATCATCAAATACTTTAAAATATTGATTATTGATTAGTATTCCTGTTCAATGAGGCTTAGTTCTGTCACTGCCTTCCTGTGAAAGTGTGTTCCCACAGAGCCATGTTTCAGGAGCTCCACGCTGAGCCTTCCCAGAGCTTGGTGCAGGCATGACAAGGGTGAAGCCCCGCCTTGTCGAGCAGCTTCTGCGTTCTGAAAGCTTTCCTTCTCTGAGTGAGAACTGTTAAGGCAGCAGCACAGCCTGATGAGAGTGGCAGGTTTTAGCTTCTAGTTCTTTCTTACTACAGAAGTTGTATTTGGGGAGAAAAGAGGATTTGACCAACAAGTTCCTGAGAGAGACCGTCACCCCAATCTTTGCTCAGAATATTTTTATAGAAAAGGTATTTGAGGTAGCATGTTCTTCTAAAATTCATTCTACATGAATTTTCCTTTTGCACATTTAACTATTTGATAAAGACTCAATGGGTAACTTTCCCTCTACATAATAGCTCTTTGTGTTTGAGCTATACGTGTGGACAGCAGGCATTTCCACACCACTCTGTTGTGAGACTCCATCATTGCAAGACTCTTGGTTTGGGTGGAAGTCTCTTTCCATGGAAATAAATTGCATTGGTCTGTGCACGTGTATTTATACAGTACCCACATGAAGCTAAAGTGACCTGCATTTGAATGCTATTCTTATATTTCCAAAGCAATTTTTTGTATATTAACACACTTGAGGGTACATTAAACAGACCAGTATGCTTGCTGACCTCACAGATCTTAAACCCTGAACAAGGAAGATAAGAAACAAAAGTGTATGCCCTGGGATCAGCCTGCTGAGGCACAGGAATGGAGAGAGCTGAGCTGTAGGGAAAGCCCAGAGCTGAAACTGTTCAAGTCAATGTAAGGATTGATAGATTAATCATGGAAAACTTCCCAAAGAGAATCAAATTTGAGACGTGCTCAAAGAACCAGAAAGGGGTATGTGGGGGGGGGGTGCGTGCACAAAACAGGAGGAAGTTCTTATAAGCATTGGGGCAATTTGGACAAAGACTCACTCAGAGAGGAGAAAACAGGAAATGGAATAACCAAGGAGCCACAATAGAGTGTAAGATGTTAGTTGGAGTGCAGCAAAATAAAGAGAGGCTGGAAGAGTATCGAGAGACCCAAACTGCTAAATTCGCATCTTATTCTAAGACTTAGAGCAGACATTTTAAAGAGCAAAGATCCAGAAAGACAACAGAATGGTACGCAGAAATATGATTCCTACAGTTTTATAGGGATCTTCCTTGATGCTTGTATTTTCCAAAGATTAATAATATGTCATACCCCAAATATTTCTGGAAAGGTTAAGAGCTCATATTTATTGAGGGTTTTATGTGGACAATCTCATTTGATCTTTACAAAGCAGATCCTTTTGTGAGTTCCATTCTGTAGGTAGGAAACTCTAGTACTGAAGGGTTAAACAGGGCTTGTCCAAAGTTACATGCTGATAAGGGCCAGGATTTGAGCTCAGGTGACCTTATTCAGCTACCTAGCATTGCTTCTCAAGGTGTGCTTTTGGGACCAGTAGCAGCCCCTGGGAACTGCTCAGAAATGCATGTTCTTAGGCCCCATCTCAGACCCACTGATCCAAACCTCAGGCAACAGGATCCAGTAACCTGCATATTAGTAAGCCCTGTGTGGGATTATGTGGCACACTGAAGTTTGAGAACTGCTGCTCTAAATCTTTGCTTCCCAAAGTGTGATCCACGGAGACCCTGTGGCATCTGACAGCTCCTGGGGTTGACAGGTAATGCAGAGCTGCAGGCTCCACCTAGGCCTGCTAGACACATCCCTGTCTGTCAGTGCTGAGGTTACCACCCAGGCTTCCCTCTAGTTAGCACCATCCTTGCATTTAGTGCATTGACTTGTCAAGTGATCAGACCCTAGCAATTTTTTTTTAAAGATGTGGGGTACAATTCAGGGCTAGTATTCAAATACTGATTATGCAGGTACCCTTGTTGATGAGGTGTGCTCCTTCCTCCCCTGGCAGTTTCCCTCAGCTGCCAATCCCACCCCCCCGCCCCCCACCCCCCGCTTCCCTGGCAATTTCCCACTACTGCCAATTCCTTTCGGATAGGGTTATAATAATTGTTCATGGTCCGCTTATGAGTGAGAACATATGGTACTCTGTTCTTTGTTTCTGTGCTAGATCACTAAGTATGATCGATTCTAAATCCATCCAAGTTGCTGCAAAGTCCATATGTTTGTCCTTCTTTATGGTTGCATAATATTCCATGTGTATGTGTACCACATTTTTTTTATCCAGTCCAGCTTTGATGGGCAGCATGGTTGGTTCCATGTTTTTGCTATTGTGAACAGAGCTGCAACAAACATGCGTCTGCAGGTATCTTTTTTGTGGAATGATTTTGAGTTCCTTCGAGTATATTCCCAATAGGGGAATTGCTGACCCCAGCAATTTTTAATCAGCACTAAGGCACAAGCGCTGATGAGCAACTTCTAGAAAACATTCGTGAATGGATTTCAAGACCTCAACTTTGGTATAAACATTCCTTCCTGTGTTGGAAAATAATAATCACAAAAGAAACAAACATGATTGAGGGCTTTTTGTCATGCTTTTTTTCTTAAGCTGTAGATGATAAAAGCCTACCCCTCCTTTTTTTTAATCACTTTATCTTCCCCTCACCCCCAGTCTCTGGTTTGGATATCAGAGTCATAAAAAGCTTACTCTACACCTACAGCAGGAATGGGAAGCAGCTTAGCAGTTTTTGAGTATCCATACTCATGTAATGGCAAGTATGCCTTCCCACTGTCACACATTTTTTTGTAAAACATAGTAATAATAATAAGCTGAGCACAGTTGCTCACGCCTGTAGTCCCGGCACTGTGGGATGCTGAGACAAGAGAATTGCTTGAGCCTAGGAGTTTGAGATCAGCCTAGGCAACCTAGTGAGACCTCATCTCTGCAAAAAATTAGCCAGGCATGTTTGTGCTTATAGTCCTAGCTACTCAAGAGGCTGAGACAGAAGGATTGCCGAAGTCCAGGAGTTCGAAACCCATGGTGAGGCGTGATCATGCCACTGCACTCCAGCTTGAATGACAGAGTGAGACCATGACTCAAAAATAGTAACAATAACAACAACAACAACATGAGGACTCAAGGTTTCTCTGCCTCCTTGTCCACCCTAAATTAAAATACTGATTCTAGAGAACTTTCCAAAGTCTGCCTCTCTTGACACACACAGGTACCCCCAAGGTCTCTGCCTTTTAAGCAGCTGTGAGCAACTCCTAATTAGATGGATTTCTTTGTGGTGGGCAACTTACAAAGCAGGAGGTGCTGGTTAAATTAAGGGGGGATGAAAAGAAGAATCCATTCTGTGAGATGGAATGCCCTACTGCTTTATGACTATTACTGTTGTAAGGTTTTATATTTAAGTACCTGAGGTTTAAAATTAAATGTCTAATATAATTTGGCGTTGCTAACATGAGACCCACATCTGCCCTTAGAGAAAATCCAGACAGCTCAGTTCAGGGTTTCAAATTGCTGTCTGCTGGCTTGCGAGCAACGCAGAGGATTAGATCCCTCTTGGACTAAGTGCCACATGCTGCTCAGTGTAATTTTTTAAATGCAGAAACATATTTATCTTGAGCTTCTGCATTGAAAAAAGGCTGTTCCAGTAGTACATGAAAAATTAATTTTTTTACATTTTTTCTCACTCTTCTAAGTGTTTGACAGAAGTAATTTTTGCAGCAAGAGAGAATAAAAACTGGTGGCTGTAAATTCCTGTCCTGGAACCTCTTGTGTAGATTCTTTATGGACCCAGAATTGATCTACATGTCAGATCCTGTTGTGGTTTAAACTGTTTATCACTGTAATGGCAGTAGTGAGCCCGTGAACACCAACTTATAATCCCGAGTGAAAGAAATTGGTGTTTGCAGTCACTGAAGGGGCAGCTTAGCTTTATTGATAGATTCAGAACAATTATCTCTGCAACAACTATTGGCTGAAGGTGTTCTTGAATCTTATTGGAAGGCTGTAATTTTATTTTTGATTAATCATTTTCTCCATAGGTAATTTTCTCTAGAAGTGTTAGCCAAGAGTTAGCATCACCCGTGGGCAGTAGCAGCAGGGTCCCGAGTGGGTCGTTTGTAGCATGTTTGATTGTCATATCTCACTTCAAGTTAAGATGCATTTTTAGATGCATCTCACCTGTGCTGAGGGCCAAAGCTACTGCCATGGGTCCTGTGTGTTTGCCTTCCTGCCTTCCTGAGTGTCTGGGCAAGCCTGACTGGCCCTCCCCACCTCTTCCTGCCTGTACCAACCTTGGCTGATAGCCTCAGCTACTGTTGTTGCTGTGGCAGCCATGCTCCTCCCCCCCCCACCTCTGAACTGTCAGGTTGTTCAGTAGCTCCCCCCCTCATCCCCAATTGCTTCAGTCCAACAGTTTATCTTCTACCACACTGACTGGCCATCACTGTTGATACTACATTTCCTACATGACTCTTCAGCATTGCTCTTCAGCCTCACCTGGCCCTGCCTCCTGTGGGCCACTGTGCAGCCTCGTCAGCATCACAAACACAAATGCCGTATTCATCTTTTACTCTTCCACATGGAAGATGGGCATCACATCTGCATGTGTGTGTGCACGCATGTGCTTTGGCCCCTGTTTCTTTCTAAGCATTTAATCTTGTCTTTTTGGTGACTCTATGGCTATTAGCCAATCCCGAATGGAAGACCTTTGAGTTTCCACTCATTTAAAATGTTTTTTCCCGTTATAAGGATTTTTTTGGCATGGTTTTTTTAATGATGAGGGGCCTAGAAACATGAGTTTCAGCTTCGATAGCTGTCTGTTCTGTACATCTTTTTGGAGCCCACCCAGGGGTCACCAGCTCTGCATATAAGACCACAAAGTTTCCAGCAAGCATACTGTAACTGTGGGTTCCAAGGATACTGTCAGCTCATCCATTTTAATTTTTATATTTTGAGCTTTTTTTCCTCTCTCCTTGAATGTTATACTGACAATTTTAGTACATGATCAGCAGGTGGTGGTAGTGTGACATTTCCAGTCTCTGACCAAGAGGCTTAATTTAGTTTTAATGAGGGAGGGGGAAGGCGAAATACCTGTGTTGGTGCCTTCCTTGTTCTGAGCGTCATCTCTAACACTCATTCCCTGAGACTCGGCCTCTCTGTCAGATAACTGTAGTTCAAAATGACTGAGAAACGAAGACCATACTTCTCATAATTAGCTGAAATTCAAACCCAGGACTTCTGATTTCAAAGTTTGTAGTCTTTCCTCTCTGCTATTTTTTTTAAAGCAGAAATGAATGCTTAGTATTAAAACATGTCATAAAATTATTTGCCTTTTTATAGCACTTGCTCTTTAAGGAAGTGCGTTATAATATAGATATACATTTTGTCTTCTCTTACTGATCCTGAAGTTTCCTTTATCAATTCTTCCCAAATCTTGGCTGGCATTCAAAAAGCATTCCCTGGGGTTTGTCATCAACCTTCAGCTGAGTTCGGTGTTAAAGGGCCCCTGGGCTCTCATCTCTCAAAGCTGGGCACTGCCTGTCTCACAGCCGGGAGGGGGGGGGGCTGTTCCGCTCACCAGGCTAGTGGGCCTAATTAAAAGGCTGACCCTGGTTCCTTTCTGTGCTTGGAGCCTGCTTTCCGTTCTCTGCATGTGGCCGAGCAGAAGGCAGAAGCTTCCCAGGGTAACTGGACACAGGGGGTGAAAGGTGGATTTTTTTCTCTCCCAATCAGAATGTTGTAACTTTGTACTTTGTCTCCTCAGTTCCTTCCTATCTGCTATTTTCAGCAGTAGCTGCTGACCAGGGGAAACAGAGGACAGTCAAATGCTGCCCCGGTGATCAAAACAGGGGCAGTGGATTTCATGCCTGCAGGCCAGTAATCCTCATGTCATCACAAGGCAAAAAAATCTAGAAATTATTATAAACAGATGGTAGAGATTGTAAACAGATGTTGTTCGTTGCTATGGTCCTGGACCAGGCCTTTTAGCCCTCATGACTCTCAGTATGTCTTCATCTAGACCAGGGGGCATTTGGTGATGTCTGGAGACATTTTTGGTTGTCACAATATGTGACGAGGGGGATGCTACTGGAACTTAGTGAGTAGAAGCTAAGGTTGCTGCTGAATATGCTGCAGTGCAGAGGACAGCCCCCATAAGCAAGAGTTACTCAACCCAAAATATCAGTAGCACCATGGTCAGGAATCCCCAATCTAGATAATGGAGATTTTGGTTCTGTGGCTCCTTGCAGCTGCCGTTGTTGCATTGCACCATGAATTCAAAAGGACCCTTTCCAATGAAAAAGGAGGCCAGTTTCCTTTTTCGAGAGGGTTTCTGCAGGCAACCCACAGCCGTGCCTTGTCCACAGGGTGCTTTCAGCACAGCTTCTCAGACCATCCGCCAAGGCAGAAGGCTCAGAGGCATGACCAGCTCTGTGGCAGTCTAGCGGCTGCTGCCACCGGTGATGACATGGTGTGACACTCACCGCTTGCTGGGCACAGGACCCTGCGAGATCAGTGCTAGTGCAAGACCCATTTCAGATGAGGAAATGGAGGTTGGAGGCCATTTTACACTTAGCACAGCAGGGCAGTGGTCAGGGCTGAATTCAAACAGGCTGTGTCTTAATGGTTACTAAGCTGTTTTCTTAGCCAGTCTGCTTGGCTGCCTCCAAGAACACTGTGACATGAATCGAGCTAGAGATCACCATCTTAAGTGAACTGACTCAGAAACAGAAAAATAAACACCGTATGCTCTCACTCATATGTGGAAGCTAAATGGCCACAAAGAAGGAAATAATAGACTCCGGGACACCAATAAGGGGGCAGGTGCGGAAGGGAATTAGGGATCAGAAATTACCTGTGGGGTACAACGCTCACTATCTGGGGAATGGACCACCTGAGACCCATTGCCCCCCACACACACACCACCACTACACAAATGTCCGTGTAATGAACATGCATGTGTATCTCCTGATAAAATAAAGATGAAAAACAAAACAAAAGCTGTCCCAGAGTGCGGCAGGCAAACTCTGCAGCAAGGGCCAGGATGGACTTGGCCATTCAGCATGTCTGTCCACTGCTTGGATGAGGACAGGGAGAGTAAAGTCAGCAGACGTGACACACATTGAGAGACATAATCTAAATCTAAATCTCCGGAGTTAGAGACTACAAAATAGTTTGAAACTCACAAAGTGAACCTTAGCGATAATATCTTGAATTCAGGTTCAACAAACAACAGTACAAATAATAGAATAGGAGTGCCAGACCTTGGTAGGGAAGACCTGGGCACACCTTGTCTGCAGAAATGCTGTCAAGACTTACATTCTGTGCTAAGAGAATAAAGGAGGCCTCTGAACGTCTCACCGTGCTCGATTCTGACCAAACCACACCGGGCCTGCTGGGATCTTTTGTGGGCCACGTTTGAGAAAGGCATTGGCCAATTGGGAAGTGTACAAAGCAGAGGGTCGGGATGCAGGGAAGGTCTGAAACCCACACCATCTGGAGTGATCAAGAAATTGGGAGGGTTTGAGGAGCCACTAGACAAGGGATTCTCAAGCTGGCTGCCCATTATTGTTGGGAGTGATTTCCAAAAATACCGAGTCCTGGGGCCAACAGCTGAAGATCTGATTCATTTGGCCTGGGCAGGAGCCCACACAGTGGAATGTTCCCAGGAGTTTCAGATGTGCAGCCTGGGTTGAGAACTGCACTTTTAGCGGGACCTGAATGATGTGTTTGAATGCTGGTCATGAGTGCAAAATATTAGCCTCACTCTGTATGAATCTGGAGAATTAAACTAGGAACCATGGGTAGAAGTTTCAGGAAGAATAATTTTTGTACAATGTAGCATAAAGTATTAGGATGCAGTGTAATATTACCAAATCCCTGCTTCCAGTTTATTCCTTTTGCGTCTCTACTCTCTCCCTTACCTGATGACTTCCTTCGTTCTTTTTTTTTTTTTTTCTGAGTTGGAGTCTCACTCTGTCGCCCAGACTGGAGTGCAGTGGCCGCTCCCAGCCACCACAGCCTCCACCTGCTGGGCTCCGGTGATCCTTCCACCTCAGCCTTCCAAGTAGCTGGAACTACAGGTGCAAGCTGCCACGCCCGGCTGATTTTTTGATTTATTGTAGAGGTGAGGTCTCACCAAGTTGCCCAGGCGGGTCTCGAACCCGCGGGCTCAGGCAGTCCACTCACCTCAGTGTCCCACAGCACAGGATTACAGGCTGAGCCACCAAGCCCGGCTTCCTTCATTCTTCACCAGTGACATAGGGCAGGGTGCTCACTTGTCTTCCCATGCCCAACCAACATCTAGAGCATTCAGGCTGATCTGCTACTGCTTGTACAAGGGGTGAGACATCCCAGCCTTTGCAAGATGTCATCCCTTCTGCCTCTGAGCCCATCACCCCTTGTCTTCCAGAGGACTCTGCTTCCACTGACAGCCTCTCTCTGTCCTGTGCTGTCAGTTTCTCCCAGTTGTTGAATCACTCCCTTCAGCATACACACTTGCTATGACATCTCTCACCCTGACTTCATGGTCCTCTGCAGTAGCCCTCCCTCAGCTTTGCTTCTCACTTGTGTGTCCTCATCGTCTCCTGTTACTCACGCCTCATGTTCTCTTCAACTCACTCCCACTTGGCCTTTGTGCCATACTCCACGACCCCTGCTGTCTTCCTGTGGGCGCTCCTTGGTACCCTTGATAATCTACTTATTGAGCAGTGAGGTCTCTGTTGACTGCCCATCTTGCTTGAAACCTTTTCTTTCCTGGGCTTCTCTGACGACACTCTCGTTTGTTTTCCCTAGCATTCTTTCTGTTGTCTGACTGGCCATTCTCTATCATCCTTTTTCACTGCCACACTTCAGATGATTGTGGCCCAGAACTCAACTCTCTCTGTTCCTCACTGCACCCCTCCTGAAATAGGCCTGGCTATCTGTCTAGACTTGGAAGACTCCTAAGTTCATTTTTCCAGCCATGACCACTCTCTTCCTGCATTAGGCACATGTCACCAGCCACTTACTTGGAAGGCAATTGGGCAGCTCTTGCTCAGTGTACTCCAAGTAGAACTCCAGATTTCATCTTGGGACCCTATTTTCTTGCCTGCCTTTTTGCCATATATCCTCCCTGTGGCTCAAGACACAAACACGAAGAGTCACTCATATATCTTCTCTAACCTTATCTCACAGAGTCAGTTTATTTGCTTAGTTTGTGCCACTTGACCTCCAAGAATACAAGCTAGGTCTGCCCGCCTACCTCCATCTCCTCTGTGTCCTCACTGGTACTACCAACCTGCAGTGTCAGTTCTGTTTCATCTCCTGGCTTGTATTCTAGTTTCTCTAAAGTCCTTTCCCATTGCCCCCAAGCTTATCTTTAAATATATAGATATATTTATGGCCACATGCAGTGGCTCATGCCTGTAATACTAGCACTTTGAGAGTCTGAGGTGGGAAGATTGCTTGAGCCCAGGAGTTTGAGACTAGCCTGGGCAGCATAGTGAGACTTTTGTCTCTATCCCACCCCTCATCCCGCCCAAAAAATTAGACAGGCCTGAAGGTCGAGGCTTCAGTGAGCTGTGATCATGCCACTGTACTCTAGCCTGGTTGACAGAGTGAGACCTTGACTCCAAAAAAAAAAAAAAGAGAGAGAGAGAGAGATTGCCACTCCTTGTACCCACACTGGTGGCTTCCCGAGGCACATGGGATATATTCCTGTTACTTTTTTTCTGGCTGACAAGGCCCCAGCTGGTCTGGCCCCTGTTCCTTTATACCCTCTTCATGGCTCCAGCCAGCTGCTCTGCTGAGACCTGGAATGAGTCATCCATGCAGATCATTCAGGCATCTGCTCAGACGTCAGCTCCTACGTGTGTACATTACCTCAGACAGCCCCTCTCCACCCACTTCCTCCTAATTCCCCAGAGTTCTTTTTAGCCTCAACATTTGTTGTGATCTGGCTTACTCTGGGCACATTCTTGTTTGTCTCCTACCCAGTCATAGGTGGTCGCCCTTTCCCTGCCATACTGTATTATTTTCCTAGCATTTGTCCTTGTCTGAAATGCTCCCATTTTGTTTTCTTGTTTGTCTTCTCCTGCAAGAATATAAACTCCCCAAGAAGAGGAGCTTCAGTGTCTTGTTTGTCTCCGTGTTCTTGAGCGCCTAGAACCCCACCCATCATTTTGTAGCTTTGTCGTTGCACAGTAATTTTGTTGAGTTAGTGATTGAGCATACTCAGTCAGTAGAGCCCCTGCAGAAAGGAGCCAGCCGTGGGGTGACAGGGGCAGGTGGGGTATAACTTGTTAGACTTGCAATAAGAGCTCCAAGGCCTCCGCCAGTTTTGTGTGATGTAATTCTTTGAAACTTTAAGTATCTTAATGCTTTGTGTGTTGCTTTAGAAACTGTGTCTCAGCCAAGCACAATGGCTTATATCTGTTATCCTGGCACTTTGGGAGGCCTACGTGGGAGGACTGCTTGAGCTCAGAAACAGCAAGACCACATCTCTACAAAACAAAACAAAAAACAATCAAAAACTTAGCTGGGCATGGTGGCACATGTTTGTAGTCCCAGCTACTCAGGAGGCTGAGCCCAGGAGGTCGAGCCTGCGGTGAGCCGTGATCATGTCACTATACTCCAGCCTGGGCAATGGGGTGTGGCCCTGACTCAAAAAAACAAAAAAATAGAAACTGTTTTATAAAAGAGCTGCTGTCCCTCATGCAGAGCAGATCGTGTTGATCATAGTGTCTACAGTTTTCAAAACATTGGCAGGAGACCAGCAGCAGCATATTTTTTAAATTAATACTAGAAGTTAAAGTTGAAACTGGGTTTCCTACCTTAGATTCTCTCATTTCTAAATCATGTGCTAAATTCAGCAGGGATTATCTAGATCAGGTGCATCCCATAATCATTATTTAATTTCATAAGTAACTGTGTTTATTCCACAAGTATTTATGGACCACTTACTGTGACCACCAACTGTCCTGGCCGTGGGAGTGAAGCAGGAGTCCAGACAGAATTCCTGGGTCTCTCTAGGTGAGAAAAAGAAGAGACAGGTCATCAATAAGTAAACAAATTGAAATCTACTTTGTCAAGTGGTGAGGAGCAAAATGAGGGTGAGAGCAGCCATGTTGTACATATATGCATTCTGAGATCTAGTTGTGCATGAATGTGTGAATTACTACATGTGTTTTCAGCTGAGACTATCACAGCAATTTATGTGTTCAGTCATTTACTCATTCATTTTGTAAATATATTGTAAGCATTTTGTCATGTGCAGTGGCTCCCAGAGTACAGTTGGCAGTGGCCCCAGAGAAGATGGCCACATCACTTGACCCTTACATGCTGTCAAGAACTCAGTAGGCTACATGTGTCCATGCAAAGGGAAGAGTGTATGTGAAGGCTGAGAAACTCCTGGTGCATCCATGAAGCTTTGTGTGAGGATCACAAGGGCAACTAGCTGGAGGTGAGGCACAGAGAAAGGAAGGAAGGTTAAAGCCAGACCCTGAAGGATGAGAAGAAGGATCCTAAAAAGGTTTGAGCTTGAGCCTGGGCCAGCAGAGTGCCCTTCTGGTTCTCAGGGAGACGAGAGATGTGATTTGGAAAGATCGCTCCTGAGTCAGCATGGGTCGTCACCTGATGTAGAGACAGACCAGGCCTAGGCAGGTTAGGAGGAAGAGGGGTGGGCACAGTGTGTGCAAGACCACATCTCTACAAAACAAAACAAAAAACAATCAAAAACTTAGCTGGGCATGGTGGCACATGTTTGTAGTCCCAGCTACTCAGGAGACTGAGCCCAGGAGGTCGAGCCTGCGGTGAGCCGTGATCATGTCACTATACTCCCATGAATCTTCTCACTCCTGGGATTCTGGAAGGCCCCAGTAGAACTATCACTAGTCCTCAGTCCCCTTTTCTCATCTGCTTGGCCCAGTTTTTAGTCAAGTCAGGCCTCATAGAACTTTTTAGAATGTAAAAGTTTAATTATACAAAATTATTTAGCTTTTTTTTTTTTTTAGTGTCTACATTTTCAGCTGCAAATTTTCAATTTTAGGATTTTTTTAAGATAGCATTATTTACTCCCTCAGCATCAAATTACAAATAGCTAGTGGAGTATTAAAAAAAATTGTCTGGTGTATGTATATGCTGTTCCTCCAGCTGGAAAAGAAACTTTGTAATATTCTGTATTTGCAGCATTAGAACTTCTGATTCTATAATGTACATTTTTAAGCAGTATAGGACTTTTTCTCGTGGTTTTATACCACTGTTGGGCCAGGAAAATATTCACTTTGCATTTCTATGTTTTCCTCAGGTCCTCAACCAGGGTATTTAGTAGTTGAAGAAACTTTAATCATTCTGTCTCCCTGGTGACTTTGTCAACTATTAGAATAAAACTGACTAAGTCTTTCTCGATCCCTCCCTTGCTTCCTTTTGTGGAATTTATAAATACTTACAAAATGAGAAAGACCTAAAGTGCTTTTAAAAACTTGAAGTACCAGGAAGAAGAAAGGAGTGTATGTGAGTATGGGGAAGAGTGGATTATAGAATTTACAAGTGGTTATCACATGTAATAAGATGGCTGGATAGAGAGAGACGGACAGCCAGACACACGTGACAGGTAGACAGTTGTGTGTGGCTGAGCAAACACACCGTCCAGTTTCTTCTTGCGTATTTGTACATTACTTTGGCTTTGCATTCTGAAACTTCTTTCAATGAACATATCTTGTGTTACATCTTTGCTTTATTATCTGACAGCTAAGGTTATTAACAGAGTGATATTAATATTAATTATACAATGATACTAAAAATTTTATATCACACAGAAGCAGATGGTTATTTTAAATGACTTAAAATTTTACTCTTTTATATGAAGAAACTTTTAAACATATTTAGTTATAAATGCTATTTTAATTGCTACATTATTTCTGCAGTGGTGTTTTAAAAATCTTATTACATTTGCGGGGAAATGTGTCTATGTGTATTTCAGGGCCCCTTAAAATATGTACTTATTTACAGGAAAACAATTATAATTACATTTTAAGAAAACAGAATTGAGAGGCTTAAAATTATAGATGAATGTATCACACAATTCTCGCATCTGATCTTTCATCTGGTTATAGGCTCAGAAATTGAGCCCTAACAGGAGAATTGCTCTCCGTGGCATCCATCAAGTTAACAGCCTTACCAGTAGTCTTTTTAGGTAGACACTCTATTTCTCATAGTGTTTGTAAATAAGTAGTCTTTGCTAGACTCTGAAATTGTAACTGAGATAAGCATACTACTTTAGAATTGCTTCTTACATGTAACAGAATTAGAAAACCGAATCACTTTATGTGCTTCCAGATTTTAAGCTTAATTTCCCAAGATTGGAAACTCAACTTTAAACCAACCAGCTATTGACCCATTCTTCTTTGTATATCAAGCTTTAAATTAATGCAAAAAGTGAAATAAGCATCTTTGCTCCCCACAGTCAGACCTCTGAAATCATCTGTCTGGCTGTTGCTTTCCTTCAACAACAAAATTTCCAGGACCGCCTGTGTCCAGAAGTGCCCCTTCAGCGTCTCTGCACGAGACGCCTTTATGGTGGTAGTACGAAAGGAATTGGAGTCTGGGGGCACGTCAGGCTTCCATCAATCAGAAGGCAATGACAACGACAGCAAGACAGGTGGGTCAGGCCCCCAGATGAGATTTGTAAGGCTGCGATATCCATTCAGACCACACATTCTGGAAAAATTATCATCATACGCCACCATCAGAAGCAGTCAAGGTTTGGGTTATTACCTGGGCCAGCATAGGACTTTTCTACATGCCTTCCTTCTGAGGGGCACTGGCAATATTGTAAATCAAAGTGTTAGCAATCAAATCATGCTGATCCAAGTTCCTGGACAGTTACATTTTTTTTCAGATATTATTTGCCCTTTTAAAATAATTTTCCTTAAAATTATGTTAATTGTACTGTTTTTCATTTTCAGAATGTTTTTGTTTTTATAAGCATGGTTCATAAATATACTAGTATAAATGTTCCACCAGTAAATGGAAGCCATACCATGTGCTTGGAGCAGTGTGCTATTGGTGTCAGTTGTGCCTATTTCAACCTATTTTAATGAGTGTGCCTTCTTTTAGCAAGTAGGTAGAATACCATTTCCCTTTGCTAATTTTAACAGCATATCTTTGCATCTTCCCCAATAAAATAATTACATTTTAGAAAAATTAAGAATGCAGATAAGCTTTTTGCTCTTTAAAAAAATACACGAAGCTGTTAGTTTTGGGGGTGTGTATCCTACCAGTCTGTGCATGAGTGGTTATTTATTTTCAAAACTGGATTATATCCTAGTAGGCTTTTTTTCACTTAAACATATGGTCCATTAAAATTTTTCATGTTGTAGTCTGTTATTCTCGTGTACTTACTTAGTGTTATTTAAAAGAAAATAACTGTAACTATGTTCAGTTTTCACACTCTCTGGAAACAGAAACTGGAAACAATCTATCTGATCAGCAGCAGAGGAGTGGTAACCCTCTCCAAACAGATACTGTGTAGCTGTTAGAGTGTTGCTTGGAAGATGGTCATAGAAATCACTAGATGTCATTGTCCTGTGACTAACTTTGGCGGCAGTGTTGTGTGATCCCACCCTCCGACTTGCCAGGCATATCCCTGTCACCCCAAGGCCTTCTCACATGCTGTGCTTGGGAACCCTTCCCCACCCTCCTGTCCAGCCAGGTATCATCCTCTCAGCAAGGCCTTTCTGGCCCCCAGTTTAAACTTGCCCACGTCTCTCTGCTTTGCTTTCTCCATTCCACTGATCACCTGCTGACAACCTGTGTCTTTATTTTCTTCTCTGTTATCTCCCCCAACCAGAATTTAAGCTTCTTAACAGGAACTCTGTCTTATTTACTTCCCTTCTCAAGCCGTAGAACAGTGCCTCCATCAGGAGGGGCACAGTCAATATCTGCTGAGTGAATTTTCCAAACATTATGTGATGGTGTAGACAGCTGTTACTGATTATTTGCCATGTGCCAAGCTCTAGATTAAATGCTTAAAAGCATTACTTGTTGGATCTATGCTACAATTCTGTGAGAGGGTACTGTTTTCCTCTTTTTTAAAAAGAAAAAACAGTCCTAGAGAATTTGGATAACTTGGCCAAGGCCACGTGGCTGAGGATCTGGCATGTGGGGTACAGATGGAAGCCTGAGCTGTGGGATGGGCTGAGCTCCCTACATGTACCTTCCACTTGTGTGGAAGCCATAGGAATGAAGGGGGTGGGGGAATAATGGGAGTTTTTACCAGTTTTTTCTTCTCCTGTTTTCAGCTTTTTGGGGTGAATACATATTCATCTGATTTTTGATTTAAGATCTCTGTCATCCAGGCTGGAGTGCAGTGACATGATCATGGGTTCAGGCGATCCTTATGCCTCAGTCTCCTGAGTAGCTGGGACTACAGGCGAGTGCCACTATACCTGTCTTATTTATTTATCTATCTATCTATCTATCTATCTATCTATCTATCTATCTATCTCACTGTGTTGTCCAGGCTGGTCTCCTGGGCTATAGCGATCCTCCTGCCTCAGCCTCCCAAAGTGCTAGGATTACAGGCATGAGCCCCTGCACCCAGACTTAAAAATATTTTAATAAAGTTATTTTCAAATATGAATTTGTAGTTAGAACACAAATCAAGAAGTAAATGTTTGAAAATTTCCTTTGGCAGTAGAGACATTTAGTTTGAGACATTATTTTTATCAAAAAGGCAAACAGAGTGTAGAGTGTCTTTTTTTATGGTGATAGAAAGTAGTCCACTTCTGGCCATGAGAGTACAGAGTAGGGCAGGTCAGAGCAGAGGTGGGCATTTGAGACTTGGAGGGGGTGGTAGGGGAGCAGCAGCCTGGGTCACTGCCCCCATTCTGCTGCTTGCCACATAGTGAAGAAAAATACAGGTGTATAGGAAGACCCAATTCACTAGAGAGCAGTCAGACAAAATTATTGCGTGGTTCTGCAGAACCTGTCCCATGCACGGTAGAGAGGACAGCGTCTCAGCATTAAGTGGAATTATTTGCAAGCACCAAGTGTCCACCATAGGACAGATCACAGCTGAGTTTAATTTGACTGAGTGAATTTGAATTTTCAGTCATCGATGAAGATTCTCATCTGCCCAGATGAGGAGCAAGGTTGTGCATCCTGGGTTGCCTCCACCCCTTCCCCCTTGGTGACTGATGCAAACACAGCTTGAACACATAGGCTTGTTTTTGAGAAGTACTTGGTTTGCAGTCAGATACAGGCAGGCCCCTTCTCTCATGCATACAAGCTGAACATCCCTGATCCAAAATTCAAAATGCTCTAGTGAGCATCTCCTTTGATCATTATTTCAGGTTTTCAGATTAGGGACACTCAACCTGTCATTTGGTTTATAATTTTTTTTCCTGGAAACATGTAGAAAGTTAAAAAGAGGGTAGTGGCAGGGTTGTTCTTCTCCAAAGGACCTAGAAACATCCCATGAAATTCCTAGTGATGTCTTATCTCAGCCTGTCCTCCTGCACTCTGTCTTCATGTTATCCTCTTGTTCTCTTTCTTCATAACTGAACACATCTACTTAAATATTTTGAGCATCTAAGGCTACATAGGTTTGCTACTTGGAACCTGCCTAGTAAATTCCATTCTTGTGCCCAATTTGCTTGTTAAGCTTATGAGTACCAAACTTTTTTCACTAACGTCAGCATCTTTTTTTCTATCCCTCACTTGTCCCCATAAAATAATAGCAAAACATGAATGACTCCAGCTGCATAAGCAACCTGATAGAACTGAGCTAGCCAAGCTGTGATGCACTGCCCCCACCACCCCCACAACCCACCCAGTACAGAGAGTGTTCTGCTTGTCCCTCAGACCACCACAGTGCCCAGGTCAGTTAGGGTTTATGCAGAGTGAAATGTTCTGCTAGGAAAAATAGACACCATGGCCTAGGAAAAAGTATCCTGAGATCTAGAATTAGAAACCTAATGTGAATTTCATGGAAGAAAATGCACCTACTTCTTCCTTTTCTATAGCTACAGCCACAAAAACCAGGAGGACACTAAAAATAGAGTGATTCCCGGCTCCCTGGAGTGCTACAGGGAAATGGAGAGTGAAGTGTTCGCTGGTAAAAGCCTACTGGGGTCAGGCATGGTCACTCACACCTGTAATATCAATGCTTTGGGAAATGGAGGGGGGAGGATCATTTGAGGCTAGGAGTTTCAAAACCAACCTGGGACCGTGCCACTGCACTACAGCATGGGCAACAGAGCGAGATTCTATCTCTGAAAAAAAAATTAAGCAATAATAATTTTTAAAAACTTAAAATAAATACATAAATACCAGTTAGGATGTGTAAAGGTCTGTGCCGTAGCTTAAGACTATGGCCAGGCACGGTGGCTCATGCCTATAATCCCAGTACTTTGGGAGGCCAAGGTGAAAGAGGATTGCCTGAGCCTAGGGGTTTGAGACTAGCCTGGGCAACTTAGTGAGACCTCATCTCTACAGTAAATCAAAAAATTAGCCAGGTGTGGTGGCGCATGCCTGAAGTTTCAGCTACTGGAAGGCTGAGGCAGAAGGACCGCCTGAGCCCAAGAGGTCGAGGCTGTGGTGGCCGTGAGCATGCCACTGCACTCCAACCTGGGCAACATAGTGAGACTTCAACTCAAAAAAACAAACAAACAAAAAGACCATGGAAATATGGTGAGTGTGAATGTTTAACCTGGGTTATGGCCCGTATGAACCTGGACACATTTGGAATAAGAAACTCCCTTCAGTTTCGTGTCCGGAAAACACTCTCTCCATGGTGATCCAGCTCCTCCGACCCCACAAGGGGACTCAAGCTGGCAAGCTGTAGAATCCCGAAGATGAGCAGGAGCCAATCCTAGCCACAGCTGTACCGTAGGACATCGCAGGATGTGTGGGCAGGAGCAAGTGAGAATGTATGGGAGAGAAAACTGCAGATTGTGGGAAACCTACAGGAATGGGAGGGGGGAAAAGGAAGAGTGAGGTATTCCTGAGGATTGGGGGCTAGCAGTGCTGTGGATGCTGGGAGGGGGCCCTCATTCTGGCTGGGAGGCTGGCGGGTAGTCGCTGCTTTTAACCTCACCCCAGGGGATAAAAGACAGCTGTAGGGAAGAAGAATGGCAATGAGCTCTTCTTTGATGAATAGCAAACACAGGATCCCACTTCTCTGCTGCACCCACCACTGACCCTTCCATCAGCCACAGGGGGCTGGGGTTTTGCTTAAGGAAAAAGAGAAAAATGTCAGTTATTATGTTTTGGAACACAATCTTATCTTTCATTTTCATTTTAGAGCAATTTTCCCCAAAGATCAACCATAGTATCTGACTGGACTATAGTGACAAAATTTTAAGCCATGATAAAGAAAATGCTTTAAACTTACAGCAAATCTAATTCAAGATCTCCAAGCAGTTTATTTTTTTATTTTTATTTATTTATTCATTTAGTTTTTTAAATTTATTTTTTGCTTGGACAAAGACCAGATTTCAAGACAGCAGTACAAATCATAGGATTAAACTTCAATTGTGCAAAGTCAGTTCTTTTTTAAAAAAGAATGTTCTAATAGTAATACTAAACTATTAATTGCCTTTTGCCAGAAGTAAATTCAATCCTAGTTTTTAAACATCATTGTTAATTCTAGAGATTACACTCTGGTTTCTTATTTTTGTGGAAAAGACAAAATAAGAAAGACACTTTTGGTCAGTATTATTCAACTATTTTAAAAAACTGTACTTTAAAGGACACTTCAGAAATGGGATGACCTTTGGTCCATAGTTTTGAATGAAGATTTCATTTATGATGTCTTCATCCTTGGAGATATTGGAGGAACCAGTTACTCCAGGTACAATACTTGACAGATGTCCAAACAAATTCACATTATCTGTCATGTCACAAACTTTTTCATCATTTACCAGTCCTGGTGTGTTTGTCAACAGTGCTATGGGTCAGCATGAGATTCAGTGCGTAGAACTCAACAATTGAAAACCTCTTACTTGCCCAAAGGTTAAGTAGTCAATAGCATTAGATTTCCTCTGAACTTTGCTCTCCTCAATCATTTTTGAAATGATTGCAGGGTTGGATTATGTGAATAATCATACTGAGAAACAGGCATAGAATTGGGTTTGCCCGGGCAAGACAGACTGAATATCACCCTCATGAAGGTGGTTCATCTGAGTCCCCTTAGATATAGCCTTTGCTTCTCAGGGATGCTATCCATGAGAATTGATCCATATAAAATAAACATTTCCTCATATCCTGGGTAATCAGAACCTTGGGTTACGCACCACTCCAGCCTCCCAGTCCCTTAATGGGTGGGGAAGTTTTTACACCAACAGAACTTAGAGCTTTACAAATGCAGGAAACTATCAAGCTCCTTTGCAAGAAGTCTTCTCAGCTACAGATTTTTGGTGGAAACATGCAGTCCACTCTGATCTACTCATTGACCGACTGGTTTGGGGAACCTTTCTATTATCCTACCTGCTAAATATTTGTGTATACAGTTGTTTAATAGTGTGGTCAGAAATGAAAGGTCACTAGCCTCATCTTCTTTTTAACACTATACCTCGCTGATTCCAGCATTCAATGCACAGATGACCTTAATGTTTCACCTTCTTTATTCCCATGAACATAAATGGGTTGATAATATCTAGTTTTCAAGCAGAGGAAGTTAGAGGTTAACCCTAGTCTTGGAATCTACATAAAATATGTAGCACAACCATTAGTCATTTGCAGCAGGTTAGCAAAATTGTAAAACAGCAGGGGAGAAAAATACTCTTTTCGGTGGCTGTCAGAAAAGTTGTCTCACACTTTTTTATAGAATTGCATAGAGCAAATTCTCAAATTTAAATATGGGGCGTTTTTCCATATTTTTATTTAAAATGTTTGTATTGTTACAAGGTTTCATCAGTACAAAACAGTTACCCAAGGCAGCACATGGTGTAAATTTAGGCAAATATATTTTGAGTACCCCTGTGTCTACATATCAGTCTGTAGCAATTTAGAATTAGGATTAGTCTGTTAGAGTTTTGCAGTGAAAATTTTATGTTTTTTAAATACGTAACATCATTCAGTTTTGTTCCACTACTGTTTCCTCTGCCTTTGTGGAAAGGCACAGTGCTTTCCACTGAGTAGCACCGGGTAGTTATTTGTCAAATCAGTAACTATCCAGTGTTCTCCCATGCACACAATCCTCGAATGTGCCGTCCAGGTTGTGTCCCTCTGGTACTGAATCACCGTCCAGGTGGTCCTGAGTGGTCGCTGCTTCCCTCCTTCAGCTCCAGCTCCAGGGCTTCCTGTTCAGGGTCACTGTGGATAAATTACCAGTGGAAACCAACCCTTCAAAGCTGTCCTATGGTGGCTCCAGGAGCCGGAGACCTGCTCTGTGACCTCCAGCCTGTTGACTGGGGCGATTGTGAAAGCCAGGTGTGGTGGAAGTACTTGCAGGGCCTCTCTTTCAAGTGGCTGGGCCTTCCGGATGAGGTACCTGATACCACGATGCTATCACTTCTCTCACTGACCAGGTTGTGCCACCCACCGCCAGTAAAGGCTTGGGAGCCACAATCGAACCTTTTCATAATCAGACCGTCTATCTCCCACGGTTTAGGAGAGAGTCGTGAAATCACCTGGAACAAGAGGTTTGTCAGATACTTTAGATGTTTACAAGATATTATTTCTATGAAGAACAACAAAAAAGGATAATAGATTTTGCAGATGAACATTTGATTCCATCAAAAAAAGAAAAATACCCTGATGTTTTCCACAGTTCACTTCAGACATAACAAAAGCTTACATATGATGCCCAAGGAAAAAGAAGATATAATTTATCATCATAATATGTTAATCATTTATTATCCAAAATGCTGAAACTGTAAGGATAACTTAAAGTAGATTTCTCAGCTGGTATTTAAATAATATTTTAAACCCCTAGGTCTTAAATATACCATTATAGGTATCCTGGATTTTTTTTTTTTTTTTTTTTTTTTTTGCCTCCAGTCTTTTAAAGTATTCACTGAAATTTAGTTATTTTCTTTGTACTGCAGTGGTTTTGCTTGGCACAGTCTTTTCTTGATGGTCTTTATTACCAAGTACCTATTCTATGCTTGGTGCTTACTGGCCACCGGGCATCTGTAAAGTTAAGGCCGAGCTTGGTGGCTCATGCCTGTAATCTCAGCACATTGGGAGGCTAAGGCAGAAACATCACTTAACACAAGAAGTTTGAGGCTGTGGTGAGCTGTGATTGCACCATGACACTCCAGCCCAGATGAGAGAGCACACCTGTCTAAAAAAAACAAAAAGTCAGAGTGACATGACCGTATTAAAAAAAAAAATCCAGAGAACATAGCACAGTAAAAGCCATGAAACGGGTCAGTGTTTTGAGGGGGTTGGAAAGAAGGGTGGCCTCTTCTGCCATGGGGTCTGGGTAGGGTTGAGCTGAAGGTTGGGGCTCCCATGCTCCATCACTGCAGGAGTGGACGAGCTGTCTGTTACTGGAATAGTGGTTTGGCCGGTCTGTGTCGTGACATATCTAAAAGTAAATTTCTCAAGATCCTCTCTAACAGTTCTCAAAACTTTTCCCCTTGAATGCCTAATCTTCTTTTGGTATTAGTGATGTAAGTTTTTTGTGTTGTAGTTCTGTATTGAAATTGTGTAGTTTTAGGCATATTGGGTGATGATTGTCTGAAAAGATGGGCAGGGTGGGAGCCAGAGTGTCGGCCAACAGACAGTATCTGGGCTCCAAGGACATGCTGTTTGGACATCCTCACACACTGTTGGTGGGAGAAGCACAGAACTTCTGGAAGCAGTTTAGTGGCATGTATCCAGAGCCCCACAGATGCTCATTTTCATGAATCTGCCTCTTGAAAACTGCTCTGAAGTAATAATTCCAAATATTGGAAATACACAAAAGTATTGATTTTTGGTCAAAAATTTGAAATCTATCTAAGAAGTAGGAAAATAATTAGGTAAACCAGGCACACTTTGCTCCTTAAGATGTAAAAAATGGGGGGGGTTCCCATTACTTATTTTTTTATGACGTTTAAGCCTGGATTCCTGGGATGATATGTCACAGCCAAATTATCTCCTTTTAAAGTCTCAGCATCTGTATTAACAGGTTTCCTAAAAGCTAGGACACCATCACTCTGCTTTTTCAAACCGCATGATGTCAGTAGGGTAAAAGCAGGGATGTACCGGGAAGAGGCAGCCTTGTTCTGGCTTATTTCTGTCCCTGGGGCAGAGTGAAATGGCCGAATGTTTTCAGCACCCTGGACAAAGCCCTTCGTTGAACTGGCTTGACAAAAGCCAGCCTTCCCTGCCTCAGAGGAGACAACTTCTTGTGTAGCCGTTGGTAATTTGACTACAAGAGACTTTTCATGGAAACAGCTAAGTTTCTGAAGATGGGAAATTTATGTTATCAAAGCAGCATCATACATCTAATTAGCTTCTTGATTTCCTTGAGTTTTCCACTAGACATGCTCAGCCTTTCCCAGCCTGCTCAGCCTGTGCAGCCCTCCACATGAAATAGAATCTCTTTGTAATTTAGCAGCTCTAAGCACCAAACTTGAGAAATGACTTTGGCTGATTATGTAAAAAGAGATGAGGCTGAAGAGAAACAGGAATCTCTTGAAATGATTTCATTTTCACTGAATGGTACTGCTGAGTGTGCCTTTACATTTTCCAGAGTACACCGGATTAATTTCAACTTTGTGCAGCTTGCGTACAGCTAAAGATCAACTCGAGAACTATCTGGTTTTTGACCCTTAACTACAAAACTCTGCCTTGCACTCCTGAGTGCATTCCTTTCTGCACATTCCCCGCAGGCTTCCCCAGGCTTTCTGCCTCACTTGGCCATCCCACATGCTTCTGTCATCTCCTGAGGTCAGATGACGGTATTTGGTGCCAGCTGGCCATCAGGCATGAGGAAAAGCTGCTGCAGGGGACAAGAAGGAAGAGATACCAGGAAACAGAGGGATGCAGAGAAAACAATGGGAACCAAGAGGTTGGGGAGCAGAGGGCTGTGATGCAGGCGGGGTGAGAGCATGAAGGAGCTTGAGAAGCCAGGCTGTGGTACTCAGGGGCAGAAAGAGGCTGGAAAGCTTCCTAAGAAGCACCAGGCTTAGATCTGCTAAGGTCTGCTATGTAGAGCCAGATCTTGGCAGGTGCCTGGAGGCCAGGCAGTGCTGTCCATTCCCTACCCCCACATTCAGCGCACAACCCAGGTCTTGTAATGACTTTTAGCTTCAGTTCCTGAGTGTCCTCCTGACCTTGACTCTGACCCCTCACCCCATCTCACCAGACTGTCCAGTGGACTTTTTATTCTTCCTGATCTGTTTTGTAGCATCTAACACAGTGACCTCCTTTTTTTTCTAAAACAGCTTTATTAAAATAAAATTCACATAGCATGCACTACACTTCACCCATTTAAAGTATCCAGTAATTTTTAGTGTATTCAAAGATGCATGTAACCATAACCACAGTCAACTTTAGAACGTTTTTGTCACCTCAAAAAAGAAACCCTGCACCCTAATTAGTGATCAGAATTTGTGGGTTTTTTTTTTTTTTTTTTTTGGTAAGACTTTATAAACATATTTCAGTTATCAAGGGCTTCATCTAAATGAAGGTCCAATTTCCTAAATTTCAACATATTTAGCTTAATTTATAGCCATCTCTTGGTGTAATTGAAAATGGCCCAAGTAGGAAATTCTCGTCCTCTGTATGTTCTCTCAGTTCTAGCTCCTCCTATTGTATTCCTTTCCTCCCCGTTTTTATAACTCAGTCTAACACTGTGTTGTCTTTTCCTTTCCCCAACACCTGTCATCTTCCTCGGCCCCCCGTTGTGTCCCCGCTGCCCCTTCTGACATTGTGTACCTCTGTGTGAGCGGCAAAGGGAAAGGGACAATAATGCCAGTCTCTGAAACATCTTCAGAGATGGGGATTCAAGTAAACCTCCTCCCGCTGAAAGCTCCCGTCAAAAGGACTGTGAGAAGGGGTGAGGTTTTGAACTTCACTTCACACTCACCTTTTAACAGAGACCCAGGATGTTGTGATTTCCTTGGATGGCAAAGGTGGCCTGTTCTTTATTTACTGGCCTACACATCTCTGTAAGCTTCAGAAAGAACAGAGCCCTTATTAAAGATCCAAATTAGCTTTAGATTGTTGACCTTGTATCAAAGGAAGTGTGTTTTAATTTACTAGTTCCTGCAATGACTTCATCTTGAGTTTACAGAAGGTCTTAGCCTTCAGCTGATTTCCCCCTCTGGCATCTACAAATGGCCCTGTCTTTGATAATTTTGACTTCTTTCAATACCAAACAAAAAAGGACTTTTAGTGATGTATTGTTCCTAACACTGCCAAATAGGTAAGTTAAGGTATGGGCAAGAAAGCGAGAGAGACAGGAGGGCTGATAAGCATGTGCTCATACTTTTTCTTTTTTTCCTTTTGTCTTTCTTTTCCTTTTTTTTCCGTATAGATGTGTGCTTCTTATGAACACGTGTTTTAAAGCATTTTGTACCTTTAATTAACAACTAGAAAATTAATAGTCAGCCAACCCTTCAGGTACCATTGCAGCTCCTCCAGAGTGTGAGTGACTCCTTCCAGCAAATTCTTAGTGTGCCCTCTCCTAATCAAGCCCACGGAGGAAGAATGATCAGAGGTGTCCCTTTGGAGGGCTCTTTGCTCCCTGAAATGCAGGCTCCAGGATCGGGGAAGGACCTGACTTCGGAGGGGATCAGGGCCGTGTGTGTCGGAAGGGCTAATGGCAGCCCTAACAGCGGGAGTCCTTGCACCCAGGATACTTGCGGAGATCAAGTGTGCCCACGCCCAACACCTCCCACGATGGTTGCATTTAGAGATCCTTGTGGGTGGGAGGGGGCATAGGAATCGACAAGCTCAGAGCCTGGTCTATCGAATATCATCCAGGATATCAAAAACCTATCAGCACACCTGGTGATGATTCTCACCAAGGCGAGCTCCCTGCAATGGTTCATCAGAAATTGCCCAGCTAATGATCGGCTGGGCAGATAATCGGAGGAGAGTTAATTGTAAGGTTCGATATGGCATCTTGTCAGCAGAGATAAGTTGTCACGTTTTCCACTTGAGCTGAAACTAAATGATTGTAAAATAAGTTATGAGTGTCCTTGGGCCTGTCTGCCGGAATGATAGCTAAGAATACATTCCTGGCCCATCAGTCTCAAGCAGGCTGCTTGATATTTATGCGGACGGAATGTTATTTTATTCCCCCTCTAGTCATGCTTGTCAGCTCTCCGAGTGAAAAGTGAAACTGCTTCTTTGACTCATACTTCACGTACTGAAGCTCGGAGAGACTGCAGATTGTGATCATTATTGCTCATATTATATATTTTTTGGGGTGTGTGTCGAACATTGATGCCCGATTGGGAAGAACTAATGGCTGACACTGAGCACACGGGATGGCACCAGCCCATCCCGACTCAGTGTGTACGCTCGGGACCCCGGGTCCCTCCGTCAAAGCCGGTTTAGATGTGGAGTAATGAGCACTTGCTTTTTTAATTTGGCATGCCTTTTTTCTCTTCGCTTCTCCCCTCCCATATTTAATGCTGTCGACAGTAGTCGTCTGTCCCAGTGCCTGGTAATTGATACAAAATAAAATGCATTCTTTGTATGCAGTCAGGAGGAGCGGATGGCGTTCCGTGGGCTGCGGCTAGAGCTCATTTACAGTGTCTCAGGCGGGGTTTTCGGGGCCTCTTCAATTTGAGGGATACCTTGTCAGGGTAGAGGAGTAGTCGGAAATGGAAAAGCACAGTGTGGAAGCCTAGTGTGTTTTGATTGCTCATATTTTAAACCAAGGGATGTTAAACAACTCCTCGTGAAAGGGAGCTCTCAGGATCTAGAAGCCAGGGGCATTAATTTACCAGCAGCAGAACTCAGGACCCAGTTGACTAAAACCTGCTCGCTCCTCTCCACAAGACCACGCCAGCCTGGAGGGCAATCAGGGTCTGGTCTTCAGGCAGTCCTCTCTGGTCTCGAGCACCAGGCTGCTCTCCCTACCTGACTTCTTTCTCCTGCCATGACCCCCCTAGACCAAGGGCCATGTGCCTCCTTGGCCTTTGACTCACTATCACCCTCACCTTCTCTGTGCCACAGTGACAGCTGCCTCATGTAGCAGTGCTCCTGCTGCCACACCCAGGCCCTCTCATGGGCAGGCACCCAGCCCTGGCACCAGAGCCACCAGCTATTGATGAAGTGCTGCCTGTCCTCACCTGCTGTCTACTTCTACTCCCACCCACCCCAAGTTGGAGCATTTGGTTTCTCCAAGTTCTTGTTTGTGTCACCCTCCTTAACCCACCATAGATGTCCCAACTCTGAGGGGTTACGGTGCTGCTGATTATTCTCTTCCAGCAAGAAAGTTGGAGTAAAGTGTCCAGGGCCTGGGCCGTGGAGTGTTGAGTATTGACATGTGGGGAGAGAAGTAGAAATAAATGAGCTCCACCCTTGCCTGCAGCGTGATCTAGAGAGTCACTCACTGCCTCAACTCCTCATCTCAAAACTGGAGCAAGGATGGTTCTCCCAAGCCCAGTGTGGAGCATCTCAACCCTGTGAGCAATAAGTCAGAGAAAGGGCAGGCAGTGCTTCATGGATGCCATGGTGCTCTGTGTACATTAGGCACTTTTATTCATACACTTCTTATCTGAGAATGGATTTAAAGGACTTACAAATGCTGATCTTGCATTCTGTTTTCATTCTTGAGATCACTCTTACAAGCTTGCCTCCCTCCCTCCGATGGCCAAGACAAGGCCCAAGTTTTTCTGTTCTCTTCCCCTGCAACCCCACTCCTCGGCCTTCTCCTGAGTTCATGATACCTTCATTTCCCATTAATCTCATTCTCTGGGCCTTGATGGTCCAACCAGGAGTTCCAAAGTCACCTCTGGCCTTAGGCCAGCCTGCATGTGTTCAACCTGGTGCAGGTGGCCATGCAGGCAGCCTATATCTTGCCTCTCCCTCCAGCTGTAGATCCATGCAATTGGCATGCTTGCCGGAGATATGATTCCCTTCTTCCTTCTTTGTTCAAGTATCAAGACCCAAGAAAAATAGTCTTTTCTTTATAAAGCAAGAAATTAGATAGGCATTCTTTTCACTCCTTAGAAATCAGCTCCGTGGGGATAGGGGTTTTGCCCTTTGTTCTTTGACAGCATCTGGCTTGTGCTCAGTGCGTGTGGGGTGAGCATCAGGGAAATGCATTCTCAGTGTCAATAGACTTCATTCATGGTCTTAGTTGTTTACCTAAAAATAGACTTCAAACAGTTGGAAATGCATAGGACAGTGGTTTGGCACAAAAGCATGCTTGTGACTAGTTTTGAAACAGTCGCAAAGTTGATAGCACTCTCTATTATATACCAAAAATTGTTCCATCCACCTGTGTAAGCACCTTTCAAACTGGTCAGTTCTCTTATAAAATTTAAGAAAACAAACACGTGTCAAACACCCACCATTCATCCCAAATGTGTTCCAGGTTGCATCCTGGTGAAGAGGATAAATGAAGGCCTACCTTCATAAAGCTCACGCTTTCACAGGAAAGATGTCTGAGGAACAAAGAAACAAATGCATGGGTGACACACTGTCACCATGTGGTGGAGCCACTGAGCAGAGGAGGCCCAGAGGGGCTGGGGTGTACAGTGGATGAAGGCCTTACTCGGAGCTTCCTTTTTTGGCTTCTGGGACCCAAAATGTCCTAGTGTCCTTCCTGCCTGCCTAGTGGCACACCTTACCATGGTTCCCTGTCAAAGGAAGCAGGGACAAGCTGTGGGGATACTGCTGAGTCTGTTGTGAGACTATGGAGACTTACCTACTGATGAGCCACCCTGGAAGGCCCTGTTGGCCTAGCCAGGACACATCAGCAGCTGGTGGGGTGTGAACTGAGTTGGAGTGAGGTCAGACATGGACAGTGAGGAGGGGCAGGCTTTAAATAAGGGCAGAAATCAACTCGGCACAGTGGCTCACACCTGTAATCGCAGCACTTTGGGAGGCCAAAGTAGGAGGCTTGCTTGAGCCCAGGAGTTCAAGACCAGTCTGGGCAACATAGTGAGGCCCCATCTATACAAAAAAATCAAAAGTTAGCTGAATATGGTGATGGACACCTATAGTCTCAGCTACTTGTGAAGCTGAGGTGAAAAGATCACCTGAGCCCAGAAGGTCGAGGCTGTGGTGAGCTGTGATTATGCCATTGCACTCCAGCCTAGGCAACAGAGTAAGACCCCCAACTTCTTAAAAAGAAAAAAAAAAAAAGACAAATCAAATGTTATAGTTGGGGCAGTGTTTTGTTAAAAAAAAATGGGAGCTAGCCAGGCTCGGTGGCTCAACCTGTAATCCCGTGCCTTTGGGAGGCTGAGCCTGTGGGTTCGAGACCTGTCTGGACAACTTGGCGAGACCTCATCTCTACAATAAATCAAAATGAGCCGGGCATGGTGGCACGCGCCTGTAGTTCCAGTTACTTGGAAAGCTGAGGCAGAAGGATCGCCGGAGCCCAGCAGGTCGAGGCTGCGGTGGCCGGGAGTGGCCACTGCACTCCAGTCTGGGCGACAGAGTGAGACTCCAACTCAAAAAAAAAAAATGGGAGCTAACACAGCATGCTGACTGGAGAGGATATAAACTGCCAGGACCAGTGGCACCATTAAGCAAGAAGAGTGACTTCTACTTCCCAGTGAGAGGGAACCCGAGCCCATGGGGGCTGGGCACAGGCTTGGTGGAATGCTGTCTTCTGGTGAATGCTTTTGTGTGTTTTTGTCTTCACTGACATGAAAAGTGAGGTCATCACAAGAGGGGGCATGAGGTGTAGGATGTTTGAAGAGGGAGGAGAAGCTGTGAAACAGCCTCTTGGAGAGTGGGAATTGGATTTACTACTAAAACATAGCAGGATGGAAGGGCCGGCCAGAGACCTGGGAGAGTTACGATCGCAACACAGAGGAGGCCAATCTACATGGTGCTGATGTCTTCCAGCCCTGCCCTGGTTACAAGCACAAGGCAGGTGGATGGCTGGGAATACATGAAGTTGGGGCACCCTCGTCAGGAAAGATAGGAGGAGAAAGGAACAGAAAGTAGAATTTGCAAAGGTGACTTACAAGCAGTACATGATGGCATCCCTGCTGGGTTAGGAGACAGGTGGGGCTTAAGCCCACATCAGACAATGAGGACCACAGGGAGTGCTGTGTGAGTGAAGGCCCAGTGTGAGTGAGCTGAAGAGAGATGGGAAGTTAGGTAAGACCCAAGGAACTGAGACCACAAGGGAGTGTGGCTGAGGAAGGGGGAAGAAGAGCTTCACAAGGGAGCAGTGGACAGGAAGGCCACGTGTTGGAGAGACCACTTAGGAGGATCCAGATGCCACCACAAGAGAGGACCAGTGAGCTGCCACTAAGATGTCAGAGAGCGGAGGGCCATGGCCTGGGATCAGTGGGGAGTGGGTGTGAGCTTCAGAAGAGCTGGGACTTTTGAGAGAAGATGCGGTCTTCAAGCAGTCATAAGGGGCAAGGAGGATGCCAAACCTTGTGGTATGTGGAAGGAGTGGGATTAATAGCACCATCACTTGGAATGTCCCCAGAGGAGAGCCAGGTTTTGGGTAACACAAGGTGAAGCAAGCCTCCCAGGAAGAGGGTGTCAGTGTAAGGGATTCTGCACGGACATATTATTACTCTAAAGTAAGCATGTGAGAGGTTGAAGACTAGAGTTCTGCAGGGTTTCTCACTGTTGACATTTTATGCTGGACAGTTCTGTCTGGTGGAAACTGTCCGGTGCATTATAGGACATTTTTTAACATCTCTGGCTTTTACCATTTGATGTTTGTAGTACCTCAACCCCACTCAGCCTTATAACCAAAACTGTCTACGGTCATTGCCAGATGTCCCCTTGGTGGGGGCTCCTGATGAAAAACCAGTGGATTTGTGGAACTGCAGTGCCCCATGGGAACAGAAGCACTGGGGATAAAGGATGCCCCAGGAATACAAGGATGTAAGGAAATGCTGATGGGATTGGCTCTGTTGGTCTCTTAGGGGAAGGTGGGTGACATTACTTGCAAGTATGGTCCCCTTCACAAGACTGCCATTTGGCTGCTTCCTAGTGAGTCTGAAATTTCTCCCTGAATTACAAACATTCCAAGATAAGGAGAAAACTTGGACATGAGATTGACATGTCCTTGTCAATTATTTGGGGGAAAGTTTTCTATGGCTGGAAGGGAGGAAGAGGCTATAGACAGGCATGTGTGATTTTGATTTCCAGAAACAAGAATTCTCAGTCATATACCGGTGAATTTAAGATTAATCCCAGGTATGATTCTGAATATGATTGTTAAAGGGGTGCTTTGTGTACACATAGAAAAGGTAACTGTTTTCATTGAGTAGGGTTGGTTTATAAAGTAGAATAAAATATTAAATGGATATCCTTTTACTGTGTTTAAATTGTCAGAATAAGTATAAATTGGGTACTCTTCTAGCTTTCAGCAAAGTATTTGACAAGATTGTTCTTTGGTTTCTTCATAGACAAGTTGAAAGATGTATGCACTAGACACAATGACAAATATGTATATGGGCTTCATGATCTCCCTCTTAGAAGTTTCCAGGTGTGGACAGGTGCCCTTGAGGGTGTGAAGCTCTTATCTTGACCAGGTCTGTCAATATTTTTTTCATTGACTTGGATGGAAATATAGAGATGCATGCTCAGAACATTCTAGAATAGCCAAGACAATTGTAGAATGGCAGAATGTAGGCCTAGAACACAAATAGACAAAAGGAGGAATGGACTATAGCAGAGAGTCAGGCAGTAGACCCACCACACACTTATGGTAGCGTGTTCTGTGGACTAGATCTCTTGTTTATGTGTTCCAGGTATGTTAAAAAGAAACAATAGTGTATCCCAACAACAACAACAACAAAAACTGGGTAATGGAAGGGGATTGATGTTATGATGCATCCACTCTGTGCTCAGCATTGCACGACTCACCACGGGGGAATGAGCACCTTGAGTTGCCCTGGGAACAGGCAGGCTACTTAGATTAGAGAGCTGACAGCTGAGGGCAGAAGGTCCCAACTGTGGGATCCATAGGAGTTCAGAGATGAGAAGTGTTAGTTTAGGAGAGAGCATTACAAACATGGAGTGATGGACGGAAAGACATACAGTTGGGAATGAACATGGCCCATTGAACTGAAAGGACAACCAAGGGACAGAGTGAGAGGATAAAATGGCAGCTCAGTGCCACAAAGGGTGGTTGTTTGTCTGTTCTGCTGATCTGCCTTCATGATCACGATGAGAGTTGGGCTCTCTGAGGACAGGAACAGTCACAGTGACCATTGTTTCCACAGGGCCTTACACCATGCCTGGAACAGAGTGAGTTCTTAACACTTAGCAGAAGGAATAGGGCCAGAGGGTGAAGACTTTTGAAACCCAGACAGGATGTATTTGAAATGAGCAAAAATATTCACTGTAGGGGTTTGAGCCTTGAATAACATATAGAAGGGTTGCTTTAGGATCAGGTAATGACCTTGGGGTCTAGCCTCCCACCTGCAAGCCCCTCAGGCATCTTGGCAGCTTCTGAAGAGTGTAAAATTATACATACAAATTAATTAGTCTCGCCCCTTTTCTTCCAGGATAGCTATAACTTTTATATGCAATGGGATCTAGTATAAGAACAACTATTTTAGAAAGACGAGTGCTGTAAAACCCCAGGATAACTTAAAAGGTAAACATCTGGAAGCAGAGCGACCTCTTGGCATTGACTACACAGTCCAGATCTGGGAGGTAACAGCCAGACCAAGGGGAACGGGGCTTACATGGAGGGAAGGCAGCCATAGAGAAGCTCTGTGAAAACAACCTGAGCTTAGAGTCCCAGCCTCCCCAAGGGCAGGGGTCGGGTCTTATTTAAAGCTGTATTCACTTCACCCTGATCTAATCAGACAGTCACAGTACAGGCTAAGAGAGGACTCAGGACTGCTTGCTGCACCTCCAGTAAAGTTAACCAGGGAGGTTTACCAGATGTCTGGCCTGGAAAGCCAGAAGTCAGGCAGAAGTGGAAGGTTGTCATTTTGGGGGATGGGAGCACAAGGTGACAGCAGAGAAAGCTGCACATGCGTAGAAAGGTCAGAGTAAGAGATGTCCTCTTGGGAGTCAGCTATGGGGAGGAGAGAGTCCATACAATCAGGTTGAGGAGCCAAGTCTGGGACCATTCTGGTGTCTAGAACATCAAGGAGGGTCCTTCAGGACATAGAGGAGAAAAGTCAGGAAAAGATGGCATCTTAGGGTCAGTGTAGTGAAGAAGGTAAGGGAATAAAGGATAAAAAGGGCACAAGGAGAATGATAGGCAGTGATGAAGGAAGCTTGGTTTCAAGGAGTTGGGGAGAGACTGACAGGATTAAAACCACCTATCTGTGTAGAAACCTCGTTTGGAGAAGTTTGCAGTGGTTCTGAGCAGACTCTAGCTGCGTGACTGGCAAACTATTTAACTCTTCTCTGTACCTCGGTTTCCATGTCTGTAAAGTGGGGGTGATAGCACCACATACTTCATTGGAGGACTGAATGAGTTAGTATAAGAGCCTAGAGCAGTATCTGGCAGGTAGTGACTTCTATATGAGCTTTTTGGCTTAACAGGTCAAGGAAGTAACCCTTTAAGGAATAATGAGGTTAGGAAAAGGTACAGGAAGGGGAGGGGAAAAAAAGGGGAGGGGGCAGAAAGGAAGCTGATGGAGAGGGAGGGATGAGTGGGAATAAACTGGCCAAGATACCCAGGGATGAAAAGTGTGGCCAGGACAAACTGGAAGGTTGGCTTAGCAAGAGAAGGGAGCCTGTTTCTCTAAGAATGGAGGACAGGATGTGAGGCCCAGCAATGGGGGGAGTCAGGGTAGAGGCACACAGGGGAGCTCACTGCCAAATCCTTGCTGCTGACGTTACCTTTCATCCTGCCACCAGAGGCCAGTAACCCATGTCTGTGTCGACACTGCATCTGAGAACATGGGATGTGCATGTGTAGGAAGCACATACTGCCTGGTAGAAGGAAAGTTACTGAGGCACCAAATTGCCACAGGTCTGTAAGTCCTTAAAATGGTTTAATGGCGCTCCTGCCTCTTGTGAGCAAGAGTTCCCCATGAAGAGAGTATCCCCAATTGACACAGTCTCAGGGGGCATGTGCCATCAGGTGCTGCCTAGGTTGTTCTGCAGGAACTCTGGGGTGGTTCCTCACAGCTTCCCAGAAGGGGCTCCCCAAGGCCTTTGCTTTCACCTCATGTGTCAGGCACGTGGAGTGAGAGTTGACCCTTCTGACCCAGCAGAGTTGGGAAGGGAATCTCTGGTCTAAGGGCAGCCAGGAACATTTGCATCCTCGGACATCCATGGAGCCATGTGTATTTCTCAGATAGCTTACACTGTATATTTTTACATTCCTCAAAATGTAAAATTTTCTAGAATTTCACAAAATACAAATATTTTAAATTCAGTTTGATTTCAAGTACCTTTATATTTGAAATCGTGTTACCCTTCTCCTCTAAACCCTGCAGTGGCTCCCCAGTTTCCCTCAGAATACAGGCCAGGGTCCTCATGATGACATACAACCCCCCTGCTTTCTCCAGTGTCATCTTCTATGGGCCTCTCCCATCAACCCACGCCCAACTGGAACACACCAGATGTCACCATCTCTGTGAGACCTATCCTGACCACCCTATTTAAAGTGGCACCCTCCCCCATCCCTGCTACCTCTCCCTAACTTTCCAGCCTTCATAGCCTTTGTTCCTGTCCTCTCTCTCATAACACCACCTTCTAACGTACTCTAGGTTCTGGCCTGGCTGCTGTGTCAGTTTTTCCCAATCAGTGCTGGATGCCGAGCATCTAGATAAGCCCAGGCCCACAGTAGGTGCTCAGAAAATATCAGTTGAATGAAATGCAATGTACTGTATAAAACTTTGTTTTTGGAATTATAAAGATGCTGATTCATGAAATAAAAATATTTTTAGATTTTTGAGGCATATACCACCTGTGTGTCTTCATCGTTTTTTTTGCAGTGTACTTTTCTGGTTGAATTATGTGTTCATTCCTGGTCACTTAATACCACGTTTGCCTTCTCTTTGATAAAGATAAAAATAGATATAATAAATTATGGAATCTCTCTTACAGTGAAAATCACATGTATGTACTGGTTTTGAAACTTTTATAAGTAATCAAAAATTCAGTGAATCAAAAATTGGCAGGTCTTAACGTCATGGGAGGTGGCATACCATTTTCCACTAATAATAAAATAAATGAAGTTACATCATATGTAATGTTGAGGGGAGAAGAAAGAAAATCAGGAATGCCTCATGCTCTGCATACAAACAGAATCCAACCATTTAAGGTGATACTCAAATCTATTTCTAAGTATTTCTATTTTTTTGTTAATATATCAAGGTCATTATGGGAAGATAAAAATAACTAAAAAACATAAACTCACCACTTTCCTTTTCCAGTCATGCAACATGGAGAATAATAAATTCTACATAGCATGAAAGTGATGCAGAAATAAATACTCATTTTTGAGTAGTGGGTGGCTCATTGGAGCAAGGGGTACCATGGTTCTTTTGTACGGGAGAATTTGGGCCTGCAATCCAGTTGATCTCATGAGAGGATATTATGTGCAGGCTTTGTGTGACATTGGAGGAGCATTGATTTGGTCTTTTGCATCATCTACTTGGTAAGTGCTCACCCTTTGCATTCTTTTGCCTTTTCCGGTCCAATGGCAGACACGGGGCTGGGCGACTCCGTGTGTTCCAGCCCAAGTATCTCCAGCACCACCAGCCCCAAGCTCGACCCGCCCCCCTCCCCTCACGCCAACAGAAAGAAGCACCGAAGGAAGAAAAGTACCAGCAACTTCAAAACTGATGGTCTCTCCGGCACTGCGGAAGGTAAAGTTTCCGGGGATGCCCAGGGTGAGAGTCTCCACTTCTGACAGTTCTTCTTTTACTTTTCAAATATGTGAAATCAGACACCCCGAGAACCATAAATGGGCAGCAGTTCTGTTTGCAAGGTGGCACTAGAGGGCCTTTCACACCCCTGGTAATTCTCGAGTTACTCAACCAAACCCACTGTCTTATTAACCTTTGGCAGTTGCCACTGGTAGATGGCAATGCTGGTTTCCCCACCATGTGTCAGATCAGGTCCCATAGTCTTGTCTCTCCTTGGCAACCTGGGAGACAGTGTCCACTCCAACTGAGGTGGGTCATGTTGTATTACTCTAATAAAGACCATTTCCCACTTCTAATTTAGGAGCCATCTCTGATATTGGCTGGTCTTAACTCTAATAAGGCAGCTGCCTCAGTTCTGGCTTTTAGCAACATGTTATGATAAATGCCTCTTCTGTTAACATCCATCAACTCTTTTTGTTGTGTGGGCTCTATTAATATTACAGGTGTCACAGTTCATCTGGATTCTCCTTTGACTTGTTGAGTCCTTCCTTAGTTTTAAGTTTCAGTGATGGCTAGATGCAGTCTTTCCGATGTGGCTTCTTCAAATGAAGTTACATTTTTTAATTCCATAGAGGCATGTGGAGATACTTGAGTGCACACATATACGCATATACATATACACCTCACTTATGAGAGGTAAAATCAATGCAGTTGTAAAAAACAAATTAAAGAAATACTTCAAAGTAAAATTAAAATTTCGAAGCATTGTTGTCATAGCATGAACTATTTTTTGTGAAGTCAACAACAGTACCTGAGTGTGTCTTCAGCAAGGGTTCCACATACTTAGACATACTTTTATTACTTATATCCTTTTTCTTTCTCTATTTCTGCCACGTTTTTTCCGAATACTCAACTTGAGTGTCCCAAACTGTAGGTAGCCTATTCCCTCCTAATTTCCAGAGGTGAGTCTGTGAATCCAGAGCACTTCTATTAGCCGGAAAGAAACAGAGTCCATGGTGGACCAAGTATATTTTTTGTAATTCTGTGAGTTAGTTGGGTGATGGTGTTTTGTTCATCACGAGGATACTGGGATTCAGAGTCCCAGGTAACTCACTGGGCTCCCCAAAAAGGTCAGAAATTTCATCTCCTTTGCCACACTTCTTTCTGTTTTTCCTCCCATAAGCTTCTTGCTAACATGGTTAGCTAATAAGAACTGATTAGCTCATGTTGTGATCAATGAGGATGATACTGTTACATTAGCAATGGTGGAAAAATAATGCTTATGAGTCCAGAGCACCCATGGATGCCACTGACCTTCCTACTGAAAAAGGATTCAGCCACAAATGCTGAGTGGTGCTGAGATTCCTTCAAACAACAGATCAACACCAGGAGTGGTGGCTCACACCTGTAATCCCAATGCTTTGGGACGTAGAAGCAAGAGGATTGCCTGAGCCCAGGGTTTTGAGACCAGCCTGGGCAACTTGGTGAGACCTCATCTCTACAATAAATCACACACACACAAAAATTAGCCAGGCATGGTGGTACACGCCTGTAGATCCAGCTACTTAAAAGGCTGAGGCAGAAAGATCGCCTAAGCCCTGCAAATCGAGGCTGCAGTGACCATGAGCATGCCACTGTACTCCAGTCTGGGCATTAGAGCAAGACTCCAACTTAAAAATGAAAAACTTTTTTAAAAAATCAACAGATCAGTCATGTGTGACCACGCCCCTTCCCTCCCAACCAGGCAGTAGCCTGGTCTTTCTTCTGAAGGGGCAGCATGTGCCCTCCACACCATTCAGCTGCACACACAGGGGAGGGGTGTAAGATTCCCTTTAGGGAAAGAACACTTGCTCATTTCACAGATGTCTTATTGTAGATGTCATTGTTTCCAGCTAATATCAGTGACTTTTTAAAATAACCTCATAGAAACTGATTACCGAGTTCTCTGTCACTACTTTGTACATTTTCATGATCCCATGTTGATTGCCTTGTAAATGGTGTGAATGAGGTGGAGCCTTGCCAAAATTAGTAGTATTTGCAAGTTTAATTGAGCAGTTGATTCAAACCCATGTCCCATTCAGGAGTGGTGAGTTTGAAGGAAGTTTGAGAAGTAACCATAAGCATGTTGGACACCTGATATTTTGAGGTTACTTTCTAAGTGAATGGGATTGTAAATGGGCACCAGGTGATAGCATATGACCAGGCTCTGTCCCAGCAACACCCATGAACGCTTTCACTAAAAGTTCTTATTGCTGTGGTGCTGACGCCAATATAGAAAGATAGACTCTGGGCACCATGAAAACGCCTAGATTAGAAAAATCACGATAGCATCTCAAATGTGGATGAGTAAATGGGTGACATGTGTTAAGTTCAAAGCAGAGTCTGAGGGGAACTGCCTCTTACTTTCTAATTAAGAGAGTCTAGTGTCAGACCAGGCATTGTGGCTGATGCCTGTAATCCCAGCACTTCGGGATGCTGAGGTGGGAGGATTGCTTGAGCCTAGGAGTTTGAGTCCAGCCTGGGCAACATAGCGAAACCTCATCCCTTTAAAAAAAAAAAAAAAAAGAATCTAATGTCTAATATCAATGACTGTCACACCTTTTCAGTAGAAACTAAGCATAAGTTCATTACAAGAAAAAATCATTTTTCAATAGGAAAAATTGCGTATCAGACTAACTTAATTATTTTGTGAGATGCTCTATGTTTCATTCTTTCAAAGGCAAATTTTTCCCCCACATCTCTAAAATCAGAATGTACTCTACTATTAAAGTCATTTTATAATCAGTAATATATAATATTTTGTCTTACTTAGTAACTGTTAATTCCTTAAAAGTACATTGTATAAACCGTCCAAATTAAGCATCCTGTTCCAGAAATTAAAGCTAATTGTGTATATTTTATTTTTGAAGACACTGTTCAATGATAAGAAAATATGTTTTTTCTCTTTCCTCCAAGGCACTGTGTGTAACTGGTTACTACCAGGGTGTTCTCTATTGCTTGACCAAATGCCAAAAAGTTGCAATTGCAGATATTAAGAGTTCTGTAGAATATGTCTGAAAGTGGTTGAATTTTACAGTTTGGCAGGCCTTGCAACAGATGGCTAGATTCAAATCTCTTTAGCTTGAAGGTGCCATTGAAAGTCAGCCAGGTCAGTCAGGGTCCCAGGGGAATCAAATGACACACTTAGACTGGATCTCTGAGGAGTGTTTCCACAGGGTCTGTCTGTAGAGGTGCAGGAAGAACACCAGGCCTGTTGCAGATCCCAGGGGTGTAACGGAATGAGGAGGGAGGGTTCCTCTCAACAGCAGGAATGATGAGAGAGCCCAGGGAAGCACCCTGGTCTTACTCTCCTCACTCCTCGCAGTCTTCTGCATCTTCCTCCTTGACCAAATCCAGCCAGAAGCCACAGGACAGGACCCAAGAGCCCAGAATAAAGGCATCTTTCATGACACCTCTTACAAATCCTCGGGGAAGTCCCTGCCACTGACCCTCTACTTTTGTTTCACAAGCATAGGACACTGAAAGCCTTTTGAGGGCAGGGTTGTGTGCTGTCCCCCAAAGCCCAGCCTGAGCCCTGCCCAGGTAGCCCCCGGAGCTTCCTGCATGGACTTCAGTGCCCTTCCCCAGCTGAGCGCACCAAGGACCCTGCCACCAGGTTTTCCTAGACGCCTAGCTGAGCGCAACGGTTCTGACCCCAGCTATTTCTTATCTGCATGGCGCACTTGTTCATAAGGCAAAGGCTAAAAGCACACATCATTAGCAGTATTTGTGCCGCCACAAACCCAGAACCTCTCTGTCCACACGGGGGCTCTCAGTGTACCTGGTGGAAATAAGGCCTCTCCTTCCATGTATTCTCAGCACATTGGTCCTCCCTAGGTCCCATCATAGTAGTTCTTCATGCTGAAGAACAGTAGCCAAATCCTACCAGATGACGGAAGGTGCTGGAACCTAACTTACAGAGAGCAAGCATCTTCTTATGTCTACAGTTTAAAATGAGTTAGATGAATCTAGTAAATTATAGAAGCAGAGACTATGCCTGAAGAATTCCATTATTTTTATAAACCTTTTGGGCTCCAACTGGGTAACTTGATTGATTCGTGTAGCTGGTGATTAACAGAGAAGATATGTGATTGAGCCAGTTGTGGGGCTCTTATGGAACAAGATCTGGGTGCTGCCCTTTATGATGATTGTAGACCAGCAAAAGGACACTCAGATGTGACCAGGAAGGATGGTGACAGGGCCTGAAGCCCCTGCCGTAGAGGGAACCTGAGGAGATGGGGGGTGGTGAAGAGCAGTGAGGAGAACGCTGACTGCTCACTTGATGGAAGGCCTGTTGAGTGAAGGGTACTCCTGACTTGGCCTGGGTGGCCTAGGTGTTATCAGTGAGACACATGGGTGGAAGCCTCAAGGAGATTGATTTTGCTTCAAATATTAAACAAAAAAAGCTCTAAGAGCCAGGACTTCCCTGAGAGGGAGTGACCCCCAACCTTGCAGTGAGGGGAGTATGTGTTAGGCCATTGTAGAGGAATTTGGGTTGTGGGAGGATGATAGCACCATGGCCCTGAATACCCAGTCAGGACCAAGTTTAAGGGTAAGTGCCAGAGAAAGCTCTTGAGCAGTGAGGGTTTTCCAGATCTTTAAGGACTTGTCACCTCTTGGCATTGTCTTTGAATTGCGAAACATTCTGGGTATTTTCTTATCTCGGATCCAATCATGAGGTTGTCATTGCTAAAATGAAGCAACAGTCTCTGCAGGCCCCCTCTATGGCCCCGAATCTTGTGGTTCTCGTTAGTTTTATAACATTCATGCAAGTTTGCATCAAGTGCTAATTTCCCTGTTTCCCCAGTGAAAAGGCTGAAGTAGAGAGAGGTTAAGTGGCTTTCTTGTCCAAGGTCAGGTTGCTGGTAGGTGACAGAACTGTCTCTTGATTCTCTGTCTCAAACTCTTTCCACCAGGCAAAAAGCAAGTCTTTGAGGTATGTGGAGCGGCTTTTGAATCTGGGAGTGGGGCACACTGAATAGCTTCCTTGATATTTCTCAGATTCCATGTAAAGACACTGACTTTTATATGGCTCATAACATCTAGAAGTTGTGTAGCAAAGATCTTTCTTTAAAAATGCAGGGCCAGTCAGGATTTACCCAATCTTATTATACAAGAGGGTATGCAGAAATCCTGGTGTTTTTTTTCCCCTACCTTGGGCTCACAGTGCTTTGTTCTGAAGGTCTCAGAAGGGAATTTATTTTATCCTTCTCATCTTGTTCCTTTGGTTGTTCATTCTGGGTCTTTACCGAACCATTGTGTCGCTGATCCTAGATGGATATTGAAAGATTATTCTGTAGAGGGTAAGTCACAAACGGGCCTCTCTCTGTTATGGTAGAAAAATGAATTGCTCTTCACAGCTATACTCACTAAGCAATGAAATGTTGACAAATTTCATTAACTCTAGAGTTGGAAAGGTCACCTGGGACTTAGTTTTCCTTCACTCTTTCAACAGAGAACCCGAAATTGTGGATCATTTTATTCTTTCATCAAATATTAAGCAACCACCACAGGAAAAGTGCTATGTGTTTGGCTCTGTGGGAGACACTGAGAGATAAAACTCAGTCCCTCCCTCTTTCTTCCTCTTTCTCCCTCTTTCTCCCTCTCTGTCCCTCTCAATCTCCCCCTCCCCACCATCCCCCACACCAAGAGTTTAGAGCCTTAATATAGATAGGCTATACACAAGAAACTGTACCTAGGATTTCAGGCAGAATATTTATGAAAGGGTGTAAGTATTCAGAAGAAGGACAAAAATACACTGAGTTGTAAAAGTTAGGGAAAGATAACCTGTTGTGAAACTTAATTTTATATCCTGCAGATTTAGCATGTAATGGTTATCTTATTTAATAAAACTCTGCAGAAAGCATCACTTTTTCATTGAATGCTGTCTATTTACAACTTAAAAACACCAGTGGTGGTGATTTAATTAGTCACAAAATGGAGTTTTGTTTTTACTTAGGTACTAAGAAACAGATGTTGCTATTTGTGATCAGTTGCCTTTTACCTTAGGACTTTTTTTTTATTAATTAGTTGAAGTTTTGTAAGGTACTTTGGAGGGAAAATGGGGAATTGTGCATGCATAACGTGCAAGGTTTTTTACCTGCCTACTCATTATTACAAGAAAGTGGTACGTAGGTGCATGGAGGCTCTTGGTTCATCTGCAACCATCAGATGTGTTGATAATCATACAGTTTGAGCCATTTTTGCATAACTTGGCATTATGCATACTATGGTGGGGAGGACAGTGTGTTTGTTTTGTTAATTAGACTATAACAGGACTGCAAATGTCTTATTACCGTGAAGTTCTCATCTTCTCTCACTCCCTGGGCACAGTTAGCATGTGCATGACAATGAACTCATGACTGGCAAGGAGTCAGGGCCCAGGAACTGTCATCTTCAGGGCTTACTTCCTGACTACAGGAGCTTTCTCATTTAATTCTTAGTTATTTGAAGGTGGGTGGAGGGGAGGGGGAAGGAAGATGGATGAGAGCTGATTGTATAAGTGCTACTATGACTTGTCACCCTTGGATTTCCTCCTTTTCATCTTTGTGAGCATTCCACCAGCGCCCCCTGTGTGTCCTCCTTGTTTTAATTTTGGCAGCTGCCCTGAAAAGAAACGAGGAATCTCTATAATGAGCTTCATAAAAACTCTATTATCAACAGTAATTTTTGGTATAATAAGGATTACTTAATTAAACCTCCTTAGTATTGAGTCAGTTGATTGGTGCATTTGAGCAGTTGGGCTGAGCAGTTAATTATAGTGCATGTGAAAAACCAAGAATCAGATAATCTTCCTGGAAGATATACCTAAAATGCAGTGATTTTGATTCTGCTAAGGGTGTCAAGAGACTAGCTGAGTTTTGTCGCCCTTGAACTGTCGTTGATGGTGACACCACATATCGTCACGAACTCACCTACTCCCTGCAAACCAGATCAGTTTTCCAAAGAGAGTTAGCTCTCATGTTGTAACTCCAGCTTCCAAGAGAACAAACTTGCTGAAATTGAGTAGATCATTTGGGTTTACTCTGGACATTGACATTGTAGATTGGGCACCGTTGACTCAAAAGCCATCCTGCAGGGTACAGTCCAGCCGCCACAAACACACACAGGCTGTAAGTGCTCTCAGATCCTTTGTGGAAGTCGGCAGGTCAGAAATAAACAAAGATGAGTCGATCACAGCAGGGAAAGCTAGAACAGAAGATTCCCATCATGATGAACCAACAGACAAGAGGAGGAATTTTGGTAGTGTTTTTTTTTTTGTTGTTGTTAAGTACACATAAACTAAAGGGGCTAGGTTCAGGTCCTTCTCTAGGAAAGTGCATTGAGCACCTACTGCATGCCACAAGTTGTGCCTGGTACTGGATGTAACAGTGACCGAGGTGGCCCAGCTTCAGGATGTCCACAGTGCAATGGAGAAGGCAGATGATAACAAGCTGGTGCCTGCAGCACAGGGCACTCCAGGCTCCCCGGAGAACCTCTCAGGGAGGCTCCCAGAGGGGGCAAAATACTCACATCCATTATATAGAGAGTGGAATATCTGCTATTCTAAGGAGAAAAAAATATGAAAAGTAAACACATGCTAAATCTTGTTGTGAGGAGACTTGGAGCTCCTGGGGTTCCCTCGGCAACTCTTCATGCAGCCGGACATGCATTCAAGCTTCTTGACCTCCCGCCATACAGGAGCATATAGACTCACCTTTGGAAAATGCAGATCACATGCAAGGCTCCTTTCTGAGATTCAGAAATGTGGCGGACCTCAGTGACAATTCTTTACCTATACTTAAATGTGCTCTCCCTACCCGTGGGGCTGGGTCAGCACAAGCTGCTCACAGGCTCTGGCATCTGTCTGCAGAGAACTCAGGATGGCACGTTTTCTTCTGTGCATCTTGGGATTGGAATTTGGCCTAGTTTGGGAGACCCTGAGTTGGCTGACTTTCATCAGAATTCAGGATCTGTCTTGAAGTCATTTTCTTGGTAGTATCAAAGTGTTTGAGCTCTCAGGGATATGGGTGTCACTTCAGTCAGCAATGGCCAAGGTCCTGAAGCTGGAAGAGGTAGGGCTGGTTCTGGAAGTCAGTGGTGCTCAGCTTGTGTTTTCCTTATTATTCTCATTCCTCATCTATTTTTTATACGTCCCCTGCTGTGTGTATTTTACCACAAAAAGTACAGGGATGCAAATAGAAATGTAATGTTCAGAAGAAAAGTGCAATGCCACATCCAAATCTCCTATGTAAGAATGTTTTGCCCCGTCCTCGGCAACCCTCAGGCGTTCGTATGCTCTGTTAGTATACACATGTGGCCGTGAGTTCCAGAAAGTAGAGACACCTGGGAGATTTATATTTTCAGATGTTCTGGCTGAATACACTTTGTCTTTCCTCCCAGCTCTAGCGATAATGAAACTGGGCAGTGTTTTATCTCACATGCAGTGGAGACTTTATTTCTTTCTAAAGATGAAAAACAAAAGGAGATGTTGACTAAAGCAAAACTTAAGTCTGTGTGAGAGCAACTTGGCAAACAGAAAGGATAAGATGAAATTGCATACACCCTTTGTCTTCAATCAGGATACCATAAGGTGGTTAAACAGCAGAAATATATTTCTCATGGTTCGGTAGGCTGGGAAGTTCATGATCTGTGTGCCAGACAACTTTATTCCCTGAGAGGGCTCTCTTCCTGGCTTAAAGTCAGCCTTTTTCCTGCTGTGTTGTCACATGGCCTCTATGGTTACTGTATGTACATGAAGAGAGAGAGTTCTTCCTTTTCTTACAAGACCACTAATCCCATCATGAGGACCCACCCGCATGACCTCATCTAACCCTAATCATTTCCCAAAGGCCTGATCTCCAAATAACATCACTTTGGGGGTCAACCTATGAATTTGGAGTGGGAGACAAACATTCAATCCATAAAACCAGGTGACTTTCTGTTCCTGTTAGTGGGAGTTAGTGTGCCCATGGCCTCCTACCCACTGACGCACAGTGCACCATCTAAGGAAAATATTTATAGGTCAGAAACCACTGTACAGATCACGACTCTTCTCTCCTGTGCACTCTTCTCTCACAGAGTCTTGGGTTCATTGTTAGGATCAACACAAAGAAAGGAAACCATGAGTGATTCACCACCTATTCTTAAACATGGGTTGTCTCTTTGCATCTTTCAGAAAACTCTGTAGTGTTGGCAGTTGAGTGGTGGTATTTCTATTTTTGCAAATGAGGAAGAAGGTTGAGTCAAGTTGAGTGATTTGCCCAGGCCCAGCAGGTGAGTGGTGAGCTCTGTCAGGCCTCTGGGACTTGGGAGTCCAGGTTTTTTGCTTTGCACCTGCTTTATCAACCTAGAAAGGAAAGGGCATCAGGAGCCTGGGATTAGAGAGGAGTCTTCTGCAGTCCTGTGGTGCTCATTACTGAGCCTCCTGAAGGTGCTTCTCCCTTTGTGCATTTGAGTTTCTAAAGCACAGCAGTGCCATGTCCACGGCTCCCTACATTGCCCATGAGAACTGGGAAACACTAATTCCTTTACTGGTTTCCTCAGGAGCCCTGCTGTGGTGTGACTTATTTGCAGACAGATTTCTTTTTCTCTTGTATGTGCATGCACACTTGATATGTCCAAATAAAAGATGCCATTCAATGCTTCATCTCCTTTGCAGACAGTTAGGACATACAGGACTAGATAATAGACTTTGTTACAAGGAGACATCTGTTGAAATTTTTTTGAACTTGTGGACATTTAATTCAGATGCAGTAAACCCAGTTTTTGTGTTCATTCTAAGACTGATATGCTCTGGGGAGGGGATGTGGGGAGTGAGGTTTATTTTTGTTGGTTTTTTGAGATGGAGACCCATTGTGTTACCCAAACTGGACCCAAACTCCTGGGCTCAAGCGATCCTTTCACCTCAGATCCCCAAGTAGCTAGAACTATGAGCGTGAGCCACCACGCCCAGCTAGCAGTTTGAAGTTGGAGAGAGGAGGGTATGATTGATTATGCCCTCCCCTCATTCATTTGAATCCTGCATTGCTGATTTAAGTATTAATCATATGTCTGCCTCTCCTGGCTACTGGGTCCAATCATGGTTACTGGCTCACTTTTGTTTTATCCAGATGTATTATTAATGCTCCGAAGAAGGTGTGGTTTGAGATCAACTCTGTGTGTTTATTTAGTAATCTTTGTTAATACCCTCCTGCCTTTCCACTCCACCCACTTCTCATCTCAGACATACCATAGACACCAGTTGTGAAACCCAGGGTGTGTGGCCAATGGAAGAAGCAAGCACAGTGAACACTCGGGCACACATTGCCGTGCACACACACACACACAACTTCACAAGAGCCTCTTGTGCACATGGGACATGGAGAAAATTGGCCATTTGTCTGTGGGGTAATGGGCTTTGCTGCAATATGAAAATCTATCAAATGGTTAAATTCAATGACATTGTATCAGAGTTCATGAAAAATGCCTACTGCACACAGTTTAATTCTATTTAATTTTTTAAGGGGGAAAAAAGCAAAGAGAAAATGTTTTAGTTTTCTCTTAAGCTGATTTCTCTCTGCTTTTTCTTAAAAGTGCCTTTCTAGTTGCCACACAGTGATGTGATCATTATCTGCCACCTCGTCGCCTTGCTGCCTCTGCATGCAGTAAAATACAAAAAAAAAAAAGAGAGAGAGAGAGAAACCAGGGGAGCTTGTGAAGTATGACTCCCTATCCCAAGACTCATTGCCTGCGATTCGTACCGCTTGACAGTAATGATCTTATTACAGTACTGTGGACCTTGAAGAGATTTCATGAGGAGAGTGAAAGGACGAACCTCCGTGTAATCAAGTGGCGCTGAATATTCCACGCGTTTTTGATCACACACTGATTGGGCACAGTTTTAGCCCATCTTCTAGTCAATTATGCATGGCCCCTGTGCTCCTCGGATAGTCAGAAACATTGATGGCTGTTGTCTGGGTTTTGGCAGGCAGCCAGTGGTTTGAAGTGCCTTGCACACCGTCATCCCAGGATAAGTGCTTTTTAGTTGGAATTGATTACCTTTCTTTTGGGTTTTGCTTAATAGCAAAACTGCATTTGGAGAGGGCTTCAGGTGAAAAATGGACATATTAGCCATTTCGAGCATCCAAACTCCTAGTCAATTTTTAGGCTTCCCTTGTTTCTGTCTAATTTCTATTTAATGATATAATGTTTGATAATATTTAAGGTATCTCACCGCATTTGCTGCTGAGCACACATGTTGGGCATTGGGTTCAGGTTCAATTATGTACTCACTGTATCCAGGTTCTCAGGTTGATCTTGGGAGGCTCCAAGCTTTGAGGAGATCAGGTGGTCCATTTTTGTCTTGTAAAACAAACAAACAAACAAACATTAATTATCTAAAGATATTTTCATCCACAGGAAAATAGGTAATGAATTCTCCCTGCAGTTGACTGTCTTAAGTGATTGGCGCTCCTGTCAACATTGCTGGGTTTGGGTTCATTTTGCTGCCTTGGGCCCAAAGGAATCGGTCCCTCCCAGTTTATCGCATTGTTTACTCCCCACTATTAGTCTCCTAGTCTAAGGACATATGAAAGAATTCAGGCAATTAAGTACATGTTACTATGTACAAGAGAAAATTGTTATAAACCACGATTTTTGCTTCCTTATGTTAGGCTCTTGATTCAGACTCTTGTCTTACAGATTGTCTCAGAGTCATTAGATAGGAGAATTTCAAGGTTCTTTGTAACATTTCGTGCAAGGTTAAGGAATTGAACACTCCAGAGTAAGTGATCACTGTGAGATGTTTCTGAAAATCTACCTTGAATTCACTAAGAGCATGCTGTCCAGTGGCCTCCAGTCACTGGACTGACATGAGGGCTGAGAACCCTAGCATTTCTCCAACAGGTATATCAATAACTTGATTTGACTCTTCCTAATTAAATAAATAGATGGCTTTGTTCTTTTATCTGATTTTCATTTGGGTCTTTCTTGCTTTCTCCAGGTAGGAATAATTTTCCCCTTCAGTTGACTCTCTGCAGAAGCCATGGTATATGGTAGGCATGGCTACTAAAACGGCTCTGAGAAAACTGAGCAGAATTCCTAACCAAATGTTCCATACACACACTCAGGGTTATTTTTTTTCTTTCTCTTTTTCACAAAAATAAAATTTTCTGTTAGAATTTGGACTTAATAATGCCTCTTTCAAAGAGGAAATCAATCACAAAACAGAAAATCAATGTTGGTCATCTATTAGCAATAATGTTGCAACCAATTATTGATTCTTGCTATGTGTCAGGCATTGTAGTCCAACACTCTACATGTATGTTCTCATAGCCCTCACAAGAACCTGTAAGATGGGTACCATTATCCCCATTTTTGTAACTGAGGAAGCCGGGAGTCATAAAGTTTAATTCACTTGCTCAAGGCCATAGACACAGAAGCAGATCGGGCCTCTGATTTAAGCAAGAGCACTCCAGGGTTCCTTGCCTCTCAAGCCTGTCTCCCTGGTGACCTTCCACCCTTTGGAATGTTATGTTTTGTCTTTTTAGTGATCACAGCTCCAGACTGTGATTTTCTAGAATTTTTTCCTATGAATTAAGTTTATGTAAAATAAAGAATATTATGTAAGTTGTCTGAAGGCTGTTTTTTAATTTTAATAAGTTAATACTCAAGCCATAACACCTTCTGACATTTTACCCATGACTGTGCTTTAGCAGATTGACAAAATGTATTTTTATAACACCTGAAGCATATCCAATCGAAGCCGGGCTCGGTGGCTCAGCCTGTAATCCCGCGCCTTTGGGAGGCTGAGGTGAGTGGATTGCCTGAGCCCGCGGGTTCGAGACCCGCCTGGGCAGCGAGACCTCATCTCTACAATAAATCAAAAAATCAGCCGGGTGTGGTAGCGCGCGCCTGTAATTCCGGCTACTCGGAAGGCTGAGGCGGAAGGATCGCCGGAGCCCAGTAGGTCGAGGCTGCGGTGGCCGGGAGCGGCCACTGCACCCCAGTCTGGGCGACAGAGTGAGACTCCAACTCAAAAAAATAAAAATAAAATAAAAATTAAAAAAAAATAAAAAAAACAAATGATCAATGTTTCAAAGGCTGTCATTTCAGAAAGCTGGCATATGTCTCAATCTGTTTACAGCCTGGTATGTTACCTAAACAAGTAAATCGTTTCTCACATTTAAAGAATCAAAGAGTCAGTAAACTTGAAGAATTTTATCAGTGAATGCAGAATGACTCTTGGAATTAACATAAAATTACCCTAAACAAGCCAATCAATGAAATAGTTTCCTATCATCCCCCCCCACACAAGCATTACTTTATTCCTTACTGTGAGAACATCAGCCAGAAAGGTCACAGCTAAAAGGTGAGAAGAACAGGGGAAGAGAAGGATTCATCTACCTGCACAAATCTCGGTCCCAGACTTGGATTATTAGGCACCATCGTGGTGGTGGTGTGGTATGAGGCAGTTTTCTTGAACAACTTGTGAACAGTGAATGTAGCCTGTGTTGTCACTGGCTCTGAGTTCTGAAAATGGGTGTTTTATTTTTATTTATTTTTATTTTTTGAATTGGAGTCTCACTCCATCACCCAGACTAGAGGGCAGTGGCACACTCACAGCCACCCCAGCATCAACCTGCTGGGCTCCAGTGATCCTTCTGCCTCAGCCTTGTAAGTAGCTGGAACTACAGGCACACACTACTGTACCTGGCTAATTTTTGATTTATTGTAAAGATGAGGTCTTGCCAAGTTCCCCAGGCTGGCCTTAAACCCATGGGCTCAGTCTGTTTGCCTCGGCCTCCCAAAGTGCTGAGCTTACAGGCTGAGCCACTGAGCCCAGCCTGAAATCGAGCGTTTTCAATGTCTTTCCCACCCCTGACATCTCAGGTTTAGCAAAGGGACACATAGATGGTTTGGGCCCCATTTCTTTTTGAACACAGAAACACCCTGCACAGATCACTTGCGGAAGGGAGGAGACAAAGTCAGCACTTGGTGCCATCACTTCCACACTTGGCCTCTTTAACCCTGTGTAGTTTCTTGACTGGTTTTCTTTCCCTGTGGTCATTTGAAGATTAACATGTGAATCTCAGTAATGACTTGTTACCTTCTATTTCTGATTGCCAACTAATCAGCTTAGTTGGCCCAGGTGAACTATTTTTTTTTTCCAAGTTCTTTTACCTGAAGAGTTCTGAGGCAGTATGTGAATCTCATTAGTTTACAGACCAAATATAGTTTTGCTTTAATTTCTTTTCCCCAACAGCTAAAAAAGTTTTTTTCAAAATACTTCTTTACACCATTAAGATGAGTCTGTTGTATGGCTGTGAGGGAACATAACATTCTATAAGCCCTCCAGGTCTCTGTAAAGGTACTGCTGCAGGGCTATCTGCTGAGAAAGGAAGTCCACCTCAGGTAACTCGGATGCTGGGCTGGTGGGTGACCCCAGGGGACGGAGCAGGGATGGGTGGTAGGGGCTCACAAGGGGAAGCTGCAGCAGGACCTCAGGTACAGGACCAGCACTGCAGCGTCTACCTGGGCAGTGCTCTGGACAAGGCACAGATACCCACTGGGCAGCATCCACCTGGGCAGGACTCTGGGTGAGGGGCAGGCACCCACCTGGGCAGAGCTCTGGGCGAGGGGCAGGCACCCACGCGGTCTCCTCCAGCTCTGCTTCTCCTTTGCATCTGGCTCCTCTCCAGTGCTGACTCCCCTCACTTCCCACATCCTGGCCTCTTTTTCTGTCACTCTCTTTCTTTCTCCTTTTTGCTCAAAGACTTTTCTTGCTTTTTTCTGCTTCTCTTATTTTCTCTTTTCTTCTTCTTCCATCTGCACCTTAATCTTTTTCTTTTTTTCCTTTTTTTTCCTCTTTCTTATTCTCTTTCTTTCTTTGGGGGGTTGGCATCTTTTTTTATTGTGACAAAATACAGCCGTGCACCACATTATATTTTGGTCAATGACGGACTGCATCTACGGCAGTGGTGCCATAGAAGTTGAATACTGTATTTTTACTGTAACTTTTCTACATTTAGATACACAAACAGTTCCATTGTGTTGTAGCATGTCACAGTACTCAGTACAGTAACATGCAGTGTAGGTTTGTAGCTGGGAACAATAGGCTACACCATACAGCCTAGGTGTGGAGTAGGCTCTGCCATCTAGGTGTGTGAAAGCAAGCTCTGTGGTGTTCACACAATGACAGAGTCACCTAACAACAGCTTTGTGGTGTTCACACATTAACAGAATCACCTAAAAACACGTTTCTCAGAATGTGTTCCTGTCATCAAGTGACACATGGCTGTCTGTAACAAAATATGCCATTTTAGCCTTAAAAATGTACAATTCAGTGGCACTAACTATATGCAAACATTCACGGTGTTGTACAAACATCACCACTATCTATTTCCAAAACATTTTCATTACTTCAAGCATTAACTCTGTAATCATGAAGCAATAACTACCCAGCCCCTATAATCTTGAACCCACTTTCTGTCTATGAATTTGCCTGGTCTGGCGATTTCATATAAATAGAATCATATGGTGTTTGTCCTTTTGAATCTGGCTTTTTTCACTTGGCATAATGTTACATGTCAGTACACCATTCTTTTTTATGGCTGAATCATATTCCATTGTGTGGATTTACCACATTTTCTTCATTGACTGACATTTGGATTGTTTCTACTGTTTGGTAATTGTGAATAATGCTACAAAGAACTGTGTCTTACAAGTGTCTGTTTGAGTCCCTGTTTTCCTTTTTTTTAAAGTATATGCTAGGAGTGAAATTGCTGGATTATGTGATTCCATGTTTTATTTTTTGAGGAACCCTCAGATTCTCTCTTTTCTTATATTGCTCTCTGACTTCACTTTTTCTTCATCCATAATATAGAATTAAAGAGCCTCCTATAATAGAGTGAATCAACTTTTAGGCCCCCTATTCATTACAAAAATATGTGACATAAACATGTTGCAAACTAAAAGCAAAAAACCCTAAATACTTGTAGCTGAAACTCCTTTTGATTGGTATGTGAGTGACGAATGATTCCCTTTCCCCATGTATCAGTGGCACCTGCCTAAGATATTCTTCACAGTTTCCCATCATTAAATGTTCTTCCCCATCAGGAAATAACTTTTTTTTCCCCTGGTTTCTTGTTTATTATGGAATATTTTAAGCATACAGCAAACTTCAGAGAATACAATAAATATCTTTGTACTCACCACTCAGTTTTGCCAAAACCATTTATCCATATTTGCCAGTCAGGGTAAGTAATAATAGCTGCTATAACAACCCCCAAACCTCAGTGTCTCAATACAAGAGAAGTTCATTTCTTATTTATATAATGTTCATGTACCTGGTCAGACAGCTTTCTGCCAAACAGTGACTCAGGGAGCCAGGCTAGATTCATATTGTGCTTCTGCCCATATTCAACTTGTTATCTTCAAGTTAACATGACAGCATCTAATTAGCCAAGAAGAAATTTCCCAGCAACAACTCTATATTACAGTGAGTGAGAAAAATTCATTCTTGGCTAATTAGTTACTGATTAGCTACATTTTAGAGGGGGATGTTGTTGTTGTTGTTGTTGTTTTTAAGGAAGTTGGTTTTTCCACTCCTCTAAGGCAGTGGTTCCCAAACTTTTTTGGCGTCAGGGACCAGTTGTGTGGAAGAAAATTTTTCCACAGATAGGGGAGAGGAGATGGCTTCGGGATGATTCAAGCACCACTCACTGATAGGGTTTTGATTTGAATTTCCAAAAAGTGATTTTTTATTGTCTCTGTGCAGTCAAATCTCACTGCTGTTCATCTGTATTTGCAGTCGCTCCCCAGTGCTAGTATCATCACCTCTGCTCCACCTCAGATAATAAAGCACTAGATTTTCATAAGGAGCGCACAACCTAGATTCCTTCACATGCACAGTTCACAATAGGGTGCACACTCCTGTAAGAATCTAATGCTGGATGGGTGCAGTGGCTCAAACCTGTAATCCCAGCACTTTGGGAGGCTGAGACAAGAGGATTGCCTGAGTCCAGGGGTTTGAGACCAACCTGGGTAACTTGGCGAGACCTCATCTCTACAATAAATGAAAAAAAAAATTTAGCCGGGTGTGGTAGCACACACCTGTGGTTCCAGCTACTTGGAAGGCTGAGGCGGAAGGAAGGAAATAACTTCTAAACTGTAGGGTAAAATGTTCTCTGGGGAGTGTGGCTCTTTTCTGTGCACACTAGTTACTTAGTCAAGACATGCGGGCATTTCTCATTGTTTTCGTTTGTCTGAAGAAATCAGCTTTTTCCTTCATCTCTGAAACACTGGCATTTTTTAAAATAACTCCAGTAATGGGTGGCCCAGTAGGTAAGTGGAATCTTAAAGACAAGAAATTATTATTTCTTTGCTGACTTTACTGTGGCCAAGATGAGCTTTCAGATTTCACTCCAGTATCAGTGACTTACATGCGTTCTTCTGTATCCCTCCCTTTTTTGTTGTGGTCAGCACATGTCTCCCAGATTGGGTGTCACTGTCATCTCCTTCATTCTTATCACTTGAATGATTTCCCAGCACATGAATTGTTTCTTAAAGCTGCTTTGCCCAGGTGGGGCTGACCATGTGGTTCTTGTGTACCTTCACCTTTGGGTTGCTGTAAGTTTTAGTTCAGGTCTCCAGAGGGACATGTATGACCACCGCAGACCTTGTGTTGTCATGTTTCCCTTGGCTGACAGCTGAAAAGTTTTTCAGTTCCTCAGGGTTTTTATCCCCTGAAGATTCTTCTCCTAGGTCCTTCAAATAATATGTTTATTTTTATTAAAAATTAACTTCAAGGCTTAGACAATACCAGATGTTTTCAACTTATTGCCTCCAATGTTCTCCTTTCTTCTTCCTTGTAATTAAAGTATTTTTAATTCTAGCTATTAACAAACATTTACTGGCCATGCACTCTGTAGAGGATGCAGCTGTATGCTGCCAGGAGAGTAGGCAGCCCTACCCACCTAGGGCATGCGGTACCAGAGGAATGCAGCAGTGATGCATGTGACTTTGCTTGGGTTCTTGACTCATCTGGTGACTTTGCAAGCCATGATGTCCTTAGTGAAATCCTAGGATAGCCCCCTCCCCCCAACTTGTTTCGAAGGTGGAAGAAGAGCAGAATGGATGAAGATATCAGAAGGACAGCTAGCTGATGATGGGTGTGGGGGCAGGGGAGCGACAGGAGAGGGCTAGCTAGGCTAGAGGAGAGCTTGTCCTGGGGAGGAGGCCCCAGGCAGGGCCTGGGCACAGTGGTGGTGTGGCTGAGGGGCTGTCTGCGTGGAAGGAGGACATGAGGGTGCACCAGAGCTAAGGACCATCTGGGAAGATGTGGGGAAAACTAAAGGGTATCAGGAGAGCTAGGGATGCACCAACTCTGGGGGTCAACTGCAGGAAAAGTCTCAAGCCAAGAAGCTCAGGAGGATGTGTCAGGGGAGGGCCTGGAGGAGGCATGTCAGGGGCTGAAGACGCTGGTGAGCCATTAGTCCCTGCGGGAGAAGCTCAGACAGTGGAAAGGTCAGATCAGCAGCTCACGGGGAGGGACAGCCAGAGAAAATGTGATCCATGTGTCTTCCTCTGGCCCAGAGGAGAGTGGGGAGTAGCTGACCAGACAGCTCCCTGGACAATATTTGCATCACTGATTTAAAACTGAGATTTTGTTTCACTTGGCCTGGGAGGAATCTGGGCACCAGATCATTCAAATGTGTAGCCAGGGATGGGAACCATTAGGTTTGGGTCAGGGTTCCCTAACTCCCGGGCCATGGATCAGTACCGTGTTAGGAACCAGGCCACACAGCAGGAGGTGAGTGGCAGGTGAGCTAGTGAAACTTCATCACCTGCTCGCATTACCGCCTGAGCTTCACCTCCTGTCAGATCATTGTGCTCATAGGAGCACAAACCGTTTTGTGAATTGCACTCTTGTGCAAGGATCTAGGTTGTATACTCTTTATGAGAATCTCATGCCTGATGGTCTGAGGTGGAACTGAGGTGGTGATGCTAGCGCTGGCAAGCAGCTACAAATAGATTAACATTAGCAGTGAGGTTTGACTGAACAGAGACCATAATTAAATCAATTGTTTGCAAATTCTTATCAAAACCCTGGAGTGGCAAGTGAGTTGATGTGGTTCAGTTGTACAGCTGCTTCTGATGGCAGGCTGTAAGTTAGAATCCTACACTTACTTTAGTCTATGCATGGTCTGCTCATTATTTTATTTACCACTTCCGTCCAAGCCTCTTTTTTTTAATTGTAAGTTGTATCATTATTATATATTACAATGTAATAATAGAAATAAAGTGCACAGTAAATGTTATGCGCTTGAATCATCCCAAAACCATCCCCACCTCCTGGTTCATGAAAAAATTGTCTTCCACGAAACCGGTCCCTGATACCAAAAAGTTGGAGACCACTGGTTTAGGTTACTAGGACTGTGTAAAAAAGACCGACATGAACAAAGTTCAGACATGTCAACACGTGGGTCACTCCTCAGGACCTGTAGCCCCACATGACATTCTTACATTGTCCCACATGCTCTGCCGATGAAGTTTCCTCATCTGTTACATTTTTATGTCTCTTTCTATCCTGTTTTTGTTTGGTTTAAATCAAATTTCAGACACATAAAGGCTAAATTTGTATCTGTTGTATCAACCAAAATATCAAAGTACGATTTGAGTAGTAGCTGCTGTTTTCAAGACAAATCATCCTTCTTGAAAAGGACCCATCTGTCCCATGAGAGAAATGTGCCACTGTGCCCTGCCATACAGACCACCCAACGTGAGTCTGTTCTCTAGAGCAGAGCTCCCCCAAAGACAATTCCCCACAGCTTCTATGGGCCAGGAATTAGGATGAGCCACAGGGAAGGCTTATGTCTGCTTCATGATGTCTGGGGCCTCACTTGGAAGACTCAGAAGCAGGAGCTGGCAACATCTGGAGTCTTGACTGTTGGTACTGCCTGTTGCATGAGTCCTTAGCTCGGGCTATTGGTCAGAACACCTACACAGGACCTCTTCATGTGGCCAGAGCTTCCTTCCAACATGGTGATCGAGCTGCAAGGACAAGCATCCCATGGGGAGGTACAAAGCCAAATGGAAGTTACGTTTCTTCTGTGACCTTGCCTCAGAGGACACACGGTGCCAGTTCTGCCTATAGTCAACACAAAGTCCCACAGGATCCTGGCCACAGAAATAGACTGCCTCTGGATGAAGAGTAACAAGGTCTAGAAGAGCATGTGGACTTGAGTTATGGCCATTTGAATAAAATATAACATGCCATAGATAGTAATTAAATATATAGTATGTCAGTTTGTAATTAATACAGTAGAACAAAATAAAGCAGAGTAGAGGATTTGGGACTGCCAGAGTGGGCAAGGTTATTATAGAGGTGGCCAAAAAGGACTCACTGAGAGGACTTGAGAGCAGAGACCTAGTAGAGGTGAGACTGTAGCCAGGTAGCCTCGGTGGTCTGCATTTTCCTGGCAAAGGAATTGTGTTTTCACTATAGGTGTGGTGGTCACTTTATAGTCAGCACTTGCCCATAGTTAACATGAATTGCTGTATACTTATTTATGTTTCACTGTATTGTTTGAAACAAGCTAAATTTTACCTTGATTTTTGTGTTGTAATTATTCTCTGGTCATATAATTTGAGAAATATTTTATTATTAAAGAATCATAGCCGGACTCGGTGGCTCAGCCTGTAATCCCACGCCTTGAGAGGCTGAGGTGAGTGGATTGCCTGAGCCCGTGGGTTTGAGACCCGCCTGGGCAACTTGGCGAGACCTCATCTCTACAATAAATCAAAAATCAGCTGGGCGTGGTAGCGCACGTCTATAGTTCCAGCTACTTGGAAGGCTGAGGCGGAAGGATCGCCGGAGCCCAGCTGTCAAGGCTGCGGTGGCTGGGAGCGGCCACTGCACTCCAGTCTGGGCAACAGAGTGAGACTCCAACTCAAAAAAAAAAAAAAAGAATCATTATGCATTTCTTGTTTCTCCATCCTTTAATTTAGAAGAATCAGTACAAAAATATTTCAATATCTTCTAGCTTGTTCTCCACACACAACCATATTCCAATACTTATAGGACTTATTATATCCAAACAGCATGATGAATCAGATAATTGTACAGTTTCAAGAGTAGTCCAAAGAACCATCAAATGCAAAAGATTGATAAAGAAAATGGATATTCTTATGCATATCACTCTAACAACTTAAAGTAAAGACAGTCTTCCCTGGAGACTGAGGCAGGAGGGTCACTCGAGCCCAGGAGTTCAAGTCCAGCTTGGGCAACAAAACCAGACACTGTCTTTAAATAAAAAAGTAAAGAAGGTGAAATATTTTTTGTAAATAATTATGTTCCATATAGGACTATTTTAAGAGATTAGTAAAATGCCATAGGAGTTTTCCAACAAGTGGAAAAAGATGAGCATTTCATACTAGGTTTCTTTCTTTCTAGTGCTCTTAAAATGAAGCCAGTCACATAAGGTTATTTTACTTCATGGGTAATTAAGACATTTCCTTCTTCAATCCCCGATTCTAATGAGGAAGAAAAAATTTCTTTTTTGCTGAAATATTTCTTGTAAGGATTTTATTTCTTCTCATTACTCTGACTTTGGAAAATGTTCTTTTTACCTCTGATCATCTCCTATAATGTCTTCTGGGCTTGTGAGTCAGGAGAAGGAAAAAAAAAACTAAAGATTCTCCACAGATTCAGACTTTTAAAAAATGTTTAGAGTCCCACTGTCTGTGAAAGTGAAATATCCAGTGAAAGTGAAATGAAATATCCAGCTGGGCTTAGTGGCTCAGCCTGTAATCCCAGCACTTTGGGAGGCTGAGGTGAGTGGATTGCCTGAGCCCGCAGGTTCGAGACCCGCCTGGGCAACTTGGCGAGACCTCATCTCTACAATAAATCAAGAAATTAGCCAGGCATGGTAGCACGCACCTGTAGTTCCGGCTACTTGGAAGGCTGAGACAGAAGGATCACCGGAGCCCAGCAGGTCGAGGCTGCGGTGGCGGGGAGCGGCCATTGCACTCCAGTCTGGGCGAGAGTGAGACTCCAACAACAAAAAAAAAAATTGTAAAGTGGAGTTCTCTGCCTCCCAAGATTATCATCAAGATTCAGTGAGCTAGCTCCGACCTTCAAGTGCAAAGGACAGGGCCTGGTGTTCAACTTGTAGAGACCAAGATATTACCCTTGCAAGCCAAATTGCCTGCAATATATTTACAGATTTTATTGGTTCAATCAAGAAAGACTTGGGAACATTTTTGTGTTCTGATATTAGAGACCACCAAATTGTACTTTTTGAATGTTGAAGACAGTAATCATCATAAATTACGCATTAAATAACATTGAGCCCAATTTTTAGGGTGATTCTTCAACTCACTCAGAGTATCCCAGCTGCTAAGGTCCTGCCCACTTGGGGTTATATCAGTGCAGTAGGTGCCCAAGGAGGGTGTAGACCGGTGCTCTCTGGTGTTAGACAAGCTATTTCCATGCACACATGGCACATTGCTCCAAGGCCTTTGTTGTTGAACTATTCTCGGCCTCTTGATGGTAGATTTCCCATCTGAAGTGGTTACTGGAAATTGGCCAGCCTGTCTTTCTATAGAGACACACTGGAAATGTCTTTGCAGTGTTAGGACTACCTTTTAGTTGAAAGTTTCCTGACCAAATAGTAACAGAAGCTACTGTTACAAGTGAAGAAAAACTACCTATTTTGAGGCATGAATTTTTTCATATGTATGACCTAAACATGACTAGCAGAGACTTTGGTTAACCTGTGGAGTTTTTTTTCCTAAGTATTGATAGCAGTATGTATACGATACTCACAGTTGACAGTTGTACAGTAAAACACCTGGTCTCTTTCAGGAAGGAGGAGTAGTCCACAGCGATCTGTTCTTCAGCTCATGCTGTTCTTAATTACAGCTTTGGGGCTGCCTCTTTAACCTTGTGTTATGACGTGCCACAATTGTTTGAAATATTTTGCTTGGGTTAATCTTGTCCCTTCAACTAGATTGAAAGGTGAAAAAACAAGAGATTATTCTCATACTTCCAGCTGTTTTTGAAAGCCCAACTCGGTATGTGCTCATGGAGTGTGCCCCATGGATACTGGTTGTCAAAGTGGAAGAGGAAGAATACCTCCATAGATCCACATGGAGGCACTAGTTGGATTGCCAAAAAATTTTTTTCCTACAAGTATGGCTTTAGGTGATATAAACCAATGCTTCCCACAGTTTGCATTGTGGAAACTGAATCCAACACGGTACTCTGAAAGGAGGTGTTTGGAGAATGTTGCATTCTGTTTCCCTCTTGGAGTAGTAGATGCATGCTATCAAATTAAAGGCTCTAAGAAGCTCTCCATTAAAACAAAAAACTCATTTAATTTACTTAAATTCTTTATTATCAAACTGGCTTTGCAAAACCCTCTGCTTTGGCCTGTGTCAGCACTTTTTCAGTCCCCAGGAGCATTGTTGTGTTCTCAAACATACTTTGGAAATGTTGGGGGACCCAAAAAGTGCAGTGTTTTTGTTACTTACCCACCAACATTCAGAACACCCTGAAACATCACTTCTAATTTGGGGAAGATTCAGTGAACAAGTAGGATTTTACTAATATGAACACCTGGAACATTCCAAATATCGCTAGTGTATGGGTCCTAGGTGTTTTTTCAGCTTTGAAAAGTTATGGTAGCTCCACGGGGCTCTGGTAGTGCAGACACCTTTCCCCAGGACCCCAACCAGGTACATGCTGCCGACTCTCTAACCCCCTAGAATTGCATGCTCAAGTTAAGGCACCTGTCTATATCCCCCAAGTTACCTATGTATGTAATTTGCCTCATACATGGAAGGCACATTCACCATGCACAGAAGCCCTACACTACAGTATGACAAACAACCTTAACAGGTCACTTTGATGCTGCAGATAAAATTTTACCCTCAAGAAAATCTATAAGCTCTACAGAGCCAATCAGAAGGCACTTATGCTCGGATCTGCTGATTCTCTGTCTTGCGACCCATGCTCTGGATCCTCACTGCAAGCATTAGCTCTGTATCTTTGTGGATAGTGATAGTGGTGTTCCTCTTTCTTTTATTCCTCTGGTTCTCTCTGTCACTCTGTCACCCATCTCCAAAAAAAAAAAAAAAAATACATTGTGCAAATGGATTTGGAGATCAGCCTTGATAAAATACCAGTTTTCAGACCTCACAGCCTCCATGTGCTGTTATTAGCTATTCCCTATGATTTGGATGTGAGAGCCGACGCTGCCGCGGCAGGCTCAGAGGTGTACAGAGATTAACTGGAGGCTTGCCAACCGTTTGTCACACAAATAACAGTGCCAGTAAACTGAGACATGATAAATCATTTTTCTCAAGATTGAAACCTTTTATCAGTTGTGTCAGTTTCATTATTCAATAAACGATTAGTAGCAGCCATTGTCATTTAGTTATCCATAGTTAACAACTGAGAGCATCCGCCGGCAGAGTGCCCGCGTGACACCTGCACTGAAGTGGAAACCCCTGCAGTGCCCACCTCTCTGGCAGAAATTAGGCCAGACTCACCACCCCCTGCCACTCAGCCTATGAGAGATTCGTATCTGACAGGCATCTTCTAATTTTTTTAGGTTATGCTTTGACGAACAGTTAATTTCTACTGTAGTTGTGAGAATAGCAACTGGTTGGACATTTTTCTTTTACCTCCTACTGAGCTTTTTATTACAATATTTTTGTTCTTTAAATGCCAACCATCTTGAGAGAAATGGTAGTGTTCCTACGTGCACCTAAGTCCTGATGTCAGCATGATGTCACATGGGTGAGTGAGAAAGAAACTGTATGTGTTCACAAGCAATGTCATAATGTCACCTTCTCTCTTGAGGGGGTCATTGACTGTCATTACAGAATTTCTAGAAAGAAATAATCTATTTCTCTTCATCAGAGGTCTTGGAACTCTCCACATTTTCTTGTCCCTCCTGGGTGACTACAGGACACTTAAACGTTTGAAAGGAGGAACCCTGAAAAGCTAGATTTCACAAAATTAATGAATTTTTACGAAGAGTTACAGGCATCTATTAATTTTGTGCATATTATTTCTTGCCTTGAATTCAGTATGTTCTCAAGTTAAGTGCTTTTTTAAAAAAATAACTGAGCTTCCTAAGAATGAAGTCTGTGTGTGTATGAACGGGAAGGCCAGGGCTGCCAGGCTTCAGGCACAGCCACAGGCCACCTGCTCTGCTCCCGGCTCTTCTTTGGCTTCACTCATTGAGGAGACTGCGGGTCCTCAGAACTCATACAAAAGTCAGTTAGAAAGTTATTCAAATACGACTTCCAAGCAGAATTTCCCTCACTCGTGCCTTTCCTGCTGTTTAAGATGTTTTCTTTTTGTGGGTCTTTATTCTTTGGATGTCCTTGACCCCATGCAACAGGAGAGGATACGAGCCCACACTGAGGTGCTGGCCACGCTCCCCTCTTGGTGTATTAGCCCACATCGTCCTCATGGCAGCCCTGGGGTGGCAGTGGGCTTTGGGCACAGAGCCTGAAGGCCAGACTCACCACCCCCTGCCACTTTGTGCTGCTGCCTTGCAGGGCAACATTGAAGCCCGAGCACCGGCTCTCTCCACCCCACCACTGCCCCTAGCCCACCACTCCCCCACCCCACCACTCCCTGTTTCACCTGTTCTTTATCTTGCTTGCACCTGGCCCTGCTAAGAGGAGAGTATATTAAGGACACTGACCACCCTGATCAAATTCGGTCATTAACCCAACTGAAATCTGACACACCTTGTATTCAGGTCTCTGCAGAGGATTTGCTGCTGTTCTGCTACCTTTTTCTTGACAGTTTGCATGTCCTGCCCTCTTGTAAAACATAAACTTTTTTCAGAGAAGTAAAAAAGAAAGAATAAGAGAAAAAGCCCAAATAATACATATGTGGTGTATATTCATGAGGTAAAACCATCAGACCCTGAACACAGTGGTTCTGTGGAATAAGGCAGTATAATAGTTCTTTTTCTTTTTTTTTTGAAACTTATTTGGGGTTTTTATCAATGAAATGGGCTTTGCTGAAAATAGTCAATGAACACCTCGTGTCTTGTGCCCAAGTAAAATATTCCTATTTTGAATAATATTTTCTGGATGCATTGGCAACCACAGACTTCTTTTTCTTGTTATATAACTTTATCACTGTTCCTCTCTGTTTAAGGAAAGCTGCTAATTTTGTCCCCTGACTGTAGCAGTTGGGGGTCTTGAGGCCATTCCTGAGTTCAGACCTTCCCAGAGGAGATAAATTACCACAGGTGTGTCTCTGTGAATGTCATGAAGCAAGCTTAGCAGGACTCAATTCTCCAATTTTGCTAAACTCTGTCACTGTCATTAAAACGATGATTCCCCTGTATGAATTAGAAACTAAATTCAACATAAGCACAAATGCTTTTTTCTTTTTTTTCTTTTTTCCAGTGGGTCAGAGCTTATTTCTAATCATTGAAAGCTAATTTTGAATATTATCTGGAACATTAGTCCAGCATGGTACATTTTGCTTAGAAAAACATTGTAATCTGTTAAAGGGGAAAAAAATAATTTCAAGGTCAACAATTCCAAATGAAATACAAGGAGACAGCACAGTATTCAGGGCGACTGGCATTGGTAAATGATTGCCTCCAAAGAATCTGTCTCGGGATGGGGAGACACCCCTTATCAACAAGGGTGCCTGAACGAAGCATATTTGTATACCTAACCCTTAACTGTACCCCACAATATCAAAATAAAAAAAATTGATTAAAAAAATATTAGGTAGCAAGCATACTCACAATCATAAATTAAATAGTACTTTGTTCAATCACAAATAAATGCCAGTTAAGGTAGGCTTTCAAGTTAAGCCATGCACTAGCATGTGTGACATATACTATGTATGCCACAGTAAGATTTCAAGTTGTGTTTAATTTGCAAATTTTAGTGAGTAGAAGAAATGATAATATTGTGACAAGATAGTAGTTCTGTCTGTATGTATTCTAAGCTATAAACTATTCCTAACCTTTAATTTGGCAGTTACTCCTGGCATTTTATTCCAGAAACAATTAAAATGAACAAGAGAAAAAAAATCATATTCCTGTTCAGGATGCCTGTTACAGTATTTTTCATAGAATTTCTTTTCTTTTCTTTTTTTCTGAGTTGGAGTCTCACTCTGTCGCCCAGACTGGGGCGTAGTGGCCGCTGCCGGCCACCACAGCCTCGATCTGCTGGGCTCTGGTGATCCTTCCGCCTCAGCCTTCCGAGTAGCCAGAATTACAGGCGCACGCTACCACGCCTGGCTAATTTTTTGATTTATTATAGAGATGAGGTCTTGCCTGCCCAGGCGGGTCTCGAACCCGCAGGCTCAGGCAATCCACTCACCTCAGCCTCTCAAAGGCGTGGGATTACAGGCTGAGCCACCGAGCCCAGCTTAAAACTCTTTAGTTTTTACCTACTGCCCTTTTTCTGTTCCAAGATCCACATTAGCTATAGTTATCAGTCTCTTTAGGCTCCTCTTGGCTGGGACATTTCGTTTTTGATGACCTTGACAGTTTTGAGGCATGCTAGTCAAGTATATTATTTGTTGTTTTTTCAAGATGAGTCTTGGGTTATAGATCTGAGGGAGGGAGACCACAGGGGCAAAGTGCCATTTTCATCACATCTTATCAAGAGTAGACACTATCAACTTGACTTATGACTATTGATGCTGACTATTGATCATCTGACTTGAGTTGGTATTTGTCAGGTTTCTCCACAGTAAAGTTATTCTGTCCCTGTACACCCCATACTGAACCTTTAGAAGGAAGTCACTTTGCACTTATGGAGTGGGGAGTTATACTCCCCCTCTTTACGGGCAGAGTAGCTCCATAAATTATTTGAAATTCTTTTGTGGGGGAGATTTGTTTCTTCTCCCCTATTTGTTAATTTATTGTCTTTTATTTATATTTGTGTGGACTCATAGATTTATATATATATTTTAGGTTGTGATCCAATAAGCTTTCTGTTTTTGCTCAATTTATTCTAGCCATGGCCATTGGGAGGTCTTTCAGTTGACTCCTGTGCCGTTTTGACATGCACCCCATCAGTGTGGGTTTTCTTTTTTGGTTTGAGCACCTTCTTAATTTCTGGCACTATAGGATGCCCCAGACTTGTCTTGTATCCTTCCTGCCACAGTCCTAGAATCCGCTGGTTCCCTAAGGAGCTCTGATTCCTTACTGGAGAGTGGTATTAGAGACCAAGATCTTGGGGAATAAGGAATGGGTACTTCCTTATATACTATAATAAAATACCTCTATGATGCAACTGTTAAAAGGGACAAATTGGCCTTACATTAAAAAGTAGTACAGGTTTGTATCAGAGTTAGATTTACAGTGTGATAATTATATGTGTATAGATAAGAACTTTGAAGGAAAAATGGAAACAATATTAGATTGATCATGGTTTATTCTTAATATTAAATCAATATGAAATTAACTTTTATTCCACAATAATTAAAGTAGGCTTTTAGTATGTCCTTGCTGAAACCTTAATAAAGTTGGGTGTATTAATTTTAAGAGAAAGAAGTGATGCTTTTTTAAAATCTGTGTTTATAAGCACCGCAGAGCTCTTCCAAGCCCTTCCAGGTTAATAATGACCTTTTTTAACCATTCATAGTTACCAAGGAGCATGCTAACAAGTTGTGAAGTTATGGCCAAAGCAATTTTATGGGAAGAAATCTATTAGTGTTTAAAGGAATATATTTCCATAATAACAACAAGAGACACAAGTTTACAATTCTTTTATTTTTCCACTCTGATCTTTATACTTGACTGAGTAAATAAATACCATGTATCTTCGGGTTTCCATGATTTCTCAAGCCCCTGATCAGGATACTATTGAGAATATCCAGAGAAGTCCTTAGATAGAAGAAGTAAAAATGTCTTTAGTGGGTATTTTCACCAGTCTTCTCAGGTTCAGATGGCCACATATAAGGGGAACATGATTGACGGAATAACCCTGAAGTGTATCAATTCACCCGCTGTAGTTGTCGGAACTCAACTACAAAGATGGTAGATCAAATGGCTCAAGAAGGGCAGTTGTTTGCCATTGTGGAGGCTGGTGGTCCAGCGATCACAGCCCCTCAATTACAGCCCTGTGTAAGAGCACAAGCAGCAGTCATTACATAATTATGCCTTTGATTAGTTGCTTGAACTGGTCGTTGCCTTTGAAATATGATAACACAATCTGAAGTTTTATTAAAAAACAATTTGTGAGGAATTGTTGAAAAAGATTTTGTGTTTAAAAAAAATTCCCAAAACACCTGCAATACATTCTGTTGGAGGAGGTAGAAAAGAAAAAAAAGAAAAAGAAAGGAAAGAGGGGGGAAAAAGAAAGATGAATGTTTCCCATTATCACTCATTTCTGTCTGAGGAAGGTGAAGGTGGTCCCATCGCACTGGCGTTACCAACCCCCCGCCTACCATACACTTCACAGAGCAGCAACCAGGTCCTCAGAGAGGGGGTGCAAGAAGGGACAGGAGTCAGGGGACCTGTGGCTGCTCCCAGACACTGCTTTGCCCAATATATACAATCATGTGGCCACAATTTAAAAAGAATCTCACAAAAGGTAATATTTTATACACATCATTCAGCTTGGAAAAATTGATTTGAACCTCACTTTTGTCTTAAGTGAGAATTTGGTTTGCTCTGTGTGTGTGTTTTCAGTTTTGAGTGCCAAATTTGCAATCCTGTAATATAAAATGGTTAGAGGACGCAGTATAGAGTTCAGCCGAATAACTGGACCTGAAAATGGCAGAGTATTTCTCATGATGCTGGGGACCCAAAGATCCAAGTCCTCGTCAATTTCTGTTCTCATCATATCCTCAGAAGAGAGTTAAGCCAAGAGGCCGAGGAGGCCCAATTTCAACTCCCTAATCTTCCAACAAAGCCTTTCCTTCTCTGAATGAACAGCCACTCCATGAAAACCTGGAGAGAAGTTTTTATTATTCACTGCTGCATTTCTAATCTCCATCTGAGAATGTACTAAACTAAAAACCTGCATTATAAATTTGTCATGAAGGTATATTCTATTTCAACTCAATTCTTATTTAAATCCCTCTGAACAGTTACACTCTTGATGTTGCACTGAAATACCCAGTTGATTTTGGGTGCCTTGAGCTGTTGATCCCCAAGTCAGTATGTTTCTAGGCCAAAAGGAAAGCCACCTCTCTCCCTAATTGGAATGTACATCCTATATCCTAAAGGTTTTGCTTCCTTTTTCCTTTTGCTGTTGTCCGGGGTTAATGGTATTTCCTGTGCACAACTACATTAGCCCACTGTGTAGAAGCCCTTGGCAATTTTCAGATCATAAGAGCTCTAAAGAAGCCACCAATGTGGAAATTGTATTTGCAGTAAAGGGAGTCATTATGAGTTAATGGAAATTAAATTAAAATTTTATAATTAAAGATTGATCACTTTTATTTCTTGAGTTTTATTTAGGTAGGTGTTTTATCTTCTGTGTTCTCTGGCTTCAAATTACGAAGACTACTAGTCTTGCCAGAAACTGATAACAACAAAGTTATTTTGCTTCCTGAACATATGTCCTATATATTTGCTTGGCCTTGGGTTTTGTTTAATCCCTTCAAAGGCCCTTTCAACTGACGTTTCAACATGACTACTTCTCTGTGAGGTCGCCTCTAGGAAGCGGCCATCATGTCAAGCCCCTTCACAGCTAAAGTAGTGAGTTCACATAGAGGAAGAATCTTCTGGGTTGCATCTTATGAAAAAAAAAAATCCACTGCCTTTTTATAAGAGAACAGAACATTTACACAGTCTTGTTGAGCAAATGAACGTTCAAATGGCCAGCACAAAAGAAATCCCCAATCTCTAACCTCACAATGAAATCGCCACAGACAAAAGATCATGGGATACCGGGCACACTAAACTGGAAGTGACACAAAACCGCAGTGGAATCTTCTATGCCTGCCGAGGTTCCTGGGGGATGATCTTTGTATAAAGGGTCCCAGTGCTGCAGTCAGCCTGAAACACTGAGGAGCAAAGGCGCTCTCCCTTCTGCACAAGTGGCATTTATACTGATGGCGTCTTTAAAAATAAATTAATACACGTCTGATGTGGACAGGGAGTAGTGCTATCTGACAAGGTTATCATTTGACTTTTCTTAGAGGTACAAGTTTACACTCCCATGTATGAATGGAGAGGGCTATTTGTTTCATTGGGAGACAAGACATTGTTAGGAATGAGTGGCACACCGCTTCAACCCAGCCCCTTCCCGCGTGTAGGTAAAACGATCCTATTAGTTCTCATAATTGATTCTGAGGGCTTTGGCGTGCCTCATTTAGCCAGCCCTGCTCAGTTCATGCCAGGATGTAATTCATGCACACTTGAACGTCCAACATGGTTGACACACCTTGGGCACACAACCTCAGTACTGCATCATTTTTTAATCAGCTATCTGAGGAATATTTATCTAATCAACAAAGAGTGCTGTCAGAAGGAGACCAGAGGTGACATTAATAAGTCTGTGGTTTCCTGGTACAATGATAGAGGAAGAGTTTAGGTTAAAACCCTGCTCGCTTTAGCATGCCAACAGACTAAGTAATATTGTTGTCCTGCTTGTAAAGAGCTAGCCAAAAGTGTCTCATGTTGGAAATCTGCTGTCTGTGATTAGTTTTCAGGCAGGCACATGCTTTGGGGAAAATTTTGTTGTTGTTGTTTAGAGAAACAAAGTAACAGAAATTTTTCTTTGAAATAAAAATTTAAATCCCTCATGGGAGCCCACATAAAAGACTGTCACTTCCCCAAATAAGGAAATATATAATTATTGGGAATTGTTAACACTAAATGATTCCAGCTACAAACTTAGCTGTAGTTTACACACTTTCCCTTTCTCCCTGTCTCTGTTTGAAAAGATTGTGACTGTCTGTTAGTAATTACCAGGAGTTGAGTATATTACGCTGTACCTCATCTGGTCATCCAGACACAAAATTTGTTGTTTATAACTATCAGACACCTTTACAGAAATGTTCCACGAATTAAAGTGCATATCGACCTTTATTCTTTAAATGTGTGACTTGAGTATGCAGCAGGTCAGGCACACATGAGTGGGGTGACACCACCACATCTGCCAGCATGATGACCCAACACTGCAGAAAATATGTAAATAGCCAGCATGGACATCAGCACACTTGAGGTGCTACAGTGATCTCTCTTTGTAATTCAAAGATCACCCTATAAATTCAGTTTACTAATACCTTTAATATTCATCAGCAGTAAAGACTTCATATTTTAAGGAAAATTAGCAATACCATTGGTCCATACATAGCTGTTCACTTGCAGTCTTCTTAGAGTTTGGAGGTGAGTCTCTGCATTGTCTTAACATGAGTTTTTAAAACTTTTTAACCTTTGAATCCTTAGAAAATACATTCCATTCACTATAATGATGAGTTTTCCATCTCTCTATTTTAAATTCTCAACCACAGGCTGGGGTTCCCTTGGACTGCCTCTTGCAGTGATACGCAATATGTAACCCTCTTGTGTTTAACCTGCATTCACAGCTGACATTTTGGTGCCAATATGAGGACAGTGTCGTCCTGCTAATGGTTTCCTTTCCCCAAGCTTGACTTTATGCCAACCCAGATTACAGCTCAGAAAGTTTCATTTAAATTGCAGGCTAAAGTGAAAAGAGATCAATCTCACTGTCTGCACTCAAGCTGACTGTTAGTTTGTAGCAGATCTGAAATTATATATCCTGGAATTTTATGTCCATTGAGATCTGTATGTGTGTTTTTAAACATTTGAGATGGTACTGAGACATCATGCCACTTACATAGCTACATGAGGCCTTGTGAAAACCCATTTACAAAAGAGACAGAAGAGCAGAATGGAAAACACTAACGGAATGTTCACACCCTGCTGCCTTTTTGTTCAATAATAAGTGAAATTCTGATATTAAAATAGCAGTTTTGTGGCTGGACGTGGTGGCTCACACCTGTAATCCCAGCACTTTGGACTGCTGAGGTGGATCACTGGAACCCAAGGGTTTGAGACCAGACTCCATAACATAGACCTTGTCTCTACCCAAATAAAAAAAAATTAGCCAGCCACACTGGCATGCACCTGTAGTCCCAGCTACTCTGGAGGCTGAGGCAAAAGGTTTGCCTGAGCCCTGGAGGTCGAGGCTGCAGTGAGCTGTGATTGTGTCACTGCACTCCATCCTGGGAGACAGTGTATGACAATAATAATACCAATAATAGTAGTTTGGGAGAAATAACATGAATGACAAAATTAGCCTGTGTTAAAAAAGGAAGAAACTATATTTCTGAAAGTAAAACAAAGACATCTACAAATTTTAATTAGCATAGATTACCCAGGAAATTTAGTCTTTTGAGCTAGTGCCCACAAGGTCCTCAAGAATCAAGGCCTGAGACAAGACAGGAGACGCTGCCAGTGGTGAGCACAGGTCGTATGGCACAAAGCATCAGGTTGGAGCACTCCTGCTTCCTTTTGACACGGTGTCTCCGCAGCTGCTAGCAGTGAATTCAGGCAGCAACGTCAGACATAACCTGAGATGTTATTGATGATCATATTGTATTTTCTCGTTGAGAAGCTTCTAAACAAGGGGACTTAGAGCAATCAATGCCCCAGGAGATAGATGCACATATCAGGACCTTGGTCTCAGTCAGAAAAGTCTTTTTTTTTAAGAGGAAGAAAAAGGCATCATGACATTTTACACATTAAAATTGATTATTTCATCAATAGGTTAATAGAAAGCCAGACTGCAAGTTCACTTCCTGCTTATACATCCCTGTGGTAATAGGAGAGCAGAGTGTGAAAAATGCAAGTCAGAAGGCAGGTGAAGAAAGAGGTTTTCTGCACCCGAGCATCTCTCCTTTCCAGAGGGGAGCCCAGCCCAGATTCTGCCTATTTATATGTAAATGTTTTAGAAAGAGGTAAGTTTTACCCTGAGGAGTGCAACCTCTTTGTGGCTGCTTCTTTCCAGAACTTGTGTAATGTGATCCAAGACACCAGAACATCTGCTGTTAAAAGATGAATCACGTGCATGCTTTATCCTACAAATACATCATTATACCTGAAGAACCTGGTAAATATCTAGCAAGGATTTCTGAAGTTAACATTTGAAAATTGTGACCCCTTTGTTCTTAATGTGTGATATTTGTAACCTGAAGATGTGAAGATGCCTTTCCCAGGTTTGGTGTTACCTGGAACAGACACTTAGGTCAGACCTTACAGGTAGTTAAGATACGTTGAAAATGTATAGATAAGGGAAACTTTGCCACCCATGAAAAATTAAATATTGACCCACATACTGTAGGAGAAGGGCCTCTCACCAACCATAGATGTCTGCTAGTTTAGAGATTACGTTTCTTAGTAAATTGCTGAATTTTATACTGCAAAGTAAACATAGGATTTTAGTTAGAACAACTTTTTATCATCTTAAATTAAGAGGCAACTAATCACAGCCAGTTTTTACTCTCATTAATATAATTATATTATAAATACAGAAAAGAAAATTTGCATTGTAAGTGCTATATTTCAGAATTGTGTTTTCCTCCTTAAAGGATCAAGTGTCTTGCATGAACTTTTTATTATCACCACAAAGAAGTCCAGTGTGCCTAGAAGTGCTTGAGATGCATGCCGTAGCAGAACTCATCACAGGAACCTACCTGGTCATCACCCTGGTTCATTTTTTGACCAACCAGAACTTTACACACAGAGAACCTATAACCGGGGCTATAACTATGCTGTTGGGGATTGAGTATTGTAGCTCTAACACCATAGCAGGCAAGAAGGGTTAACCCATCATAAGTCAGGGATGTATTGGATTGGTTAGAGAGCTGACCACTGGTCAGCGTGTGCCTTGGGAACCAGAGGGCAGCCTGGCTTCCTGCTCTGTGGGCTTCAGACCTGCATGTGGAAATGTAAAGACTTGCCTGCTCCAGGTGAGCGCTGCTCACATGCGTTAAGCACATAGTTATCCAAACAGCCCAGTGGAAGCTTGGACTAGTTTTTCTTCCTTGGTGTGGAGGTTGGGAGAGACAGCTGGTCCTGTGAGGTGTCTTCTTCAGGAACATGAATGACTGTGACTGTCACTAAACATGCTGATGTGTCTGCCCACTTGGCCAACCTACCCCGTTCAGCCCTTTAATCTGGGCCTGAGTCTTCACCTACATCTACCTGAAGACTTACACAGGGTTTTTAGCTCTTAGGGTTTCGTAAAGTGTCTCCTTAAGGACTGAGAGAACACCTCAGGTTAACCTCTTCCTGGCCACAGGTGTCAGCATTTCTGAGTTGCTGGTTGGGAGGGTAGAGGGAGGGTGGGGTAGAGAATTGTGCCTATGGGAACATGTCTGGGAAGAATGGATCCCCTCAGTGACCCACCCATTCACTGCTCACAGCCTGAGTGGTGGGTCTGCTACACCTATGTTAAACTGGTTCTGCATTTCTCTTCTGAACCAGGATCCTGACCTCTGAGGGTAACTCTGTGTTTGTCTTTTTTGCTGAGAGCTTCAGAAGGCATTTGCTCTTTGGGTTCATAGGAACTCCATTCAGAGCCTGCAACTCCCCAGGTATGAAAGAGAATGGATTCCACCCAAGACAGCGAAATGGTACTGGGTTTTGCTGCTATAGGTTATTGCCCAGACCAAAATCTGTCTGGGGAAAGCAACTTCCATTTTTAACAGCTCTTGGTTTTAAAGACCTACCTTCTGCAACCTATAGACATTAACTGCTAATAACCAGAATGTCTTTTGATTTGACATGCTCCTAGTATTTTCCAGATCGAAGGGCTTATGGGTACTGGAACCATAGCTCCTTCAGTGGATGCCAGCATCCCCCAAGGCAGAGGCTAGTTGTGGCGCTGTTTTGAGTAGCCACATATCAAACCATGCAGGGTGAAGGGGATGCACGGATTTCTTTGCCTGGGCATTTCTTTGACTTTGTGCCCACCTAATGACGCTGACACACCTCTGTCCTTCCTGAGTTCCTCCATGTTATCAATGGGGGAGTGCAGGGCCCTGGCCAGGGAAGCCCACCTGCTTCGCGCAAGCTCACGGCTCAGAGGGGACTTCTCGTGCTACTTTGACATTTCTTTTCTTCCCTTTTCATTTGTTTTCTTTTCCTTTTTGTTTCCTCTCTTTTTCCCCCTCTCCCCCTTCTGCTCTCGGGATGCAGCCAAACGCAAAGCATGGAAACTAAACCGTGTTGGTAGCCTGCGAAATATATACAGCAGCAGCAGCACCAACACCGAAGGTAATGCCTCCACCTCCGCCTGCCTCTTCCTGCCTCACCCTGCCCGCTCCTTCGTTCCCAACACACACATGGAAATGCGATTTGCCTAAAGCCGCATGCTCCCTTATTGTGTTTGCAGAGTCATTCCTGTGGTCTTTTCATCTTTTTGTTTGTGTGTTTTATTTTACCATTCATGTTCCTTTCAGCTTACTTAAATTTTGACCTTTCCCTTCAGTCGTAGAGTAGTGATGTTTAAATTACTTTAGAAACCTATTTTCTCCTCTTTTTTCTTCTCCTTTATACATGTGGGCATTCAGTGTAATATTTCCCAAGTTATTACAGTTTTTAAAAGTGTTAGTATCAGGTGTAATGATCTGTAGCCAAATACAATAGTGTGCCGTGACATTTAAGTAACAGTCTTAATTTGTTTTGTGGAAGCATTCTCCATAATGCTCTCTGCAGCTCTAATCCAGAGGCAAGCAGGCCCGGGCCATTTGCATGGGCTGCTATTGCTTGTAAATTCAGTATATTGTTGTGTTTCTAAAGGTCGTCTGGTGCCAAAGTTCACAAATTGACTTGCGTTGCTTTTTTCACCGAAGACAGCCGTCATTGCTTTTGTATAATAGCAGATTGAATTTTTCCCCCACCTTCATTTGAACAACACAATTATAAATTGCCTTTTTTTTTATGATTACAAATGTCAGGGGTCAGAATTATTTCGATGCCAGGCAAGGGAAAACCACCACCATCCGCCCAAGCACACGTAAGGGAGGCTGGTGTGTAATACGTGTGATGCAAAATAGGTCACAATCCAGCGATCTTGGTATAATAGGGGGAAATTTTTTTTCACTTAAGTGCAAGCCAAATGGGTCAAGTAATCGCAAGCTCGTGCCCTAACACTAATTGACTTATTTGGGGATGATTATAACTGTAATATTTTTCTTAATGTCACTGTTTTCTGGGCTGTTGATTTTAGCGATTGCCAAGCAGTGGCATTAAATCTCTTGTAAATTTTAAATTGCACACTATTTCTGTAAACAAGTCCCTCTCTTCACATCCCGGTCATTAACCTTTGCTGATTTATATCACCATCCTCTTTTTCTTCCTTTCACAATTACTCCTGTCTCGCTGCTGAAAGCCCTGCTCTCAGTCAGGGGAAAAAAAAAGGAATCTAGAAAACAAATCTACGTTTTCACTGTGGTTTGTTAAAGAGCTATTTTTTTAATCATAATTTTTTTTTTCATTCCTCAAGGGGAAATTGTTGTCTGTTAGGTACCAGTGGAGCTTGGCTTCATTGGTATCTTCTTTCAAAGCATTCAAGAACTGCCTAATAAGAGAGGGAAGAGAATAGAATTTAAGACAGTCACATCCAGTGTTGTTTTTTGTTACATTTTGAAGGGTATTAATGTACTCTTTCCCTATTTTTTAATGTTGTTTTTTAACTTAGGGTGTATATTATTTCTCTTCCCTGTATCCTTATCAAGTATGATCTTCTTTTCTATGCATGTGGGTTCGTCACAACAAATTTACTTATTGACTTTCAGCCTTAAAAAAAAAGTTGTGAGGTCTGTGTTTAAATAGGGATTGTACACAAAATGGGGGAGGGGCAGTAAGGAAGCTTATATTTTGGTTTCTTAACCTTGAGGGCAGACACTTCCCACCTGCAACTTGCTGATGTGCCTTTCTGGAGACACTGGTGGGTGACACAAGACAGGATAGAGCCAAGTGTGAGGATTCTCAGAAGTGCAAACTTCTCAGCCTTGACTACTCAGGTACCACATGGCATCTGCCCAGCACCTTGGCACGTGCTCCTCCCTGAGACCCATAAATATTATATAACATTGCAAACTCGGTGGCCCTCAGTGAGTTGTCATCACTATTAAGGCCAATCCTGGGGATATTGGAGTAAATAGTGACTGCACAGCCAAATACTCCCTCACATTTTCTTTCATTTCTCTCAATCATAGTAAACTTCTGTTCAGTGTTCAATTACATTTATGAATTTTCAATTAAGCAACATGATCACTCTTCATTTAATTTGAGTTTCTTTGAAGATTAATATCTGTACGCATATAATTTCATTTCGTATGATTTTTAATAATATATTACAGATTTCATATAATTATATAAAATAAATTATCAAAATGCCTTCCTGATTTCCAGCCTTTGAATGTATGCTGTCATCACATATTCACCGTCTATAAAATGATCCTTCATGAAAATTTGTATCCTGAACATTTCAACCTGTAAGCAGAGGTGTTGAGTATCACACTAAATGTGTCCATTCCCAAATGGGGTATGTTTTAGAGAGGTCCAGTTGAGTGACTTATTCAGAGGCACCCAAAAATACCACCCAAATAAGGTAGACACCAGAGTTCCCCATAGGTGGAGTTAGAACTTGAGTTTCAGGAGTAAGGGAGGCCACCCACTAGAAATTAGGTGTGTGGCTCACCTGTTCTGGGATCCGGGTTTTTAAGAGGCAGGGCTTCCCCTGGAGCCTGAGGAGCTCTCTCCAAAGCCCCTTTCCGTTCCTCTGTGTCCACTATCTTCCAGCCCTTGGACTTATTTATTCTTCACATTGCCCCTGCCAGGTAGATACTATGTTACAAATGGGAAATTGGGGTTTCCAATAAGGGATTTTCTGCAGAACAAGCTGGCTAGCATGTTCCCGAGACAGGACTTGTGCTCAAATCTCTTGACTATGGGACCTGCTCATGGATCTACATGGAAGGGGTTGATGAATGAATGTTAGCAGTGGATAAAAACAAATCACACAAAGCTTATTAAGGAAATATACATACAAGATTAGAAAACAAGCAAAAATATTTTGTCTTTTGTCTATTATGGCTAATTATCTCTGAAACCAAGATACACATTTACTTTGCATATATTACACTGGACTAATTTTTAAACCTTTGTTGCTTTTTAAATTTATTTAAAAAGCCAGTCCCTTTGTTGCTTTTTAGTTATTAAACTCTTTCTTAAGATTAGTGAAATTCAATTTCCTTCCATAAGAATGCAACTTGAACTTTCCCATCTCAGAAACCTGTGAAGTGGATGGAAGGAATATTAGTGATGTGAGCCTTCAATTAGCACCTGATTCCAAACCCAGGGAGGAAAAGATCTAAATATCAGGTGACTGGGGCTAGACTTGAGAGTATTCAACCCTAAATTTCGTGGAGAAAGAACAAAGAAAACTGAGTGGTAGAAGAGTAGACGTGCCAGGCTCGGTGGCTCAGCCTGTAATCCTGCGCTTTGGGAGGCCGAGGTGAGTGGATTGCCTGAGCCCGCGAGTTCAAGACCCGCCTGGGCAACTTGGCGAGACCTCATCTGTACAATAAAAATCAAAAATTAGCCGGGCGTGGTAGCACGCGCCTGTAGTTCCAGCTACTTGGAAGGCTGAGGCAGAAGGATCACCGGAGTCCAGCAGGTCGAGGCTGCGGTGGCCGGGAGCGGCCACTGCACTCCAGTCTGGGTGACAAAGTGAGACTCCAACTCAAAAAAAAAAAAAAAAGTAGGCAGAAGGAAGCTTCCTGTGTTGCCAGCGTCACTCCAAGGCAGAATTACACAGCATCCAGGATTTGCCTTCAAGACCTTGCCTTCCCCATACAACTGAAAGCAAGTCAAGTTGTCAGCCACTGTGAGTGGAGTAACTAGAGGGACTCTTTCAAGGGTGGTTAAGTCTTTTGTTTTTGCAGAAGAAAGTATTATCAGTGCATGTGATAAAGGATAAATAGGTAAATGGAAGAGGTGTTAGGGGGTGAGAGGGTGTTTCCTGGGGTGCCGAGTCCACTTGCATCATATGAGCTACACTGCCCACACGTAGACAGCAACATGAATACTTAAGATAGGCCTCTTCACACGATAGGCGATGCTTGTGTCCAAGTAATTAGCCGGATTCAGTATTGGCCCGAAATTCCCAATTTGACCCTGTCATCCTGCTCTGTCTAAAAAGGTCCATTTCTGTGGATTTTGAACTTACCCTGGAGACAGGCCTATGAAACCTCTGCTTTGGGTACATCTCTGAGCCGGAATGGTCCAGATCGATGGAATCGCGTCCCTCTGGCACTGTGATTCCAAATAGGCACAGACATGGAGAAACAACAAACCTTTTTTTGGAGAAGATCTCATCACAGGCACAGCTCCAAGCCTCAGGGCTGCAGTAGAGCCGCACCCGCCTCCTGCCCTGAATAGCTTAGACAGTCACTGTTTCTCTGAGCAGACATGAGCAGGCCTAACTTCCAGACCCTTCCCTCCTCCACCTGTATACTTGGTCACACTTCTGAAACTTCCAACTCATTCACAGTTAAGTTAAATGACAGGTACATACCTAAAGGCTCACATCTGAAAATGATACGCTGGCTGAGGATGAGGGGTAGGCCTGCCTTCTCATTCAAGAATCTCGAGCCCCTGCCATGATGTGCCAATCCCCTGTGCTGAGTTCTGGGGCAAATGGAGAGGGTAAGGGTGCACCTCCCTCCTGCCCCCAGGATGTTTGTGGTCAATCAGGGAGAACACACCAAAGATGGTAACACAGAATAAGGGGAGACAAGCTCTGGAAGAGGCCCTGCATGCTCTCAGGGGGCTTTGTAAAGAGTGAAACTCGTGATTTAGACTTAGTGGCCTACGGAACGTAACAGCAGTTAGCAGCGACTGCAGCACTTCACACTGAGCAGTTTCCTGCATTCTGTCCTGCACCTCTCCAGCAACCCTCGAGGTAGGAGGTCTTTTCCTCCACGTTTTATAAAAGAAGAAACAGTTTGGAAGGGCAGTCTTGAGCCCCGGAACACACGACGTGGGGAGATGGGGCTGACATTATGAGTCCGAGCAGCAGCCTGAACCTAGATGGGGCTCAGTAAAGAGCAAGCAGCACCCTTAGGCTTGAGTGACAGATGCAGGTGATCCTTTGGAGACCAGTGGATGGGACCAGACAGTCCATAGGCAGCTGTTATCACAGACAGAGGAAGAAACCTGCCCTGCCTTGGCCTGTGCAACTAGTTGTCTTTTTCCTGCAGCACTCACTGCAGAGTCTGATTGAGCCTCCACCAAATGCCCCGCAGTCTCCCCGGTGTACCTGTCAGGCTCCATGCAGGGCCCCACTGTCTGAGGCTGCCTTCCAGAACCTGGTAGCAGTGAGTGTTTTCTATTTCACTCGAAGTCACTTCAAAGATGTTCAGACTTTTACTCTTGTGTGTAAGAGGTGAGCATAGACAGTGGTTTCGGGTCCAAAACTCTTCAGCCACGTGGTCTTGGTTGAGTCCCAGTTCACCACTTTGTAGCTCTAACCTTGTGTCCTTGACATGTCCTTTCTGTACTGCAGTTTCCCCACCTGTAAACTGGGGTGATGATGCCCACTGCACGGGGTTTTGGTGAACTGTCAGCAACGTAACGTATCTAGAAGCACATACCATGGTGCCCACAGGAAACTGTTGGTGCCCACCTGCCCCTGGTGGTCCTTGCCTAGTATCAAGAGTACCACTATACAAGTACCCACAGATTATCTTTGTTGTTCAAAGAAAATTCAAATGCTTGAGCATTATTTACATATTGAGGAGCAGAGAGTTGACAAGAAGTGTTGCCCCTGAAAGTGTAAGAGGGAATTTAAGATTTACTCTTTTTTCCTAGTCTTTCAGACCTACCCTTCCTAGTTCCATTTACTGTCATCTTCAAAAGAATCACTGGTTGTAGAAATTTAGCTCAAAGTATGAACTTTGGAATCATGCCTGGATCTGGTATCAGTTCTGCCACGTCCCAGCTGTGTGACTTTGGATGCATTCCTGGATTGATCCTTCCTCTGTTTACTTTTCTTTCTCTAACACAGAGACAATAAAGCCTATCTTGAAGGGTAATTGAAGAAGAAATGAAGTGAAGCCTCCAAAACCCTTCCCACAGAGCTGGCACATGGCGAGACTGACCACCGTGGTTGCTATTCACTTGCTGCACAGACTTATTTCATAGAAAACTGACTCAAAGACCCCCTGGAGAGTATCTGTGGGTCCATTTTGCAGGCTTGTTTGGTGTCTCAGTACAAGGCAGAGCCAACCAAAGCAGGCACTCCTGAGTGAGGAGTGGTACCAGTTATGTGCTAATACAGAGTGCAGTGTCTCATGCCTGTAATCCCAGCAATGTGGGAGGCTGAGGCGAGGGCATTGATTGAAGGAGTTCGAGACCAACCTAGGCAACATTAGTGAGACCTTGTCTCCACAAAAAATAAAAAAAAAATTAGGCGGGTGTGGTGGCATGCACCTATAGTCCCAGCTGCTTGGTAGACGGAGGCATAAGGTTGACAGGAGCCCAGCAGGTCGAGGCTTACGTGAGCTATGATCGTGCCACTGCATTCCAGTCTGAGCAACAGAGTGACATCCTGACTCAAAAAAAATTTGCAGATAAATTCAGATTTGGGAAACCTTTTCATGAGCAGTAACTCCACAATTTCCATTTTGGGAGAGAGAAGTAATATCTCATTTTCCTAACTTCCACCTTTTGAAAGAATGCCAACCTTGAGGATCACCTGACCACTGGGCAGCACCTGGGAGAGGAGACACCTGTGGGCAAAAAAGGGTGCCACTGAAGGTTTCTGTTGGGCCTGGATGGCCGGCTCCTTGGTGGCTTCATGGGACTCTGGCAGAGGAGGCAGCCCTGGGCCTGTACAGCATGGCGGTGCTCGCTTACTCCAATAATTGGGTGCCCGGAGGGACCTCTGAAAAGAGAGGACTGTGTCACAATGAGTAACAAATGGTAGATATATAGAGCGCTGCTTAGTAGCAAGCTACCTTACAACACATGCCTCTAGTTTTTCTTTCTAAATCAAAAGCTGGAGCCTAGAACTTTCAGGGGTTGTCTGGGACGGAACAAGTGCAAAGAAGACATGAACATGCGCTTCTTGAACATCCCAAAATGTGTTCTGTTGTAGATTCCATAACGTATTTCTGGAACTTTGTGTTGGACACTTCCCTTAATTTAAGACATGCGTGGCACCCTACGGTTCTGGAAGCCAAAGCTCATAGAATGGAGTTTCTTTACACCTGGCTCAGACTGTTATTCCCACTCTTAATAATGTGTTTGGAAAATAGAAACCTCCTTTGTGTTTTGTGAGAACCTTCCTGTGGTAATATTTAGCAGTAAATGTTCCTAACTTTGTGATTTCCCTCTGGGGATTTGCTTCTTCACAGAATTAATTATGCTCTTGTCCCAAATTAAGCCACAGTCCAACACTTGCTAAACAAAGATATTTACCAAATTCAGAGTTTCCAAGGATATTTACCTGACAACCCTGAACTGCATGTCTCTGTAATGGCCTTTTATTTTTTAAATTAATAACTTCAAGTATGTCTGGGGGAGGAGGTGGTTTTATATGTATTATTTTTTTCCATAGGTCTTGGTTCTGTACAGCCCTGGCCCTTACTCTACAGGCTTTCTTTCACATTGATCCTTTCCTATAAAAATGAGGAAAATTGAAAATAAAAATGATAAAAATGGACTTTTTTATTATGGTGGGTTTTGGCTGACATCTTAAATGTGTGTGACTTTCATAATTGAGTAAAATAGCTAAACCACATGTCTTTTTAATATGTGCTTTTAAAGCAGCAGTATTGAAATATTTTACAAAATATATGACTCAGAAAATAGAATAAAAGCCTGAGGCTGAGTGTTACATTGCCTCGCACCATCTCATAGAGCATAGGTCATGGTAGACCGAGAGAGACTACAAGATAGCAAGTCCTTTCATTCTCAGCTTCCAGTTCTGAGAAATTGATAGTGGCCACACGGAGAATTGTGTTAAGGGGGATTCTGAGGCTGCACCAGACTTTTCCAGACCAATTAGGAACATCTTTCTTTGCAAAGGAAAGGGAAAGACAGCATGCTTCTGAGATCAACAGATGAATTGGCCTGTTCATGGACACCAGTCAGTAGATGACAGAGCAGGAAGTAGGTTCCAGGAGAGAACCCCAAAAGTGGGGGCACAGTTCAGACAGAAACTCTGAGAAAACCATTGCTAGTACTCATCTGTTAATGGGGGGAAAAAGCAAAAAGACAAGGCCAAAGATAAGAGTTGGCATTAACAGTTTTTGGGGTTTTTTTTTGAGTTGGAGTCTCACTCCGTCGCCCAGACCGGAGTGCAGTGGCATGCTCCTGGCCACCGCAGCCTCGACCTGCTGGACTCCAGCGATGCTTCCACCTCAGTCTTCCAAGTAGCTGGAGCTACAGGCACGTGCTACCACGCCCAGCTAATTTTTTATTTATTGTAGCGACGAGGTCTCACCAAGTTGCCCTGGGCGGGTCTTGAACCCATGGGCTCAGGCAATCCACTCACCTGAGCCTCCCAAAGTGCTGGGATTACAGGCTGAGGTGTCATTAACATATTAATTCGCGTATTGTGGTAGATCCTAAAACAAAGGTCCTGATTCTTTTACAAGGGAAGTCAAGAGTGGAGAGGGTGGTTACTTTCCTTGTGGGCATTGGCCATATTTTCTAGTCATTTTTCATTGGTGCTGTCTGGAGACCTCCAGGCTTTGTGGCTCCTGGATACTCACCAGCCATGTCTGCCACAGACATACCCATCCCCCATGCTGAAACATTGTCCTTTCTGCACAGTTTCAGTAACACATTCATTTTCATCATGTTTGTCACTGAATGTGTCAGGAAAGACACTGGGTGGACATGGGGGCCTGAATTCCAAGCTGTAGGTGACCCTAGGAGAATCATCTCTCTCTAGGGCTCAGGTTCTCATCCAGCTGGTGAAGAACTTGGTATAAGACCTCTACGTCCTTGGTGAGCCATCCTAAATTCGGAAGTGAAACATCTTGGCATCACTATACAGGTTACACCCGCACCCACCAACTGTTTTGAACCATCTTGCATCATAGCTTGGGCCAGAGATCTGGGTCCTCTTGTCCTTGCAAAAGCATGGGGCAGCTGTCCTCTTCCCTGAATCCTCTCCCTGAGACCCGTGCGCCTGTATCCGTCTCTCCTCTCCTCTCACCCACTCCCCCAAACGTAGCCTTGTCAGGTGTCTCCTGTTGAAAACAACATCCAAATGTAAAACAGTTTTCAGCTGCTTTTAGCCCTTTAACCCTTTGTCTGCTAAGATTTCGCAAAAAATAATTGATGACTGATTGGCCCATTAACCTTTAAGAAAAAAAAAAAGTTTGACAGCCCGGACTTGTGTAATGAGGAGGGATTCCTTGTGAAATCAGTCTGATGGCTGAGTTGCTTGCCCCTGAGGAGGCAAAATTAGCCCCATGGGGCCTCGTCTGCATAGAAACTGGACACAATTAGTGTAATATCCGGTGTTATTAATGTCGTTTGGAATAATTGGGCAGGTTGATTTCGACAGGTTCATGGTGCTAAAATACTATTATAGTGGACCTTTCCACAGCTAACTGTTAAACACGGAAAACTGTTTAAATCCCTGTGAGCCCAATCACAAAACTTTATTAAACAGCTAAGCCCTGGAATGTCGTGCTGTGAAACAACACACTGTCTGTTATTCCAGGCTTTGGGGTGTGGTGGCATTTTGATTTTTCTCATGAGCAAGGGGTGAATTTCACTGTTTGTGTGTATATCTGAAACTAACAACACACTTTTAGTATAGCTACCATCAAAAACTTCTACAATCTGAATTCCATTTCACAGAATGAAAGAAATATAAGTCATTACATTTGTCACTAGCCGTAGGTTTGTATTCATGAAATGACATCACTTGAAATGAAACCTAAGAACAGGATGTCCTCACTGTTCTGCTTGTTTTAAATTAAGGTGATAGTGAAAAGTAGCACTCAGTTTCGTCTTTTTAACTGATGGGCCTCACATCACCAATTACTGTTTTTTTCTGGTTTTTTTTTAACCTAATTGCCGAAAACTAAAATATCATTCCAATGTCACTTCATAATGTGCTGCATTCCTTCTGGACCATTGGTGATGTGAATAAAGTATCAATTACCTGATAAAAATTATTCTTAGAACATGTTCATGTTCTTTCACACAGAAGAAGGAAAAACATTTGAGTCCAAAAATCAATTTGCTGTTTACTTACTGAGTGGAAAGTCACTGCAGCACCACAAAAGCATCAACACAGAATAAATCTGGAGATTTACTAGATATTGCGCTAATAAGATAACAAGAGCAGCACATAGGAAATACCCACCAGGATAGGTCTCCTCCGTGGGGTCGCTTAGGATTGGGTTTGGTAATCACAGAAACCAAATTTAAAGGAGTTTTAGGCAAAAAAGGGAGAACTGATGTCTCATGTAACCCGCAGTACAACAGGCAGGTGGAACGGCAAGAACACCTGCGCCCAGGGACCTCGAAGGCATCAGGCTCCCTGGCAATTCCCATTCAGGCTTCCTTCCACCGGTTAGCAGCATTCTTACCTGTCCACTGGTAGTGGCCTGTGTCAGAGGTTTTCCTTTTCATGAAGGGAACATAGGTACCTGCACCTGTGTCCCGTGTCCTCACCGTTCCCAGATAAGAGAGCAGGCTCTCTGTGGCCCAACTCAGAGGTGGTACCCTGGAGAAGAACACTTGGTCATTTTCCCCCTCCCAGAACTGGTAAGAGCTGTTGGAAGCATCACAGGCTGTGATTAGCCTGGCATAGATGGGACCACCCCTCTTCCCCATGCCAGCCAGTTACTGACCAGGGAGCCAGACACCCAGGCAGGTGGCACCTGAAAAGCCCCCAGTTTAGGACCACCACATCCATGTACCATATCCTCAGCATGCTCCAGATTGACCTGACCCCACTTAGAAAGAAATATGACATTGGGACAAACTGGTGAGGGATTTCTGAGAAAACTTAAAGACTCAATCATCTTGCTGTCCTGACAAGTAAGAGGAGTAGCAGAAAAGCCACTGAGAGACCCTTGCAGCTCCCACGAGATCCCCGAGGAGAGCCTCTCTTTTAAATGTTCTTTTATTTGTAGAAAACAGAGGAAGAGTACTGCTTGCCACTTTAAGATAAGAAAATAATAAAAGGAAATGATGGCTATTAAGTTCTACGTGTTCCTGACACAGAACTGGAGCCCAATGATTCTATTTATTTGTTTGTATTCTTCCATGCAAGTGATTCGTTACAAATTATTCCTTCATGGAAGTTATGTGTCACATGGCTAAATATGCAATTGCTCTGTAATCCTTGTGCTTATCTTTTTAATCTTGGGAGGCAGGGAAAAGTCATGTGGCAGATAAAATTCAGTTCTGAAACTTGAACTATGGGTAGTTCACATATTACTCTTCGTTAAAAAAAAAAAGCCACATGGAGGCAATATTCTGGAAAAATGTGACCCTTGCATTGCTAGATTCTACTTTTTAAAATTTTTATTTATTTGTTTGTCTAGCCAGCCTCAGAAGTCAGAGAGAGTGACCTTAATTAGACTCTGTGCACATTCAGACTCAGGAAGTGAGGCATCCCAGCTGTCCAGCCCCTTGTAGATTCCAAGGCCTGCAATTCAAAAGAAGGTGCAGCATAGAGTTCCATCTCCTTTCTACACCCTGTCTTCCCCACAGTGGGCTAAGCCCTTCTGCAGGTAGCCCAAGTATTTGTATCACAGTGCAGTCCCAGGTCACCGTCAACATGACTTGCCCTTCCCAGGTTGTTGTTTCTTGATTTGGGAACTGTTGATGGACCCTGCATGGAAAGACAAGAGGGGTCCATCTTCTGCTTCTCCAAATCTAGGCCGGACCATTCTGTTAAAACAAAAAACTACAAAAGAGTTTCGCCGCACTCAGACTGTAAAGGTTGGTGTTCACACCTGTCATGTGACTGCAGAGTCTTTGTGCATGCTTCATACACATCAGAGACAGATGATACACACAAGGATTACAAAACATACTGTTGCACCACACTTCATCACAGAAGTGTTGGTACTAGGGATTTTAATTCATTTCTTCATAATTTCTATAATTTTGTGCTTTTCCAAGGTTAGAGTCATCCCACAGGACTCCCCCTCAAAAAAGAAAGTGGTCTCAAATGAACTGAGTCTTAAGTTGAGTTTGGGCAGTTGGTTCTTAGTCGGGATGTGAACCATCATTATGCTTTCCAGTGTGCTTTTCCATTGGACCTTTGACTGGGCTAACCTTTCAAAACCACACCGTTCCTCACAAGCTGATGTTCATCCGCATGGGCCCTAGGTTGTCCTGCCTCTGTTTGCTCTTTACTCTGTTGCGCTTTGCTGGAGTTTTATTATAATTAGCCGATTTAGCCAGGGTTTTGTTTCTCTAGGAAAGGAAGCCTGAACCTGGTCAGGCCATCCTCAAACTCTGGTTACCACATCACCTCGAAATGCAGCGTGGGGTTTTCTTTTTACCACCTCTTGTGAGTGGCTACAGGTGTCCAGTGGTCTTTTATGTTGTCACTTTTAGGGAACTATTTAGCTTATTCACAGGTCTCCTACCTTGCATATGCAGAGAAATATGTCTAGTATCTATAAAGGTATTCTTAAATATGTTTGATGCTAGTGTACAGAAATGCAATTAATATTTCTACATTAATCTTTTATTTCAGTAGCTTTCAGGCATACAAATAGTTTTTGGTTACATGGTTGCATTGTATAGTGGTGAAAAAGTCTAGTCGCTAAATGATCCCACCTTCCCTACCTGTGCACCCAGTAAGTGATTTTTCGTCACTCTGCCCCTTCCCACCTCCCCCTTCTGAGTCTCCAGTGTTCATTATACCATTCTCTACGCACTTGCAGATCCTTAGTTTAGTTCCCACTTATAAGTGAGAGCATGCAGTTTTTGGTTTCCTGTTCCTGAGTTATTTCACTTAGGTTGATGTTCTCCAATTCTATCCTAGTTGCTGCAAAAGGTAATATTTCATTTTTTTGACAGCTGCATAGTATTCTATAGTGTATATATGCCACATTTTCTTTATCTACTGATTAGTTGATCACCACTATCTTGCAATATTTTCCCCCTTGGGTATTTATGTTGATTCCACACCTTTTCTGCATTAATCTTTTATCTTGCCCATCCACTAACTACTATTTTTATTTGTGATAATTTGTAGATTATTTGGGGGTTTCTATGAAGGCAATTGTATAATTTATAAATGATAGTTTTAAGTCTTTGTCTTTCTTTCCAGTCCTTAGGTATTTTGTTTCTTTATTGTGTCTTACTGCACTGGCTAGCAGTGTTGAATAAAAGCTATGTGACAGTGAGCATCCTTACGACTCTTTTCCAGTTTGCAGAACTCATCATTTCTCTTTCACAGTGGCCACCCTCTTTGTCATTGCTCCTGTGTTGTAACCAGTTTCTCCATGTTCATCTTCCAGCTCACCAACTCCTCTTCTAACCCATCCATTGAGGTTTTTGGGTTTTGGTTTTTTGGGTTTTTTTTTTTGCTTTTTAACAACTATGTATTTCTAAAAGAGCTTCCTTTTTTCTGATCTGCTTGGTTATTTATAATGGTCTCCTGTTGCTTGAAAATTTAGATTTTTGTTTTGTATTCCTTTAAACATTTCATACACAATTATTTTAAATTCTGTACTGTCAGTACTTTGGACCTAAATGTATTGTCCTGTTTCCTGTGGGCTTGGCAGTCTCCGGTTTTGAGTTCATAGAGAAGGTACCAAGAGCCAAGGAAGCTCTGCACACCTGGGGCCCCACTAGTCCTTTCCTTCCAGGATTGCTGGGTGCAGAACTCTTAGGTTTATGTTTCCCATCTTCTCATGACCTTATTTGTTGTGCCACCAAAGGTGTTTCCCCCTTAGGGTAGCCCTCATTTTTGCAGGTGTTTAGCATTTAGGGCTCACAGTTCTAGCTTCAGCCACTTCCCACTCATTGCCAGTGACCCTCTCATAGCCTTCACTTTTCCTGGGAGCCTCACTTTGGACTTACTGTTGCCTTTTCATATTTGTAACTGGTAAGCAGAAGTCTCCCCAATCCTCGCTTGCTGTTGGGCTCTAGGAAAAGATTTCCTTGTCATGTGTGATGCATTTCACCATTTGAATAGCCAATTCAGCTCTGATGTCCTCCTTTTGGACTAGGGATGAAACCCAGTTTATCTGCTATCCTCCCAAAATTCCTCTCTGTCAAAATCTAATAAGCAGACTTCATCCAAATTACTGATAAAAACGTTGAACATGGCAAGACAGAGGTAAAAGTCCTGTGGTATCCCACAAACCTCCTTCCAGGTTATGGTACTTAGCACCCTTTGGGGGGAATCTTCCAGTGAGTAGTGAATCACATCCCTTTTATTCACCCTGATAAATGCCTCCTCGCATCCAGGTGAGTTGGGAAGGTGATTGAACACTTCAGAAGACCAAGGGGGAAAGTGTTGCAAGATGGTGATCGTCAGCAATGTTAGAAACTCTAGAGAGGGGGGAGTTAATGAGAATGAAGACTGAACACAGTCCATGGTCTTGACTGTCCATTCATCTGTGATCTTATAAAGTGAGGTTTCAGTGGGATCAACAATGGGGAAGTGTTATTAGAAGAGAGTGATGAAGAGTTAGATGCATGATGCTGCTTTGTGGATTGTGTCAGCAAAGGATGAGAAAAAGAGGCAATCTCTCGGATGGAGTGAGATCAGGAAAGTGAGGTCAGGAAGCCCATAAAAGGGGTCATCAAATTTGTAAGAAAGTGAGGAAGCTGGGCTCGGTGGCTCAGCCTGTAATCCTGCGCCTTTGGGAGGCTGAGGTGAGTAGATTGCCTGAGCCCGTGGGTTTGAGACCCGCCTGGGCAGCAAGACCTCATCTCTACAATAAATCAAAAAATCAACCGGGCGTGGTAGCGCATGCCTGTAATTCCGGCTACTCGGAAGGCTGAGGCGGAGGGATCGCCGGAGCCCAGCAGGTCAAGGCTGCGGTGGCCAGGAGTGGACACTGCACTCCAGTCTGGGCGACAGAGTGAGACTTCAACTCAAAAAAAAGAAAAAAGAAAGTGAGGAAATCATGGCCAAATCCAGGTCCCCAAGAAAGTGTGAGGAACTACATAAAGGACACAGAGAGATATAGGGGTGGAAAAGGACCGGGAACTGAAAGGAGCGACAGAAATGTATAGTGACTAGATGTTAGAAAGACAGAACTAGAAGATACTAGAAAAGGGAACTTGTGTCCGGTAGAAGGAAAAGATTGTGGTGGAATAGATTTTTAACATGAGTGATTAGGTCATAGAACAGATACTGTAAGGAGCACATTTGGGAATTTGCAAGAAATAGATTCTTAAATACATATGTTCACTTGAGATTTTACACGCATAGGTGAATTTTGTTTACATAATAGGGCAAAGCCAAACTCTACCATAGCAATTTAATTTGAAAGTTTGTCTTTGTACAAGACATTGAGAATATTACGGTAAAAGATGCTCAGTTACTGCATTGGAGTGAGACAGAAATGCAGGTGTTCCATGGCACTTCATTCAGCTCTTCATTGTTGTTTTCATCACTTTGTGTTCTGTCATCTGTGGGCATGTATGTACCTGGCCCTGCCATGTAGAGACATATAGAGAGCACAGATTGTCTCTTGCACGCTGGAGTCCCTCCCACCCAGCCCCGTGCCTAGCTGAGAGCCACAGTGTAAAGCAAGTTCTGCTCTTTGCCTTTAGTTCAGTGACTGTAGTTCATGACATTTGAACAGGAATCCTTTATGGCGGACCAGTTATGCAGTAACTTAACTGGGAAGCTAATGGTTGTAATATTTTTCTTTAGAAGGTCCAATAAATCCTGATCAGAGGGAGCTTTTATATGTACATTTGAATTTCACAGATTTAAAAAAGCATGAGCCTGTTCAGTAGATCTCCTAATGACAAATTGTCACATTCTACCCATGAATTACCAAGTTTTCCCTCTGATCTTAACTGTGAATTATGTAGTTCTTTCCTGCCTCACCTATCAGTCCACTAGGATCATTTTGCATAAAATACATGAATTGGGGCACTATCTTGTAAGAATCTGTGTGGAAAAGGTTGTACTTCATAGTATTAGGTCATAAAAGCTCATGGATCAGGAAGCTGAACCTTTTAAAATCCACAGGCGCAGTGTCTCAGCCAATACCTGAAAGGTATCGTTGCTGGTTGGCTGTGGAAGAACCTATTTGAAAGTCACCCTGATTTTTTTTTTTTTTTTTTTTAGTGAAAAGCCCAAAAAGTCCCCAAGGGTCCAAGGACGTTCTTAAGGTAGAGGTTGGGACCTGCAGACAACCCCAATTCCTACCTTGTTCTTCACCTCCCTTTCCTCAGGAGATGAGATATTTTGCTTTTGCATAAATATAGGGGTCATTTGTTCTCCAGACTTCAAGAGCCAGTATATTGGAGTAAATTTCTGGATAAATCCCTCACTTTTGACCCTTGAGCACTAGCTCTCAGAAGTCAGAAACCAAAGGAATTCAGAGAGTAGAGGACGCTCACCTGCAAGTGAGCTGAGAACTTTTTTTTAAAGAGTGCCTCTCTCCTCTCACACTCCATGGAGCAGCCTGGGTGGGCCCCCTTCAAAGGTCAACCTGTTTCAGAGTTGGCTTCAGAGCTGACACCCCAAGGAGGGCTAACCAGCCAGAGCCCAGGGTTTCAGGCCCAGGTCTGACCTACACTGAGCATCCTCATCACAACACTTTTGTGCAGCCCCAGAATATGCTCACAAGTCAGTGGCTACCAGCATTAGTCAGAGACCTTGAGAGGCTGGTGGAGGCCGTTGGGCCCTCTGGTCAGAGAGATGTCATTTTTGTTATCTGAGGCTGGACACTCTTATAGGAGAAGCCAAGGGCTTTGCCACCTGCCCTACCTCTGGGTTCTGTTCAGAGCAAGTTGCATGAGTTTAGATTCAACTCACCAGGCAGTTATATTCTAAAAGAGCCATGGCACTTATTTTATACAGAACACAATGCCGTCAGTCCTTCATATCCATGGTTCCGCATCCTTAGATTTAACCAACTGCAGATGGAAGATATTCCAAAAAATTGTTTAAATAGTGATATAACAATAAAAAATAATTAAAAGATATAATCTAGGCCAGGCGCGTTAGCTCAGCCTGTAATCCCAGCACCTTGGGAGGCCGAGGCTAGAGGATTGCCTGAGCTCGGGAGTTCAAGGCCAGCCTGGGCAACTTGGTGAGACCTCGTCTCTACAATAAATCACAAAAATCTAGCTGGGTGTGGTGGCATGCATCTGTAGTTCCAGCTACTTGGAAGGCTAAGGTGAAGGATAGCCTAAGCCCAGCAGGTTGAGGCTGCGGTGGCCATGAGCATGCCACTGCACTCAGCCTGGGTGACAAGAGTGAGACTCCAATGCAAAAAAAAAGAAAAGACACAATATAACAACTATTTGCATTCTACTTCATTGTATTAGGCATTATAAGTAATCTAGACATGATTGAAAGTATACAGGAGGATCTGTGTAGGTCATATGCAAATACTATACCATTTTATATCAGAGACTTGAGCATCCACAGATTTTGGTATCCTTAGGGGTCCTGGAACCAATATCTATGAATACCGGGGCCAGCTGTACCTTCTTTTCAGAATATGTAAGTGATGTGGTCTCATTTCCCTGGTAATCAGTGGTGGTTATTTACGGAAACAGTGCATTGAGGACACAAGCATCCCCTTCTGAGTGCTTGGCAGCGTTGATGGGATCAGGTAGAAGGGGTTCTCAGCTACAAAGGAGGGAATGTGTATCTACCACAATGGAAGGGAACGAGAAAAGGATAGCTAGAGAGGTTTGCTGTTGCTTCAGAAACAGGAAGCAAGAGATGGGATAAGTGAGCGTCCTCATGTCTGTGGTTGCAGGGCACATAGTGAGGAAGGGCCTTGGGAGAGCAGCCTAGGGTAGAGAAGGTAAGTGGTGCTTGGAAGCTGGGCTAGAGGAGCCGAGGGTAGAAGATCAGTAGGTACAAGCCAGCCAAATGGTGACGTACAGAAGACTGAATGAGTAAAGTGGTTGGTAGGTAGGTGATTACATTATTTTTTTTTTTTAGTCGGGGTCTTGCTGTGTCACTCAGGCTGGAGCCTTCTTCCTCAGCCTCCTGAGTAGGAGGTGGGAATACAGGAGCATGTCACCATTCTCAGCTAATTTATTTTATTTTTATTATTGTGGTGAGGAGATATTGTTATGGTGTCCAGCTGGTCTTGAAATCCTGGAATCAAGTGATCCTCCTGTCTCAGTTTCCCAAAGTACTGGGATTATAGGTGTGAGCCACCACACCCAGCTGATTACATTATTAAAATAACAGTTGCGAGCCGGGCTTGGTGGCTCAGCCTGTAATCCCGCGCCTTTGGGAGGCTGAGGTGAGTGGATTGCCTGAGCCCGCGGGTTCGAGACCTGCCTGGGCAGCGAGACTTCATCTCTACAGTAAATCAAAAAAATCAGCCGGGCGTGGTAGCACATGCCTGTAATTCCGGCTACTCGGAAGGCTAAGGCGGAAGGATCACTGGAGCCCAGCAGGTCGAGGCTGCGGTGGCCGGGAGCAGCCACTGCACTCCAGTCTGGGCGATAGAGTGAGACTCCAACTCAAAAAAAAAAAAAATAACAGTTGCTCACCAGGTGATTATAATGCAGCTAGTTCATAGGAAAGTGACAAGAAACTACTTATCAAATGAGATGTTGTATCTGAAATCCAAAAACCATTTCCTAATGGTTATTTGTATAGTTCTGCTTTTACAAGTGGCACCTCCTGTCTTTTGGCATGGACTTGTGGTCTGCAAGTGGCTATACAATCACAGGACAAAGACTGATATATATTTATGCAGTATCTTCTTTGGACCAGGCCCTGAGTCAGCATAAGTCAGTACACTTCATGGAACTAGCAGAAAAGCACTAGGAGTCAGGTGCAGTGACTCACACCTGTAACCTCTGACTTTGAGCCCAGGAGTTCAAAACCAGCCTAGGTAACACAGTAAGAACATCTCTACAAAAAAAAAAAAAAAAAAAAAAATCAAAATATTAACCCAGTGTGGTGACTCATACCCATAGTTCCAGCTACTCTGGAGGCTAAGGCAACAGTATCACCTGAGCCTAGGTGAGGCTGCAGTGAGCTGTGATTATGCCTCTGTACTCTAGCCTGTGAGGACAGTGAAACCCTAACTCCCCCCCCACAAAAAAAAGAAGAGGAAAAGTACTAGGAAGTAGCTGTCCTTTTTCTCTGTCTTATGGGTGGGGAAAATGAGCTTCAGAGGTGTCGAGAAACTTATCTAAAGACTCAGATGGGCCGGGCATGGCAACTCAAGCCTGTAATCCCAGCACTTTGGGAGGCAGAGGTGAGAGGATTGCCTGAGCTCAGGAGTTCGAGACCAGCCTGAGCAACATAGCGAGACCTCGTCTCGACAATAAATCAAAAAATTAGCCAGGTGTGGTTCCAGCTACCTGGAAGACTGAGGCGGAAGGATCTCCTGAGCCCAGCAGGTCGAGGCTGTGGTGGCCATGAGCAGCATGTCACTGCACTCCAGCATGGGTGACAGAGTAAGACTCCGACTCAAAAAAAAAAAAAGACTCAGATGTGGCAAGGGGGGCCCAGAGTGTAAACCCAAATCCCTCTCTTTCTGTTCCAGTTGCCCCACAGCAGCTGCCATGTCTGGAGCCTACAAGTCTAGGTTGAGGGGCCCCTAAGTCACACACCCTTCCAGTCTTAAGACAATGGGAATCGAAGGCTTTCCCACTGTAATGAGTCCTCTGTCATAAAAGAACAGGAACCTTCCGGCATTCCTCTTTGCCATGATGAATCTATGGCTCTACATGCAGGCACTTATATAAGAACTAAAACCACATCCTAAGATTAGCAGCACTTAGTCTTCACCCTGCAGATAAGGAAGGTCCACAATAAGTTACAAAATTATTTGCCTCCGTTGCTTTGTTTATGCCCAACACAGAGACACGAGCATCACTTATCTTTGTCCCCTGAGCATTGATTGAAACCTAGCTAAGCCATGCTGGCCTTCGAAGCCACATCTTGAGTGTTTGGAGTGTCTGGGTTCAGATCTCTGCGGCCATAGTTGTCTGGTCCTGTGTGTGCCGCCTGCCCCATGCAGATGCAGCTGAATCCAGAGGCGCTTTTATGATAGGGAACCAGCCTGGCGCCTTCTGTCTCATGAAAGCTAAACTCTTCATCCCCACACTGTGTTTCAGAACAAGAAGAAAACTTTGAGTTTATCATCGTGTCCCTCACTGGCCAAACATGGCACTTTGAAGCCACCACGTATGAAGAGCGGGACGCCTGGGTCCAAGCCATTGAGAGCCAGATCTTGGCCAGCCTGCAGTCGTGCGAGAGCAGCAAGAACAAGGTGAGACTGCAGTCTGTCCAAAGCCAAGTCCTCTGTCGCCAGCCGTTCAGGAGGAATAGAGACCCAGAGGGATGCCCCAGCAACAGAAAAATATATGATACATGTGAATGACAAGACCCAGCTATTCTTTGTGAGCCAAAAGCTCAATAATTTAAAAACTAAAAAAAAAATACATTGTGTCTGTATGCATTATACATGAGTATCCTAGCTCGACTACGTTTCCATGGCAGAATATCCAATATTAAATCTTTACTCTCTCAACTAATCCTAGATGGAGCCTTTTGGGCTCTTGGGGCTTATGTGTTCACATTTATGTTTGTTTTGAACAGAATATACTCAGGAAAAGAGGCACAAACTTGAAAGATGCCCTTTTCTGTTCTCATAAGTGCCCGAAATTCAAGTCCATGTCAAACTGGGAGCTGAGTCTTCTTAGGGATGTAAATAAAAAGTAGAAGCATGTGTATGAGTTTGCAAGGAGTTTGGGAAAGATAAAGTTTCTATTTTCTAAATCACTGATAGAGCCTGATATGCATTTTATTCAATAATTAGAGGTAGTGTTACAACTCTTAGAATTTGTCTAGCAGGTTTTCTGGTTTTCACTGGAAAGCCCCCCAAAATTTTTAACTAAAAATTAATTAAAGGTCATGTTTTATAGTTGTTAGCCAAAAGAAAAATTAGCCTGCATTTTCTAGGCTACTGCCCAGTAGTATTCCTTATGCAAAAGTCAATTTTCCCATCAAGGACTCGTTCAATTCCTTTATTCTAATGCTTGGATGTTTTTAACCTCTTTGCTGGCACATTTTAGACTTTTGGAGATCATTTTGATTTTTTAAAACTATGACCAACTGAAAACAGAGAAAGGATATTGCCCACCAACCTGCAATTTCATTTGTAACCATTTAAAGAAATTTCTGTCAATGATTTATGTTCAGCTTTGTCATTAAAAAGGGAGTCTGTCTTTCAGAAAGATAGAGTGTCTTATTTTATTACCCTCTTTAACCAGGGTAAACCAGACCACAGTCATTATTATTATAATGTAATTTGCTTCCCTTTTTAAAAGATGTTTTATACCCAAGGTGGGAGAAGCACTGTCTTTCATGCTGTGCACCCTGGCTTTCCTAGGTCACGTCCGCACACAGCCACAACATGTCTCCAGAGGAGAGCACAAGGCACTTTGGGGTCTCCTCAACCAGGAACAATAACATGTGACATCCACAAAGCATAGGGATCTCATTTCTGAGCAGGAAGTGGCAGGGGGAACGTGTTACTAATCAGAGAAACACATCTCCGTTTACACTTTATGGGAAAATCAGTCTCACTTGAGACTCTGAATCCACACCACCTCTACCTGGTTCAGGAAGATCAGGGTATGGCGTCAGCCCTTCCTCTTCCACACACCCTTGTTAGACTTTTCCCAGTTCATCTGGGCTGTTGCAAGCACCAGCTTTTGAATGCTGTCCCTTGGCTCTCACTAAACAAGTGTGCTTCCTGGGAGGAAGACTTATTGAGCAGCCAGAAGGCTACAGACTCACACCTGGTAACCATGGACACTGGCTGAACAGGTGTAAGGTGTGAAGCTTGGAAATTGTTTGACATCAATTTGGCACAAAATAATTCAGTTTATGAAGAATTCTTACACAAGAATCAATATCATCTGAAATTGATCAACTTTTGCTCTGATGTTAATATTTAATATTCATATTTGATATTAAATGCATATTTAATAAATAAGTCTTTAAAATTGTGCATATCCTTTGACCTAGTAATCCTTTCACTTCAAGGAATTCATCCTTAGTAAACAATCTTGAATGTGTGTCAAGATTCTTTACAGCAGTATTTATGACGGGAAAAACCAAAAGAACTTGATAAATAAACCATCACTAAGTGGAATACTATGCAGTCATTTAAACTGATGGTGCCAGAGAATATGTGGTAGCATCGTATAATGAGCAGCCATCACAAGGGTAAAAGAATAGATTCCAAAGCAGCAATATGTATTGTGCTGGTTTTTTAAAGTACATGTGTATATGTAGGTATGCTTAGAACAAAAGCTAAAAGAACAGATACCAAAATGTTAATAATGCTTAACTCTGGATATCAGAGTTTTTTCTCTGTATTTTCTAAACTTGCTGCAAAAGCATGTATGTTTTTTAATCCTTTTTTTAAAAGACCACAGAGTATAAGTGTAAGATTCAATGTCTCCAGCTGCTCACATTTCTCCCTGCCCCCACTCCAGTGAGTGACTTTGTTGCTACGGCAACTGAGGTAGTTTTCTAATGAAAAGTGACTCCTGGCAGTGACGTGTGCTGTGGATGGATTTGCTGACAAGAAACCATGAGATACCTCTTATGGTGCTGATTAAGCCCTGACCCCTGGCTATTAAACAGATTATCTCTCTCTCTCTCGTTCTTTAATCATCATACCAAGTAGACTCGTGGCAATAAGTGTACATAACCCAGTTACCTTCTCTAGGTGACAGTGGGTCACATGTTCACTCACAATGATCCACTTTTGGTAGAGTCGGTCTCGGTGGATGAGTCTTGATGTGGTGTTTCCAGTCAGTACATGGTGAGTTCTCCCTCAATTGTGCTTTTACCTAAAGACATCAAAAGAGTAGCGATTATTTGGAAATTACCCTCATCCTATATTTGCTCATGATCTGTTGATGATGAGGAGCTACATACGTTTCTTCTGGGGTTCTTACACCTTGCATTTGTGTGTCTTCTTCCTTGTCCAGTCCCGGCTGACAAGCCAGAGTGAGGCCATGGCCCTGCAGTCGATCCGAAACATCCGCGGGAACTCCCACTGTGTGGACTGCGAGACCCAGAGTAAGTGTGTGGAGCACTGGGAGACGGGATGGTCCCTATGGGCCCAGATTGTAATGGAGTCACATCTGTCTTGTTTGGCAGACAAGGGTTAACAGCTTAGGGGGAACTTAAATATTTTTGCTTGGGTTTCATTTTGTCACAATACCCTCCTCGCAAAAGCCTCCCTGACTGCACTGAGCACAGGTTGCTGTGTCTGTGAGTCTTGCTTGTGCCTTGGGCATCCTACAGAGTAGCAGTCACACCATGGGTGCAAAGGATTCAGCCCCATACCCACACCCTGTGCTTATGTGGGAAGTGACCTTTTGCATAGTCAGTGACCACTTGTTTGTTTTTTTCCATTTAAGAAAATAGAGTCGCCGGACTCGGTGGCTCAGTTGTAATCCCCTGCCTTTAGGAGGCTGAGGTGAGTGAATTGCCTGAGCCTGCGGGTTCGAGGCCCACCTGGGCAACTTGGTGAGACCTCATCTCTACAATAAATTTTAAAAATGAGCTGGGCGTGGTAGCATGCACCTGTAGTTCCAGCTACTTGGAAGGCTGAGGTGGAAGGATCTCCGGAGCCCAGCAGGTCGAGGCTGCGGTGGCCAGGAGCGGCCACTGCACTCCAGTCTGGGGGACAGAGTGAGACTCCAAGTCAAAGAAAAAAAAAAAATAGAGTCTAGTAGGTTCATTTCTGCCCAAAGATTTCTGGATTTGGGTTTATAATTTCACAATCATATTTTCTGTGTTTTGCTATCAAATGATGTATTTTCCAAAATCTTAAATTCATTACACATTAAAACATTTGATGGAACTGATAGAATTTGTAATTGCTGCTTTATGGCTTGAAGTAGCCCAGTTTTCATTCTTTCTGTAGTCCAGTACGTACTGTTATTTTCCCTCTGAGAAAGTTATTTTCTTGTTCATATTTTTGAGAGTAAGGACCTACATTTCATTCTTTAAATCCCAACCCTGAGATATTCAGTAAACTTTTTCCATTCAAGTTTTGTTGTCATTTTTTAGTATTTTGTTTATTGTTTTGGGTTTATTTTTATTTTTTTTATTTTAAAGATGCAGAGTACAATTCAGGGTTAGGTATACAAATGTACCCTTGTACATGTACCCTTGTTGATTGTTTAGTATTTTGAAGGCATAAGTTAAGAAGTGCTGGCCCACCAGTTATCAACAAGGGGACCTGAATGAAGCATATTTGTATACCTAACCCTTAGCTGTACCCCACAATATCAAAATAAAAAATGTAGATTAAATAATAAAAAAAAAAAGAAAAAGAAACATAAAGTAACATCTGAGAAATACCTGTGTTCAATAAATCTTAGCTATTTACTCTTAAAAAAAAAAAAAAAAGAAGAAGTACTGGCCCCAGGCTGCAGCCTGGGAATCATATACATATGACGTGACTAGTCAGGTTATCCTGGGGCCTAAAATCCAGTGGGCAAGGCACTGGCCCAGGGACCACAAAACTGGGCACTGTGGAAAAGGACCATTAGATGTCCAAAAGCATGCACAATAGCCTTGCAAATGAAAGCAGGCTTCATGTAGGAGTTGCCACGTAAATGGGGCTCTGGAGATGGGTAAAATTTGTGCAGGTAGAGATGGCTACAGAAATCATTAGGAGTAAAGGGAGTGGCTTGAGGAAAGAATGTCTCTGGGATCTTTTAGGATAAGAGCAGCTGCTAGAGCTGGGAAGCTGGTTGAAGCCAGTGGGGGTATAGGTGCTAACTGGAGAACTTTTGAGCTTTGGTTTCCATTTGTAAGCAGAGGGAATCATTAGCATTTTAGAGCAGGGAAGAGAAGGATGCTGAGCTGTACTTGGAGAGCTCCATCTGGCTGTACCATTTCAAACACATTGGAATAGAGAGGCAGAGCAAGGGGTAGACCAGCCAGGGTGGGGTTTGGTCATCTCAACAGGAGGGAAAGAAGCACTAGTCCGGGATTGTTCCAGACAAAGGGGAAGGGAAGGGCCATCGCTGAGAGCCCCTCATGGGCAGAACAGGCAAGGGAGAGATCAAAAGTTTGCCTGTGGCCTCTGCGGAAGTCTATCCGGTGGGTGAGAGAGGGGTTTCTCCTCCAAGTATCTTGAGGGACTTCTTTAAAGTGTCTTCTTTGTTTGAATTTTTAAATTTTACTTTTAAACGTGTGGCGGCAGAAGCAGTTATTTGAAGTATGTTTTTATCAAAAAGTTTTCAAAGAGCTTTTTTAAAGCACAAAATCTAAGAAATATTAGGATGTCCATTAAGGGAAATGTCTCCAATTGTTTCCACTGTACATCTAAAGATTCCTTTAAAGGGAACAACTCTGTGACTCACCGATACCGTGGTATGTGGTAAATCAGAGGTCGCAGGACCTTTCTGGGGTGAGATTGGGCGTGTGTGGGCCGAGTGTGGAGGGGAAGGCGGATGGAAAAGGGAGGCCAGTTCAAGGGAGGCCATGGGACCAGTTTGTTTAGAGCAAGACCACCTGAGCAGGTGTGCAGGGACAGGGAAAAGATGGAGTAAATTGAAGAGATAAGAGAGATAACAAGTGTCCATTTAGAAAACACGTTGTCTGTGTCAGGCCCATGCCAAACGCCCGCATGCTTTGTCTTTTAATTCTTGCAACCCTAATAGTTGGTGCTACTATGGGCCCCACTTAAAGGGGAGGAATTGAAGAGTCTGAAAGGTCAAGTAATTTGTCTGAGGTCACAAAAATAGCAAGTCCTGTAGCCAGATTCAAACCAAGCTCTTTGCCAGCCTGCTGTATTTTCTCAAGAACAAAGGCCTCGAGAAGATTGGAAAGGCTGAGATCAAGGACACTAGTAGCAGCACATTGGCAAGGATTTTTTTTTTTTTAAGTACAAATCCCCAATTTTGTTGAAAGTGCTAGAAAATGTTCCCACACTGATGATGAAATGTAAACACCTTCATGGGGCAATTGAACAATTTATATAAAAAGCATCCAAAGAGTGAATACCCTGGATTCCAACTGTTTACATCCAGGAGCTAAACCAATGGGAATGATCAAGGTAGGTACAAAGATCTGGTTTTAATGATGTTCATCATGGTGTTACTTATATGGCAAAAAATCAGAAACATCCCAAAAGTCTGAAAACCAAAGAACAGTTAGTGTTGGTGTCTTCTCATAGTGAAATAATATGCTACTTTAAAAGACTATGGAAAAATATATTAAGATGGAATTACTTCATAATACACTGTAAAATGAAAAGGGGTTAGGGCAGTAACTAGATGAATCTAGTAGACATCTGTAGGTATATACAGGGACAAGATCTGTAAGGATGCATTCCAGAATGTTAACACCAGTTGTCTGGTGAGTGGTAGGGTCTTGAGGGTTGGGGTCTTCCATGCAGCATGGGATTTGGAGTTGTAGAAAAGGCACCCCTTTGGGCCCCAGTTCTTGCTGAGAATGTCCCAGACCATCAGGAGTCTCCTCTGTCTGCACAAATGGCATATCCCAGAACACTGTTTTTAGGGCAGACACTGAACTTCTGTAGCTTTGCGGCCACCCATCTGTAAAGGGATTCTGAGAGCCAGTGAATTTAGGGAACACTCAACAGCAACCCCCTCTTGGGAGGGCACAGCCTTAGGATATCTGTGCTTCTGGGAAGTCCTGCTGTAGATACTTGTTCAACATGGTCCAACCCAGCATGTTTCAGACCCATCTGATAGTACAAGTCTTTGTTTAGGGCATCTATTGCCAGGAATGTGCCAAAGGAAGCCCACCCTTAAGGACACTTGAGAGTCTTAGTGCTTGGGACCCTCAAGTGGTCCTCGCCAGCATGTCTACCTTCATGGACAGACTCTTAGAGGCAGCCCAGCCTTTTGGCTGCTCTCTGTCCCCTGGTCTATGAAGCCCTGGTCAGAGCTGACCATGTATTGACCCTCTCCTGCCACATGGCATGGTCCTTACAAGTGCCCTTCTCTCCCATGTCTTACTTGATGTCTAGGATCCTGACTTATTTATCTTTGTGGACCCCTGGCCTGCACACAGGAGGGGACTGGCACCCACCACCACCGCCAGATAGCCCACTACAACCTACGGTAGGAGCACATCCGGCCTCTTGTTTCTTTAGCTTGGCCTGCAGATAGAGCCATTGGCCTAATTCTAGTCTTTGCCCCAATGTCACCTCTCAGAGAGGCCTTCCCTGACCATTGGGTTTTTAATTGCACACATGTACCCACACACTCTGTTCTGCTCCCCCTGAGCTTCCTGGCTCTGATATATACTATGATTTTCTCATTTCTTCCTTGTGGGTCTCCTCCCATGGAACCTACATTCTACATGGGCAGGGATTTTTCCTCGTTTTGTTCACTGTCGTATCCCCAGAAGCAGGCACGCTAATATCAGTTGAATACGTGAAGGAACAGATATAATTACAGCCAACACCTAACACTGTACCTCCCATGTGGCAGTCACTGCTCTAAGTGCCTCATAGCTTTTAATCCTTATGACAGCCCCTTGAGGATGGGAATTATTAGCCTCATTTCTCAGCGGGGGGATGCTGAGGCCCAGAGAGGGAAAAAGTCCTGCGAGGGACAGACAAAGGTAAAAGGCATATGCTGACAGACAGGCACACACACAGGCATGGAGGCCCAGAGGGCAGGCAGAACAGGGGCCACTGGAGGTGTGGAGTCACTGCACTGGAAAGGGAACCTGAAGCCAGAGAAGGAGACAGGAGATAGTTCAGAGCTTTGAAGTCATGCTAGGAGGCCAGGATCAGCCATAGCCTGAGGATCTCAGCCCCGGTGCCAAGACACTCCAGAGCCTCCCAGTCAGTTTTAAGGTGTGTCACAAGGAAATTGCAACTAGTGAGGCTTAGACACTAACATTTGCTGGTCCGTCATTCTCATCTGCTGGAGCAGAGGCAAGGCCCTCCCCTCAGTAAGCCCCAGTCTTCCTGTGCCTCTGTGGGCAGAGGTGTGGTGAGATTGGGGTACTGGAACACCTTCTTCCCCTTTCTCACCTCCAGTATATTTTGGTTTTCATAGAAATCTGAGTCTGATCACTGGAATGTTTCCCATGTGTGAATGTCCTCTTTCAGATCTGGGCAAGGACAGCCTAGGAGCCTCTGGGGGTGGAGAGTAGTACCCTGAGCTCTGCATAAGGGGTCAGTGTGATAGGGTGTCTGTGTCCGTGAGCTAATCCACGGCAGCCCTGGGGGGAGAGGGGAGTTACTGGACATTGCAACCAAATAAGAGTCTCTTGCAGTAGTTCAGGCAAGTGACCATAGGGATCCAGATGTCTGTTGACAACGGGGACAATGTGTAAGAATATTCCCTGCAGCAGTTAGTGATGGGCCAGATGTGGGATCAAAAGGGAGGAGAAGGGGTGATGTGGACATGGGGGGCCACAGGGGGATGGTGACAGGTGATGAGTTCAGCATTGAACTTAGCTGAAAATACTAAGAGCCTGGTGTCAGCTGAGATCATTCTTGCTGGTCCCTCAGAAATTCTGTGTGGCACATGAGACCTGTCCAGACCCTCATGTACCAGCATCAACTACAGATCCTGTTGACTAGGTTCCCTGATGTGAATTGGAGCATTGTCAGCAGATTTACCAGCCGTCCTGGTGTCGATTGACATATGACATTGGCTAATTGTGTTGTCATTGCTGGTGCTGCCCCCATGAGCAGACTGAGGCAGTTTGTCACTTCCTAGTAAATCCTACCCATCCCTGGCCACCCTTACTTTTCACTGACCCCCTTCTATGTATCTTCTGCTTCAGTCAAGCTATTCCTTCACCCACCTAAAAAACGAGGAATCAAGGCAGGCCCTGAGGAGACAATGCAAATGGAAAGACGCCCTTCATGCCACCTGACCCTTACCTTCCCTCAGGGAAAGCAGATATAAAACAAAGCATCCTATGTGTTAGGATCTCCTGGGGCAGAGTGTGGGCTACCGTGAGATCATCTGGCAGGGGGGACTTGGTACTCCACTTGGGGATAGGGCGCAGTTGAGGAAAATATCCCTAAGAAGGAAGACTTCAGCTGGGACCAGAAGATGACTAGAAATGGACCAGGCAGAGGACCGAACATCCAGGCAGTGGAGGGGGTAATATGCACAGGTGGGTAGAGGAACTGAAGAGTGTGCATATGAGACAAGGTGAAGATGGGGGTGGGAATTAGCTCTGTTCCAATCCTGCTGGGAGGGATTTTGGACTTGATTTGAATATCAAGTGGCAGCCATGGCTGGGTGTTGAACGGTGGCATGGCATGATCAGATGTACCGTGTTCAGTAGGTCCCTGGCTGCTATGTGGAGAGTGTCTGCAGAGAGGTGGCAGGTGAGGCTGCAGATGGGAGACTGTTGCATCCCTGTTGGGGTGAGGGTGAGGACTAGGGTGGGAGAACAGGTTCAGAAAGAAAGGGTTGGATTTGAGAGAGGTTGAGTATTTTGTGATCAACTGTGGGAATGTGGAAGAATCAAGGTAGAACCCCAGGGTCTTGACTTGAATAGCTGAGACAGAAGAATGCAGGGTAGCTGGCAGAAGAATGCATTTCTAGGGCAAAGTGTTCCATTTCCAAGTAGAAATGTCCATGGTGGTGATGTTTGAGCTCAAGAGCAAAGAAGAGGTGGGAGCTACATATAGGTGCTGTTAGCATTGGGGTAATAATTGAAGGCATGGATTGGGTTGAGTTTGCCTGAAAGAAGGTGTAGAATCAAGAGAGGAGCCCACAGGACCCCTGAGACATTGGGGCAGATTCAGAAGGAAGACCTGGGTAAGAGATCAAGATGAAGCAACTAGAAGAGAAGAAAAAAAATTCAACAGGTTGTTGATCCAAAAGGCACCAGAAGTCGGTGTTGTGAAGGGAAAACTGGATACTGGCCTTCTTGTAAGACATCCTGGTGAAACAGTGGCCAAAAGGGGTCCTCTGGGTCTATCCCTGGAGGAGGCTGTGACATTGACTGTGCTGTGTCCCTGGTCGGGCAACCAAGACCAGATTGTAAATGATCAGGAGGTACAGAAGCTGAGGGGCCAGTGAAGTCAGATTGTGAAGAGGTGTGTAGATGTGAAGAGAGGGGTCCACACCAGCTGTTCACCACACCTCCCTCCTCCCCAAGCACCCCAGAGGCCAGGCCAGACCCTTCTCCATGCCTCAGGCTTCCCCCATTCCCTCCACTGCTGACTTCTTGCTGCCCATGTGCATGTTCGGACTGCACTCTTTGGCACTGAGTCTGCATTTCTTTGTCCTGTTAGTATTGTCTTGTTGAAGCGTTGGTTTCCTCTTCCCAACCAGAACATCTTTGAGGTCATAGACCCCTCTTCTTATGTCTTTCCTGTGGCACCTATCACCACCTTCTTGAGTATGTATTAAATGTTAAATAAATGGCTGGTTTTCAATCAGCCAGCGTCAGGCCATTCCTGGACATCTGTCATTTACAGAACAAAGGATGTCTCCCCAGTGAGTCAAATATAACATCTGACTAGTCTTTGTTGATGCTTTTCACATGTCCTTGAGTAAACATTGCCTATTCCTAGATGAGTAAGCCTTCTTTGCTTCTGTCAGTGGTGAAAACCATTGACCGTCAAGGTCAACCCTATCTTTGTAAATCACCTGTAGATTCTAGCAATGAAGTCAACCCTGGACTCGAGTTCTTGGTTGTCTTACGATGCCAACCAGTTGCACACAGGGAGTGATCCAGTTCTGGGTTCCCAGTGTTATTCTCTGAACTCATTTGTTGTGCTGCACAGTTGTGGCCTTGGCCTAGTAGCACAGCCGAAAGTGTATTACCATTTATTCTGCAAGTCAGGGTTGATCAAGCTGAGCGATAACCTAATCATAGGATACTGACCACCAACTTGCCTGCATTGAAGTTTCTTCAGTAGTTATTCTTAAATGAGAGAACTGAAAACCATGCATTTTCATTGTAGTGTGCCTCTCTTTCATCTTTGAAATTTGCAAACATGCCCCATTGTGTACCCAATAAAAACTTTGATGTGCCAGTGGCTGCAGTGGTGGTTATGAGGGACATTACAGCTTTGGGAATGGTGCAGAGCAATGATGTCACCCATCTGCCCCTTGGCACCCCTTGTCATTCCCTCCTGGCAGATGCTGTTCACAGTGGACGCCGAGTCGCACATGATTTTTTTTCCATGTAGCTCAGCCCTCTCCAGGTAACACAGGAAAGTGCATCTTTCTATCCAAACCAACAGTTACAATTGGGAATTGCATGGGAAATTCTCAGACTTTGTCTTACGCCAACTTTTTTTTGAAGTTACTACCGACTGCCAAATCTTTTGGGACACTTAGAACAGTATCAAGTACTGGCCAGGGACTATTTTCAAGCCATGTGATTCTAGGGAGGGCTTGTCTGATGTGAAGTGTGTCAGACTGGTGGCTTTGTTTCTAAGGGAGTTGGAATGAGCGATGATGGTCCGATTGCATTTGGCATCCTGCTCCTCTTCCCGCAGATCCTAACTGGGCCAGTTTGAACTTGGGAGCCCTCATGTGCATCGAGTGCTCAGGGATCCACCGCAATCTTGGCACCCACCTCTCCCGAGTCCGATCTCTGGACCTTGACGACTGGCCAATCGAGCTTATCAAGGTGATGTCATCGATTGGGAACGAGCTGGCAAACAGCGTATGGGAAGAGAGCAGCCAGGGGCGGACAAAACCCTCGTTAGACTCCACAAGGTAGGAACTTAGAAGGCGAGTGGCTCTGAATGCGCCTTGCCAACAATTAGACAACTGGAAATGACCTTAATGACAGCCACGATTGGAACAGCCCTGGCAACCTGTAGGAATGCCGATTAACCCAGCATGGAAATGTCTATATTGAAAATTGGTCTTAAGCAGACATGGATAATTCAGACTCCTTAATTTTTTATGTTTGTTTTTAGGCCTTGGGGATTTCTCTCCCCCTCTTAGAAATGTGTTAAGCTCCTAATCTTATGAATATATTACTTTAATTAATACATTTCTAATAGGCATAAGCTGTGCTGTTAATGCTAATTATGAATTTTTGATTCTTTAATTTTGTTATTCTTATATCTTTGATAAGCATCTGCTCCATAGATTCCCCCCCACAAGTTATTTTTATGGTGACAAAATATATATTATTTTCTAAAATATATTTCTAACACATTTAATCAACCAAGTTCGGCATAATGTATGGTGACTCCTCATTAATGTTAATTGTTATCCAGTGTAAAAAACGCATTTATTTTGTGGCCATTTAGTTTCTCATTTTTCATTTACAGCTATTATAAACCGTTTTTGAGTACACATACATATTTAATGTTCCTAAGAGGTGATGAAACGGCATGTCTTCTGAGAAGGCGTATTTCATAGAGGCAGACTGGACCATTTCATCTCTGTAGTTGTCTAAAGCAAGTGGCTCCCAGGGTTGCTCAGATGCTGTGTGTGTTTTTTCTCCCACATATGAAGTAGGGGTTTGAGGTTTGCTTTCAGCATTCGCCTCTCAGGTGTGTGAAGAGATGAAGGGTGAGGAGATGTCTCCCATCATTAGCACTCTTCAGATTTCTCTGGTTTGTTTTGCTGGTGATCAGATAAAATGAAAGTTCAAGTGGTAATCTCTGGTAAAGCCACAGAAGTCGGTTTCTACCACTGAGCAATAAGAATGTGAAAAGAGTTGGTGGACTTTAATTCATTAACACTGAAAAATGAATTTGTGGTGCCACCTTTGGCTCACTGAAGAGAATGAAGCTGGTATGTTATTAATCTTGTTCTTCGTGTTAGGTATCTATAGGAGGGTTTATCTGTTTAAAATGGCATGGGTTGATACAGGAGCTATTTCTGAGCTATACTATAGAATGTAAATACAGGTGACTTTCTTACAAACAGAAGAAATGGCATGCTTCAAAAATTATTTTTCTTGATTTGTTTAACACTACTGTAGACGTTAGCTGGGTCGACTATGAGCATGCTTAGAAGACTATTTCATGTTTTAATATCTATTTTTCATAAGTATAGTCACATTGAGGAAATTTGGGTCTGAAAATGAAAAATGATTGGAAATTAGATTTTGCTTAACGTGTGAATGCAGAAAACACTGAAATAAGTTGGAAAAAAATTAACTGTGCATCTTACTGTTTTTGTGCGAAAGGAACACATATACTATTTTTAATATGAGTTTAAACTTCTTTTTCCATCCATTAAAATTAGAATTAGAATAATTAGAAACAAAGATGTGGGTTAATTTTTTAATGGATAAATATGTTAATTTCAGCATCATGCATAAGTTAAAATTGTGTGTATATAGGTATTTTATAGTTACAGTTTGTATATTTGAATCAAGCTCTTGAGTGTATAACTTAGTCTTCTATCTAGTGTTGCATACATCACATCTTTACATTTTAGAGTCATATTTCAAAGACTTTCTTTCTCACAAATGGAGTGATTGTAATTAAGTTCCGTCTTTTCTTTGGTCACATTGACTTTCCTAAAGAGCGGTGCTGAATTATCATTCTCCTCCAAGGCTGTGGTGATGGTGATGTGGTTATGTGTTTCCAAAGGTAACTTTTGAGTTTCTAAATTCTGTTCGTGTCTATGAAGATAAATATATATGAGAATTGAATGGGGGGTTTTTGTGCCTTTGGTAATTCTCCCAGGGAGCTTTGTTTTCAATTGAACTCAGCAGATATTCATTGAGCAGTTTCTCATAGAAAAGAAACGATAAATGATGGTTACAACTCCACAGTGATTGGTGAACATTCTCAGGACTGGCTGAGGATACTAGGGCTTGGTAGTATTCATGGAGTGCAGGGATTCGTACAGTTGGTATGCTCTGAGAAGCTTCACTGAAGAAATGGCATCTGAACTGGACTCTGAAATTGGTGGTGATTCCCAGGGCCATGGGGTGAGGGGAGGTATGCTGAAGAGTGGGAGATGACAACATGGTGGGAAGTCCCAGACTCTGGGGAAGTTGCCTACTGGTGAACCTGTGAATGCATCACCCATGGGTCAGGACCCTCCCTGTGAATGAGTAGGATGGGGATAGATGAGGCCAAAACAGAGCAGAAACCTGGGAGGACCTCTCAGTCAGGGCTGGTATCTTAAGAAGGCCTTTGGGGGTAGGGCAGAGGGAGTGGTTTGCTCTGTTTATGTGTACTGTATGTTCCCAAGAGGACTAAAAGCAGCCAGCAAGGTCATTGAAGGGGACAGAAACAAGAGGCAGGAGGCCAGTTGGACGGTTCTGATCCTGGTGGAGCATACAGAAAGCCTTAGATACACTATCAAAGCCAGGCGCCGTGGCTCATATCTATAATCCCAGCACTTTGGGAAGTGGAGGCAAGAGGATTGCCTGAGTCCAGGGATTCGAGACCAGCCTGGGCAATTTGGTGAGACCTCATCTCTACAATAAATCAAAAAATTATCCGGGTGTGGCGGTGTATGCCTGTGGTTCCAGCTACTTAGAAGGCTGAGGTGGAAAGATCACCTGAGCCCAGCAGGTTGAGGCTGCTGTGGCCATGAGTGTGCCACTCCATTCTGGGTGACAGAGTGAGACTCCTACTCAAAAAAAAAAAAAAAAAAGGAAACACTCTCAAAAGCAAAAACAACTCAGTCCCGTAGTATAGAAGTAACTCAAACACCAATCACCATTACCACCTACTGCACTTTATTTAAACAAAAATTAAAAACTCAAAGTCTGGGCTAGAATTTCCACATAGAATTCTGTCCCCGATACAAGAATGGCTATCTGGTCTGGATCTTGCCTTTCTAAGCCACCCTCACCCCTCCCCCTCCTCATTCCACCCACTTTGGTCTCTCTGCAGAACCTATGATTGTTAGTAGAAACAGCTGGAAGGTCCTTTTAATGTGGCCCTAAGGTAATACCAAAAAGAAATATTTTAATAAATTTCTATCTCTATCCAAGGAAAAGCCAAATGCAATATATTCTAATTCTTTGAAAAAGGGCCCAGCTGTTTTCCCGAGGAGCTCTAGTCCATTCCATCTTGTTCAGAAGATTCATTCTGACAGTGGAATATAATTAGAAATGTGCTGTTCCTCCCACCCACCCCCCAACACACATATACTTCTCTCTCTCTCTCTCTCTCTCTCTCTCTCTCTCTCTCTCTCTCTCTCTCTCATTCAGGAGCATGGGGAGTAGAATATAGCAGATCTTTCTCCAAAGAAATAACACACATTGGAGTCACCCAGACCTGCGGGCGAGTTAGGAAAACAGGCGCCTTTGAACAGCTGGCTGGCCTTCTGCTTGTTGTCCCTGCACCCCTGATTAGGCCAGCTTAGGACGGCTTATAATTGGTTCCAGTGATTCTCAGCCGCCCTGAGAACTGCCGTTCAAACTTGAGCAGCATCGTGATCAATCGAAGCTGACGGCGGCTGAAGCAGTATTGACTTCCCATTCCTAAACAGGGGAATCATTAGTCAAGAAAAGCATCTTTTAATTACTCCCAGGAAGGGGAAAAAAAGTCTTTTTGGATGGATTCTGTAGCAACTGCCATTTTTTTCCCATTGCATTCGATATTAAATTTATTGTCACAGGAGGGGAAAGGATGCTCTTCATCCCCCTCTGTAATAGGGGTTTAATTTGGAAAAAGAAATGCATTAGAAGAGAGATCAATGCTACAACAATTAACTACATCTGGGGTGGATTCAGAAGTCCCCTCTCTAATTGCTATTGATACCATTTAAGCACACACTTAAAATATTGATTTTAAGTAGGGAGTTGAAGTGGTGTCGAGGTGGTAATGGTAGACAGAATTAACTAGATTTTAGGGATTTAAGCAGGGGGCAGTCTCTTGTATGCAGGACCAGGACTTCATGACGCTCCTCATGTGTGTTTATGTGTTGTACATGACATAGTGTGTTGTATAGAGTCGAGCAGCTAGGCTTAGGGCCACCAGGTGGGCAGAGCTCTGGGTTCCAGTGTTAGGACACATGGCGTTACTGTCAGAAGACATTGCTGAGCCCCTTTGAAATGAAAGAATAATAAGCTCAGTGGTAACGATATTAAAACAGGCATGTGAATATTTCTTGAGTGAATGAATGATTGAACAATGAATGAGTGAAAGAGGGAACTGGTCATCATGGAACATGTGTCAGGTGCTCTTGTTACATGGAGGCCTCAGAATTCCTCATGTGTTCATGAGTGAAATTGGCGCTTTGACATTTGCAGCACAAGCGAAGTCATCTTGATAAACCTACCTGCACACCTGCTCTCCCTCGCCACGCAGCAGGGTTTCAGGGCTACACGGCAGCACTGTGGCCCGTTGTTCTTCTTTATCATTATCCTTGTTTCACTTAGAAGCTTTTAGGATTGACTGCAGGGAAAATAATTTCCTCCCAGGACCGAACAGAGCCCTCTGGTGCCGCATTCCTCTTGGCAGAAGCCATACTCTCCTAGGCTATGCCGGTCTCCTTCCTTTATCTCCCATTTTATCTCTCAGTGTCAAGGCATTTGGCCTGCCAGGCCCTGCAGGGACATTGCTATTTGCATTTCATTGCAGGTAACCTGTTTACATGGCGGTTTGGGAGCCTGCTGATTTGGGCCAGGAAATCAAAGGAACCTGGAAGTAGAGAACTGTGTTTTCTATTCTGAGAAAGAGCTCTTGAGAGAAGCTCTAAGCGCAACTGAAATCACCCATTACCTCTTTGATGCCACTTGGAAGGGAACCGAGTTTGCTGATTTAGTATGCATTCTTTCCCCTTTTTTTAGCCTCCTTTTTCTTTTTTGTTCATTATGTGTAAGTTCACCTCCGGGCCTAAACTCCCTTCTTGTCTTTAACCTATAAAAAGATGTCGCCTTCGATAGGAAGATTTGGGGCCCAACATCAGAAATCTGCGTGGGAGAGACTGGCCGCACACTTCCAGATGGAACAAGTCTGCCCAGTGATGTGAGTTCCATCTCTTTTTGATTCCGGAACTCCACTTTCATCTTATTTATGCACATGGAGATATTGATAAAGGGGAAATGTATCCAAACTGAAAATAATTGGATCCCTACAGCTAACTCTGAGATATTAAAAGCAGTACCACTTGGCTGTGTCTTTGTCTTGTTAGGTTTGATCATAGGATCACAATATAGTAATCTCAGGCTCAAATTTCTGGCATAAAGATGCACTGTTCCAAATGTGGCCTCAGGGAACATGACTGCCCACACAGCCCCGGGATTGTCTCATCTTATTATTTTTCAACAGTTCTTGGCCTGCTGGGGTCAATGTTTTGTCTCTTTTGAGTGTTCCTCTATGCTTGACACCTTTTCCTATTTTCTTTCTTTAAAAAAAAATGAGGAGGGGGAGAAATTGGAAAAAAAAATAAAAAAGACTTTGCTGTGATGACCAGAGTCCATCTGCAGTTGGGTGGCATCTGCTCCCCACATGTCACTTCCCTCATTAACAAGCAATTGAATTAATTAAATGCTACTCAGAACACGCATAACAAGCTACCGGCAGTGTCCAAATTAGCACTGATAATCAAGGATGATTTCCTTTATTATCCTGCTAAGTGGTGTGCAGACTCTGATCTCCCTGTCTGCCCTCATCTATTTACATACCCCCAGCTCCTGCCTTTGGAAGCGGAGGTTATCTTACCTAGTTAATTTGCCACGATCACCGAGCATGGCGGATTGATGCCCTGCCCCCGCCGCCACCACCGTGCTCAGGCCCCCTCCCCGCCTGCCCTCCCCCAGCCCCAGCCTTTGTATCTCAAGCTCACTGATAAATTAAAGGCCACCCCTGTGGTCTCTCAAGTGAGTAATAGAGGCAGAAATTTCATTTTGCAACTGGCTGATTTAATGATCCAAAGGGTAATTAATGGCCTGATTATCTTAATGTTAAATATGTCCGGCAGCAATTACTGTGACCTCCCGCTTGTCAAGGTCCGGGCTGTGCTCTTCTTTCAATTAAGTTCTCTGGGGCTTAATGGTATGAATAAACTCCTCTGATTCTATCATCCCGGACGCAGAGGGTTCAGGGAGCTGGGGGCTCGTTTGGAGTTTTAATCAGCCTGTCTTCTACTCCGGCGATCAGAGTTAACAATTATAACAAGGACAGTTTAACTTTCTTCTTCCCCCTGCAAACCCCCACTCCCACCCCCCATGTACACACATACATACTTTTTTATGTGATTTTATTTTATTTATATTCATGTCTTTATTTCAGTGCTCTGAGCAAGAATTCTGTCTGTGGAAGAAGCCACTGTGCTCTGTGAGGCTCGTCTCTTCCAATATAAATTATCATGTGAACACTGTGGTTTTTCTGTTTGACAGGCTTAATTAATTGGCAGGAGCCCCCGAAAATGACAGTGCCACTAATTGCAACTCAAAGTGAATTTCTGTCACTGTAGCGTGCCTGTCAGCGGGCATGCCCTGGCCCTAGCTGCAGAGCGGGTCCACCTCCTGGTTCCCCATCCAAGCAGGGACTGTGTCCTGCTCCAGCCACAATAGTGGCAGGCTCCTCTGAGGAGCTGTGGGTTTGCAGGCATACCGTCTGCTTGCAGGAGTGACATTTACTGCCAATAAAGTTTATACATCCTCAACTCTGCAAATGCAACAGCTGCTTGGAGACCACAGCTTTTACGTAAGGCATTTTAGCAACTTCTCTTAGCAAGCCAACTTGGAATCAGAGAGAGAACCATAACTTACTTAGCAAACCCTTCATGACTGGACAGTCCTCATTAGCGCATTGCTAAATATGCTTGAGTTTACTAGAGCTCTGGGCCCACACCAGAAATATTCTACTATAAATATTAAGCCAATTAGGAAAATGTACAAATGAGCAGTACATTAACACTGCCTTAAAAATAATACCTGTAGATTACAGTTGACAACAGATAAAGCAATTCATCCAGTAAACCACGATCAGGGAGCTTGGTGGGAATTCATGCTCAGCTTCGCTACTTTCAGATTTAGCTCTCCATATAGACTAGCTCTAATTATAAGAAAGGTGATTTTAAGAAGAGTCTCCATAAGGTTAAATATAATGGGTTCTGCTTTTTAAAGGATAACTGTACTTACATTTGCCTTTGAACCAGATGGACAAAATGGTGCTATTGGTTTATTGTACTGCCTGCTGCACTTGAACCCATTATTTATCTGATCCTTTAGGAAACCACTATGTGCTGGGAGCCAGCTTTGCTACCAGAGAGCTATCTTGGGTTGAAAATCTTTATCATTTGCTCTCTGAAATGTAGCCTTAGTGACAATTAAGGAGTTTCTGATTTTCAAGCATTTTTACTATCACTGGTAGATGAGAATGCAAGTATCAACTGCCTTCTAGGCATCCTGACCAACGATCAACCCCATTTCTACTTGTGAGAGTATATGAAGGGATAGAATGGGTAGTTTCACCTTTTTAGGCTTGAATTAAGTAACAGGAGCCAATACATGCTGCTTCGATTTTGATTCCTCCAACAGTGGAACATTTTCCAAAGGGCTGTGTCTTCAGTGGTGTTCTGTTTATTTTGCACCAGAGACTCTCTCACTTTTAAAGAACCTTTTCTCTTTCTTCTTCTTCATAATGAAGGGGAAGGAGGCACAAACATGCCCAAGGTCCACAGTGCCATGTGAGTTTTTCCTTAGCCCGGAGCCATCCTATGAGTATGGATTATCCCCATTTGCAGTCATTTTCCAGGATCACACAGGAGCGTGGGACAGACCACTGGAACCAGGATCTGACTTGGGATGCCCCTCTGAGGTCCTTCTGCTGACCTTCTTCTGCTTACAACTTACAGTCAAATCCCACATCTGTTGTGGCATCTAGAGAAACTGTTGTGTTTAGCAGTATCCCTTCCCTCTCCCTGGTCCAGCTCACACTCAATTTTTACCGTATTACACATTGTGTGTCTATGTATATATATCAGTGTAAACTTATTATGTGTAATAGTAATCTTTCCATGTATAAAATCTAACAGCCTCACTCATAGTAACTTAAGAATAATAAAGCATCATTTTGTTCCGTTCGCATTCATGTTGCAAAGCTGACCTGCTAAGTCACACAGTTATGACTCTGAAGTCTTAATTCCCTGTAGTCATTGCTCATCCTAAGAGTTTCTACGGAAGGCAGTGCTGAGAACTCTAAACATCTGGTTCTGCCAACAGGGGTACAGGATTCAAGCCCTAGCTTGTCATATAACCACATCCTGCTTCTGCCTGAGCTTCCTCCTGCCAATGACCCTGACCCTGCCTGTTGAAATGTGGAGCCTGTGTTTCAAAGACCCCACAATCATATTTATTATCTGCATGAGGAAATATGGAGCTGGCCAGAGAGTTTCATATTCTAGTTCCATGGCCAGCATCTTCTGTGATTTTGATATAAGAAACAGAGTAATTTCTCATTTGTGAAATGAAACTGGTCATTATTTCTACCCCCTTAATCACTAGAGTTCATGATTTTAAAAAATCATGTTTATGAAATTTCCAGGGCTCCTTTTACCTGAGAAACACGATCAGCTTTGTGCCTGGGTCACACATGCTGACAGTGAGAGGGACAGTGGCCCATGCCTGCCCTGAGGCCTGGGGAGTACCTGTTGATACAGAAGTTGTGGTTCATATTTATTTTGCTTTGTGTCTGTATAGTAGTTCATTGAAGTATCAGCATCACATGAAAAGATATGTTCTGGAACCCCACCCTAAGCCTACCCAATCAGCATCCCTGGGATAGGATCCTATGATGTGTTTGAACTCTCTAGTTGATTCGTAGGCATATTAAAGCTTGAAAAGCACTCATCTACATTAAGTAGTAAAAACACATGAACACAACCCAGCCTCTGTCCTCCCTGTCTTAGCCCAAGTGTCTAGATTTCATCTCTCAGTTCTCGAGACCCAAGTTTTCTACTTTGTTTAAACCAGATTCCAGTCTGGTCTGCGATATCCAGTATACCATCCCAGCAGGTATTACAGTCAAAGAGCATCTCTTTGGCCACAGTACTAGCGGATTATACTCTGTGATGAAATGGCATTGAATGCAAAGAATGCAAGGTTGGTTCAACACACAAAAAAATCAATCAGTGGAATGGAACACACCACATTAATAAAACAAAGGGGGAAGCTGGGCTCGGTGGCTCAGCCTGTAATCCCGCGCCTTTGGGAGGCTGAGGTGAGTGGATTGTCTGAGCCCGTGGGTTCGAGACCCGCCTGGGCAACGAGACCTCATCTCCACAATAAATCAAAAAATCAGCCGGGTGTGGTAGTGCATGCTTGTAATTCTGGCTACTTGGAAGGCTGAGGTGGAAGGATCGCCGGAGCCCAGCAGGTCGAGGCTGCGGTGGCCGGGAGCGGCCACTGCACTCCAGTCTGGGCGACAGAGTGAGACTCCAACTCAAAAAAAAAATAAAAAAATTAAAAAAAATAATAATAAAACAAAGGGGGAAAAAATTCTTCTCAAGAAATACAGAAAATACATTTGACAAAATTCAGTACCCTTTCATGATAATAAACACTCAGCAAACTAGTAAAAAGGAAATTCTCTGAACCTGACAAAAGATATCTATGAAAAACTTACAGCTAACATCATATATTATGGCAAGCTTTCTCCCTATGATCAGAAACAGGACAAGAACGTCACCACTTCTACTCAACATTGTACTGGAGGTTCAAGCCCGGAAATTTAGTAAGAAAAAAAAACCAAAGACATACAGATTAGAAAAGAATAAGTTAAGCTATCTCTAGCTGTAGATGACATAATCTTGTACATAGAAAATCCTAAGGAACTCACAAGAAACAGAGCTTATAAACAAGTTCAGGCAAGATTGAAGGGTACAAGAGTGATATACAAACAAAACCCAGTTGTATTTCTGTATGCTAACAATGAATAATCAAAGTAAAATTAAGGACAATTCCATTTAGAAAAGCATCAAAAAGAACAATGTACTCAGGAATCAATTTAACCTGTACACTGAAAACTACAAAGCATCGTTGAAAGAAATTAAGGAAGACCTAAATAAATGGAAAGACATTGTGACATTGTGTCCATGCACTGAAACACTAATTACTAAGATAGCAGTACTCTCCAAATGGATGTTCAACAAAATCACTTTCAAAATCTCAGCTGCCTTTTTTTTTCTTTTGGCAAAAATGACCAAGCTGATTCTAAAATTCATATGGAAATGTAAGCGACCTTTAAATAGGCAAAACAATCTTGGTTTGGGGTTTTGTTTTGTTTTGTTTTGTTTTTTTGAGTTGAATTCTCACTCTGTCACCCAGGATAAAGTGCAGTGGTATGCTCACAGCCACCGCAGCCTCAACCCGCTGGACTCAAGCGATCCTTCCATCTCAACTTTCCAAGTAGCTGGAACTACAGACATGCACCACTTCACCCAGCTAATTTTTTTATTTATCATAGAGACACAGTCTCACCAAGTTTCCCAGTCTGGTCTCAAACCCCTGGGCTCGGGTAATCCTCTCGCCTTTGCCTCTCAAAGTGCTGGGATTACAGGCGTGAGCCACTGTGCCCAGCTTTTTTTTTTTTTATTTATTAGAAATAGGTTCTCATTGTGTTGTTCAGGCTGGTCTTGAACTCCTGGCCTCAAGCAGTTCACCTACCTCAGCCTTCCAAGTGGCTAGAGTTACTACTGCACCAGTGGCATGAGTCACTGCACCTGACTTCAGCAAGACAATCTTGAAAAGGAATAACAAAGTTGGAGGACTCATACTTCCTTATTATAAAACTTACTACGGTAACCTAAGACTGTGTGATACTGGCCTAAGAATAGACATACAGATCAATGAAATAGAATTACCCTTGCATCAATGATAAACCCTTACATCAATGATCAGTTGATTTCCAGCAAAGATGCAAAGACAACTCAATGGAGAAGAAATAGCATTTTCAAAAATGGTCCTGGGACAACTGGATATCCACATGCAAAAGAATGACATTAGGGCCCGGCGTGGTGACTCAAGCCTGTAATCCCATAACTTTGGTAGGATGAGGCGAGAAGATTGCCTGAGTCCTGGGGTTCTAGACCAGCCTCGGCAATTTGGTAAGACCTCATCTCTACAATAAATCAAAAAATTAGCCAGGTGTGGTGGCATGTGCCTGTAGTTCCAGCTACTTGGAAGGCTGAGGTGGAAGGATCGCCTGAGTTCAGCAGGTCAAGGCTGCAGTGGCTGTGAGCATGCCACTGCACTCCAGCCTGGGCAGGAGAGTAAGACTCCGACTCAAAAAAAAAAAACCAATAACATTAGATCTCCATCTGATGTCATATATAAAAATTAACTCTAGGCAACCCCTTCGGGTCCCCTCCCACTGTAGGAGCTTTTCTGTCCTCTTAATAAATCCTGATTTTAAAAAAAATAGCTCCAAATTAATCAGAGACCTAAGTGTAAAAGCTGCAACTATAAAATTTTTAGAAGAAAACAGGACTAAATCTTTGAGACCTTGGATTAGGCAGTATTCTCTTAGATATGATACCTAAAGTACAAGCAATAAAAGAAAAAAATAGATGAACTGGACTTTACCAAAATTAAATATTTCAGTTCTTCAAAGGACATTCTCAGTAAAGCGACCAGGTGTGGTAGCTTGCACCTGTAATCCCAGCTACTTGGGAGACTGAGGCAGGAAGATCCCTTGAGAACAGGAGTTTGAGACCAGCCTGGTCAAAACAGCAATGCCCCATCTCAACAAAAGTAAAAATTAGCCTGGCATAGTGGTACACACCTGTGTCCCAGCTATTTGGGAAGCTGAGGCAGGAGGACTGCTTGAACCTGGGAGTTTGAGGCTGCAGTGATTTATGATCATGACATTGAACTCCAGCCTGGGTGACAGAGCAAGACCCTGTTTCTAACAAAAGAGAGGATGAGGAAGGCAATGCATAGAATGGGTCAAAAACCTTTGAAAATCGTATATCTAATAAAAGTTTAGTATCCAGAATGTATAAAGAGTGCTTACAACTCAATAATAGAAGGCAAATAATCCAATTAAAATGGGCAAAGAATCTGAATATTTATTTCTCCAAGGGAAATATGTAAATGGCCAATATGAAACAATGCCTAAAATCATTACTTATTAGGGAAATGCATCTCAAAAATGCCACTTCATACCCTCGGATGACTGTGGCAGGTGTTGGTGAGGATGTGGATAAATGGGAACTCTCAGACACTGCAGGTGGGAATGTTAAATGATGCAGCCACTTTGGAAAACAGTCTAGCACTTCCTAGAAAAGTTAAAGCTAGAGTTACCATATAACCCTACCAGGTCATCTCCTAGATCTATCCCTAAGGCAAATGAAGACTCATGCCCACTCAAAAATCTGTACATGGGTACTTATGCAACATTATTCACAATAGCCCAAAAGTGGAAACAACTCAAGTGCCCATCTGTGGAGGAATGGATAAACAAAATGTGGTCTCTCCATAAAATATTATTCCGCCAAAAAGGAATGAAGTATTGATATATATTGCACCGTGGATGAGCCTTGGAACCAGTATGCTAAATGAAAGGAGCCAGACACAAAAGGCCACATATTGTATGATTCCATCTGTGTGTAATAGCTAGCATAGGCAAACTCATAGGAATGGAAAGGAGATTAGTGCTTGCTGGTTCTCGAGAGGGAGGGGCAGTGGGGTATAGGGAGTGGCTGCTTCATGGATATAAAATTTCCTTAGGAGGAAATGGAAATGATCTATTTACATAGTGATGATGGTTGCACAACCTCATTCATATACTAAAATCTGAATTTTGCCCTTTTAAAGTGTGAGTTTTATGGTGTATCAGTTATGTTCTTTTTTTTTTAAGTCAGGGAGGACTATCCAAAGGAGAGCAGATGGGGCAGAGGTGCAGAAGCGTGGGGTGCTTGCCAGGCTGCTGGGGCCTGGGTGGCACCTGAGGCAGCAGGCCATCTTGTCTACCCTTCCTTGGGCCTGAGGAGACAGGAGAGGACTTTACCCAGAGCAGTGCTCAGAGCAGGATGTGCGATGCATCCAACCCTGGCCCCACGGGCGATGGCCCAGGGGAGGGAGAGAGCAGGTGGAAGGGTAGTGCCCGTGCCCAGGACAGTGAGTAAGTCTGAATCAATACTCATCGCCACCAGATAGTGAGGGCCTTCGGGGGCCCTAGGAGAGGCTAGGCCCTTGATAAGTCCTGCCTCATGGAATCCACACAGCAGACTGTCCCCACTCTCCCCCTTTGATGGACTAGAGAACGGGCCTGAGTCTCACTCAGCCTGTGAATGCAGGAGCCAGAATCCGCCTCTCCCCTTGCCCTCCCTAAAGGAAGTCATGACCAGAGGGCAAGGGGAGAGGGAGAGTCGGGGAAATGAAATTCTAGGGGTGTATGTGGGACTTTTAACCAAACCGAATGAGGGGTGTGGGAAAGGACAAGCATCCATGATGATGCTTAGTTTTCTTTCTCGGACCTTTGGGTGGATGGTGAGCAAGCAAAACAAGCAAAAAATAATTCCAGTCTTAAAACTCTGACAATTTGATTTGGGGGTTAATAAAGGAAGAAGTTGGTCAGCCACGGTAGCTCATGCCTATAATCCTAGCACTTTGGGAGGCCAAAGCAGGAGGATTGCTTGAGACCAGGAGTTTAAGACAGCCTGAGCAATATAGTAAGACCTCAGCTCTACAAAAAAAAAAAAAAAAATTAGCCAGATGTGGTGTACTCTTGTAGTCTTGGAGGAAAAGGGAGAGGAAAGGATCACCTGAGTTTAGGAGGTTGAGGCTGCAGTGAGCTTTGAGCATGCCATTCCAGCCTGGGCAACAGAGTGAGACCCCAACTCAAAAAATAAAAAAAAATAGTTGTACACATTCATGCCAGCGATTTGGACATGTTCAAGCACCAACTGCTGGGCACAGCCAAAGGTTAGCCTTGCCTACCCAGTCATGGCTTTGTGTTGAGGTCACTGGACTTTAAGGACAGACTGTCAAAGGCCAGCTGGACAAGGCAAGCCATCCTTGGCTGTAGAGCCCTGAATTTTTCACAAAACTGCCTGAGGCCCCAGAGAGTAGGAGTAGCAATGGCAACACCATGAAAGCCTTCAAATAATTAAATGTAGTTTATAAGTGATATGAAATTTCATCCACTTGGGGTCCAGAAGACAAACATTATCTGGAGTATACATCACTCAATCTTAGGGATCCACTCATATAAAAAAAGCACCTCTATGATACATGTTCTGATGCAAATTACCACAGGGGACACATACATAATCATGATGACTTACCTGGAAGTTTCTCCTCAAGGACTGCCATATGACTTCACACTGATCCTTGCCATCTTAATGAAATTAGGAGATAACTATTTAAAAGCAGAGAAGATGGCACTCAAATAGGGAAAATGATTTGCCTGTAATTAATTTAGCCCAATGACTCTGACCAGGCCTGAGTTAGTCTGAGGACCTAGGAAAAACTGTCAGCCTAGCTTAGGGGCATGGAATTGTGGCTGCAAATGCTACACCTTCTCACACCTCCAGTGGTTTCCTCCTGAGATGCCAAAGCCTAGGATATTCCAATGTAATGAAAATAGCTTCATCCAAAATGCCAATGACAGCTGCTGACCAAAAACTAAACCCACACTGCCGCAGAGTGATCTGGAATGAGCTTCCTCCAGCAGGTCCTTGGCATCCTTTAAGTAGTTAGTGCCAAGGTCTGGACAAGCCTTATAACCTTCCCAGGAGATTTCTGTTGGGACCTGGAGGGGATGAGCAAAGAAAGATGAGTATGTTTTCTTTCTAAATTGCCAGACTATACCTTTCTAAATGCATAAAATGAAAATAAGAATCATCACATACACTATAACATTCTAGAGGAACCAGAGTAGATGCTCAATAAATATTTATAATATTGTGTTACTTTTTAATTTTTTTCCCCAAAAAGTCCATGGCACGTGATTGATAAAACAGAAAGTTGAAGTAAGTGGCCAGCCAAAGGCTCCATGGATTATCAGCCCAGTAGAAGACTATATGCAAAATTAGCCAATGTCAATACTTAGAGAATGTGACATATCATACCTGAAAAAGTAGTGTGCATAAATTACGTACTACAGTGTAGTGCCAGAGCTCATTTAAAAGGTCATAAGAGAGCCGGGCTCAGTGGCTCAGCCTATAATCCCGCGCCTTTGGGAGGCTGAGGTGAGTAGATTGTCTGAGCCCGCGGGTTCGAGACCCGCCTGGGCAGCAAGACTCATCTCTACAATAAATCAAAAAATCAGCCAGGCGTGGTGTAGCGCGCGCCTGTAATTCCAGCTACTCGGAAGGCTGAGGCGGAAGGATCGCGGAGCCCAGCAGGTCGAGGCTGCAGTGGCCGGGAGCGGCCACTGCACTCCAGTCTGGGCGACAGAGTGAGACTCCCAACTCAAAAAAAAATAAAATAAAATAAAATAAATTAAATTAAAGGTCATAAGATCATTCACAGAACTTTATGGCGTAATGGTACCCTAAGCCTCACTGTGTATACAGTAGTGTTCTTGGGACTGTGGGAGCTAAAAATAGGATTTATATCCTACCAAGGGGCTCTAATCTAGCAGAAAAGGCAGACCCCACATGATTGAAGTAACACAAGATTGATGAGGACGGTACTACAACAAAAATATAGACCAAACACTGACATCGCTTACATTTTTAGTAAAAAGTAGACTTTGCCTCAAAAAAAATGAGTGGGATATAATGTTATGTTGTTTTAGAAAATTACTTGTGCTTTAAAAAAAAATCTCACTCATGCCATTATATCTACAGACAGTTTTGTTTTTTGTGTTTTGTTTTGTTTGAGTTAGGGTCTCACTCTTGTCACCCAGGCTGGACTGCAGTGGCACAATCACAGCTCACTGTAGCCTCGACCTCCCTTCCACCTCAGCCTCCCAAGTAGCTGGCATTATAGGCACGTGCTGCCACGTCTACCTAATTGTTATTTGTTTGTTTATCTGTTCTTTATTTATGAAATGAGGTCTCACTATGTTGCCCAGGCTGGTCTCAAACTCCTGGATTCAAGCAATCCTCCAGCCTTGGCCTCCCGAAGTGCTGGGATTACAGACATGAGACACCACGCCTGGCCTTTGATTTATTTTTTAATTGATCATGTTTCATCTCAATAAAGCATAAATTTTTTTTAATCGCCTGGAATCCACTCTGTTTTCCAAAGATCAACAGAAACCAGTGTCTGTGCCACAGAGTAAATGACAGTTGGGGGTTATTTCACCACCAATCCTGATAAAGCTGACACTTCCACCAGCAGCTAACAGGATGTTCATTCCTCGACTTGTCTTAACAAAGCAGAGTCTTTTTTGCGTGAAGTAAATCCCAAGAGGATAAGGTCTGTGTGGTGAGGAAGATAATGGTGAGGGGTTAGGATGCAGCCCTGGTTGTAGTTAGGAGACTCTAAGACAACAGAGACTAAGAGTAATAAGCAGTGGGAAGAAATATCATCCACAAGGAAGGAAGAGCTAAATTGTTCCTTGAAGTCATGTAATGTCCCACAATTGGAAGGAGATATAAAATACCCCCACCAAATCTGTATGTTTAATGACAGCCGTGAATTTGCAGTGACATGTGAAGGCTGCTGTTTCTTACTGGGGTGTTGGGCAAACAGAGGTCTTTCCAATGAAATGTGCAGTCTGTGCCCAAAGCCCCATGACTGCAGGGTGGGACTTGCCCCCCATCTCATTTGACTCCCACTGCCATAACAAAGTATCACAGACCAGTGGATTCAACAGACATTTATTGCTCACAGTTTTGGAGACTGTAAGTCCAAGATCAAGGTGCTGGCCAAATCGTTCCTGGTGAGGGCTGTCTTCCTGGCTTCTCACTGTGCCCTCATGTGGTAGAGAAAGGGCTCTGGTGCTTCCTCTTTTAAGAGGATACCAGTCCTATGAGATACCAGGACCTTACCCTTATGACCACAGATAAACTTCAGCACCACCTCACAGGCCCTGGTTCCAAAATCAGCCACGCTGGGGGTTATTAGGGCCTCAACATATGAATCTGGAGGGGCACAAATACTCAGTATGTAACAACCCCCTCTACCTTAGCCTCTGTGGCACCACATCCTGAAGTACAAGCCCCACACAGAAACAAACTGAGCAGGCCCACAGGTCTGCAGCTGCAGGGAGTCTTACTTAAATATACTGAAGAGACTGGTGTTCTCTGCACAATGCCCAGAGTGCCACATCTAGGACCAGTGTTACCTGTCAGTGTGCTGGGTCATCCCACAACCCTCCCACTTCCTGTAGTATGGTGGGGAGGGCCGGATGGACCAGCCCTGCCACCAGACCTACATGGCAGCACTGGGCATCTCTGAGCACCCATAAGACACAGTTACCGTACAAGCACTTTACATGGGCTCCAGTGTCTAAGTCCCATGGGAGCCCTGTTGGAAAGATGCAGTTATTGTCCCCGTGTTAACTGCACAGAGGTCGCTCAGCAGGCAAGTGGTGACATGTAATTGTCCTAGGAACCTGTCCCAAATCTCACACTATGAGCCTCAATGCTTTGCTGCTGGGCTACAGATGAGTCCATGATGAGAGGGTCACTGCATACGACGTCAGGTGACAATGAAACCCTGTACAGGTGCTTGGGGCCAGCAGGACTTAGGCCATCCAGTGGCAGCACCTATCTTCCCCATATCTCACCCCCTCCCACACCCGCCCCCTACCCTGTGGCATTTTGACTTTCAGATGCTCATTGACCATAATGCCATCTGGGCACTATGGGAGCCAATGGCATTTTAGCCAAAACTTATATTTTATTTTCCAGGCTCAGCAAACACTTAATAAAGACAACTAGTTACTTTCTCAAGTCTCTGTCTTGTTACATGAGGCTCATTTTCCCTAGCCTCAGGTTGATTATACCAACATGTTCTAGATGCCCAGCGAGGCCTGGTTCGCCCCTGTCTTTCCCCTCTAGTGTCTGGAGGGGCAGCGTGAAGAGCTTCCTTCTCTGCACCACCCGCCTCCATGCAGAGCCGGTGGCCATACACAGTGGGCACCTCCTGCCTGGGCACTGCCAGTGCTGTTGTGTACCTTTGGAGTGGCTACAAGAACTTGGTGGGAAGTGGCTACTCAGGCACAGTGTGCAGCCATAGAACAGGACAGGTGGAGTACCACCTTGTTGGCATGAGGGACTTGACATCTGGCCTTGCCTGCCCTTGTCTGTAAGTGCTAATTACCCCCTCTTCCTGAGGGCCAGTCCCCAAACCCCGAAGTTTCTTTGGACACTAAGACTGTTATCTTCACCTAAAACCAACTGAACCTACTGGCTGCAGGAAGGGGCCCCAGATAAAACCAGCCAAGTGTTGATCCCAACACTGTCTTCCAAGGGACCAAGGATCTTGATTTAAGAAACAATGAGGCCGGGCTTGGTGGCTCAGCCTGTAATCCCGTGCCTTTGGGAGGCTGAGGTGAGTGGATCGCCTGAGCCCGCGGGTTCGAGACCTGCTTGGGCAGCGAGACCTCATCTCTACAATAAATCAAAAACTCAGCCAGGTGTGGTAGCACATGCCTGTAGTTCCGGCTACTTGGACGGCTGAGGCGGAAGGATCGCCGGAGTCCAGCAGGTCGAGGCTGCGGTGGCCGGGAGTGGCCACTGCACTCCAATCTGGGCGACAGAGTGAGACTCCAACTCAAAAAAAAAAAAAAGAAACAATGAGGAAACATGACTAAAAGCCCAAAACACAGCACACCCCCAACCCGGGCCCCAGAAGGGTTATCTACCCTAGGTAGCAGCTTCTCGGGCGTTCTTTAGGCTTCAGTCTTGTGATTTGTACAGATTGGAAGTCAGGAGGTTCACCCCCATGAAGGTGTTGACATGCAGGTGCTACAGGTGAGCCAGACAGGGACAAACAGCTCATCAAAGGTCAGAGGGTTTATGTCCTGACTTCATCACTGGCTTCGTAGAAACTGCCTGGTTTTAACACAGCATTGAAAAGGGCTCTGTTCTTGACGTTCCCACTTGTGGTTTTGAAATTGCCAAGCCAGGGGAAGTTGAATAACTTATTCAAACACAAGAAACACGTCCATCAGCTTTGAGTTAGGAGTGTGGACGGCGGTGTCTTCAGCCTGTCGGTCCCCTATTGTTGGCGCTGGCTTGTTACTCCACATTCCACTAGATGCATTTTATTTCTGAAATACACTCACCCCGTGGCTGGTTTTCATCTGGCTGTGAAGCGGCCATCAAAGAAAGCTACCCTAAATGTTCTGTTCGCAGGCAGCCTAGAAACCTTTTCTGACATGTTGCTAACACTCCGCCAGCTCTCTCTGGAATAGGAACAGGGTTCGGCCAGCCTGTGGACAGTTGGGTGATTATCGAAAGGGAGGCTCCCAGGGGCCAGAGAACACAGAGAGAAAGGAACAACACTTTTAAATGTGCATATTTACAACAAAATCTTGTTTCCTGAAACAAGAGAATGTGGTCCAGTTGTTTCTGGTACAGATTCTCTCCCTAGTCCTTTTAGAAATGGGACTCTCAGCCAGGCATAGTAGCTCACGCTTATAACCCCAGCACTTTGAGAGTCTGAGGTGAGAGGATTGCCTGAGCCCGCAGATTCAAGACCAGCCTGGGCAACTTGGTGAGACCGCATCTCTAAAATAAATCAAGAAAAATTGGCCAGGCATGATGGTACATGCCTATTGTTCCAACTACTTGGACGACTGAGGCGGAGGGATCACCTGAGCCCAGCACGTTGCGGCTGCAGTGGCTGTGAGCATGCCACTGCACTCCAACCTAGGCGACAGAGTAAGACTGTGACTCAAAAAAAAAAAAAAAGAAATGGGGTTCTGCTGACAGCTGCCTCATGCCACATTTTGGGACTCTGTGGCACCCAGGTGGGCTGTGTGGTAAATGAAGTCTTTGGAACCACGTCTTAGCACTGGTGTTAGCAAGACCTTCCAGAACCCTTCATGCTGTCCCTCAGACTCCTTGGCTGCTGGGAATCTCCTTGTACCATTAAATGGGACATGTCAAGTCACTGCAGCTTGTCCCCAAGGCTCTTCTGCTGAGGTCTGGTAGCCAGGATGACACTGTGGTCAGCACACATCTGGCAACATCAGAATTACTAATGGCACTCAGTGGGATGCACTCTGGAACATGACTGGATCATACATCCTGAAAACCTTTATCCCCCTTGCTTGTTCACTAGGGCCACCCTGCCCAAGCTTGGGAGGGACTATTCACTTTGCAAATCCATTTCTGAAACTACAGGCCTCAGGAAGCTCATACTTGTAGGCTGAAGTAAATATGCCGAGGGCTTTATCAGAAATTTGAATACCTTATTCTAAAAGTCCAAATATAATGCCATCCTTTTGAGATTGTTCATGAACTTTTATGGTTGTTGGATTATTCAGAGCAAGTGATATATTTTTCTTTTGAATTTAAAAAAATTATAGCGAGGTCTGATTTGCATTGCACATTGAGTGTACAGTCAGTACCATCAGATTTGATAACTGCATACACCAATCAATAATACTCCCATCGTGGATCTGACATCTATCAGAACAGGTTAGTTTTGCATCTTCTAAAAATTCATGCAAATGGAATTATATGGTACATAAGTTTTTATGCCTGGCTTCTATCACTCAAAAATATAATTTAAAAGGATTATGTAGCTACCAATGATACATTTTCTGCATATTTTACTCTTACAGGATATCTAAAAATGTCGAGTCTCACCAACCAATTCTTTATCACTATAAGACTTAAGAGCTTACAGTATGTCAGATGCACTCTGTGTAGATATGGTTCCTGGGCCTGGGATTCAGACTTCCCACCCAGGTCAGACTGGCAGCATCAAATCTGCTCTTTACCACTGACTTGCTATATGACCTCAGCTGGATGTTTGACCTCTCTGTGCCAAGTGAAGGGTAAGTTTAGGAGGATTGTGAGAATTAAATGAATGATACATGTAACACAGTGCTGAATACCTGATCTTCCAAACAAAAGTCTCATTTCTAAATAAATGTTATCTATTGGGTTTTTTTAAGGAAAAACCACCAAGTTTTTAAAGGGGAAACAATTTCTAAGAGTCAGATATTTTGAGCAACTTCAGAAGCCACATTTAAAAATTAGAGTGTTGCTGGGCACATTCGCTCACACCTGTGATCCCAGCACTTTGAGAGGCTGAGGCAAGAGGATTGCCTGAGCCCAGAGGTTTGAGACCAGCCTGAGAAGCTTGGCGAGAACTCGTCTCTACAATAAATTTTTTTTAAAAACCAAAAAATTAGCCATGCATGGTGGTGCCTGTGGTTCCAGCTACTTGGAAGACTAAGGCAGAAGGATCACTTGATCCCAGTAGTTCGAGGTTGCGGTGTCCGTGAGCATGCCACTGCACTCCAATCTAAGTGTCAGAGTAAGACTCTGACTCAAAAAAAAAAAAAAAATTATACTGTCTACACATCATGTATGCTATAATGTTCTAAATCAAGTGCTTAGCATATGTCATCTTTGTCTACAGAAATACCTAGTACTGAGCCAAACCCTTTGGGAAAGACAGGAAGGATGTTTCTGGAAAGGCAATTCAATTACTTTCTTACGAAGTAGCGTGAAATAATCTATTACCGTGCACTACATTATGTAGCCAGGACTGAGAGCACCACATGACTGAAGAAGAGCGCGAGGTTGAGTCTCTCTGTTATGGGAAAAAAACCTCTCTCTTAATAGAGACATCCTTTGCAGCATCCGTGTCCTGTTCACGTGAGGTGAGACTTGGAAAAGCGAATGTTTCTCCAGTGGGATTCCCAGAAACTGAAGAGAAGTAACCCTTCCTGGGCGTTTTGCACTGTGTTCCAGATCCCAGCCACTGGGCTGTCAAGGTCAACCATCGGTCCCATGCTGGCCCATCTGGCAAAGAGAAGGGCATATTGTATACATTCCTGTAAGACAGAGTGGCTTTTACTGAAATCAAATAATTAGCACAGATCAGTGTGAAACATCTGATGGTTTAAAAAAAAGGCAGTTTTGTTTCAGAAGATAATAATCATTAGTGTTGCCCAAGGTTTCGTGGAAATGAGCCTCTCTTCCCTCTCCCCTCACCCCTCTCCCCTCACACTGCTGGTAAGAATGAAAGTTGGGAAAACCTTCCTGGAAGGAACACGGCAGTATGTACCCACACACTTTAAAATGACATGATTTTTGACCCAGCAGTTCTTCTGTTAACATTTATCCCAAAAAATAAAGGATGTAGCCGGGCTCGGTGGCTCAGCCAGTAATCCCACGCCTTTGGGAAGCTGAGGTGAGTGGATTGCCTGAACCTACGGGTTCGAAACCCGCCTGGGCAGGCGAGACCTCATCTCTACAATAAATCAAAAAATTAGCCGGGCGTGGTAGCGCGCACCTGTAATTCCGGCTACTCGGAAGGCTGAGGCGGAAGGATCGTCGGAGCCCAGCAGGTGGAGGCTGCGGTGGCCGGGAGCGGCCACTGCATTCCAGTCTGGGCTACAGAGTGCAACTCCAACTCAAAAAAATAAATAAATATAAATAAATAAATAAATAAAGGATGTGTACAGAAAGATTTACTCGCAAAAGTATTCAATTGCATCATTATTCATAATTATTAAAAATTTTAAACTAGACCAGGCGCAATGGCTCAAGCCTATAGTCCCAGCACTTTGGGAGGCAGAGGTGAGTGAATTGCCTGAGCCTGCGGGTTCAAGATCAGCCTGGGCAACATGGTGAGACCTCATCTCTATAATAAATCAAAAGTAAGCCGAGTGTGGTAGCGCACACCTGTAGTTCTGGCTACAAGGAAGGCTGAGGCAGAAGCATCACCTGAGCCCAGCAGGTCGAGGCTGCAGTGACCTGAGCATGCCACTGCCCTCCAGCCTGGGCGACAGAGCGAGACTCCAACTCAAAAAAAAAAAAAAAAAAAAATTAACCCATTTGGGTAACATAGTGAGACCCTCATCTCTACAAAAATTTTTAAAAATTAGCCAGTCGTGGTGGTACACTTGTAGTCCCAGCTACTCCAGAGGCTAAGGCAGGGAGATCACTTGAGCCCCGGAGGTCAAGGATGCAGTGAGCTATATGGCACCTCTGCACTCCAGCCTGGATGACAGGGTAAGACCCTATCTCAAGAAAAAAAAAATTTTAAATAAAGCAAAAAACCATGTGGGTGATTAAATAAATTATCATTCGCTTTTAGTATATAAATAATGTATATGGTTACATTATATGAAATATATATATGATTTCATGATGTATAGATAATTATGTATACATCATAATGTGTAATATATACATCATACAATTATATAAACATTTCATACAAGCCACTATATATAATATATGCATGTTATGTGATAGAAGTATGTGTAATATTTATATATATCGTTATAGTACATAGTATATATAGTGTAATATTTTGAAGATGTTAAATTTGCAGCTAAAAATGTAATAACATGGTGAGGTGGGCATAGTATATTAAATTAAAAGCATCTTATAAATTAGAATCTACTCAGTTTATTAATTGTGATGATTTCTGGGGGATAGAGTGATTTATTGTTATTTATTGCTTATCTTTATTTTCTACCATCTTACAGTTTTGATTAGTTTTTTTAGGTGATGCCAATGAGATGGAAGCCTTAGAGAAGGGATGGGGATGTTAATTTTTTTTTTTTTTAATCGGAGTCTCACTGTCATCCAGGCTGGAGTAAGTGACCACTCACAGCCACCACAGCCTCGACCTGCTGGGCTCAGGAGATCCTTCTGTCTCAGACTTCCAAGTAGCTGGAGCTACAGGCACATGCCACCACGCCCGGCTAGGGGATGTGTTATTAACACAAATGGCATTACCTGCCGTTCACCCATGGTGACAATGGCAATTAGCACTACCCAAGGTCACACTGGTCCACTGTCAGTGGTGTCTGGAGCCCTGGCATCCACTGCCCGTGGCCCTGTGCTAAGAACATTGACATTAGAAGACGCAGCACTTGGGTGAGAGTCCTGAGTTGCTACTTAAGGTTGTGCAGCCTGGGAACACACCATTGCAGTCCTCACTTGTAAGAGGACCTCACAGTTCTCCTTTTGTTTCCATTTTCATGGTGGCTTGGATCTGGTGGAGGAAAACAAGTGGTGAGGGGCAGCATTGAGAATGCCATGTTCACCCACCTGTGTGAATAAGAATACGAATGAGCTATATTTAAGTCCTCAGACTAAATCTGAAGGACTCTTGGCAGGTGAGGAACATCTATAAAATTATGAGCTCCTCAAAAGGTTAAACATAATTATAGATTTACTGTATGACCTAGCAGTTTCACTCCTAGGTAGGTATATACACAAGAGAAATGAAAATGTATGTCCACACAGAAAATCGTACGTGAATGTTTATAGCTGCATGACTCCTATTAGCCAAGCAGTAGAAACAAACTAACATGTGCATCCACCATTGAATGGATAAACAAAATATGTTATAACCACACAGGGAATATCATTTAGCAGTGTAAAGGTGTGAAGCACTGATACATGCTACAGTGTGAATGGGCCTTCAACATTATGTCAAATGAAAGAAGCCAGTCACAAAAGAAGCCTATTGTATGATTATATGAAATGTCTAGAACAGGCAAGTGCATAAAAACAGAGAGTGAATTAGTGGTTGCCATGGCCTAGGGACATGAACAGTGACTACTAAGGGTGTGAGATTTCTTTTGGGGTGATCACAGTGTTCTAATATTGATTGTCAGCCGGGCTCGGTGGCTCAGCCTGTAATCCCGCGCCTTTGGGAGGCTGAGGTGAGTGGATTGCCTGAGCCTGCGGGTTCGAGACCCGCCTGGGCAGCGAGACCTCATCTCTACAATAAATCAAAAAATCAGCTGGGCTATGGTAGCGCCTGCCTGTAATTCCGGCTACTTGGAAGGCTGAGGCGGAAGGATCGCCGGAGCCTAGCAGGTCGAGGCTGCGGTGGCCGGGAGTGGCCACTGCATTCCAGTCTGGGCGACAGAGTGAGACTCCAACTCAAAAAAAAAAAAAAAAAATTGATTGTCATGATGGTTACATGACTGAAAAGTACTTAAACTATTGAATTGCACTCTTTGAAAGTGAATTGCAGGGTATATGAATTATATCTCATAAAGCTGTTGGAAAAAGAAGATACGCTGCACATTTTAAGTGGGGAGAAAAAAAAAATCAGTGACAGCATGTTTTGAGTTTTGAACAACGTTTCCGTTAGTAACTGTTAAGGAAGCTCACAGCTTTGCCATCGCGAAGCGAGAGAATGGCAGCTGCCTGTCCCAGTCAGGGTTGGAGGGCAATGCTGGTTCAGTTATTTGGCATCAGTGACCTTAGTCCCAAAGAATCCTTAGTAGATCAAAGAATCACTCAAGCTAAGCATGCAGGATTTCTGAAATGTCCAAAAGATTTGATTGGAAACAGGAGGGCCTTGTGGGCTGTCGGGAACATTCAGAGCCCAAGTTGTGTACAAGTAGCTTCCTTATGAACACCTCAGTGGTCCTGGCCTCTCATAGAGGGATTGGTTCCAGAACACTAACAGGCTGTCCAAGGGAGTCTGATGGCTGGGCTGTGGGGAAGGCTGGGAATGGAAGGCCTGACCACAAGGATACATACATTCTGGTACATGTATTAACCAGAACCATGCTGGGGCAGTGTGATTTCCAGACCCTATGTGTGTGTGGCATGTTGACAGAAGGGGCTCACAGTAGCCAGTTCAACCAATATTTGAGAACCTGCAGAGGCCTGAGGGGCAGGGGGTCTGTGAGCCACTGCAGATGAAGCAGGAAGTACTGCTTCGCCTGCAGCTGACTGACTTCTAGCAGCTTCGGGAAGCCATTTGGACTTATTTGCTGGAAGAGCTGAATTAAAGGTGAGGGTTTTAATAACAGAAGTAAAGAAGAAAAAGTGGCCAGTGGAGGGGGATGTTCTGCAGTGTTGGTTGCCGTGGGGTTCCTCTGCCACCCAGCCCTTTTCAGGATCTCTTGGAAACTCCTGCAGCCTCCAAAGACAGATAGTGGGACTCTGCAGCTATCTATGGCTGGCACACAGAGTTGTAATTTTTCTTAGGTTTTTTTGTTTGTTTTTTGGATTTTTTTTTTGAGTTGGAGTCTCACTCTGTCACCCAGACTGGAGTGCAGTGATATACTCCCCGCCGCCGCAGTGTTAACCTGCTGGGCTCCAGCGATCCTTCTGCCCCAGCCTTCCAAGTAGCCGGAACCACAGGTGCGCTACCACGCCCAGCTATTTTTTTGATTTATTGTAGAAATGAGGTCTCGCCAAGTTGACCAGATGGGTCACAAATCTGCAGGCTCAGGCAATCCACTTGCCTCAGCCTCGCAAAGTGCTGGGATTACAGGCTGAGCCACCAAGGCCGGCCTTTTCTTAGTTTTAAAAAACAATCCAGATTTTGGAATTATCCACTGTTGTTGAAAACTGAGAATTGTCCATAGACAACAGATGATTCTCCTTCAAATGATGTCCCTGGCCATCTCTAGGAAAGAAAGTAGTTTTTTTTAGAAATTCAAGTCACTTGTGGTTTTTCATTGCTCAAAAAATGTTTTAGCCAGACGCAGTGACTCTTGCCTATAATCCCAGCACTTTGGGAGGCAGAGGTGAGAGGATTACCTCTGTTCAGGGGTTTGAGACCAGCCTGAACAATATGGTAAGACCTTCTCTCTACAATAAATAAAAAAAAACAGCTGGGTGTGGTGGCGCACGCCTGTGGTTCCAGCTACTTGGAATGCTGAGGCAGAAGGATCACCTGAGCCCTGCAGGTTGTGGTTGTGGTGACCGTGAGCATGCCACGGAACTCCAGCCTGGGTGACAGAGTGAGACTCTGACTCAAAAAAAAAAAATGTTTTAGTCTCTACTTACATTTTCCCCTCAGATTTCTCACCTACCATCACCACGTCTGCACCAGTACTGTCCAGATGAACTATACTGTGGGCCACATGTGTTGTTTTAAATTTTCTAGTTAAAATTTTCTAGTTTCACATTAAAAAGCAAAAAAAAAAAACCCAATTAAAATAATTTTTAAAAATACTTTTAACAGGCTGGGCTCGGTGGCTCAGCCTGTAATCCCAGCACTTTGGGAGGCCGAGGTGAGTGGATTGCCTGAGCCCGCGGGTTCGAGACCCACCTGGGCAACTTGATGAGACCTCATCTCTACAACAAATCAAAAAATTAGCCAGGCGTGGTAGTGCGCGCCTGTAGTTCCAGCTACTTGGAAGGCTTAGGCGGAAGGATCGCCGGAGCCCAGCAGGTCAAGGGCGCAGTGGCCGGAAGCTGCCACTGCACCCCAGTCTGGGTGACAGAGTGAGACTCCAACTCAAAAAATAATAATAATAATAATAATTTTAACAATAATATAATTAATTAACCCAGTATATCTAAAATATTATTTCAGCATGGCAATCCATGTAAAAAAGTATTAATGTTGTATTTGTATTCCTTTGTACCGAGCTTTTGATATATAAAGGGGGACCCAAGAAACTAGAATTTATTTATTTAAAAAATGTGTACTTATTCTTAATGTTTAAACTTTAGTCACCTTCAAAGTAGTCTCCATTTGATTCAATACACTTATCAAGATGGTTTTTTTCTACTGCTCAGAACAGTTTTTAAACTCATCAATTTCGATGCCTTTTAATGCTTCTGCCATTTTTTGTTCCCCTTTGAGGACTTTTTTCACCTGGGAAAAAAAAAGTCCCTCGGGATAAGATCAGGTGAATGGGGAGGGTAGGGCATAGGGGTGTGCCGTTTTTCATTAAAAACTACTGAACCCTCAGTGTAGTATGGGCTGGTTGTTTATGTTAATCACTCATCACAAAATGGACAAATGTATTGAAAGACTCTCCAAAAAAATCACAAATGCAGCCTCTCAGAACAGCACTAGTTTGGTTCATAGATGTTGATAGGTTCCTATAACACTTACCTAGCGGGGGAAACCTTACTACAAAGGGCCCAACCTCCAAAAAATAATTCCAGGGTTTTTTTTGCAGAGGGAGCCCCCTCGTGTATCAGTATGTTATTTCACACAGCACATCTAAGTCAGTACTAACATTTCAAGTGTCTAGCGGCCATTGTGGGTCTAGATGGCTTGTCAGAACAGGAGTGACATTTGCTCTGGCAACTTGCAAAACAGCTGGGGAAGAAAGTGTCAGATGGTTCCATCTTGGTGTTGTGCTGTTCAGGGTCATTGTTATCAGTTAGTCTTTGGAAAGGACCTTATAATGATACTTGATCTACATCAATACAGCTGGAGACCATCATCCTTAGTGAACTATGACAGAAACAAAAAACTGAATACTGTATGTTCTCATAAGTGGGCCCTAAACATTGGGCACAAAAGCACAAAGGCTGGACCAGCAAATTCTAGGCACTGCTGAAGGAGGAAAGAAGGGGGGGATAAGGGCCATACAACCACTCATTGGGTGCCAAGTCCACTATCGGGAAGAGAAGACTTGCCAGAAGCCCAAACCTCACCTAAATGCAATTTACTTATGTAGCAAATCCTAACATGTACCCCTCAACTCTAAAAAAATTTTTAAAAAAACAGTTTTTGGAAAATGATACTTGTATATAAAATAACTTACAAATACTTATAAAATAACCTAGGAATGGTGATTAAGTAACCTTGTCTCAATTTTAAGGTCCACCATGACAGCTTTGAGCAGAGAAGCCACTGAATCTTTTGACACTTGTCTCTCTTCATGGGCAGGTGGGACAGGTCAGGCTGTTCACGTGACCTTCTCTAATACATGTTAGAGTCTTTGGAGGACCTGCAACCCTTCCCTATGCCCCTGGAATTAGATTCTGTTGGTGGGGCCTGGCACTTCCCCTTCCCCCCCAGGCATTTCCACTGTGCATCCCAGTCAAGAACCACCCTCTGGATACCAGGACCTTGCCCTGCAGCACAGATTCTCACCAGGGATGGGAACACCTGGAAATATCTGGAGACATTTGGGGTTGTCACAACATGATGGCGGGAAGCTACTACTGGCATCTAGTGGGTAGAGGCCAGGGATGCTACCAAACAGCCTCTAATGCTCAGAGAAATTCCCCTCACAACAAAGAATTATCCAGCCCAAAATGTCAACAGTGCTGAGGATAGGAAACCCTCCCTAAGGCAGTGGTTCTCATCAGTCACCAGGAGAACTTGGTTAAAACCCAGATGGTTCTCATTTAGTAGACCTCAGGTAGGATGGAAGAATTTTCATGTCTAACAAGTTTCCAAGGGAAACTGAGGGTGCTGATCCACGGGCCACACTTTTGAGAAAGTTGCTCACTAGATTTACCTGGGAGCTCTAAAATTAAGACAAATGCTCTCCCCACCCCCAGAGATTGTGATTAGATGGAGGTGAGGGTTAGACCTCCAAGACTCACATAAGTTCCTCGGGTGGTTTGAACAAATCCAAGGTGGGAAGCTCTGCCTGACTGACTGAGTGAAGATGTGTAGAGGTGGGACAGAGAGCAGAGGTCCAGGAAGAAGCTGCACAGGTGAGTCACAAGCCCACACCTGGCAAGAAACAAAGCAAGGTAAGGTGGTATTGGAAGTCCTTATGGAGATGGGCCTGGTAGGTTCTCAGGAGAGTTCAGCTGCTGTCATCCCTAGATAAATCCACTTCACCTTTGGGGGCAGCAGTGAGGGTGTAAAAGATGAGAAGAGAAAAACAAAACTTGGGATTGTGCTGGGGTTTCCATGCTTGTCCCCATCAGACCCTGCCAAGCTCCTCACCCACAGGCCCTGTGTGGCCAGGGGTTAAACCTAACCCTACTAAGGAGCACTTGAAGGAGATTTCCTGAGAGGATTGTCCTAATGTCCTTTATAATGAGCCCTTTCCAGACTAGTACTTTGCATATTAGCTGGCCAACAGGGAGCAGTTCAACGATGTAGGGATTCCCGTGAAAAACCATGGATTCCTGACCCGTGAGGGCCACAGGTCCATGTAAGTCACTTAATTTCTCATAACATCATTATCCTCTGCAGACAAGAGACCATCAAGGAGTCCCTTCTAGCTTGGAAAGTCTGTGATCCTCTCTTTGCTTCCTGCCCAAATTAACACACACACACACACACACACACAAACACGAGGTTGGGATCCCCCCAAAAAACCTGAAATTTATATATAAAAAATTGTGTATTCTGACATGTTTAAACTTCAGTCATCTTTAAAGTACTGTCCGTTTGATGCAATACACCTATCAAGATGCTTTCCCCAATTTGGATGCCTTTTAGCGCTTCTGCCGTTTTTTGTTTCACCTTTTCCACATGGACAAAACACTTCCCTTTGAGGACTTTTTCCAAAGGGGAAACAAAAAAAATTGCTTGTGGGGAAATGGTGTGAATAGAGAGGATGGGGCACAGGAGTCATGCCATTTTTGGTCAAAAACTACTGAACATTCAACGCAGTGTGGGCAGGGGCACTCATAAATAAACCATCATGAAATGGGCAAATGCATTGGAAGAATCTCCAAAAAAAAATTCATGGAAACCAAATGCAGCCTTTCACAACAACACTGATGCTGACAGGTTCCTAGGACATTTACTTAGCAGGGGAAGCCTGTACTACAAGGGAGCCATCCTCCAAAAGATAATTCCAGGGTTTTGTTTTAGTTCCCCCTCATATAACACACACACACACACATGTATGTGTACATACATGTATACATATGTGTATACACATAACACATATATATGCATACACACATATAATCAACTGTAAAAGCTTTAGCCGTTTCTTTGGTGTGAGCTAGCCTGAATGTAGACTAAAGAAGGAATATTAAAAGAGACTTCTTTGATTCTCCATTTCATCACTCTAATGGTCTCTTCAGAATGGGATGACTTCGGGTCAACATATAAAGATACTGAGGTGTTAATGCATATTATACACTCTAGGAAGTTAATGAGCAGTTTTTATCTGGCATGGCACAGACTGTTCTTAATTTTCATAAGTTTAAACTCAGCAATTTCAAGTTCATTTTAAACATCCAAAGAGTCTATTTGCTTTTACTAGTCTTCATAAAGCCTAACACCTAAATATAGCAAGTATTTCTGAACCACACTGAACCAAAATAGATGTGTAAAAATATTATAGAGTGTTCAGTGAATTAGTTAAACAGTGATCAAAATGTCTCCAAAGCACTGTGACTTTTTAAAAATTTTCTGATTTCTGTTTTCATTTGCTTAACAGTCTATGAAATAAACATAAAGAATGAGTGAAAGAAGCGAGATACAATTGACCTGCATGTTATATAATTCTGTTGCCATGGAATATCCAGAAAAGGCAAATCTGTGGAGACAGAAAGCAGACAAGTGGTTGCCTGAATGTGGAGATGAGAATTTCAAACGGGCATGAGGAATCTTTTAGGGGAGATAGAATTGTTCTAAACCAGATTATGGTGATGGCTGCCCAGTTCTGTGGATTTACTAAAAACCATTGACATGTATTCCTAAAAACAGGTGAATTTTATATGTAAATTATACCTCAATAAAACTGTTGGGGGGGGAACACTTAGTACTCCTGTCCATAGAGGGATCCCAGTTTATTAAGAAAACTAGAGAAAATGCAAGACAAAAGATAAAACCAGAGAAAACACAAGACAAAAGATAAAGTAGCTCACTCCTGTAATCCTAGCACTTTGGGAGGCTGAGACTGGAGAATCACTTGAACCTAGGAGTTCGAGACCAGCTTGAACAACAAAGCAAGACCTTGTCTCTGTAAAAATTATCAGAGCATGGTGGTGCACACAAGAAGTCCCAGCTACTCAGAAGGTTGAGACAAGAGAATCATCTGAGCCCAGGAGTTTGAGTCTGCAGTAAGCCATAATCAACACTGCACTGCAGCCTGGACAACAGTGAGACATTGTCTCAAAAAAAAAAAAAAAAAAAAAAAATCATAAGTGGAAACTGAAGCCACAAAGGGGGTCTCCTGCGCTTTCACCTTAGACATTGTAATAGTGAACCTTGGATGAAATGACTCTGGGCCCAGATCTTTTTTCCTTGTTTTGCAAAGCCTTCCAGGTAAATATGGAACCTGCTGGGCTTCTTCAGTACTGAAAATAGCCAAGGTGCCCCTCAGTGGACTCCAGGGGAAGCCACCAGTGCGAACCCTTCTCCTCAGCAGGTTTGTTGGACTCATCGTCTCTAGACTTTTCCCAAACCTCACAGATCTTCCTGCATCTCTGACAGGTCCCAAGAGGAGCCTTTAAACAGCAATGAGAGCTGCCCTATCATCAAAATATTACTATTGACTCTAGCTTTAAAGTTAGTGTCCAGATCAGTGGCTCAATCTGAAATTTATTTGGAGAAGAAATACCTGAAGGGAAACCAGCAGAAGTCCCAGCAGAGCAAACTTCTATGAGGAAACCAGAGCAGGGGCCACTGCTGAGGATGCCGGGCAGCAGGAGTCACCAAGATGGGGGTGATGCCACCCAACTCACATAGTCCAAGGGTTGGGGGGCAGCTCTGCCCTTCACCAAGATGCATCCTATCCCCTAGTTGTCCTTCTTTGTAGATACTTCTCAGTAAGATCTAGAAAATGAAAGTAAGATTGTCTTCACAATCAGGAGATACTGTGGGGCTTTTTAAAAGTCTTGACAATATCCATTTGCTGACTGCCTGACACATGAGCCATGATAAACCACCCCAACCTTCTCAGTGTATGAAACTAAGATGCCATGGACACTGGGGAAGCTGTGCTTTCCAGAAAAAAATGAGTTATGTTAGAGAATGGAATTAAACTAAATTGAAGGGACTTTTTTATGGTTTGTACAACTTTCCAAACCAGGTAAGGGAGACACATCAGGTGCTATGAATATCCCAGCCAAGGGAAATATTTCCCAGACATATTTAGCAACAGACCCCTCCTGCAGAAAGCCCTTCAAGGGCAAGGGCTGCATTTTGGGAAGTGATTTATTCTGTAGAAGGCAAATAAGCAAATGTGTATGGGGGAAGACAAAAAACGTGGAATTTATTTATAAAAAATTGTGTATTTATTTTTACATGTTGAAACTTCAGTCAGCTTCAAAGTACTCTCCATTTGATACAATGCACCTGTTGAGAAACTTTTTCCACTACTCAGAACAGTTTTTGAACTCATCAGTTTTGATGCCTTTTAGTGCCTCTGTTGTTCTTTGTTTCACCTCTTCCACATTGGCAAAATGTTTCTCTTTGAGGACTTTTTTCATCTGGGAAAACAAAAAAAAAGTCACTCAGGGCAATATGGAGTGAATAGGGAGGATGGGGCACAGAGGTCATGCTGTCTTTGGTCAAAACTGTGGAATACTTGGTGTGGTATAGGCAGGTGCACTCATAAATCACCCATCACAAAATGGGCAAACACAGTGAAAGAATCTCCAAAAAGAAAAAATTCATTGAAGCTAAACGAAGCCTCTCACAACAATGTTAGCTGGTCAGCTGATGCCCATGGTTCCTAGAACACTTACCTAGAGAGGGAAGCCTGTACTACAAGGGGCTCACCTTCCAAAAACTAATTCTGGGTTTGTGTCCCCCTTATATATCCATATATATATATATACACACACACACATGTACACTTACACAGGCCTGTGATTCCAACCCCTCAGAGATCATCCTTAGAGATCATCTATTAGTGTGTGATGTTTACGTATGGTGTTCCTGTGCAAAATATGTAAAAAGAAACAGTGTTTTAAGCTAACGCTGTCTCATGAACCTCTTTTCATGTCATCATGTATGTCTTTTAAAGTGTTTTTTTTGTTTGTTTGTTTGTTTGTTTTTGAGTTGGAGTCTCACTCTGTCGCCCAGACTGGAGTGCAGTGGCCGCTCCCGGCCACCGCAGCCTCGACCTCCTGGGCTCTGGCGATCCTTCCGCCTCAGCCTTCCAAGTAGCTGGAACTACAGGTGTGCACTACCACGCCCAGCTAATTTTTGATTTATTGTAGAGATGAGGTCTCGCCAAATTGCCCAGGTGGGTCTCAAACCCGCAGGCTCAGGCAATCCACTCACCTCAGCCTCCCAAAGGCACAGGATTACAGGCTGAGCCACTGAGCCCAGCTAGTGTTATTTTTTTTATTGCTGTCACAATAATCCATCCAATGGTTGAGCCATCATTTAATGAATCATTCCCTTTTGGACACTGAAACTATTTGCAATGAAATACTGAAATGCTGACTTGAACAGGTTTGTGAATACAGCTTGTGGGGCTTAGGATCAATCTTTTCCAAGGATGGGTTTCTAAAAGGAGCCAAACTAGGCCAAAGGCTGTGGACTTTTTGAGGTATTTACTTAGTGTCACTAGTTGCTCTTCAGAAAGATGGTGTCCCTCCAAGTACAACTGTCCTTTCTCACCGTACACCTCCCAGGTGCCCACCCATGGGTCACTTGCAGCCTCACGACGCTAAAGCTGTCCTTTGATTGGGTCACTACTCTGCTCACAGATCTACTGTACCTGTCAGAGTTCTCCAGAGAAACAACCAATAGAATGTGTGTGTGTGTGTGTGTGTAAAGATGGGTAAAATATTTTTTAAGGAATTGGCTCACATAGTTGTGAGGGCTGGCAAATCTGAAACGTGTAGGGCAGGCTGGCATTCTGGAAAGCCAGGCAGAAGTTAATGCTGTATTCTTGGGGCAGAAAACCTCAGTTTTTGCTTCTAGGGCCTTCAACTGATTGGATGAGGCCCACCCAGAGTATCAAGAGTAATTCCTTTTCCTTGAAGTCCACTGACTGTAGGTAATGTCAATCATATCTACACATTGCCTTCTCGGCAGCACCTAGGTTATATTTGATGGTATCATTGGGCACTGGCCTGGCCAAGCTGACAAGTGAAACTGACCATGACACCTGCTGTGACTTTGCCCAGAGAATTCCATCCCAGCAGAAGCCACTAGTTGTCTGTCCAAGGGATTGACATGAGGTATATTTTACTGGGCACTTCTGTCTTTGAAAGGATAATCTTCTTAAGTAAATATTACTACTAAACGGCATGCCAAGCAGCTACGTATATTTCCTGACACCAAATGGGCTTCGCACATTTCTGGCCTCTGTCTAGCTCCTGTGATTCAGTACTGGAGTGAATCTGCCTTCGTGCCCCTTCCTCCTATGGAAATTCTAAACTTGAGCCAGACTCATCATTCCACAGGGGCTCGCTGCCCTACCTCATCATGTTGGCCTTGTATATGCCCTTCCCTCCCCTACTGTGGCCCCATCCCATGTGGTTAAGTGGGTGGTCATACCTACTGTCTTGCCTTTCTCATCTCCAGCTTTGTTCTTCATTCCAGCAGAGGGTCCAGCCTCACATAGTGACCCGAGGGGCTTGAGCAGAGAGTTCCAGTCCTGTCCTCATGAAGGAGGACACCTGATGGGAGCAGCAGCCTGATCCACACCTGCTGCCTGGTGGGGTGGTGCTCCCACACTCTGTCTAGACCTGGCATCTAGACAGACCTGGCATCTAGACAGATCCATAAAGAATCCCCTCCACCTACTGTATGCTAAGCACTGTGCTAGTCTCTGGGACACCATGCCTGCCCTCAGGGAGCTCACAGCTTGGAGAGGAGACAGATACATTGAAAATTGCTTAATACTGGCTGGGTGTAATGGCTCACACCCATAATCCCAGCACTTTGGGAGGCCAAGGCAGGAGGATTGCTTGAGTCCAGGAGTTTGAGACCAGCCTGGGCAACATATTGAGACCTCGTCTCTACAAAACATTAGCCAAGTGTGATGGCATACTTACTTGTGAGGCTGAGGTGTAAGAATCACCTGAGCCCAGGAGATCGAGGTTGCAGTGAACCATGAGTGTGCCATTATCCACCAGCCTAGGCAACAGAGTAAGAATCCAACTAAAAAAAATTTGCTTAATACTGTGAACCATGCAAAAACTACAGCGGGGACAGGAGAGCAAAGGCTGTGGAATACAAGGTCAAGCAGGATTCAGAGAGGAAAGAAGGAAACACCTGAGACTAATTAGCAATCAGCAATTAGTGGGATGGGGAGGGGTGGTACAGACCAAGGCAACATCCATGCAAAGGTATAAAAGAAGACTCAACCCTGCATGCTAACATGTATTTCACTGTCACCAAAGACTAGGCAAGGCAGGGTTTAGCAGGGAGTGAGAGATCATGATGGGTCTGAGATTTTACCTATCTGACAAGTTGGCCTGCCAGTTTCATGGAGCTGGTCGAAAACATGAGATTCTGGAGTCAAAGACAAAGAAAAGTTTGTTACAGCAATAGCAGTGGCCAGAGTATTAGCACTTGTGTCAGTTCTCAGGCCCCAATCCCCATAGTTGTGATGCAGCCAGGCCTGTAACATCTGCACACACCTTGGACTGCACTGCAGGGCAGCAGCCCTGAGCTTAGGGAACCACATGTTTTTATAATGTGCAGAAAACACATTTGCCTATGCTCTGGAGGGAGAGGCTATCTCTGTCTTCCAAGGCTGTTTGCTGTGCACATTCTTGGAAAAGTTGGTAGGAACAAAGGCAGTCAGGGCCTCTGCTGGAAAGACATGGGAAAGAGGAGGAACCCCTAAGAATTGTTTTCCACCAAGAGGAAGGAGACAGGGATCAGACTACCTCTTTCACCAAGTCTCTGGTCTAGATTCTGTAAGGGTCCAGACCCTCCTCCTGAGTCTAGAAGGGACAGTGGGGAGGAAACAAGGACATCAGTTTGCAACCAGACATGTTTGGGGACCTGTGGAATTCCCAGACCCAGAGAAGAGACTATATGGCCAAGAGGAATTGATGCCACTAGACATCGGGTCAGTAGATGCCACCAAGGTCTGCTACCTGCTATGTCTAGTACACATTTCATCCTAGCTTTTAACTTCTCAATCTTTCTCTTCCTAATAGTGCAGGTATAAGATTCTGATTGCTGCCGTTACAAATAACCACAACTTAATGACTTAAAGTAACACAGGTTGTTCTCTTACAGTTCTAGAGGTCAGAAGTCCAAACTAGGTCTGCGTGGCTGCATTCCTTCTAGACTTCTGAGGGGAGTCCATGTTCTGGTCTTTTCTGGCTTCTAGAAGCTGTCTTCTACCTTGGTCATGACTTTACATCACACTGACCTCTGCTTCTGTCATCACGTCTTCTCTGACTCTGAGCCTCCTGCTTATAGGACCCTCTTTTAAGAATCCTTGTACGTTGGACCCTCCCGGGTCATCCAAGATTATCTCCCCCTTTCAAGACATTTGGCTTAATCAAATCTGCCATCACACTGCCATGTAAGGTGGCATATTCACAGGCTTTGGGGATTAGGAGGTAGACACACTTGGGAGCCCTTATACTGTGTACCACATTCTTCTGTCCCTCTAGATGCTGTGGCCCACATCATCAACCCACACGCCAGTCATAGCCCTGCCTGCTTGCTTCCGTCCAATAGGTGGTGCCTGTGGGTACATCTCTGTCTTGGGTGCAAGACCAAGAATCAGGATGGGAGGGTCCTGGTTAGACTGAAGACACTGGGCAGGAGGAATGGATCCATTGACCACCCAGAGCCTCAACTTTCTTACTTAAAAAAAACCAAATGAGTAACCACACTTGCCCCCCACATACCCCCTAGGTCGTTGTGAAGGTCAGTGAAGAAAACGCCTGGGGTGCCTTTCTGAATTGCACTACATTTGAATTGTTGAGACTCTTTGTGTCACATTTTAGTAGTTGCAGTGTTTCCTCTACTTGACTGAGAGCTGCTTTGTGTGTCAAGATTAGGGTAAATTGTTATTGACCAGTTGCAGACAGATGCCACACCTCCTTGGCCAAAGCCACCAAGTCATTACTTTTCAAAGCTTTTCCAGCAGAGATACATGACTTTTACCTCGAAACAACTCACTAGTGAAAATATGTGGATGGGAAAAAGAGCAATGTTTCCATCTGCTGAAAGTTCTGCAGTTTTTTTGCAGGGCAATTATCTGTATAAAATACTTTTTTTCTTTTAAGTAGAATCCTATTGCTAATGAAACCATATTTTGAACATGAAATTGTTACAAAGAAGAGAAAATGTCATTATCCAGAAAAGCAGCAATAGCTCATGCATTTGATGGTCTAAATAGAACATTTTTCTTCTCAGGGAGATGAAAGAAGTCCCCTCCTATTAGCCTATGAAATTATTTTAGAATTGGGTTTTAATCCCTGGAATGAGAAAGGGGGATGGATCCCGAACACAGGTTCCATGCATGGGAAGTCAAACCTGAAATTTAGAGACAGGATATATAAGATAGCACGCCTAGTCACTAATCCAAACGAAATATGAAAAAAGAGTTGTTTTAATGTTGGAAAAAGGCAGCATGAAAGGTAAGGCTTCCTTCCTGCAGTTTCCTCTGGTGCCCTTTTCCCCTGATCACATTTGCTAGATGTCCATTTCTGTAAGTTTTCCCTCTAGAACAAACCTATCATTTTTCACCACAGGATATTTACAGCTTCAATCAGTGCCAAATTCAATTGGCTTCTGATCTCATCGCTGGAAGTTATAGATGCAGATATTATTTGCACTGCGGTTAATTATGGAGCAATCAAACTTTGGCTTTTCCACTGTAATTTCCTCTGCCAGCTAATTTAATTAATCACCCCCAGCTCAGCTCTTCCAGCTGCGACCAGCAGGGTCATTAATTAGGCATGTGGCGGGAGCTCACCCACCAGGTCCTGCTACGGGGCTGCTGCCCATTTGATCTCTCAGGGAGAGAGAGCTTTTCCTAAGCATCGATCCCCTCCAGAAAGGAAGATGGTTCCCAAAAGACCTATCAGGGGCAAACAGCTTACCTGCAGTGGTGATTGGTTTGTGAAACTCACCTAGTTAAAGAAAAGAGCCCTCACCTTCCGTTGAGATCGGCTCGTGAACTTGCCGAAGGAGCAGCCATTGTCAGTTGCCAGGGCTTTCGTCTTGGGTTTTTCAGGTCAGCCTATGTGTTCCCAGTAATGCGACATCAGTGTGAAGAGCTCAGTTTGTTTTACAGATGTGTTGTTTTCCTTATGGGCTCGTTCCATTAATATTGTGGCTTTGGAGGCTGACATTTTCTATCAAGGACTGTTTTCATTGTTTTATTATGAGGAAGAGAATTTTGGGGTTTGAACCCATCAAAATTGGTGCCTTAATTCTGCAAGTGATTCTCTTATTGCTTTATTTTGAAGAGTTTATTTTCATGCAGTTACCAGTTTAACTTACTAAGAAATCGTCACTGGAATTCCATGTAAATGTGAAATGTGTGTGTGCCCATACATACAAACATAGAAAGAGAAATAGCCCAAATCTGGGGGCTTTCTTATGATCACTCTTAGTATTTCTTATAATAATGTGTGTGTGTATGTTTAATGTATTACATAGGAATTTTTTTTAATACTTCAAAGAAAATGGATATTAAGTCTCGTTTTTTACAAAGGGATAAATTGATGAACAGGTGTTTTTAAGAGCTGCAATAAATCATCCTAGAACAAGGAGTGCCTCTTCTGAGATCCTATCCAATGCTCTGCCCTCAATTAAATGAATCAAAGAGATAAATGTGGATGTGTGCACGCACACACACACACACACACACAGGCACACACAAAGGTTCTAGGTGAGAGGGAGCAGAGCGGTCCAGCTCAGTAATTAAAGGGATAATAAGGACTTATTGTGTGCCAGGTGGAAGAAGATTCGCAGGAGGACTCACAAAGTCTGTTAGGATCCGTTCTCTCTGTTCAGCCGGGCAGGAAGCACCCCGATCATAAAACCCCTATGGCCTGTAAACACCAAAGTTCCCTCCCACCTTGGAATGGGGCAGAGGAGGCCCCAGTGGGTAATGGCTCTAATGACAGTTCACTTTAGTTGTGCCTTCCTGAAGAGGAGGGTTCTCTGCGGCCACCTTAAACTTAAACAAGTGTATTCAGTCTTGACGGCCAGCCCCGTGGCCTGCTGGCATATTAAAATTTAAATGCAGAGTACATTCATTTCACGCTGTAAGGATCATTCTAGAATGAATTATAAGTGGAGGTTTTTCCCTAACATTCCTACTGTACTATTGGAAATGTGGGAGGCTCTTGAGGATTGTAAGATAGCCATAACACAAGGGACTTCTACGTATTTCTGTCCCCTAAAGAAAATGTAGCATGCAAAAAAAAAAAAAAAAAAGATTCATTTTTCAGCCATTTTCTTTCAGAAAAACCTCTGTTTGGATTTAAATAATTGAAACCTGAAACAAATCTGCCTTTCTATGCATAACTCAAAATATCAATTATAAGAATTTTTATTTACCCAATACCACTACTGCCTGAGCTGGCCTGTACAAATAGGGAAGGGAAAAACCACTGGTTCTTTCTGGAGCCTGCTTCAGAACACTAAGGTGCAAATCAGAAGAGTCCTTTGTTCCAGCAGCTCCCCACAAGCTGTCTGGATGGACCTGTTTGGGAGAGGAGCACTCTCCAAGGCTAGTTTTGTTCTTGCTGATGATTTCTCTCGTGCTTCCCAGGCATCAGTTTCCAGTCATCCCTGGCTTCCATACTCAGAGTGACAGACACCTTCCCAGGTGGTAGGACCACCTTGTGCGTCCCAGAGGCCTGGAGGCTGCAGCTAGGCCCAGCAGGTTCAGGACTTTGTCTTTTTCCCTCATCTCTCTCCTCCTCATCTCTAGACAGCTTTTACTGTCAGTGAAAAGAAATGCAGCCCCAAAGAGAGCTGGGGACTGGAAGAGGGGTAGGCAGGGTCCTAGTGACCCCTGGGGGCACCTTGCAGTTTTCCAGGCCAAGGAGCTGCCCTGCTCCATGGGCCACCCCAGGATGTGGCCCAGCCAGCCTCCTTTGTGAAGGCATGCCCACCCTGAGGAGGAGGGCTCCTGGGGGGATTGTTAGGGCTCCTGGCCAGGACAATGGCTGTCCATCAGGGATAACAAATTCCAGCATCCTGGCCATGGGTTCATTGGGCCCGGTGGGCTGGGCTGATGGCAGCAACCCTGATCACACTTGTCACTTCTCTGCTGTTATCACAGCCTTGGAGCAGGAGAGGGTTCATTCCATTTACTGCATTTTAAAAGCTGCCCTAATCTTCCTTTTTCTAATGCCCCTTTTTTTCCTCCTCCTGCTTAGAAACGGGCTCTGACAGTCCAAATGTTGGAAATAATTGGATTCTAAATTCTAATTCATCTGTAAAGTATTCGGTGATTAAATTAGCCTAATAGATATTATTTCTTACATGACTGCATAATTTTACCCTGACTGGATCTCAGTGGTACTAACGTGCCCCCCCAATTTACTATTGACTTGAAATTCTCAGAAGGCGAGACATAACTCTCTGTCTTCTTCAGTCTGTTTTCCCAGGTTAAAAGTTAAACTGATTTATGCTTAAAGAAGATCGCCTTCCTGCTCAAGTGCAGTTGTGCAGTGTATATTATTCTTTAAGAAGAGCAGTAGAAGAAAAATATTATTGTATGTAATTTTTCTATTCAGAAACTGAGATGCCCTGACCTTTTAAACTCTTTGGACAGCAGTTTGCTTGTAGGTTGTATTGGTTCCTTAAATAGTTGGAAATTTTATCTAAACAAAACTTTAATCTTCAGTCATAATATAGATCTTATAAATGTTGTGAATACAGTCTAAAAAATTTTAATATTCTTAGAAAAAATTCTCTAGGGTGTCTTTCATTTTTGTGTAGAGCTGATAAAATACTTGGTCAGAAATGATCTAGAAAGGGAAAGAAGGCATGGGAGAAAGGCACAGACCCCAGAGTGACTTATAAGGAGAGCATCATCTCCTTCTTTTTGCCTGATTTCTTTCTTTCTTTGCATAAATTTAATTTCTTCAAGTATGTGCCTCTCCCCTCCCCCACCCCCTGCCCTGCTTTACCCAAAAAATCTGCAAATAAAATTCACTGCTCCTGCCCTGGTTCAGTAGCTGGAAACAGCTGGTGGGTTTTGTGTAGCTATCAAACAGTGGGGGGAAAAGTTTTTTGGCAAACACTCGGGAAACCCAGGACAGAGGAGGTAGGTAAACTCAGGAAACTGTTTTCATGAGTAAATGGAGGAAACAAAGGCCGCCCAGCAGGAGCAGAAGGGACACACACTCCCTCTGAATAGCTCCCTAAAAACAGAGCTGAAAAGGAAGAAGGCCCATTTGCTTCTGGGAATCCAATAAATTGTTTCAGGAAGTGAAAGTCTGTCCAGGCTAATGGAGCTGTGATTGACAGCACTTCTCATTATGGAGCCCATCAGGGGACAGGGCATTCCAGTGTTATTTAGGGGGTGAGGTGGGAATGAGAGGAAGCCAGAGCCCAAGGTGGGGGTGGGAAGTGGGGGATATCTTTCTGTGTTCACTGAAAGAGTCCGGATCCCTACAGCCCCCCCTCCAAGGAGAATCTCACCTTTCATGTTATGACCTGTCCATTTCTCATGACTCTGCCACACGATCTTCCCAAGAGAATCTGTCCCTGTCTCGTGGTACTCATTGAAATGGCAGGTGCAGTGTTGGAACACAGTGCACACTTCCCCAGGAATGGCCGTTTTCTCTGCTCATACTCACCTGTGACCAGTTTGATCGGGGAGCATCTTTCTGTAAATGTGATAACGTGATCACCCAGCACTTTTTATTTTATTTATTTATTTATTTATTTATTTATTTACTTACTTACTTACTTACTTATTTATTTTGTGTTGGAATCTCACTCTGTCGCTCATACTGGAGTGCAGTGGCACGCTCCCGGCCACCTCAGACTCAACTTGCTGGGCTCCAGCGATCCTTCCACCTCAGCCTTCCAAGTAGCCAGAACTACAGGCGTGCCCTACCAGGCCCTGCTAATTTTTGATTTTTTGTAGAGACGAGGTCTTGCCAAGTTGCCCTGGTGGGTCTCCAACCTGCAGGCTCAGGCAATCCACTCGCCTCAGCCTCCCAAAGTGCTGGGATTACAGGCTGAGCCACCGAGCCCGGCTTACCCAGCACTTTTTAAAGCTGTGAAGTGGCCTTATCAGTTAGATGACGACCAAGGACCTAACAATTTTCTTAGCACCAAATGAGAGGAGTTTGACTTCCACTAAACTGTATTCACTAGTTATGATCCCAAGGCTCTAGAATGGGCCTTGGAGGTGGGAGTGAGGAAGCAGAGGCCTTTGAGGGGAGGCAACATTCTGATGGTCCTCTGTTGAGACCTGCTTGAAGCTGTGGAAAGACCTAGAAAGTCCTGTTCTTCCGGGAAGCCACAGAAGGAAAATGACCATACATAGTAAATCAGATCAAACAACATCCAGCACAGCCAGGACCAGGGAGAGTAAATGATGTGCTTTCTGTCCTGAGGGGCAGGTCATTCCGTTTGTTGATGTGCTGTCAAGATAGACCCTCAGTCTCTATGATGGTTGTTTCCAGAAAGGTGGGGATCTTCACCACTGTGCCTTTCTTTTTGAACCTCATCCGGTTGGACTCCAAGGTCCTCACCAGGACCCTTTGTCGGCCCTCAGCCAGTCAGGTCTCTGAGAGTCACCACCACCACCAAAAAAAAAAAAAAAAAATACTTGTCGTTGAATCTTGGTGTCTCTCCCTTAGCCTGACTAAGACAGGCCAGCAGTATGTTCACTTTGAAATTGACCAAAGAAAAGGTTTTCACTAGCTCTGCTAAAAAAGGGCAAGGCCTGTTAAGTGATGAGAGCATCTGGAGTTTGGGTCTTAGGTGGCCATTCTCTGGAACCACCATCATGGAGGGTGAGACATTTGCAGTAGGCATGTTAGTTGGCTGGCATTTTCAAAAGGTCATCTTTACTGCTGGGTTAGTAGGTGGTGTCTCCATATCATGAGGTTGGTACCTCTGTGAACTTAAATGCTTGTTCCAGCTGATTCACAGGCTCTCCACAAATTTGCAGATGCTTTAATATTTACTGATGCATTGTGTGTTTTTAAGCTGCAAAAAGTTTTAATTCTTGGTCTAGGTATAAGTACACTTTAACTTTTTTTCTTTTCCTTCTTTCTCTCTCTTTTTCTTTCTTTTTTTTTTTGAGGCAGAGTCTCACTCTGTAGCTCAGGCTGGACTGCAGTAACATGATCATGGCTCACCACAGCCTCGACCTCCTGAGCTCAGGCAGTCCTTTGCCTCAGCTTCCAAAGTAGCTGGGACTATAGGCGTGCACCGTTATGCCTGGCTAATATTTTTTTAGTTTTTTGTAGAGATGGAGTCTTCCTATGTTGTCCAGTCTGGTCTCGATATCCTGGGCTTAAGCAGTCCTCCTACCTCAGCCTCCCAAAGTGCTGGGATTATAGGCGTGAACTACTACCCCTGGCTGACTTTAATTTTTGTAAACGAAATCCAGGACTTTCTGCATAGTAAAAACTGAGAGAACATGAATTCTCTTAGTTTGTTTTATTCCCATAAATTATAGCAGCTTCTATTACACATGTAGCTCTTTATTTTCCTCATTGTTGCAAGTTTATTTATGTATCTGCTTCTATTTTATTTTATTTTATTTTTGAGTCGAAGTCTCACTCTGTTACCCAGGCCTGAGTGCAGTGGCACGCTGAAGGCCCCCACAGACTCAACCTGCTGGGCTCAGGTGATCCTTCCACCTCAGCCTTCCAAGCAGCTGGAACCACAGACTTACACCTCCACTCCCAGCCAAGTTTTTTGATTTATTGTAGCGATGAGGTCTCACCAAGTTGCCCAGACTGGTCTCGAACCCATGGGCTCAGGCAATCCTCTCACCTCTGCCTCCCAAAGTGTTGGGATTACAAGCATGAGCCTCCATGCCCAGCTCCTATCCGCTCTATTCACCTGTGTCCCAGAACCTAATACAGTGTAGTACCTCATGAGTGCTTCATTGATAATTCTTGAAAGAATGAATACTTAATGGGGCATTTGATGATGTTGGTGATTGTTGTAAAGACACATAGGACTGAAATGAAATTCCAGGAGCTCAATTCAGCTAAAAGAAAAAAGAACAGGAGTATGTTTCAAAATACAGAAGGTGGCGGTCAATCACCGTCTGTCTGTGTGAGTGGGACGCTGTATCTCAGGGTAGGAAATATCAGAAAGCAAAGGGTACAAGCCAGACTGTATGCGTGGGTGGCAGTGTCCAAGTCCAGTTTGTACATTTCAAGGTGGATGACTTTTTTCCAAAGAGCGTATACATCTTTTGTGATTTTTTTAAATTTTCTTTTTCAAGTAATTAATATTTTATTTTTATTTTATTTTAGGCTCAAGGGGTACAGGTGTGGGTTTGTTTTCATTGGTCTGTTGCGTCATGGTGAGATTGGAGCTTCTAATGAGCCTGCTCCCCCAGGCAATGAGCATAATACTCATGTTTTGTTTTGTTGTTTGTTGTTTGTTTTTTTCCAAAGGGAAATTTAAAAAGTTAGGCCGGTCGCAGTGGATCACACCTGTAATCCTAGCACTTTGGGAGGCCAAGGCAGGAGGATTGCTTGAGCCCAGGAGTTCAAGACCAGCCTAGGCAGCACAGTGAGACCTCATCTCTTCAAAAAAATTAAAAAATTAGCCGGGTGTGGTGGCATGCGCCTATAGTCCTAGCTACCCAGGAGGCTGAGGAGAGAGAATCACCAGAGCCCAGGAGGATGAGGCTGCAGTGAGCCATGACAGTGCCACTGTACTTCAGCCTAGGTGATAGAGTGAGACTCCAACTTGAGAGAAAAAAAAAAAAAGTCCATTCAATTGCTATAACACAGAGAGCAAACTTACACACTTTTTCTGGGCAGCTCTGTGTTTCTTCACTATCCTATAAAGGGCTATTTACCTCTTGGTCTCCCAGTTGCCAAGATGTCATCTCTGCTCAAGCAGAGGTCCTTGTAAATGTGTGCTGGAGATAAAGCACCTACCAGGTGCTAGCTGAAGAGGGTGTGATGTCAGACTAATCACAGCCAGACTAATCACAGCAGCATCACTAGTTGTTCCCTGATGACCTATGTCTGTTGCTCTTGGTGAGACCCAAACTCTGGAATGAATCTGCTTCCATATGGATTCCATGCTCATTTCAAAGTTCTTACTTACTACTGAAGAACAAAGAGGAGTTTGCACAGATGAAGAAAAGGGAGGCTGTTTAACCAGAACGACCCTCTGCAAATTTCAGCTTCCTGTACAGTCAGCATTAATCTGCTACTTTTCAAACATATAAATGGGGGATTGAATTTCAAGAGTATAGGCAATAAAGAGGGCATTTGTGAAATGATAACCTGATTGGCATCCCTGCCTCTTGAATGGCTGACAAGGTCTAATTGGCATATAACGCCCTATAAATTTATTAGCATGCCTCACTTCTCATTGGTGGACCTTCTACTGTTAACCACCAAGAAATTACCAATTTTCAGGAGTTAGTCACTCAAGTCGCACTATAACTAGGTTTTAAAAAAAAACCCACACTGCTCCTGTTATAAATCAGGCTTGTGTCTTCTGTATGGCCCCTCTCCAGCTGCAAACGAGTCACTAGGATAGAGAAGTTTGGGGTGAGTGGAGTTGCAGGGAGGAGCACATGTTTCCCAGGAAACCCCTCGCCCCAATTCCCACGCCCTGGAGCCTTTCACAGAGACCAGCAGCTACATCCTCACCCCATGGCCTGCCAGCCTGGGCTCCAGCTGCTGGGTAGAAGTGGCAGTTTTGTGGCCACTCACGTCCAGGGCTTTGATGTTCTTATTGATACATTCAACCCTCGGGCACATCATGCACAGAGGACATATCCACCCTCTTATTTCAAGAGCATAATAGAAATATTCAGGAGCAGACATAATTATTTCAATTACTTCTCTCTGGTTTTTGAGACGCATACTCAAGAGTCACAAATTAGAAAATAATATTCACATGTTTCTTCTAATTGGTAACAGATTAGAGGCATTTTATCTTCTTAAATAATTTCCAAATGTGCCCCCAAAGAGACTGTGAAAAGAGAGGAGAGAGGTGTGGAAAAGCAAACAGGCTTTGCCCAGCCAGCGAGAGAGAAGCCTTGTTGTGGCTAAGACCTCAGGCAGGGCTGTGTGGGAGGCCCATCTCCTGCAGCGGTTCTTCAGTTTCTCAGCCTTTGGTGTTATTTTCATCACTTTTTTCTCTTGAAAGCTAGCAGAGGTGAGGGGCTTCACACTTTTTACTAACCAACTTGCACGCTTTATCCTTCCTTGTAAACACAGGTATGAACACATCGATTCAATGCCTGTGAACCATTTCCTTAGCCACGTGTTCTCTACACACCCACCCACACATTTGCATGTCTGCATTCAGTTTTATGTTCCATCTACTTCCAAAAACAGGTTTGAAGTCATCTGTACCTCTCTGTCCAGGAATTTTAGAGTCAGGGATGAAGAAGGGATGATGCTTGTTCTGGTCACCCAGCACATGGTGTTACTGTTTAAATGCAGAGATATCACATTCCTCAAAACCATAAGGGTCCTCATTATTCCTTTTGCATAATGAAATTTGGTCTTATCAAATACTATTTTTAAAAATTGGTTGCCTCTACTCTGGGAAACAATTTGGCAGTTTCTTTTCTTTTTCTTTTTTTTTCCCTGAGTTGGAGTCTCACTCTGTCGCCTAGGCTAGAGGGCAGTGACACGGTCATGGCTACCGCAGCCTCAACCTGCTGGGCTCAGGTGATCCTTCCACCTCAGTCTTCCAAGTAGCTGGAACTACAGGCATGTGCCACCATGCCCAGCTAATTTTTTTTTTTTTTGTAGAGATAAGGTCTCGCCAAGTTGCCCAGGCTGTTATTGAACCCGTCGGCTTAGGCATTCCTCTCACCTCAGCCTCCCAAAGTGCTGGGATTATAGGCGTGAGCCACTGCGCCCAGCCTGGCAGTTTCTTATAAAACTAAATATGCAACTCCCTTATGTCTCAGCAACTACACTCTTGGGCATTTGTCCCAGAGAAATAAAAACTTAGGTTTGCACCCCCACCCCCAAAAAAAGAAACCGTATACAAATGTTCTTAACGTTATTCACAACAGCCAAAAATGGAAACAACCCAGATATCCTTCAATGGGTAAATAATTAAACAAGCTGTAATACATCCACATTGTGGGAAACTGCTCAGCAATGAAAAGGAATAAACTGTGGATACATGCAACAACTTGGATGAATCTACAGGAAATTATTTTGAGTGAAAAAAGCAATCTCAATTATATAATAGATTTATAAAAATTTTATTTATGTAACATTGTCGGAATTACAAAATTATAGAGATGGAGAACAGGTTAGTGGTTGTCAGGTGTTAGGGATGAAGAAGGTGAGATTATGAAAGGGTAACAAGCCGGTTCGGTGGCTCAGCCTATAATCCTCCGCTTTGGGAGGCTGAGGTGAGTGGATTGCCTGAGCCCGCAGGTTCAAGACCCATCTGGACAACTTGGTGAGACCTCATCTCTACTATAAATCAAAAAATTAGCCAGGTGTGGTAGCATGCGCCTGTAGTTCCAGCTACTTGGAAGGCCGAGGCAGAAGAATCGCTGGAGCCCAGCAGGTCAAGGCTGTGGTGGCCGGGAGTGTGCCACTGCACTCCAGTCTGGGTGACGGAGTGAGACTCCAACTCAAAAAAAAAAGGGTAACGAGAGACATTCATGTTGGAAATATTCAGGATTGCGACTGTGCTGCTAGCTATAGGGTTTTACATGTGATAAAACTGCATATGGACATACAAATGCACACAAATGCAAATGACCACAAGAAAAATGAGGAAACCTGAACGAGATGGGTGGATGGTATCAGTATCCTAATTGTGATAGCACACTATAATTTTTCAAGATTTTACCTTTGGGGAAAACTAGATAAAGGATATGTGGGATCTCTCTGTGTTATTCTTTTTTTTTTTTTAGATTCAGAGAGTACACATGCATGTTCGTTACTTGGACATATTGTGTAGTTGTGGGGATTGGGTCTCAGGTGGCCCATTTCCCAGACAGTGTACACAGTGCCCCCATAGGTAGTTTCTGAACCCTAGCCCCTCTCTCTGCCTCCCCCCAGTTGATGTCCCCAGTGTCTGTTATTTCCATCTTTGTGACCATTTAGCTCCCACATACAAGTGAGAACCATTCAGTATTTGGTTTTCTGTTTCTGAGTCAGTTCACTTAGAATGATAATCTCCAGCTCCATCTCCATTGCTGCAAAGGACATGATTTCATTCCTTTTTTGTGGCTGCATAGTACTTCGTTATATATGTGTGTGTGTATGTGTATATGTATACATACATGTATACACATATGGTGTCCAAAAAAAGTACACATATTTTAAGTACAATGTTCGCTCAAAAGGTTGCATTAATCAAATGAATGCGAGAGGCAGGACAATCAAATAAAATGGTGGAAGCCTGGTTGAGTGAACATCATACTGTACATTGCTACTGTAATTTAATTCAACTTCAAAAAGTAATACATAGATAACATCTCTACAAAATATCAATGTAATGAAAGGCCCAAAAGAGGGGTAGGGTTTGGAAAGGTCGCCTCGGCTCCTAAAGTGCTGACCAAATGCAACATGTGAGACCATCCTCATTGACCACTTCCTGGACTAGAAGAAAAATTCAGCTGTAGAGCATATTTTTGGATCATTTGGTAAAAGCTGAATATACACCACATATTATTGATAGAAGCCAATCATAACCCTAAAAGATAATCCTGAATGCCATATATTGAAATCCCAAATATTGAAATATTAGAAAATCAAAATCTCAATTCCAGAAGATCAAAATCTTTAAAATATAATTCTGGAAAAAATAATTTACTTTAAAAATTATATATTTATTATATTTTTATTTACTTTTTTTTTTTTTAAGAAACAGGGTCTCACTCTGTTACCCAGGCTAGATTGCAATGGTGCAATCACAGCTAATTGCAACCTTGAATGCCTGGGCTCAGGTGATCATTCTGCCTCAACCTCCCAAGTAGCTGGGACTACAGGTGTGTGCCACCATACCCAGCCATTTTTTTTTTTTAAGTTTTTTAAGAGGTGAAGTCTCACTATGTTGCCCAGGCTGATCTTGAACTCATGGTCTCAAGCAGTCCTCCTGCCTCGGCATCCAAAAGTGCTGAGATTACAGGCATGAGCCACCATGCTGGGCTGTTTATATTTATAAAAGGAGATTTATTTGAGAAGCATATAAAAATATGACAGAATACTTCATAGGCCACTTTACATAATAAAATAGTAATAGCATGATATTTTAAAAAGCATAAATATTCATATATACCAGAGTATAATAACTATGAGCAGACAAACCATATTCAAGAATAAATAGGTCAAAAAGAGAAATATATAAATGCATATCACCATGGTTAGTAATGGTATGCATCCAGCTTTATAACTGCAATCGTCTGAAATACTGTGACAAACTAAGTCTTTTTGACAAGATTGATCAAAAACCATGGTGAATCTGAGTGTGGTGGTGCATACTTATAATCCTAGCTATTCAGGATACTGAAGCAAAAAGATCACTTGAGCCTAGAAGTCAAGACCAGTCTGAGCAACATAGCTAGACTATTTCTTCTTAAAAACTCACCATGGACTGGGCTCGGTGGCTCAACCTGTAATCCCAGCACTTTAGGAGGCCAAGGCGAGTGGATTGCCTGAGCCTGCGGGTTCAAGACCAGCCCAGGCAACTTGGGGAGACCTCATCTACAATAAATAAAAAATTAGCTGGGCGTGGTAGCATGCGCCTGTAGTTCCAGCTACTTGGAAGACTGAGACAGAAGGATTGCCAGAGCCCAGCAGGTCGACGCTGGGGTGGCCATGAGCATGCCACTGCACTCCAGCCTAGGTGATAGAGTGGGACTCCAACTCAAAAAACAAAAACAAAAAACTCCACCATGATAAAATTCCCAGAGCAGGAGGGGACCCAAGGGGGTTGCCGTGCTTCATTTTTTTCAATGTTCAGGATTATGGCATTCAGGATTGTATCTTTTGGTATTATGATCCAATCCCATTATGGATAAATATTGTATTAATTTTAAGTTATTTGGGCATAATAATGTTGGCCATCAAAATGCCAACATATACGTATAAGAAATAGTATAAGAAATAGTATAAATATAAGTTTATTTAATGAGGCATTGTTTGTAATACAAAAGATTGAAAACAACACAAGGATCCAATAGTAGGGAATTGGGTAAAAACTATGATGTATAACCAACATTTTTTTTTCCAAAATAAAAAGGTTTCTGTGTATTGTTCTGGAGGCTTGCAACCTCAGAGAATCACACTATGGTATTTGTTTGAGGGGACAAAAGAAGAATCCATTTCTGAATTTTTTTTAAATGTGTGGTAAAATATTTATAGAATAAAATTGGCCATCTTAACCATTTTTAAGTGCATAGTTCAGTGGCATTAAGTACATTCACATTGTTATGCAGCCGACACCACAATCCAGCTCCAGAACTTTTCCATCCTCCCATATTTAAACTCTGCACCTACTAAATACACATGCCTCATTTCTCCCTCTCCCAGCCCTTGGTAGTCACCATTTTACTTTTAGTCTTTATGAATTTTATTACCCTAGATACCTTGTATGAATAGAATCTTACAGCATTTGACCTTTTGTGTCTGACCTTAGCATGGTGTCCTCAAGATTCATCCATATTGTAATGTATGTTGGAATTTCCTTCCTTTTTAATAAGGCTGAATAATATTCCACTGAATGGATTTACCACATTTTGTTTATCTGTGCATCTGCCAATGGACAGTCAGGGTGTTGCTACACTTTAACAATTGGGAATGATGCTGCTGTGAGCATGAGCATACAAATACCTATTCGAGTCTTTGCTTTCATTTCTTTTGGGTATATACCTAGGAGTGGGATTGCTGGGTCATATGGTAATTCCATGTTTAATTATTTGAAGAACCACCATACTATTTCCCCAGATTCTGGATATTTTGTTTAAGATAGTGTTGACTTTCTCAATGAAATCTTTTTTTTTCCTAAAAACTTTCTTAAAGACTGTCAAGATCCTAGTGCATAAGGACAGAGAGGAAAGAGCATAGACTTAGGAGTAGAGACTAGCCCCATGTCCCCAGCTATAGCAGCCAGCTGGTGGGCTGCCCAGGCAAGGTTTTCTCTGAAAGGCGGGGCTAGAATGGATAGGGCTTCCTACTTAAGTCAGGTTTTAAAATACATTTAGGGAATAAACACAGGATGACTGATTCTTAATTTTGCCAAGTCAAGGTCATTAATCATTTGCTGTCACCATCATCTCATAAAAGAACATTTTAGCCTAGAGAAGGCAGAGAAGACACAACATAAGAAGAACTGCCTTACAAATGTAAATATTTAGCTTTATGAAAACTTCACCACGTGGTATGTTTTTGCCTTATCTCAGTCTGGTGATAGCTTTACCATCAATTGGTACTTGAAAGCAACTGGGCTATCCAGAACTAGCTAGACAGAATGTGGGCGATCCCTGTTCAGTGATTATCAAGACTTTCAAGATGGTACCAGCAGAACATTCAACCAAGCATAGACCCCTCCGAGTGCAGGCAGGGCCCTGTGAAACTCCTGAGATCCACACCAGCAGAACCCGGAAGCCTTCTCTGTGACACTCTTCTAGGATTCTCTCTCCATCAAGAAGCCCAGCAGAGCCAGGCGCGGTGGCTCACACCTATAATCCTAGCACTTTGGGAGGCCGAAGTGAGAGGATTGCTTAAGCCCACAGGTTCGAGACCTGCCTGGGTAACTTAGCAAGACCTTATCTCTACAATAAATCAAAAAAATTAGCTGGGCACAGTGGCACATGCCTGTAGTTCCAGCTACTTGGAAGGCTGAGGTGGAAGGATTACCTGAGCCCAGCAGGTCAAGGCTTTGGTGGCTGTGAGCATGCCAGTGGCTCCAGCCTGGGTATCAGAAACTCAAAAAAAAAAAAAAAGTCAAACTCAAAAAATAAAAGCCCAGCAGAAAGTTTTGATTTTGCATTATCAAGGTCAGTGACACTTGGCAAGTTAAACTCTGTGTCAGTTGTGAAAAATAAAACATCTGACCAATTTCTGCCTTCTGATCCCATTAATTAGAGGTTTGGGACTTCAATGGAAAGAATTTTACTTTCGCATGTTAAATAATAACACTTTCCTTACTCTAGGAGAGTTAATTTACATAATCATGATAAATCATTCTCATGATCAGTTCCACCACTATACAGACAAACTCAGAAAAAAAAAATATCTAATGGATGTGTGGATTTCAGTCTTTTTTTTTTTTTTTAAGAAACAAGGTTTTGCTCTGTTACCCAGGCTGGGATCTGGAGTGCAGTGGTGTAATCATAGCTTACTGCAGCCTCAAACGAGCCTCCCACCTCAGCCTCTGGAGTAACTGGGATCACAGACGTGTGCCACCATACCCAGCTAACTATGTTGCCCAGGGTGGTCTTGAACTCCTGGTCTCAAACAGTGATCTCGCCTCAGCCTTTTAAGTAGCAAGGATTACAAGCATGAGTCACTGTGCCCAACTAAATCTAATATTTTTTAACATTTAAGGTTAGTTGAGAAAGAAAAGCCCAGCTATTATATATCTGTTGCGTTATCTCTAAGAAGGGCATCTGGTCTTTAATACAATTTCCATTTTCATTACATTGGAATGGAATGCATCTTGGCTGGTGTGCTTGGTTGCTGGCGGGCCAGCCCCACTGCAAGGAATGCAAGTGTCAGTCAAGCTGGTGCAGGGGTCAGCAGGCCCCGTCATCTCTCAACACATTTCCATGTTTTCCTATTTCGAAAAAGGTTAAAATACAAATTAACTTTAAATGTTTTTTTTTTTCCATTTGCTTAGCATCCCTCCCCCGATGTTTTTCCACTCTTAAAATTTCTTTTGTTGTTGTTATTGTTGTTTTGATTTGGCCAGAGTAACTATTCTAAACCCCTCCCCAGATTCAAAGGAAAACTACATTAAGATGACTTTATTATGCTTTTAAAAAACAATATTGGCCATTGCTTTACTAAACTGTGGTCTGACCATGTGGTTACTTGAGCCACAGTTGCCATGTTTCCTAGCCCTGGCCTCCTCCTCTACCTTGGAGATGTGAATCTCCTCTCTTCTCTCTCTCTCTCTCTAATTTACTTTATAAATAAACTATATTTTCCAATCTAAAAAAAACCAAAAAACAATATCATCACGGATTGTAGGTCATTCAGCAGTTTTTTCTGGAAATCCACTTGGAGCTTTCCAGGACTTTCCAAACATGTTCTCTTCCTCATGTTTAAGGACCACCTGACTGACAAGTCTCTGAGATGCCTCCAGCTTACACTCAGTCCTGCCATCATTCCGTCCTGTCCCTGGCTTTTCCATGTGAGAAGAGGCCTTGGATTTTCCTCTTCCCTGGTGTTTAAAGGGCATTGGTGCACATACAAGACAGGCTTGCATCCATTTTACCGTATCCCAAGCGGAGGAAAAGGGCCATTTCTCTTCCCTTATCTGTTTATGATGCGATATGTTCCAAAGCCGATCACATCAGCCACTGTTATGGGGAGCTTAATTTGCTGTGATGGGGGCTCCACCGCCAGGGCAGCCACACTTCATGCCACATTACGTGGCGTCCAGGACCGCCTCACCTCACTAGCTCAGGCTCCCTCTCACCGGGCACACAGTTATCGGGATTTATGCTTTAAAACGGTTGTTCACATTTTTTTCTAATCTGGGAGTATAGAAACATCCACTGTGTGTGTGACTGATACAGTCTAGCTATGTCATCAAGCAAACACACACACATGCAGTTTCCAAATGAGTTCTCAAACTTATAAAACTTACTTTGCACAGAATAATGAAAGTGTCTCTGCTGTCGTTCCAAGCAGGTAAAACTTTTCTTCAAGTGGAAAATGGTGGAAGGGGAACTCGGAGCCACTGTGAGACTTTGGGAGCTATGGGGGTAACCTTGGTTATTTTTCCCGTTCATGTCCTGTGTTTTGTTGTGTTGTTTTACTATAGAAAATGGAGGGGGGGGAGTATAAAAAACAAAACTATCTTGGCTTCTTCTGGAACAATCTGGGTATTTTTGCCTTTCTCTAATAGTGTAATATGTTTGCAAAAGTTATTTCTCTAGAAGTTAGACTTCAAAATTGCTTTCAGTCCCCTCCCCAAGTCCCTCCCACCTTTTACCTCCACTCCTGGCTTTCTGCCCCCCTCCTCCCACCTGGCCTCCCAAGCTCCCATCTCTAGCAGCTGCCCTGTTAACTGCCCTCACTCTGATCATGGCTCCCAGGAGACACAGCGCCTAGTCCCCAACCCCTCCCCTCTCTGCTCCCAACAGTGCATTTGTCAAGGAGGGGTCTCCCTCACCACAAACCAGTGCCTCTGACCCCAACCCCATACTACCACCTTCCAGAAAAGGAGAAATCTCTACCTACCAAGGTCACTGATAAGTCATTCTAAGTGCCAGACTCTGTTCTGTCCCCAAAGGCATGGTTCCACCACCCATCAGAAGCTCTGAGCACCCAGCCCAGTGCGTGTTAGCTCCCAAGGGGGCAGCTATGCTGGTCATGGTCCTCGTGGTGTTCTCAGCCTGTGTGATCTGACCCTGCTGAGCGACTCCCCCCACCTCAGCCCAGACTCTTTTTCTCCTCCTCCTCCCCTTAACGTACCCCTGCTCCCCACTCACTCTCTGGCTCCTGTCCCCACCTTGTGTGCTTGTGCATCTACCAAGGGCTGACCCAGGCGCTGCACAACAAGCATAGCCTTCATCTGTCTTCTCAATACCCCTGTGCTATGGGGGATTTTATACACATTTTTCAGATAAGGAAATAGAGTCCTAGATGCCTGCGACCACTCTGCAGTGTCTGAGGGGAAAATTGAACCCAGGTCTGTGGCCTTCCAAAACTTCAAGCACTTCCCACCCGAATGTACGTCGAGGGCCTTGGGCGGCTGACCTGATCAAAGATCCCAATGAGGCCGGGCTCAGTGGCTCAGCCTGTAATCCCCGTGCTTTGGGAGGCCAAGGTGAGTGGATTGCCTGAGCCCGCGGGTTCGAGACCTGCCTGGGCAACTTGGCAAGACCTCATCTCTACTATAAATTTTAAAAATTAGCCGGGCATGGTAGTGCGCGCCTGTAGTTCCAGCTACATGGAAGGCTGAGGCAGAAGGATCACCAGAGCCCAACAGGCAAGACTGCGGTAGCCGGGAGCAGCCACTGCTCTCCAGTCCGGGCAACAGAGTGAGACTCCAACTCAAAAAAAAAAAAAGATCCCAATGAGGCAGGGAGTCTGTGTAGAGGCTCAGAGAAGAGGCTTCATCTCGTGCCTGCTCCAGCAGCCAGGGCCCTGGTAGGGGTCCAGTTCTACCTCTGGGGTCCCCTGATGAGATACACCAGACCAGTCTGCTGCAAGCAGGGTTCCAGCTCCCTGAAGCAGTCTAACCTCCAGCAACCCAGCCTGCTACATCCCCAGTGCCCTCTGGCCCCAGGGAGCTGAGGGAGTCCCTGAGATGTGCTCCTAGACAGGGAAGGCCCTCATTCCTGCGGCCTCATCAAGAGACTCCCTATCAGACCCTTCACCCAGTACCTGAGAAGTCTACCCCACACACACACACTTTGTCCCTTCTCTGATTCCTGGGAGAAGAGGGCTGTGAAGGGCCAGGCCCACCATCGGAACCCCTTACAAACCACAGTGTTTGATCACTTGGAGAATCTGACTCAGGTTACAAAGATGAGTGTATGTACTGAAAAAGGAGCCTTTGTGGGGCTGGAGCAGAACTGTGAAAACCCGTGATTGGATTTTTCCAAACTCCGCTCCAGCAGTTTAGTATCCACCATGACCACTTGCAAGAAAAGCAGTTAAATTCTCACAGTGATTGATTGGTCTGATTAGAGAAGTGTAAAGCATCCCACTTGTTTCAAAATTAAGCATAAGGCATACGAACATTCTTTTTTTTTTTTCTTTTAGATCTATGGGATACAATTCAGGGTTAGGTACATAAGTGGTCATTGTACAGGTGAAGTTTGGGCCTTCTATTGATTCTCACTTTGCCTGGTTTAGGATCAGGTACCTTATTAATATTACATTCTCACCCACCCTCCTCCCCACCCCCAGTACTGGTCCGCTACTGCCAATCCCTTTCTTAAAATATTATAATAAATGTTCAGGGTCCACTTATGAGTGAGAACATGTGGTACTCAGTTCTTTGTTTCTGTGATAGATCACTGAATATGATAAACTCTAAATCCATCAAAGTAGATGCAAAGTCCATAATTTTGTTCTTCTTTATGGCTGCGTAATATTGCATCATGTGTATGTACCACACTTTTTTAATCTAGTCCACTTTTGATGGCAACATGATTGATTCCATGTTTTTGCTATTGTGAATAGTGCTGCAATAAACATGCGTGCACAGGTATCTTTTTTTGTAGAATGATTTGAGTTCCTCTGAGTATAATCCCAGAAGGAGGATTGCTGGGTCATATGGAAGGTCAATATTAGATCTTTTAGAAATCACCCGCCGGGCTCAGTGACTCAGCCTATAATCCCAGCACTTTGGGAGACCGAGGCCAGTGGATTGCCTAAGCCTGCGGGTTCAAAACCAGCCTGAGCAACTTTGCAAGACCTCATCTCTACAATAAATAAAAAGATGAGCCAGGCATGGTAGCGTGCACCCATAGTTCCGGCTACTTGGAAGACTGAGGCAGAAGGATTGCTGGAGCCCATCAAGTTGACACTGGGGTGGCTATGAGTGTGCCACTGTACTCCAGCCTGGATGATGGAGTGAGACGCCAACTCAAAAAATCAATCAATCAATCACCACACTGGTTGTTGGTTTTTTTTTTAAAGATAGGGTCTTGCTTTGTTGCCCAGGCTTAAGTACAGTGTCGTGATCGAGGCTCACTACAGCCTCAACCTCCTGGGCTCGAGCAATCTTCCCATTTCAGCCTCCCAAGTAGCTGGGACTGGTTCTACAGACCCATGCCACCACACCTAGCTAGTTTTATTAATTTTTGTAGAGACAGGATCTTACTTTGTTGCCCAGGCTGCATACATTCTTGAATCAACTTCACTTTTAACATTATAGCCAGATAAGGGTGAAAGGTGGGCAGGGCAGAAGACCAAGGACAGGGAGGAGAAGACAACAGCTCCCTGAGCTCTGTAATGGCATTAGCAGTTATTAGCAGTTCAGCCTGTTATAACAGAATGCTACAAACTGGGTGGCTTATGCAACAAAAATGTATTCTTTACACTTCTAAAGGCTGGGAACTCCAAGATCAAGGTGTCGGCTGAGTAGCTTCTGGTGAGAGTACTCTTCTTGGCTTGTAGATAGATGCCTCCTGCTATATCCCCACATGGAAGAAAGAAGGACCATCTGTCTTGTGTCTCTTCTTGTAAGGGCACCAATCCCATTCATGGGACCTCTGTCCTCATGACCTAATCACCTCCCCAAAGCCCCATCTCCAAATACCATATTGGGGGTTAGGATTTTGACACATGAATTTCAGTAGGACCCAAACACTCAGTCCAAAGCACGACTCTCATTCCTCCACCCTTCACCTTATACTGTCATGAGTCATTGTTTTCTCCTGCCTTTTGGCTTGCTGACTGCTGGTGCTTTTTGGGTGCTGGGCATCAGGATGTCTACTGTTTTCCAGTTTCAAAACTCTTGCTGGAATCAGTGTGGCCACAACTGGAGAAAAGTCCTTGGTTTTAGCAACTTTCATTGAACCATGAGGAATGTTGGTCCATTTCAGAGCAGTGACCCCAGTGACTCTTCTGGTCTCTCCTAGCATCTTCTCCAAGCCTGAGCAGGAAGAGGGTGCTCCTCGCAGCTCTCCAGAGCCAGCCTGAGAGGTAGACATGCAGCCACTGCGGCAGAGCACCTGTGCAACCTGGCTGTGCATGTGGCCAGTCAGCCCCTACACACCGTGTGTGATGGGACACCCTCACCCTTTCCAGCCTGGTGGCTTCCCAAGTGGGCAGTGAAAAGGTGTGGGAAGAATGGGTTCTTGGGGGCTGCACTGTGATTCCAGGGACAAGAGAATTCAAACCCTTTCATTCTGGGGTTGATTCCCTGTGAGTGGAGTTGGAGACAGGAGCAGGGGTCGCTCTCAGCAGGCTGTGATTAGTCCACCTTTGTTTGTCACAGTGCTGGTGGCGGCAGGATGGAGTCTGCAGGTCTCACGGGAGCAGGCCAGGAGGACCAGTCAAGGTCTGGCTTCAAGCCTGGGACCCAGGAGGGTGGACATCAGGGAACCCCTGACTGCTTCCTTGCCTTATCTGTATATCACACTGAGAGTATGCTGGGCCCTGTATAGACTGCTTAAACACTACAGCGGGGTGGCTGTCCTAGCATCTGATGCTTCCTACAGATTTGCCAAAACGGAAAGCTCAGTTGAGGCCCGCCTTGAGTAGGCCCAGTGAGGGAAGGGCCCATGTGAACATGGCCCAATTATACGGGCCTCCTGAAGACATGCAGCTCTCCTGTCCCCAAGGGGCTGCGGGAGCCTTCTGTCTTTACCTTTCCAGCAGACCTCCCGCAGGACTGAGACTTCAGAGCAGGCCTTTGAATCATCTGGCCTCTCTAGAGGGAAAACTGAGGCCCAGGAGAGGTTAGATTCTTTGCTCATGTCCCCATGGCCAGCTGTTGCCCTGCCCAGAGAGACCTGGGTCCCTCCCTCTCTGTGTGCTGGGTACTTCCTGAGTGCTTGGCACATCATAGACACCTGATGGGTCTCTGGGTATGAACTGGTTTGTCTTCCAATTAGCCTCAAGTGCCCTCACTCCCAGGCCAGTGTGAGCCAGTGACCCAGCCCAAGGTCTCTTCTGTGACTGCTTGGATGATTCCTCGTGAAATCCCCACAGGTTGCCATCTTAGACAGTGATGTTGCACTTGCATTATTGCTTGAATCAGGAAATACATTTCTCCGCAGCCTGGTCAGGCTCTCAATAGGTGGGTGTTTGGTGGGGTGAGAGTAGTCAATGCTAATGACAGCAAAGCCACAAGAGCCCCAACCTCAGACTAAGACATGAAGACAAGACTAAGCTCAGCTCACAACTTAGTCCTCGTCTTGCCCAAATCCCTTCTGGGATGACACAAGCTGAGCCAGCCTGCACAGGGCAGTGCAGAGTCATGATAACCTGTCTGGCTGCTGAGCACCTGAGCACATCCGGGCCCTTCTGGGCTGCCTGGGCCCGTACTGGCCCAAGGACACATTTAACTGTGACTCGCCGAAGTAATAAGCCTAATATGGTTGACTTTATTTAATTAATAATGATCCTGTCCCATTCCCCCGTGCTCATAAAACACCCTGCAGGTTGGCAAAAAACACTCATAATATTGATCAGAAGTCAGACGGGATATTTATTTTGTCTTTTCTCCATGAGCATCAATCCTTGTCCGTTGCCTCCTGCTCCCTGCGTGTGGGATTTACAGTGGCCAGCTTCTTAAAAGCTTTCAGTAATTAAGGAATAAATATCCATTGGTCTTTGTTGGCGGCCTCTGTCCCTGGGCCTGACCCCTTAGCAACGCGGATCGGGGAGAAGGCATGCATGCAAGGAGGGGTGGGCTGCCCAGCACTGGGCTTGCGATGGGCTGGGTCTTCCCCTGCCGAGAGAGGAAGCCCCTCTCCTTTGCTGACATATTGTTCCAGCCCCCTCTTCCATGGCTCTCCTCCCAGTTCCTGTTTTGCTTGAGGCAGGAAGCACTTTGGAAATTCCTTGCTGCTAGCCCTTTCTTTTCTCTTCTTCCTCTGTCCTTCCTCTCCTCGTCTGTCACTGTTCAAAACCGTGTGGGTCTCCTACGGCTTCTCCATCTCAGCCCAAGGATATCCCTCCACACCGATAGGCTTCACCGCAGAATCTCCTTTAAAATCGGTGTTGAAAATCCTCTCCCACCTGTGGGGGAAGAAAAAGATGTTTCCAAAAGGAACAATGTGACAAGTGACAAGCGCACACACAAAAATTCTACTTTTGGCCTTTTTAACATTGGCAGGGAGGGGTTCCAATAAAATGAACACATTAGACTCAACACAGGGTGGACTTGCGGGAAAGGCTGTTGCTGCTTAGTATTTTCTAGAAGTGCTCAGAGCACCACATTTGTGGATATTTGAAATCTGAGGAGGAAACCACCAAGAGACAGCTTTTCACACCACCCTAAAATGTCGTTGGTCTTGCCATAGTGGGCCTCTGTGAGGACTGAATGGGGCGTCTGGTTGTCCACTCCCATGTTCGTGTCCTAATGACTTGTCTTCTAGGTCACCACAAGACAGTGTTGAAAGCCAGTCAGAAGCTCTGTTGTGGTTATTTGTTTTTTTAAAAAAAAAAGAAACTTTATTTTCTGGGAATCCAACCATTAACCTTATTACCCCTTGGCAGTGTGCTGAGGCCTCCCTGCCATACTCAAAACACAGCTGATGGTGGTGAAGTGTGACTGCATCTTTACAGCCCTCAAACACATGAGGAACGAGCAAAGGGCCATTGCACCAGGACAGCATTCCCCCAGGAAGGTGGTCGTGTCCAGGTGTGACTCTCCCAACACTCTCCAGGTATCCCCAGGGGCCTTCTCCATACTTTGCTTGTCACTAACAAGGAATTGCCAGTGTGCAAACGTTGCTGCCACCAACTGTGACCGAGGCTTCCTCTGGGACCCGGCTGCCTGGGGAGCTCTATACCCGGGCAACACTTCTGTCTTGGATACTGGTATCTGTATTGTTTGCCTTTTCTTTTAATTTTCCCCCCACTTGTGATTTTCTTTCTCTTCACTCTATAACTCTATAAATAACTAGCATTTATGTATAATTATTCTAGAGATAATTTTAAAAGGAAGAAGGAAAAACTGACAGAATATCCAGATCAGTGCATCCTCTATAAATGGCAGAAATGATAGTCGAGATTGGCAGCAATATCTGTTCTAGATCTGAACCCATAGAAACGTTCCAGATCTGAACAGCCCAAGGAGGCAGCCACCAGCCACATGTCAATGTTGAGCCCTTGAAACGTGAGAGATGTGTCTAAAGGAACTGAGTGTTTTATGTGATTTCATTTCCATGAATTTAAACTTGAACATCGTGTGACCACCCCATTGGGTGAGTCAGTTCTGGGTTCTCTCCGAAGCAAATCACACCTCATCCTTCACCAGGGACAAGAGCCAAGTGTTGAGATGGCCAGAGGGAGAGGGCAGGTGGAATGGTGGGAGCAGTGCACATGGGAATGAGGTTTCTACTTTGGGAGAGAGCAGAGACCCGAGAAAGAGGTCAGGCAGTACCAGACCCATTCGCCTGGCCATCACAGCTGGGGAACTTGGGCAACATTCTTCTCTGTAACACTCACCTTCTCCTCTAAACTGAAAGTGACAGCAGGACCTATCTCACCAAGTATTGTCAGAATTGAGCCAGATAATTGTGTGGAACATTCAGCCCTTCATTCGTACCGAACTGGCATTAGCTATGAACATTACTGATTGTTTCTGTAGTCCATATAACCATCTAGCTATTTTAATAGTGACTCTTTACTTTTGTATAAAAACACGTCCGTGGATTGATCACCTAAAGCCCACTACTTGTCTCATGCAGTATGAGAGGTAGAGAAATGATACAAAAAGGCTTAGGTTTTTGTTTTCTTAGTCCTTTTGTGCTGCTATAACAAAATACCCTTGGTGGGATAATGTGTAAATAATAAGAATATATGACTCACAGTTTTAGAGGCTGGAAAACCCAAGATCGTGAGCGGGCTTGGTGTCTAGTGAAGGCTCAGTCTCTGCTTCGTAGAGAGTGCCTCAATGCTGTGCCCTCATATGGTGGAAGAGGTGAACAAGCTCCCTCATTTCTCTTTTATAAGAGCACTAATCCCAGGGCAGACATGGTGGTTCACACCTGTAGTTCTAGCACTTTGGGAGGCTAGCATGAGAAGACCACTTGAGGCCAGGAGTTCGAGGCCAGCCTGAGCAACAAAGCAAGACCTTGTCTCTACAAAAAAAAAATTTTTTTTTAAAGGAATAAGGAAAAATTGACCAGGTGCAGTGGTAGATGCTTGTCGTCCCAGCTACTTGGCAGACTGAGGTGGGAGGATCACTTGAGCCCAGGAGTTCAAGGTTACAATGAGCTATGATCATGCCACTATACTCTAGCCTGGACAACACAGCAAGACCCTGTTTCCAAAAAATAAAATAAAGAGCACTAATCTCATTCATGAAGGCAGCACCCTCATGATGTAGTCATTTCCCAAAGCCCTACCTCTTTTTTTTTTTTTTTTGAGTTGGAGTTTTACTCTGTCACCCAGGCTGGAGTGCAGTAGCATGCTCATGGCCACTGCAGCCTCAACCTGCTGGGCTCAGGTGATCCTTCTACTTCACCCTTCCAAGTAGATGGAAATACAGGTGTGTGTTGTCATACCCAGCTAATTTTTTGATTTATTGTAGAGATGAGGTCTCACCAAGTTGCCCGGACTGGTCTCGTACCCTGGGCTGAGGCACTCCTCTCACCTCTGCCTCCCAGAGTACTGAGATTATAGGCATGAGTCACTACGCCCAGCCAAGCCCTACCTCTTAATACCTTCACCTTGGGGAGTTAGGATTTCAACAGATGAATTCTGAGGGGACACAAGCATTCAGACCATAGCAATGATGAAAGACCATACTATGTCCTAATAAATTCACCCCCACTGCAACATTTCTACTCATTGGTATGAGAAAGAACCAATCCCAGCCAGGCACAGTGGTGTACACTTGCAATACCAGCTACTTGGGAAACTGAGGCAGAAGGATTACTTGAGCCCAGGTATTCAATTCCAGCCTGGAAAATAATAGCATGACCCCATCTTTAAAAAAGAGAAGAAAGAGTCAATCCCAGTATTGGCAACTTGAAGTGTTAGGAATACACAACCTCCTCCCCTCCCCCAGTCACTCAAGGGCAGATAGACCATCACAGCTGACTGTTGTCTTTTCATCTTAGTCATAACCGTGTTGTCATGGGGCTGGTCTCACGCTGGTGCATTCTCCAATCACTGTATTGAGGGCTCCTGCCATGGTCTTCCAGTGCGCACAGAGGCTTTCACCCCAGGACCAGCCCTATGACCTCAAGATGGAGCCCAGTGTGGCCCACACAAGCTGTTCATCCCCACCCGGGGTCCTTGCCACCCACAAACCTGGCTGTACACATTTTCTTTTGCAAACATGATTACTCGTTTCCATCTTCCCAATCTTTTCTTGATTCTAACCTTGATTCTGTCATTGTCGAGTTAGCTGTCTTGCTGTCTATACATCACCTGTTTATATTCATGGACCCTGGGAGTTGCTGGTGTGACAGATACTGGGCAGGCTGGGAGCAGTCAGTATCCCATTCCCAGCTCAGCCGGTCCTGGAGTCGGCATTCACTCTCACGCAGGCACAGAAAGCTTCCTGCTCTCTCCATTCCAGCAGGTCGAAGGGAACTCAGCATTTGCCCTTTTCCAGAGAAGAGAGCTTCCGCCCAGCCCAGCTACAAGCCAGCCTCACCATTCCCAGGCTGTTCTTAAGACTGGGGTCTGACTGGGAGCCTGGCCTCCTCCATTCCTCAACCCTGTCCAGCCTGGGTGGTGCAGGATTCCCTGGATCTTCCCTTCCTCCTTGCTCTATTTCAAAGAAGGAAAAGTTGCGCCTGTCAATTCCAGACTCTCCATTCTTTTTCCCTCTTTTGAAACTTGGAATAAAATGGATCCGTCTCTTTTTTCCTGCAACTTTTTCTTTTTGCCAAGATTTCCCAAAATACGGCCACCACTGCACCATCATATGCACATCCTGTTCTGCATTTGATATACAGTTTGTTTATTTAAATGTGTACGTGTTCGGGGGTCCCTTTAAGAGCCTGGTGTTATCAAGATGATCAGTCAAGCTGATTCCTGTCATCTCTACCCTCAGCATCATCACACCAAGCGCTCCTGTTGTGTGGAGCTCACACCTTGTCAGTTGGGTCACGAGGTATTTCCTGGCCAGCAGTTGATTGGTTTGGCAGGCACCAGATGTGCAGGTTTCAGGTGAGGTATGTCCCAGGGAATTGTCTTGGGGGTGGGCACATGGAGCCCACCTTGGCCAAGTCACCACCCCTTGAGGTCAGATATGGCAAAGTCTTTCAGGCTGTAGTGCCAGAGCGTCTGTCTCTGAGCCTAGCAGACCTCACATAATGGCAAAGGGCTCCTGGCTCCTGCCACCTGAACCCCACCTGCCCTCCGATTCCAAGTCCTTGCCTAGCACTTGACTGGCCCTGTGGGCAGTTTCCTGCCATAACCCAGAGGGAGATAGAAGGCCACCTCCAAGAGAAGTTTATTTGAGACAGGAACAGAAGAAAATATTTACTATGGTGCCTTCGAACATATCTTTTTATTTGGGGGGATTGGGTCAGTGTCTCTTCTGATGAGTCGCCCGTTCCCTCATCTTCCCTCACTCCAGTGCGGTTGATTTATTTAAAGGTGTGTCAGCACCAGATCAAATGAGGAACCAGGCCCCCTCCTTCCTGCTGACGGCCATCCGTGCCAATAATTCATTTTTTAGCTCATTAGCTAACAGAGGCTGTGAGCAGTGGTCCTCCGGGGGATTGGAATGAGGTGAGGTGATCTACTGCTGACTGCCTGCTCTTGAACTGGCCTTCCTTGGGGGAAATAAGAGGCTGGGCCAACACAAGCTGGGATCCCAGAAGCAGAATTGGGACATCAGAGGAACAATTCGAGTATCTGTGCTTTGGCATCATGGCTTCTTAGGACAAATGACTTTAGACAGAATATTCTCTAAAAAAGAAACCATTGTCAGAGTGTCCATCTTTCACGTGTTACCTGTATGTGGAGAAGCCAAATACGAGCAATGACGGACGTGTCCAGTGTGTCAGCCAGGTCAGGCTGCCAGAACAAAACACTGCACACAGGTAGCTTCAGTAAAGGAGATTTATTTCTCACAGGTCTGGAGGCTGGAAGTCCAAGATCAAAGTGCCAGTAGGATTGGTTTCTGGTAAGGTCTCTCTTCCTGATCTGCAGGTGACTGCCTTCTCCTTGTGTCTTCACATGGCCTTTCTTCTGTGCACACAGAGACAGAGAGAGATCTGTGGTGTCTCTTTCTTTTATATAGACATCTGTCCTATTGAATTAGGGCCCCACTTGAATGGCCTTATTTAGATTATCTCCCTAAAGACCTCATTTCCACATACCACCACACTGGGGATTAGGGTGTCAACATGTGAATTGGTGGGATATGCTTCAGCTCATGACATCCAAGATGGCTTTTAACATCTCAAAGCTGTGGGCAGGGGCCGAGCAGACTTTGCCCTAGCAACACTGAAAGCCCATGGGGTCATTTAAACCAGCCAAGTATCTCCTTAGTTTCAAGGCCTTCTGCACCCGCAGGGGTCTCACAAGACACCCATGAACTTGTCAAGACCCCTGGGCAAGAGCAGCCCACCTCACCATGCTGAGCACATGGAGTTTTATGAAGTTCATTTCTATAGACAGCCATGATTTAGAAACCTCCAGCACCCAGCAGGCATTTCCACATCCCCAACCCCCAGCCAGCAGTATGGTGCCTTCGAACATATCCTTGATCTCTTTCGTGCTTGACCATAATGTTGAGTTATTAGAGGTGTTATTCTCTTCAGTCATAGCACCACCAGCTGTTATTTGCTGAGGAATAGCTGTGGCCAGGGCATCATCCAAATGTGTGAGCTCAAATCCCAAAACAGCCCTGCCTGGTGTGGATATCACTGTGCCCATTTTACAGATGAGGAAAGGTGAATCCAAGAAGTTATTAGAAAGACAAAAGTCTACGTCACTCAGTAGGAAAAAGCAAGCACGTAAACCCCAATCTCTCGTGTTGAAAACTGCGACCGTTGTAGCCTAGCATCGATGAGGAGATTTTCTTTTCCCTAACTTTGGCCTCTATCTTAAGTGCATAGGATGGATGACAGCCACAAGAGATAGGCTAAATCATAGATATGTCATAGATATAGATATATCTAAATCACAGACATGCACAGGGTTGGTGAATTAGCAACCCGCCCCCACCCCCAAGCCCCAGTGCCCTTGTCTGAATCTAGTGTTGCACTTAAGCTGCTAAAAGACTCACTACCTGATGCAGACACGGAGCCCAGTAGCCATCCTTAGCTTTCTGACCACCCTCTAGAGTCTGAAAAAGCACAGAAGTATCACATTCCCCAAAGGCCTAGAAGTTGCCATTGAAAGCTTCCGTTTTTAAATAGCACAAGAAGTTTGGGTGAAGAGCCATGGATTTATCAGATAATAAAAGCCCCAGGATCAGATCTGGGGCATCCTTGTTAGAGAATGAGGGGGGTCACGTGGAGGTGGGGCCAGGGAAGACACCCCGCCAAGAAATCTGCTGAGGAACTCGGAGCTTGTTTCCTGTCCCTGCAGTATTCTGAGGTGACAATTACCAGTACCAAATCCGTTTTCTGTATTTGAGTTGTTAGAGATTTCCAGGCCCTTATAGATCATCTGTTCAGCTCTTGCAGCTGGCGATGAAGCTAAGGAAGCCTGAATCTTGGGGCCCTTCTCTTGTACCCGCCTCTCCCAGGCCCTCTTCCTGATATCATGGATATAATGTGAGAATCTTTTCTTAAAGAAGGCTCAGCTGGGCGTGATTGGCACACACCTATAATCCCAGCACTTTGGGAAGCTGAGGTGAAAGGGTTTCTTGAGCCCAAGGGTTCAAGACCAGCCTGGGCAACTTGGCGAGACCTCATCTCTACAATAAATCAAAAAGTGAGCCAGCCGTTGTGGCACGTGCTTGCAGTTCCAGCTACTTAGAAGGCTGAGGGAGAAGGATCACCTGAGCCCAGCAGGTTGAGGCTGTGGTAGCCATGAGCATGCCACTGCCCTCCAGCCTGGGCAACGAGACTCCAACTCAAAAAAGAAGATGTCTCCCAGAATGGTATATGTTTTCAGCCCCATAAAACCTAGAGTCCCTTTACTACAGTGTATAAATAATATTGTTTTGGGGGGGTTTTTTGAGTCAAGGTCTCACTCTGGTACCCAAACTGAATTGCAGTGGCACCATCACGGCTCATTGAAGCCTCAACCCCCAGGGCTCAGGCGATCCTTCTGCCTCAGCCTATCCTGCCTCAGCCTCCTGAGTACCTGGGATTGCAGGCATGTACTACCATGCCCATCTAATCCTGTTTTATTTTTTGTTGAGACAATGTCTTACTATGTTGCTCAAGTTGGTCTTGAACTCCTGGGCTCAAGTGATCCTCCTGCCTCAGCCTCCCAAAGTACTAGTATAGACATGAGCTACCCCACCCAGCCAAAAATACTGATTTTTAAAAGCAAACAACAGCTCATGCAGATGTGTGTCAGTTTCAGTCCATTTAGACGGGGTTGCCTATGGGGTAGGAATCAGGACTGAGAGTCACCCAGCAGCCCCTGGGAGAACATCCTGACAACAGAAGGGGCTCGGAAACTGTGGGTTTCTACTCATTCTTTGGCTGCAGTGTTTGCATATTAAAAAGAAAATTGGATGATTGCAGTTAGGACTTTAGTTACTATGTGAAGGTCTCTGGTTTATCCCTGGATGATTTGGCAATGACTATTAAAATCAATCGGAGCAGAATGATATAATATTTTAATGCCTACCAAAAAATGAGAGTTAGCAAATTGGAACTTGAAGACCTGGACGTTTCTTTCACCATGGTCCCTTTTCATCTAATTCACATTTTTCTCTTTCTTTTTTGTGATTTATGATATGCATCAACAAGCATTTAATACATTTTAAATAAGGTTTTAAAAATAGCATAAAGAAGCCGTGCTCGGTGGCTCAGCCTGTAATCCCGCGCCTTTGGGAGGCTGAGGTGAGTGAATTGCCTGAGCCCGCGGGTTCGAGACCCGCCTGGGCAGCAAGACTCATCTCTACAATAAATCAAGAAAACCAGCCGGGCATGGTAGCACATGCCTGTAATTCCGGCTACTTGGAAGGCTGAGGCGGAAGGATCTCTGGAGCCCAGCAGGTCAAGGCTGTGGTGGCCGGGAGCGGCCACTGCACTCCAGTCTGGGCGACAGAGTGAGACTCCAGCTCAAAAAAAAAAAAAAAAAAAAAAATAGCATAAAGGCTGCATTTTGGGGTTTTTTGGTTTTTTTTTGCTCTTTCTCATGAACCGATATTTCCCAGACACTGTGCTTGTGTTTTTGCATAAGTGGGGTGTAAGGGCTGCCTGTGTGCATTCATGGGTACTGGGTGTCAGTTCTCAGCTGTAGCCAAGTGTTTGTCCTGGAAATATCCGCCTGAAAAGAGTTGGGGTCACTCTGGGGTCACGCGCATGTACCAGGAAGTGAAGCAAAACTAATCCAGCTTTACCCCTGGAAGAATTTGTTTGCCTAAGTATTTAAAAACAGATTAGGGCTAACCCGACACTAGATCACTAGGAGCAAAGTAAACACGGGTAAAAGGTGTAAACAAGGCCTTTCCTCTTTACTTCGGAAGCAGAAATGTCATGGGTAATGAGTTTTCTTTCTAGACTTTCATGGAAGCCCTAAGTGATTTCTCCCTGTCGCTTGTAGCTATGTACCCTGATTACTCCCCTGGAGAAACTTCTGAATTTTAGGGGCAAGCGATTGTAACTTGGTGTATTATTGAAGTCTCTGTGGGTAATTACAGTCCTCCTTACACGTAGGGCTTTTCTTTCTTTTTTTCAATCACCCTCTTCAAAAAGTCTCTGCCCAGGCAAAAGGGAGCACACAACCCTGGCCAGGCTCTGCTCCCTGGCTCCTTGTAAAATTTGAAGAGCTGCTTGTAAAACCTCACATTGTTCTTTTTACACGTCTTGCTCTCCCCCAACCCCTTGCTGCAGAATCTGGAGAATGATTGAGTGTTCAATATCTCTCACATTCTTTTTAGAGAAACCAAAACCAAAATCATCATTAGCGGCCTCAGAGTACAGGAGCAGCTTGCCCAGGGTCCTTCCTCTGGGTCAACATAAACACACCCTGCTGTCTGTGGTTTCTTTCTTTCCCCCAGTCTTGAGCTTCTCGTCCCATCCTGTCCCCTCTTTCACCTCAGTCCTCCCCCTGGCCATCTAGGCAGAGTTCCTATCCTCTTTAGGTAGAAGGTGATCACACCCTAGCTCTGGGTGCCCCATTTCAGCCAGGCTGTACTGGGCATGCGGGCACAGGGCCCCGGCTGTCATAATCATCCCTCCACAGCTTCATAGTCTCTTCTGTCCCTGGGCTCAGCTTTGGCCTCAGGGGGCCACCTGCTTTGTTTTCTAGGCCCTGGGACAATTTCCCTCAGGAACCCCAGCCGTTCATTGTCCTTTAAGGAATTCTTGACATTCTGCCACTTCCACTTAAGCCTTTCCCAAGTATCCAAAGAGACTGCAAAAGTACACCCAGTAACTGAGCTTGGCTGTCTCTCTTTTCTAAACTCCCCGTTGGAGGTTCTCCTCTTCTCTAGTTGGGTCTGTAGCCATGTTTTCTTCAGCTGAAAGTGTTTGAAGACCCTAGAGACCACACACGCACCCCTAATCCTGGGCAGAAGAGTTAAGAACTAAGAGTAAACACACGGTCACCTCAGGAGAAGCCTGTGGGCTGTCCTGCACCCTGCATTCTAGCTGAGTGTTTTTGAGTACTGACTTCCATTTCACTTGCTTACAGTAAAACTGAGTTCTTGCCTGGGAGGCCATCCTTGCATCTGGGAGGCAATGGATGGGTCTTCCTGTCAAGGTATGAGAGCCTCTGATCCAAGGCCATAGCCTTGGGCTCTTGCTTGCTTGCTTTCAGGGTCACAGCTTCTACACCAAAAGCAAAAGAGATTGAGAACTCCAAGGCCATGGGCCTTGGATCAGTGGTTCTCACTCCTTGAGGGTATCAGAATCCCCTGCAGGGCTTATTAAAACAACTTCCAGGAGGGGCCTGGCATTGGGCCTGAGAATCTGCATTTCTAGTAAGTTCCGGGTGGTGCTGATGCTGCTAGTAAGGACACCACATTGTGAATATAATAAACCTTTTCCCTGGGGGGCCTTGTGCTGAAGAAAGACACTGGTCTCCTGTTATTTCGCTTACCTCCCAGTGCCTCCCTACCTCACAGGACTGGGGGCTGAAGCCTGAGTTCTTGTGCTTGCTTGTGACCACACATGTCTGGTGGCTTTTGCAGGGAAGAGAAGGAGCGGTGGATCCGGGCCAAGTACGAGCAGAAGCTCTTCCTGGCCCCACTACCATGCACAGAACTGTCCCTGGGCCAGCACCTGCTGCGGGCCACCGCCGATGAGGACCTGCGGACAGTCATCCTGCTGCTGGCACATGGCTCCCGGGACGAGGTGAACGAGACCTGCGGGGAGGGAGATGGCCGCACAGCGCTGCACCTGGCCTGCCGCAAGGGGAACGTGGTCCTGGCGCAGCTCCTGATCTGGGTAGGTGGCCACCACGTGCTGTGCCTGACAGAGGATTGAGCCGCTGTGGGCAGTTTTCACTGTGTTCTGCTCCGTGGGCATCTTTCTGGCAGAAAGCTATTGTTCCCCATCTGAAAGTGGGAACAGTTCCTCATGGGGAATTCACACTGAAGTGCACAGGCCCTTATGCAAGGACAGTTGGCCCTCCTGGTACAGCATTTGCTAGAGTTTCTGAAAAATACATCCTTTTGGCTACCCCTTCGTGTCAAGTATGGGTGGTGGTATCCCACTTTTTCATTTTCATCATCTTTTGGAGGTACAGGAGAATGTATAAACTGAATGGTTTGGAGGGTTTCCCCATGACCAAGTCTTCAGTTTGTTAATTGACATAACACAAAAATACTGGACCCTCAACTTTGAGGTTTGATGTAGTAGAAGTTTGTTACAGGACTTCTTTGGAACTATCCTGATTAATCTCTACTGGGAAAAAATTTTTAAAAATTCATATTGGCCGGGCTCGGTGGCTCAGCCTGTAATCTCGCGCCTTTGGGAGGCTGAGGTGAGTGGATTGCCTGAGCCCGCGGGTTCGAGACCCGCCTGGGCAGCGAGACCTCATCTGTACAATAAATAAAAAAATCAGCCGGGCTTGGTAGTGCATGCCTGTAATTCCGGCTACTTGGAAGGCTGAGGCGGAAGGATCGCCGGAGACCAGCAGGCGAGGCTGCGGTGGCCGGGAGCAGCCAATGCACTCCAGTCTGGGCGACAGAGTGAGACTCCAACTCAAAAAAAAAAAAAATTCATATTGAAGCATTTGCCGTGAAGCTTGAGTGACTAAAAGCAAAGGATAAAGAGATTGTGTGGAGAGGCCCTTTCTGGACTGAGTTTTAGAGACCCACACAGTCTGCCTGTGCACCTCTGGGGCTTCAGCTGAGGCCAGTCCTTAGGTGGCTCTTCTGTCCCCGTCCCGAAGGCAGGATGGGGTCTAGTACGGCACGTTCTGCATTGGCACATGTAGAATGATGCATGGGTCTACATGTTTGTTTGTTTGTTTGTTTTTTGAGTTAGAGTCTCACTCTGTCGCCCAGACTGGAGTACAGTGGCCGCTCCCGGCCACCACAGCCTCGACCTGCTGGGCTCCGGCAATCCTTCCACCTCAGCCTTCCGAGTAGCCGGAATTACAGGTGCACACTACCACGCCCGGCTAATTTTTTGATTTATTGTAGAGATGCGGTCTCACCAAGTTGCCCAGGCGGGTCTCGAACCCACAGGCTCAGGCAGTTCACTCACCTCAGCCTCCCAGGGCACGGGATTACAGGCCGAGCCGCTGAGCCCAGCTGGGTCTACATGTTTTTAATCTGACCTTTTTTGATGGGTGCATTAAGATTAGATTGGTTACACAGATACTTTATCAGAATCACCCATACTCAGCCTCACTTCTGCTCACTAGTAATACATGTGACAATAATGCACATTAAATAGCAATTGTGTTTAGTTTGCGAGGACTGCCACAAAATGCCACAGCATGGTTGGCTTAAATCAAAGACATTTATTTTGCCATGGTTTTGGAAGCTGGAAGTTCATAATCATGGTGGCAGCAGGGTTGGCTTCTGGTGAGGCCTCTGTCCTTGGCTTGTAGATGGCCACCTTCTCCCTGTGTCCTCATATGGCCTCTCTGTGCCCACTCCTGGTGTCTTTCTCTTCTCATATGGACACTTGCCTTGTCAGATTAGGGACCCACCCTCATGACCTCATTGAACCTTACATAACACCTTAAAGGTCCTATCTCCAAATGCAGTCATATTCTAAAGTACTGTGTGTTAAGACTTTAAACATATGAACTGGGAGTGGGGGGAGGGGAACACAGTTCAACCCATCACAAATTGCAGGCCATCTTTCCTTCTCAAGTTGACCAAGGGTTCCTTTGGTGGCAATGCTCCGTGCTATTGAGAGCGTGCTAAAATTCCCAGACATTGCCAGTCGGCAGTGAATCCTTCCTTCTTCATGAGCAAGAAACTTCAGAATGTTGTGTACTCTTACCTCCAGTCCCCTCTTCCAGTCATCACTCGAATAATCAGAGATCCTGAGAAAGGTTCAGTGTGAAGATATCCATCGGAGCACTACTCCCAAGGGCAGTTTTTGAACAGAATGTGCAGCAGTTGAGGAAAGAGTCATTGAATTATATTCATACAGCAGAATCGTATATATAGCTACTGTGTCTCCTGCATCTGAGTAGTCTTTAATGATGTAAGAAAATGCACAGTACAGCATTCAGTAAAAAGAAAAGAAAGCTGGCCAGGCATGGTGGCTCATGCCTGTAATCCCAGTACTTTGGGAGGCCAAGGTGCCTGAGCCCATGGGTTCGAGACCAGCCTGGACAACTTGGCGAGACCTCATCTCTACAATAAATCAAAAAATAAGCTGGGCATGATGGCGCATGCCTGTAGTTCTAACTACTGAGAAGGCTGAGGCAGAAAAATCACCTGAGCCCAGCAGGTCAAAGCTGTGGTGGCCCTGAGCATGCCACTGCACCCCAGCCTGGACAGCAGAGTAAGACTCCAACTCAAAAAAAATAATTATTATTATAATAGATCAATAAATGGGAAAGAAAGTTACAAATTACTCTTAATTTTATCTCAATTGTGCACATATACATTTGCAGTCAAAGAAAACCTATTAGAAGGAAATACACTAAAATATTAACAACGGTTATCTCCAAATAGCAAGATTATAGGGAATTTTTTTTCCTCTTATGCTCTTATGTGTTATTTTATGTATTTTCTACAATGAAAGTGAATTTCCTCTAGGATTCAAAAAATTATTACTTTTTTTTCTTTTTACAATTGGAAAGTCAAAACAGAAATAGCAGTAGGGGCCAAGCATGGTGGCTCAAGCCTGTAATCCCAGCACTTTGGGAGGCAGAGGCAAGAGGATTGCCTGAGATCAGGAGTTCAAGACAGCCTGGGCAACTTGGTGAGACCTCATCTCTACAATAAATCAAAAAATAAGCTGGGCATGGTAGCGTGCACCTGTAGTTCCAGCTACTTGGAAGGCTGAGGTGGAAGGATTGCCTGAGCCTAGCAGACCGAGACTGTGGTGACCATGAGCATGCTACTGTACTCCAGCCTGAGCAACAGAGTAAGACTCCAACCCCGCCCCAAAAAAGAAAAAAGAAATAGCAGTGGGGGCATGGTGGCTCACACCTATAATCTCAGCACTTTGGGAGACTGAGGCAGGAGAATTGCTTGAGGCAGGAGTTCGAGACCAGCCTGGACAACATAGCAAGACCCTGTCTTTATAAAATGAAAAATAGAAATAGCAAAACGGAAGTTATTTTTTTTGTTGTTGGGTTTTTTTGTTTGTTTTTTGGGGTTTTTTTGAGTTGGAGTCTCACTCAGTCGCCCAGACTGGAGTTCAGTGGCCGCTCCCGGCCACCGCAGCCTCAACCTGCTGGGCTCCGGCAATCCTTCCGCCTCAGCCTTCCGAGTAGCCGGAATTACAGGTGCGCGCTACCACGCCTGGCTGATTTTTTGATTGATTGTAGAGATGAGGTCTCGGTGCCCAGGCGGGTCTCGAACCTGCCGGCTCAGGCAATCCACTCACCTCAGCCTCCCAAAGGCGCGAGATTACAGACTGAGCCACCGAGCCCAGCAGAAGTTATCTTTGATTTACTATTCTACACAAAGGAGAGGCTATTAGTTGAGTAAAGCACATTCTTTCCTTAAAAGAATGTGCTGGCTGCAGTGCCAGACTGGGCTATGGCACTTAGCAGTTCCAGCTCTCACCTGATCCTGTAGCTGGCCTCTAGCTGGCCCGTGTCTAAGCACAAGCCACATGCTGAGGTTGAGAGAAAGCTCTCCTGCCCTGTCCACCCATCCAGTCCCCTGTGATGCTAACATGAACTCTGTTGCCTCCACAGTACGGGGTGGACGTCATGGCCCGAGACGCGCATGGGAACACGGCACTGGCCTACGCCCGGCAGGCCTCCAGCCAGGAGTGCATCGATGTCCTGCTGCAGTATGGCTGCCCTGACGAGCGCTTCGTGCTCATGGCCACCCCCAACCTGTCCAGGAAAAACAATAACCGGAACAACAGCAGTGGGAGGGTGCCCACCATCATCTGAGGAATAGCTGTGCACCTGTCTGCCATACCTGGGACGCCGGCAGCCTCACCGTGCACTCTCTTGGAAGTTGCAGCACGTGAGTCCCATTGTGTCCCCTCACTCCTTCTGGTGGTCACCTCCCACCCACCTACCCACTCTCACCCCCGATGAAATCACAAAACTGGACATCCTCAAGGAGCAAAGAGGAGGCCAGGAGGCTGAAGAATCAATTTCTTTTTATAAACTCCCCTAAACAACAATACAGGAGAGACCGGCAGGCCTTGGTTCTTTGATGATAGCACACAGCACAGGACCCTTGTCCCGGCGGCACAGGGGAACAGGGACGCGATGGGGAGGGGAGTTGAGGAACAGGGAGAAGGAGCAACTTTCTTTAACTGGCAGTTAAGCACATCAGTACATTTCACCTCTACCAAACGGAACACTTGGATTTCATCTCTTCTCCGAGGAGCTTGACGGCATAAATCAGAAGCAAGCACAGAGTTTGTCAGGTTTGAAGCCCCTATGATGGTATGTGTCAAATCAGTTGTAGCTAATCTGTCCAGGGAGAATACTGGCTTCATTACACTTGTATAGTTGAGTTCTTCCAGCATTACCGCTGTTTAATAGAACATGATTAGTCATCACCGAGAAGAAAGCATATTAGCCGAGGAGGTAGTTACGCGGCACGCTCCGGTGATTGCCACGATGTGATTGCAATACTCTTAGAAGCATCATATTATCCCAGACATGTTCTTTCAAGCCCTTGGAGCCCTCCTTTCTAAATTCACTGTCATAATTTAGTATCTGTTTAATTTTTCAGTCCAAAGAGAGGAAATCAGTTGCTGAGTATTATTTGACTGCAGTCTCCTTGGTGCAAAAACAAAATGGAAAAAATAAATAAGAATAACTCAGAAATTCAAAAGGAAATCACAAATTCAGCTAATAATAGCATTTCAAGTACATTTCATAAACTAAGTAAATACACAAAAGGCTATTTTTTTCCGAACACAAGAGATATTTTCTGTCCTTTTGCCAAGGTGGACATGTTGGTCTCAGTCACTCCTGGGCCACATTGCCCAAGTCACACAGGCTTCTGTATTCCGTCTTTAGATAAGATATGTGAAAATCTATTTGAATAAAAGAAGTTCATAAATATGCATTGATTTTTGTACAGACAAATGGCACCTCTGTTAATTTATAAATTGAACTGGATGTGAACTAATAATGTGCAACTAGTTGAGATAAGAGGGTTACAGATCATTGTACTTGGAAAATATTCCCAGCAGTAAACACTTCCATTAGTGTGATCTACAGCTTTTAAAAAGGAACATATCAGAGTAAGATGGTCGTACAATTTGCTTATTAAAATTGAGAAAAAAAGACACTGGAGCATGTTAGAAAGGGGAGAAAGGGGCACGTGATTTCTCAGGATTGAAAGCATGACTTAGAATCAGATACCACTTTTGCTAACCGAGACCAAGGAGCTCTGGCAAGATGGGGATTTTCTGAATGCTGGACCCGAGGTGTTTTAGAAAGGCAGCTGCCAGTAGTTCTGAGGCACAGGCTGGCCCCGAGAACCCGTACGACCTTGACACGGCAGCTGGGCCGTCTGTGCTAGTGCGTCACTTGCCTTGCCATCACCATGGCATAGTGGTCAAACATCATAAACTGAGTCATGGCATCCCTTAAGCTAAAGAGAAAAGGGGGTGGCTTTGCCTAGAGCCTTCTGGCAGTATGATGAGGGAAGAAAGGCTTGTCACGATGCAAGACGAGGACACTGGCCTAATGTAGCACAGAAACACAAAGCCACGTTTGCTGGCAGCCTCCGGGATGTTCCTTGCTTTCGAATATTAAACCTTATATTTTGTAAGGGTTTTTCCTCTTTCACTTTTTAGAAAAAAAAATTAAAGGAGATGGGGGAAAAAATAAAGCTTTACACAGAATTTATATGTAGGTAAATGTGTCATGGAGATGTCTAACCTTGATAAAACTGAGTGGAACTCACTGGTATCCAGAAGTATAACAGGTGCAGGAGCCATGAGTCTGAGAACCTTGACAGCAGTCCCATAGTCCCTCCATCCGATTTTTAATTCCGCGCTTCATCACTGTGTTGTTATTTTAAATGTGAATAGAGAAGAAAAATGTCATTGCCTATTTTTGAGGAACGCATTAGTGTTCTACTCCTGCTATTATGCACATCCGCCTCCACACAGCCTTTACCGTAGACTTCCTGTAGTGTACACAGATATAGTATACAAGAAATTCTTAAATTATTTCATTGTAGTGAATTCCCACTATAGGAATGCTTTATCATAGTGAAGCCTTCTTTTGAAAAGAAACAGAATTCCTTGTAAGGCTTCTCTTCGGGATGTATATGAGTGTGTACATATTATTCTATGTGTTTATAATATAATATTTTCCCAAATGACTTCTTTCACTTCGCCTTCCACAACCTGATATGCCAGATTGATTTTCCCCTTCCCTGCCTCCAGCACAGAGAGGTCAGCGACTCCTCCCGAGGAAACGCAGGCCCCTCCCTGGCCATTCAGCCACGACCCAGCCCACACTCTTGAGCCCAAGTTTTGGCAGCAGAAGGAAAGACAGTAGTTGGGGGTCTCAGGGGTCTTCATTTCAAATAAAGAAGACTGGCGGCTAATCTGTCCATATTTCAGTGTCAGACCAGAAGTCCCCTCTCTGCTGACGATGCTCTCATTCCCATTTTCAAGCTAATTAACACCAAGGCTGGTAGAAGCAAGGACCCAAGGGCAGCGTTAGAAGGAGCCAGTTTGAGAAGGGGGTCAAGCTTTCGCTGCTCATTTCCATGTCCGGTTCTGTGAAATGATGATGACATGAAATGTCACCACTTCAGAACCCACATAAGCATTTCTGTTCAGGATTAAAATTCTCCTTTGATGAGAAACCACCAGCTGGGGAGGTACACAAGCCACTGCTTAACCGCAAGGGTGACCCAGCCATGTTCGCATCCCTGTGTTCAGCAATGCAGTGACTAAACAGGGATGTGTGTGATGCACACCTAGCTGGGGGTTCTTCCGTGACCAAGAAAGTCCTGCAGGGACAGGAAGCTGTGATTCTGACCTCAGGTACTGGGGTAGGCAGATGGTTCATTGAGGCCAGCACCCCGGTCCTGTTCCCTGGTCCCTCTGCCTCTGTCATCCCAGGAAATGAGCAGCTTGAGGGTGAGCAAGTGAACTTCATGAGTCAGTGGTCTTGAAACCAGGTGCAATGTCCTGTCTCCCAGTAAGTGAGCACAATATTTATATCCCAAACTGGCAGGTGAAGCCGGTGGGATACTTGCTGATGCCCGGGCTACCGGACACAGGCAGAGCAGGCTCTTAGTAAATTACATTCTTTACAGGACTAAGAAACAGTCCTTGGACTTTTACGTCTATCACTGCCATGGAGTGATCACTGGACCCCAAGATGCTGTGATGTCCATGATTAGAGAGAAATGGTTAATGCCCCATGTCAGGATTCCTGGTCTGCAGGCCAGTTCTGGGCAGTAGCTTTCCAGAACAAGGGCCTTACATTCAAGCTCCCTCTTCTGAGATTTTGCCCAGCCTGATGAACTCTGTTGAGATCCACCCTCTGCCATCCAATGTAGAGATCCATCTTCCCAGTTTTGTGATACTTGCACACATTTGGGGTCATTGCCTATATCTGCATAGGAGCTGTGACTAACCTCATTAGGGAGAAACACGGCCCCATGAGAAAAACAGCCCTGGGTTCGCCTGGCTCTGCCTTCCTACCAGAGGATGCATGTGTAGCCTTGGCCAGTGGACTCTTTTTCCTCATCTATGAAACTTGCAGGGTGCAGTGAGGTTTCAAATCAGTGTGATAAACACCAACCTAAAGCATAGCAAGGGGATGGATGCTCAGGAAATGGGAGCATTTACTATGAACAGAAATGCTGGCCAGCCATAACAACTCACCCCTGCAATTCCAGCATTTTGGGAGGCCAATGCAAGAGGAATGCTTGAACCCAGGAGTTCAAGACCAGCCTGGGCAACATAGTAAGACCTTGTCTCTACAAAAAATGATTAATTAATTAATTTTAAAAATTAGAGACCGGGCGTGGAGGCTCAAGCCTGTAATCTCAGTACTAGCCGGGCTCGGTGGCTCAGCCTGTAATCCCGCGCCTTTAGGAGGCTGAGGTGAGTGGATTGCCTGAGCCCGCGGGTTCGAGACCTGCCTGGGCAAGTTGGCGAGACCTCATCTCTACAATAAATCAAAATGAGCCGGGCGTGGTAGCGCGCGCCTGTAGTTCCAGCTACTTGGAAGGCTGAGGCGGAAGGATCGCCGCAGCCCACCAGGTCGAGGTTGCGGTGGCCGGAAGCGGCCACTGCACTCCAGTCTGGGTGACAGAGTGAGACTCCAACTCAAAAAAAAAAAAAAAAAAAATCTCAGTACTTTGGGAGGCCGAGGCAAGAGGATTACCTGAGTTTAGGGGTTCGAGATCAGCCTGGGCAACTTGGTGAGACCTCATCTCTACAATAAATAAAAAAATAAGCCAGGCATGGTAGTGTACTCCTGTGGTTCCAGCTACTTGGAAGGCTGAGGCAGAAGGATCCCTTGAGCCCAGGGGATTGATGCTGCAGTGAGCTGTGATTGTGCCACTGCACTCCAGCCTGGGGGACAGAGTGAAACTCCGACTCAAAATTTAAAAAAAAAATCAGAAATACTGATAGGACCAAAGCAAGAGCATACGCCTGGAAACAGGCCCCCTAACTGACATCCTGTCCTCAAGCCAGTGTCCTGGGGAGGCAGTGATGGGCAAGTTTTCCAGCCACTCCCGGTTGAGCCCGTGGCCCTTCTCTCTCTACTGAGCCAGTCAGTACCCTTCCCTGGCCCCCTGTATGTGGGGAATGGTGCCAGAGGAGGGAAGGCTCCCTGGGGACCCTTGCTCCCTGAGAGCCCTCCTCCAACCTGCCCACTTACCGTCTCATCAGTCCCCACTTCTGAAAACGTCTCCTTCACTCTTAGTCTGAGTTTGGTTCTCTAGAAGCAGAGCCAGAGTTCAGCTCTGCCCTTTTGCCGTTTGCTAGTGTTGCTTCAAGCCCAAGATGACCCTTCTCTGTTTCCCTTACACCCTGTTGTTGTGTGGCTGACTTGGGTAAGCCACCACCCTTTCCTCAGATGCCACCACCCTCCAGTCACTATGAAGCAGGTCACCTGGGTGCCCTTTTTTGCCTTCTTTTTGCCATCAGCTTGCTGGAGAGGACCATGGGCTGGCCGAGGGTGGCACTAGGCTGAGGGTGGCTCCCGCCTCTCTCCCTGTCACTGAGTTCTCCCGCCAACTGGCACTCCTGCTGGCCCTTGAACTTGGTGAGCTGTCTTCCCCCACGACAGTGACCTGCTCATCCCTTAGCCTGAGCAACGCTGTAGGTGTTATGGGTCCCCTTGGCACCCACTCTGCCAATCCTTCTTCCCTGAATTTAGGGTGTTCTGGAAACAAGGGAAAATCCACATTCCCGCCCAGGGAGGTCGGAAGCCTGGCGACAGTGAAGCTTCTTGAGATGGAGGATGGTCAGGTCTCACAAACTACTTCGGAGCGAAGAGATTTGGAAAGCAAATCCGATACCTCTCCTCTGGCTGCTTCCCTCCCACCGCCCCATCCGCTCTGTTTCCATCCCTCACGCCCCCAGCAAGGTCATTGAGACTTTTCAGGAACTCCCTTGGGTCGTATTTACGGCCTTCGAGCAAACAAATTGAAGAGCAGTCAGGAAAGAATTCAGATAGAAAGTGCCGGAAACACACATCTTTCCTTCAAAGGAAATATAATTTATTGCCAACTGCCTCTTCCAACTTGGGTTTCGCATGTTGTGAAGTCACATCTGGAATGATTTTCACCCTCATCCTTCACAAAAAAGCTAAATAAGGGCCTTTGGCATCAAGACTTGAGGTTTCTTGTTTTTCTTGTTTCTGTTTGGGATTCCTAGGTGGCTTGCCTTGGGAGGCCCTCGTGGTCGTGTGTCTTTGATGTGTCCCAACCCTGCCAGGCTAGGGCGGTGTACCCAGATGTGGGGCACTCCACAGTGGGTGGGGAGCTGAGAGACCCACCTGCCCTCCCCTGCAGGCAGATCCACCCCGCTCTGCTTTGTACCCTGTTGTCCTCTGTCAAGCATCTAAATTAGGTTGACTTTCAGCAAAAAATGTCACATTTCTTCCAGTTATGCCATGGAGAGGAAGAGAGCAGGTGTATCTACTTGGAGCAGGTGGATGACTAAGATATGGTCCTCAAATTTTTATCACTGCCAGGAACTGATCACTGGATCCCGAGATATTGTGACATCTGTGATTAGAGCGAAATGGTCAGTGCCCCATGACAGACTCCTCACCTCTCACTTCATGAGGAAAAAATAGCATTTACTTAGACATTAATATTTCAAAACACAAGAAGAAATACTGTCCTTAAATTTTTTTTTAAGTACCAATGGATCCCCTATTTAATTTATATGTCTTCTGCTTTTTAAGCATCAGTTCTCATCATACGTCAGAGTTGAAATTAGAGGGCATTTCATCGGTAGCTGATTCGGGAAAGGGATTCTGTAAAACCAACAAGTTTTTTTTATTTGTGAGGTTTTAAAAGCCCAGGTATTAGAAGGATTCAAGTTCCACCATTATAGTAGACATCCCCCCAAGGCAGCAAACGTAAATTGGAAAACCTATCCTTGCCGTCTTACACCATGAGGTGCTGAGTATGGTAAAATGAGAGCATTTGGTTTTGGGTTTTGTGCCTGTTTGATAGAGCTGTTCTTTTCTGAGGCCCTCACCTCTACAGACAGACCTCAGGGCCTGGAGGTGGGAAGGGCCAGGTGGGAAGGGCCAGTTCTGGGGGGCCTGGAGTTCAGGTCTGGGGTTGCCGGGGTAGAATCCAGTAGGCAGCTATGGCTTCCAGCCTCGGAATGCCCAGGCTCGCAGCTAGTCCGTGAGTTCAAGGCAGGATGCCCTTTTGAATGTGAGAGAGGTCAGCTCAGGGGTTGGTCTTTAATTTAGCCTGGCATGCATTGTCTGTAGAGTAGGGCCTCTGAGGGGCACGTGAGTCAAGCCATATGATAGAGACTCCCTGTCCAAGCCTTTTTAGGACTGATCTAGAATTCACTGTGGAAGAATTACATGACCTTTGTCCTGAGATGCAGGTGGGAAAAAAGGCACCAAGCAAGGTGGGAGCACGTTGGGGAATCTCCTTAATGGAACTAACCTCCTCAACACACCAACTGTTGGGAACAGCTACCCCTAAATCAGATTAAACCTCTCCTCCCTGGTGCTGGACAGTGCCCACACTGGCCCAGAAAGCTAATGTCTGATCTGGTTCAAGAACTCTATTATAAATGGAACATACAGGGAGTCCACTCAATCAGTGGTTGGCCAAGTGGAATGTAAGGAGCTGTCGGGGCTTGAGGAAGGACCGTCCAGGCACCGAGAATCTTAGCAGGGCTCATGCAGAGACTCAGGGAGGTCTCTCCCTTGAAATTCTTGGAGTCACCTGGGAAGATGCATGTCCTGCCTGGGTTGGGGATAGAGGAACAGAGGAAGAACCCAAGTGTGTCATGAGCTGAGTCCAGTCTGGGGATTCGCTCTCACTCACTGCTCAGGTGAGCACATCACCTACCTTCCCACCCACCCCCACAGGGAAGCCCAGCATTTTTTCACCATGCCAGTTTTGAGGGAACACAAGAACTTGAGTGGTGATGGCGCTGCTGTGTGGTGACTAGGCAGAGGGTTCATTTGGAAACTACTCCGTGGCATTAAGAAAGGACAAAGCACTACAATGTTAGAAAGAATTCCTTCTTAAAAACTTGAAAAGCATCAGTTTCCCTCCCCCAACTGGGTTTTTGTGTTGAAAATACATCTACTTCTTGAGATGGCAGCCCCTCTGGACCCTGAGTGCTGGGAAGGTCCTTGTGGACTCAGCCCAGAAAGGAGGGTAACGCAGGGTCCCAGGAAGCAGCTCTCCAGCTCCCAGAAGCACCTGCTCTCCTGTCATGGCTGTTCCCTTCCATCAGCTTAGAATTGGGTTCTCATCTTGCCATGAGGGTGTGTTTCCAAAAGGGCAGCCGGAGTAGGTCAAAGGTGTCGACTGAGGCAAATTTCTGGGTGGGAGCAGGGAAGGTGAGGCCTGGCATGATTTTCTGTCTGTAAATAGCAATGTATAGAAAGATGGAAGAGCAGCGTGAATTTATCCAGAGATGAGTTGGTCGGTTTGTTTTTGTTTTTGTTTCTGTTTTCAGTTGTTTTTCTATTACCTCATTCAGCAACTTTATGTTTCACAATGACTCAATGATGCTTTATTTATATTGTTTGTACTGTAATTAAAACCATTGACCGACATTTCACTTTGCTTGTTATTTCATATGATCTTGTTTTGATTAAATATGCCAGTTTGTATTTTCCTGCCTTGGGATTTTTTTTGTGTGTGTCAGCTGTACAGTATTCTGAGGGCAAAAGAAAAAAGACAAATGTGTAAAGTAACAGAGAGAGGTGGCCATAGTGTAGAGCCTCTTTCTAATAAAGAAATGAAAATATGTCTACGCCGTTCCTGTGAAGCTGTGGTTTTTTTTTTGCTGGTGATAGTGGTGGTGGTGGTGGCGGTGGTGATTTGTCACAACTAATTGGGTTTTCTGTTCCTAGGCAAGATAAATCAGAGAGAAAAGGGGCTTTGCATAAGGGAGGGATTAGCCTAGGCCCAGGCTGCCCCATGCCTGAGGGATTTGGCCCACACAGGCTGCATTCCTGGAATAAGGGAAGAGATAAGAAATATCTCTTCTGACTTCTTCATTTACAAGGACAGGAACTCCACAGAGGGCCTTCTTCCCCACCAGGGAAAGTTCCAGATGCTTCTGATGCCCCAGATGTGTATTAAGGACTCAGCAGGTGGGAGGGAAATAAAACCATTCCAGGACTATTATGATCATTAATGTAATTTTTGCCTACAAAATGGATCCTATCTTTGCTCCCCACCCCCAGAATCAGAAAGGTATAAAGAGGGCAAAGTTCACCTAAGATGCCACCACTCAGACACCACTATAGCCAGCGATTTGGTGAATACCTTTCAGATACTTCTCTCTGCAGATATAAGAGTGTTCTTTTCCCCCTTCCTTGACTCTTCCATGTCAAGAAATACAGAGCCACATGATCTCATGACACATTAATGTGGACATTTTGTGTTAAAATTTTCCCATGGCGTAGGGCGCCTACCGCACCACAAAGTGCCTCATGAAGGATCCCAACACAGAATGTGATGCCACACTCAGGGCGGCATCTTCCCCAGCCTACAGACCAGTCACATGCTATCACAGGATGCCAGCAGGCTGAATGCAAAATGTTACGAAGCTGACTTGTCTTCGAGGAGACAGGTTAAAAAAGGATAAAGCTGCTTTTAGGAGGAATCTGTGCTATTTAAATGCATGTTGCAGGCCAGGCACAGTAGCTCACACATGTAATCCCAGCATTTTGGGAGGCTGAGGCGGGAGGATCACTTAAACCCAGGAGTTCAAGTCCAGCCTGGGCAACACAGCAAGACCTCATATCTACAAAAAAAAAAAATCAAAAAATTGGCCTGGTGTGGTGGCCTGCACCTGTATTCCCAGCTACTCAGGGAGGCTGAGGCAGAAGGTTAAGGTAGCGATGAACCATGATCGTGCCACTGTACTCCAACCTGTGCACTGAGTGAAACCCCAACTCAAAAATAAAAACAAATAAATAAAATCATGTTGCTTATCTGTTGTATTTGGTAACAGATTTACAAAACAGTGGCTGAAATAAATTGAGAGAGTATTTTTCCTCACAAAAGAAACCCAGAGGGTGGCAAGTCTGGGCTGGCTGGACAGTTGTGGAATGCCACTCAGGCCCAGCTTCCTCCGGCCATCATGTCAACCATGGTTCATGGGCGTGTGTTACCTCTGGGAGCCCACAAGAGGGCTGTGGCACCTCCAGTGTCTGCATTCCAGATGGGAGAAAGAACAGGCAAGATCCCGAGTGGCTTCCCTTGATCAGCTTTCCTGGAGGCCACTGATGATTACACTACATACATACCCCTGGCCATCCTGGGCCAGGTCATGCGGGGCTGCAAGGGAGGCTGTGAAATGGGGGAGGGGGCGGGGAGGCAGGGTGGTAAGGAAGGATGGGGGAAAGCCGGCATCTAACAGGCGTCCCCAGCCCCAGCCCCCACCCACCGGGCCACCCTCTCTGTTGCCAGTATTCACAAGCACCCTTGGGTCAACACAGAAGACATCGCTCCCCCACTTCACTTCCTTCACAGAGACACCAGTGGGCAGCTGTCCCTGGCCTTGCTGCTGTTCAGTGGCTCCTCTTATGCCCCTCCATGGTGTCGTCCCCACCTTCCCTCCAGCGCCCTGCTTGTCAGGCTCCTAGGAGATCTCCAGGCACCAGGGGAGGAGAACTGAATCACCTTCCCATGCCAGAGAATTTAAGCCAGGTACTCTGGGAAGCGCTCACAGGTTAGTAACAAAAGCAAAACTGGGCAGGCGCAGTGGCTCATGTCTGTAACCCCAGCACTTAGGAGGCCAAAGACTCCCTTGAGCCTAGAAGTTTGAGACCAGCCTGGGCAATACAGTGAGAACCCGTCTCTACAAAAAATAAAAAATGAGCCGGGCGTGGTGGCATGCACCTGTCATCCCGCTACTCAGGAGGTGGAAAGATCACCTGACCACAGGAGTCGAGGCTGCGGTTGCCGTGAGTGTGCCACTGCTCTCCAGCCCGGGCTGGAGAGTCAGTCTTTGAGTAAGACTGACTCAAAAAAAAAAGACAAAAAAACCCCGGAATGTTTGGATTTCACCGCCCAGATTTTTAACGTGATTAGATGCGACATAAACACACTGCTAGTGGAAACAGTAAAACAGCATTTCTGCAAACAGAATTGTGTACAAAGGCTCTGAAAATGTTCCCTCTGATCCAGGAGTCTAGGGTCTACCCAGGCCACTCCTTCATCACCGAAGGGCTCAGTAAGTGTTGACGGCATGAATGAATTCAGTGCCTAGGAGTCCAAGCAAGGAATAATGGGAATGCTTTGACATTTGCATAAAGATGTTTGTGACTGTGGTGTTTATAATAACAAAAAGATTGGAAACAAGCCCAAAGCTCAACAATGGAAGAGAATTAAGTAAATTGTGGTACATCTCAAAAGAGGAAGAGGGCCTGACAGGCAGCGGTTCATGCCTGTAATTGCAGCACTTTGGGAGCCAACGCAGGAGGATCTTTCTTTTTTTGTTGTTTGAGTCGTAGTCTCCCTCTGTCGCCCAGGCAGGAATGCAGTGGCATGCTCATGTCCACTGCAGCCTTGACCTGCTGGGCTCAGGCAGTCCTTCCTCCTCAGCCTTCCAAGTAACTGGAACTACAGGCGCACACCACCACACCCGGCTAATTTTTTGATTTATTGAAAAGACAAGGTCTCGCCAAGTTGCCCAGGCTGGTCTCGAACTCTTGGGCTCAGGCATTCCTCTTGCCTCAGTCTCTCAAAGTGCTGGATTACAGATGTGAGCCACCGCACCCAGCCAGGAGGATCATTTAAGGCCCAGAGTTCAAGACCAGCCTGGGCAACATAGCAAGACCTCATCCCTACAGAAAATCAAAAAATTAGCAGGGTGTAGTAGTGTGCACTTGGAGTCAGTCCCAGCTTCTCAGGAGGCTGAGGTGGAAGGATTGCCTCAGCCCAGAAGGCCGAAGCTGCAGTGAGCCATGAACAAGCCACTCCACTTGAGCCTGGGCAACAGAGTAAGACCCCAATACACACACACATGCACACAAAGAAGAGTATTTAGTCATTTCAAGTTTATCACGTGGGGAAATGATATAAATAAAAAATTAGGAGATAGAAGTGTGTATGAGAGTGATTTATATTTGGTTATATTAAATAAAGATATTTTTATATCCAGAAAAAAAATTCAAGATGTTAGCAGTGCTATCTCTCTATGAGGAATTCTGAATGGGTTTTTTTTTCTTCCAGTTTCCAAAGGCTTTATTGGTAAATATGCTTTAGAAAAGAATGATCAAGCCCGTTGCTTCCCGGTCAGTGGAATGAAAAGCTGTGTCCAGGGGCACACGAAGCGGAACCGCGGGGTCCACCTCTTATTTGTACACCCAGGCATAAGCACAGGACTTGTAGCCAACCAGTTGGTCAGGCTTAAACCACAGACTGATTTCTTTTTCAGCGCTTTTAACCGACTCGCTGCCATGAATGATGTTTCTGCCCATTTGAATGGAGAAGTCCCCGTGAATGGTGTCGGGCTTAGAGTCCCCTGGGTTGGTCTCCCCAAGCATCACGCGGCCCGTCTTCACGACATCGAGCCCTCCCGGCGTTCGTGTACTTCCCCGGTTCAGGGTAGAATGGGCGGTCTTTCAGGTCAACGCTGTGCTGCTTTAGGAGTTCCCCAGACGCTTGGAGGAACTTCACGGCCACGAGGCGGAACCCCTCCTGCTCCAAGCGCTTGATGATCTCGTCCACCAGGCCGCCATCCGGCTTGGTGGCGATGAAGGTGTGCTCGAGGTTGGCCATGGTCCCAGAAGCTGGCGGGGCGGGAGACTGCGCTGCAGAAGCCTAGAGCTGGGGCTCTGAGTGGTTTTTATTTCCTTCATACTTTACCATCCACGTTTTCTCCATAAGAATGTACAGGTTGAGCATTCCTAATCTGAGAATTCAAAATCCAAAATACTCCAAAGTCCAGAATGTTTTGAGCGCGGACACGATGCCACAAGTGGAAAATTCTACACTGGACCTCGTGTGATGGGTCACGGTGAAAACTTTGTTTCAGGCACAAAATTATTTTAAAATATTACACAGGCCCAGGCGTGGTAGCTCTTGCCTGTAATCCCAGCACTTTGGGAGGCTGAGGCAGCAGATTGCCTGAGTCTAGCAGTTCAAAACCAGCTTGCGTAACATAGTGAAACCTCATCTCCACAAAAAAATCGAAAGCGGGCATGGTGGCGCATATCTGTAGTCCCAGCTACTCAAGAAGAGGCAGAGATGGAAGGATCGCCTGAGCCCAGGAGGCTGAGGGTGCTGTGAGCCATGACTGTCTTGAGCATAACTCTGCACTCCAGTCTGGGCTACAGAATGAGACCCCGACTCAAAAATAAAACCTCAAAAATTACAAAATAAGAAATAAATAAAAATATAAAATACAAAAATATTGTCTAAAATTACCTTCAAGATGTGGTATTAGATGTATATGAAACAAAAGATGAATGTCCTGTTTAGACCTGAGTCACATCCCCAAGATATCTCATTACGTATATGTAAATATGAAAAAAAAAAATCTAAAAAAATACGCAAGCCAGGCCAGGTACAGTGGTTCAAGCCTGTAATCCCAGCACTTTGGGAGGCCGAGGTGAGAGGATTACCTGAGCCCTGGGGTTCGAGAACAGCCTGGGCAACTTGGTGAGACCTTGTGTCAACAATAAATCAAAAAATTAGCTGGGCGTGGTGACGCATGCCTGTAGTTCCAGCTACTTAGAAGGCTGAGGTGGAAGGATTGCCTGAGCCCAGCAGGTCGAGTGAGCGTGCCACTGCACTCTGGCCTGTGCGGCAGAGTGAGACTCCAACTCAAAAAAAAAAAAAAAAATACGCAAGCCAAATCAGTTTTGGTTCCCAGCATTACAGATAAGGATGCTCAGCCTATATTTTAAAAGTTATGTTGAGGCATATGTTGAAGCTCACAATTTGCCACTTGAAGAAAGTGATTGAGTCGAGTTTTTTATTTTATTTATTTTTTTAAATTATTTATTTATTTTATTTTTTTGAGTCAGAGTCCCTGTCACCTGGTACATTCATGGCCACTGCAGCCTCGAACTGCTGGAACTATAGGTGCATGCCACCACACCCCACTAATTTTTTTAATGTATTGTAGAGACGAGGTCTCGTTAAGTTGCCCAGGCTGGTCTTGAACCCCTAGCCTCAGGCAATCCTCTAGCCTCAACCTCCCAAAGTGCTGGGATTACAGGTGTAAGCCACCATGCCCAGCATTGAGTTTTTAATTAATATATTGTTCACTCATACTGAAATTGGAGAAACGATTGGTTCATTGATTAGTTAACTACTTTGATACTAAAAACAAATTGATTAAAAATTAGGAAGCATTCAGATAAAGAGCAAACCAAACAGTAACTCGCAGGATCGGAAGGAGCAAAGTTCAAAGTGACCCTCACCCACCGAAGCTTCCGCACACAAGCTGGGAACCTTCTAGAAGGCCAGGCCTGCCTCCTCCCCTCCCTCCCAGACCCCCTTCTCCCTCCAGGGGACCTTGCTGGCTCCAGAATGTTCTCCCCTTGTCCCCTCTCTTTCCTCAAACCCTCCTCTCTGCACCAGGATCTGATCATGCTTTTCCCTGTTGAAACCCTTCACGACTCCTTGTTGTTCTAAGGGTATAGGCTGGCTTGGTCTGCTCTGCCACCCCTCTCTGCCCCTCACTTGGCCCCAATCACACTCTACCATCCTGGCCTCTTTCCTGCATGGGACCCTTTTCTTTCCTTTTCCTTTTTCTTTTTCTTTTTTTTTTTTTTGAATCGGAGTCTCACTCTGTCACCCAGGCTGGAGTGCAGTGGCATGTTCACCGCTATCCCAGAGTCAACCTGCTGGGCTCAGGTGATCCTTCTGCCTCAGCCTGGTTGCCCAGGCTGGTCTTGAACCCGTGGGCTTAGGCAATCCTCTTGCCTCAGCCTCCCAAAGTGCTAGGATTACTGGTGTGAGCCACCACACCCAGCTGGGACCCTTTTCTTACCTTTTCCTCCACCTGGGAGGGCCCTACCCTTTGTGGCTAGTTCCTTTATATCTCTCTGGTCTCCAACATGTCCCTCCCTCAAAGCCTTCCCCACCTGGTCCCGGCTCCATCAGCCCTCCATGCTCTTGCATGTGACACTCCTTGACCCCCAGGGTGCTCATCACAGGCGGTTGGGCACTTGCCTATGGGATGGGTCACCTCTCCCGACCGCACTTGAGCTCCAGGGACGTGTGTCTGTCTGAGTGGCCCCAGATTCCAGGGCCCAGCCCAAATGTCCAATGAATAAACCAATGGATGAACAAAGGAGCAAACTCTGGCCTGTCAACGGCCTCGCGCTGGGCCATTGTACCCTAGGGCATTTGGGTGTCGAGTGTCCACTCGCAGCAATTTTCTTTGGGTCTTTCTACTTTTCAGAAAACCAAATCTCGTTACAACCATTATAGGACTGGAGAGGAAGCATGGTCGGTTTGAGGCATGTGCCCTGGAACCACGCCTTCCAAATTCCAGCCAGACCTGCATCCTTTCTCCCTGTTGTCCCATAGCTCCTCGGTGGCACCTCAGCCTGGACTGTGTCCCAAGGGGCGGGATCCACTTGTTGATGTGTGAGGCTCACCCCCCGCCTGGGAGAACATCCCGCACCCCACCGCTCCCTGATGTGCTCCCACCCTGTGCACTCGGCGACCTCAAAGATGACAGTGTAGTTGGGCTGTGGACAAAAGCCTGGCAGGCCAGCCAGCCGTGAGTGGGGAAGAGTTACGCTCAGCCCCGCTGTCTCCAGCACGTTCCCAGAAGCCGCTAAGCCACAATTTATCACCACTAGAGTCCAGTAAGGCGCCTAATTGGCCCATAAATGTGGTCCAATAACCGCACCTGACACCCAAAGACACTGCGGGCAATTAGCACTTATTTATTTGCATATGGTATTGACCAATCTCTAGCCGCACTCACTCTCAAGATCTGTTTATTTTTAAAGCTGAAAAAAACCCCTCATTTACTGCTCTGCAAGGGGAACTACTGACACACACACACACACACACACAGCACACACTAGCAGGATGATGGGAATCCGGCATTGTGCAGTTCTGGCTAGGGAGTTCAGTGACTCATTTGTGTGGGGGGGTCCTCTCTATATCTTGCAAAATTCTCAAGAGATGCAAGCCACCCAGGTGATTTTGCACTGGTCCAGCCAGCAGCATCCTTCCTGCCCTCAGGCTGGAGAGGATGGGTAGCCCAGAATATGCCCCAGGTGTGTGGGCTTTTTAAAGGTATGGTGAATTGGTTTTGCCAAATCACACTCAGGAAGAGACTTCCTGAAAGTAAGATGTTGCGCCTGGATGCTGATTCTCCAGAGAACTGACAGTAGCTTCTTCCAGCACCTCAGCTATTAGGTATGGAAGTTTTTAATATTACCTTTTTTTTTGTTTTGAGGCAGAGTCTCACTCTGTGGCCCGGGCTGGAGTGCAGTGGCACAATCACATCTCACAACAGCCTCTACTTCCTGGGCTCAGGCACTCCTTCCTCCTTTGCCCCCCCTCCAAGTAGCTAGGACTACAAACACACGCCACCACACCGGGGTATTTTTAAAATTTTTTTGTAGAGACAAAAATCTCACTATGCTGCCCAAGCTGGTCTCAAACTCCCAGGCTCAAGGGATCTTCCCATCTCAGCCTCCCAAAATGCTGGAATAACAGGCGCGAGCCACTGTTCCTAGCCAATATTACCTTTTATCAACAAAACATCATGCTCATTAGTTAATTCATATATTGGACTATTTTAAGGAGTGGACTGTTTGCTCAGACAGCTTGGGCTGTGTGGAGTCTCTGAGTATCCGGCTGTAAAATGAGCGCAACACCTCGAGGTGTTGTGAAGATCAATGAGTTAATACAGGGAAAGAACTTAGAACAATGTTTATCCCATGAGCTCAAAGTAGGCGTCAGGATCATCGTCATCACTATCACAGAAACCCTGGACCCTCTCAATAAACAACACCATGCACAACACTAACGCCCCTCTTGGCCGGGCACGGTGGCTCATGCCTGAATCCCAGCACTCTGGGAGGCTGAGACTTGATAGAAGCATGTAAGCGCAGGGACACGCCAAAGAACGTGCGGAAATGCTAAACAGGAGTTCTCTCTGAGACTAATCTTAATTCTAATTTGTTCTTTTTGATTATTTGAATTTTATGATTTATCTGAATATTTATTATTTCTGTAAATTTTTTCTTTTGAGTTGGAGTCTCACTCTTGTCGCCCAGGCTGGGGTGCAGTGGCACGCTCACAGCCACTGCAGCCTCAACGTGCTGGGTTCAGGGATCCTTCCGCCTCACCCTTCCAAGTAGCTGGAACTACAGACCCACGCCACTGCGCTTGGCTAATATTTCTGTAATTTTTCTTTTTTCTTTTCTTTTTTTTTTTTTTTGAGTTGGAGTCTCACTCGGTCGCCCAGACTGGAGTGCAGTGACCGCTCCCGGCCACCACAGCCTCACTTGCTGGGCTCTGGCGGTCCTTCCACCTCAGCCTTCCAAGTAGCTGGAACTACAGGCATGCGCTACCACGCCCGGCTGATTTTTTGATTTATTGTAGAGATGAGGTCTCGCTGCCCAGGCGGGTCTCGAACCCGCGGGCTCAGGCAATCCACTCACCTCAGCCTCCCAAAGGCGTGGGATTACAGACTGAGCCACCGAGCCCGGCTCTGTAACTATTTTTAAAAGAAGAAAAGAAAATGAAATTAGCAGTTATTAAACCCCAGAGATAGGCAGTCTAGCATTTGGATATATGTCCTGACGTCTTTTAAAAAATACGTATGTACTTTTATTTAAAAAAATAAAATAGCATTCCTCAGACTATCTTGTAGCCTATATTTCCCTTCAAACTTTTATTTTGAAAATTTTCAAGCCAACAGAGAAGTTAGTTGAAGAATGTAACAGTTCAGTGAACACCCAAAGATGCTTCATCTGCCTTTACCAATTGGTAACATTTTAACATACTGGTGATCTCTTTCTATAGATAGGTGGGGAGTTAGGTAGGTAGATGGATGGATGGTTGGTTGGATGGATAGATGATGATGATGATGATGAAGATAGATAGATAGATGATAGATGGATTAGATAGATAAGTGAAAGATGATAGATGATAAATAAATAATTGATAGATGATGATAGAGGTTAGATAGATATAGATAGATGATATATGAAAGATGATAGAAGATAGAGATAGATGGATAGATTAGATAGGTGATAGAGATAGATATAGGTAGATAGATGATAGATTAGATAGATAAATGAAAGATGATGATGATAGAGATTAGATAGATATAGATAGATAGACAAAAGAGATGATAGAAGATAAAAAAGAGAGAAAGATGATTAAAAGATAGATAAGCCAGACTCAGTGGCTCAGCCTGTAATCCCGCGCCTTGGGAGGCTGAGGTGAGTGGACTGACTGAGCCCGAGGGTTCGAGACCTGCCTGGGCAACTTGGTGAGACCTCATCTCTACAATAAATAAATTTTTAAAAAACTAGCTGGGTATGGTACCACACGCCTGTAGTTCCAGCTACTTGGAAGGCTGAGGCGGAAGGATCGCCAGAGCCCAGCAGGTCGAGGCTGCGGTGGCCGGGAGTGTGCCACTGCACTCCAGTTGGGGTGATGGAGCGAGACTCCATGTCAAAAAAAAAAAAAAATAGATAGATGATGGACAGACAGAAACACGTGCTGAACCATTTAAAAGTAAAATAGTAAAACCATGATTCTGCACCCTTAAATAAATAAGCACAAGGACTCTCTCTGTAGTCACAAGACCATTCTCACTCCCAGGGTAGTTACTATTGATGTGATGTAAGATGCAGTCCATACTCAAATTACCACAATTGTCCCAATAATGTCTTTGGTAGCTGATTTTTCCCCTTATCCAAGATCTAATCACTAATCCCTTAATTGTCATGAGAACCTATTTCTTTTAACTTAAATGCCCATAAACAACTTTTCATGACAAAAAAAATTTAGCCGTCTGACATGATTATTTTCCCCAGAGTCTCACTGTCACCCAGGCTGGAGTGCAGTGACACACTCATAGCCACCACAGCCTCGACCTGCTGGGCTCAGGTGATCCTTCCATGTCAGCCTTCCAAGCAGCTGGAACCACAGGTGTGTGCCACCACGCCTGGCTAATTTTTTGATTTATTGTTGAGACAAGTTCTCACGGAAGTTGCCCAGACTGGTCTCGAATCCCTGGACTCAGGCAGTCCTCTCACCTCGGCCTCCCAAAGTGCTGGGATTATAGGCATGAGCTACTAAGTCTGGCTGTCTAACACGATTTAAACCCAGCTGGGAATGAGGCTGCTCAGTTCCCAATACTTCACCAACATGGGCTCACATTATTTATTTCCAATTTGAAAAGCAAAAAATAGACTTTCTGAGTTTTTCTGCACTTTGTTACTATCGAGGTTCAAATTTTGGATATTTAACAGCAATCAGTATTTTATGTTACACTGCAAATTCTTTGCTCACTTTTCTTTTGGAGTATTTCTCTTTTTCTTATTCAAGTGAGTTGAGTTATGATAGCACCACTGTACTCAGGTCTAGGTGACAGAGCAAGACCCTGTCTCAAAAGAGAAAAGAAAAAATCTTGTATCCTTTTTAATATTATTTTTTTTAAACGTACAAAACTTTAGCACAATGTCCTTAAATTAACCAGTCATTATGCTTATGGTTCTTTTCTTTGGTGCTATGTTTAGAAAGTCCTTCCATGAGGCCAGACGTGGTGGCTCAAGCCTGTAATCCCAGCACTTTGGGAGGCGGAGGCAAGAGGATTGCCTGAGTCCAGGGGTTTGAGACCAGCCTGGGCAACTTGACGAGACCTCACATCTACAATGAATAAAAAAATTAGCCAGATGTGGTGACGCATGCCTATAGTTCCAGCTATTTGGAAGGCTGAGACTGCAGGATCACCTGAGCCCAGCAGGTTGAGGCTGCAGTGGCCATGAGTATGCCACTGTACTCCAGCCTGGGTGACAGAGTAAGACCCAACTCAAAAAAAGAAAGAAAGTCCTTCCATGCCAAAGATTTTATGAAACTCAGTTTCTCTCTGTTATTTTATGGCACTTTATCACATTTAAAAATTTCATCCACTGTCCATATGTGTATTTTTGCTTTTGAGTCCGTGTCTCATACTGTCACCCATGCTGGAGTGTAGTGGCACAATCATAGCTCACCGTAGCCTCAACCTCCTGGGCTCCAGCAAGTCTCCTGCCTCAGCCTCCCAAGTAACTGGTACTGCAGGCACACGACCACACCTGGCTAATTTACATATATTTATTTCTAAGTGTATATATATATATATATATATGTATATATATATATATACTTAGAAACTAGGTCTTGCTATGTTGCTCAGGCTGGCCTTGAACTCTTGGACTCAAGCAACCCTCCTGCTTCAGACTCTCTAAGTCCTGGGATTACAGGCATGAGCTACCACGTCTAGCAGCCCTTGCCGTTTCTTAAACAAGCTGAGCAGTTCCCATTTCTGCACTTGCTGTTCCCTCCCCTATTTGGCTCCTCCCTGGCCTTCTTTATGTCTCTGTTCAAAGCTATCTCCCCAAGACATGTCTTCACCTCTCCTAAAACAGTTCCCCACTCCGTCACTGTCTCTTTCCTTATTCCTCCTTAGGTGTCTTCAGGGTACTTACCATTATCAAATCCTACCACACCTTAATGTTACCTGTGGAAGTCAACATACTTTTTTTTTTTTTGAGTCGGAGTCTCTCTCCATCGCCCAGGCTGGATTGCAGTGACACACTCACGGCCACCGCAGCCTCGACCTGCTGGGCTTAGGTGATCCTTCCACCTCAGCCTTCCAAGTAGCTGGAACTACAGGCGTATGCCACCATGTCCAGCTAATTTTTATGATGCATTGTAGAGACAAGGTCTCACCAAGTTGCCCGGGCTGGTCTCAAACCCCCAGGCTCAGGCAATCCTCTTGACTCGGTTTCCCAAAGTGCTGGGATTACAGCCTGAGGCACCGTGCCCGGTCAGAAGTCAACATTCTTTACAAAACGTGAGTCCCAGGAGGGCAGGCCCTACTTGGTCTTTGGAGGACTTTTTCCCAGCACCCCAAACAACACCTTGCATATGGTAAGTGCTTGGTAAAAATATAGAGCAAACTAAATTTTGACCTTTCCTCATTGCTTAGGAAACTCGTGAACTATAATTAAAATAATATATCCCCCGCCCCCCCACCTGGAGCTTGGCACAGAGGTGCCCAGGTGAGAAGCAGCCATCCATATCTGGACTTCAGAAAGGCTGGGAAGAGGAATACAGGTGTGACACTGCCGCTTGCGTGCTCTGCCTGCGGGGTCCTGCTGTGCTCAGGAGCAGGCAGCTGGCCTCTTCACATCGAGTCAGCTGATCTGGCGGTGACCAGAAACATGATGCCCACATTTTCTTGGTGACTTTAGTGTGCATCAGGGACCCGCCATGTTAAGTCTGCCGATTCCAAGTGTTCCTTACAAATTTGGTGGCAATCCATCCAGCCCCTTTCCTGTAACACAACAATAAATTGGGGGCCGGGCATGGTGGCTCACACCTGTAATCCCAACACTTTGGGAGGCCAAGGTGAGAGAATTATCTGAGCCCATGGGTTCCAAACCAGCCTGGGCAACTTGGGAAACCTCATCTCTACAATAAATAAAAAAATTAGCTGGGTGTGGTGGCGCATGCCTGTAGTTCCAGCTACTTGGAAGGCTGAGGCGGAAGGGTCACCTGAGCCCAGCAGGTCAAGGCTGTGCGGCCGTGAGTGTGTCACTGCACTGCAGCCTGGGCAACAGAGTGAGACTCCAACTCAAAAACAAAAAAATCCCAGTAGGGGCCTCCAAAATATTAGGTCAGACCAGATGGGAGGGTGTGTCTGCAATTTGGTGACACACAAAAGATGCAAAGAATTGTACAGAAGTTAGATTAGAAAATAAAGTTTATTTAGAAAGTAAATTGAGAGAGAGATTCACCTCCTCAAGGTAGGGGAGGGGGCCAAATCTAGGAAACATGGCGGCCATAGCTCAAAGAACCATGTGGACACACCAGAGTTTAGCAAAGCGATGGCAAATGACTGCTGGAGGTTGAATCCTTGTAATCTTTCCCTTTGATGGGAGGCAGGTTGTTAAGGTGATTGGGTGGTGGTAGTCTTTTCCACGTCATCATGAAGGGCATAGGTAAGCACAGGTACTGACATCAGGTGATGGACCACAGGCAGATGGGTGGGTCAGTCACATGACTGCTGCCATGTTGATGGGGTCTGTGTCATGAAGGTCACAAAGGTCTGATTAGGTTAACTTGTTTACAAAACAAGCTGGGGAGGGGGTTTTAAGACAATTATCAATAGCTACCTCTGAGAAACCGGTTCTGTCCTTGGCTAGGGTAAGTTAAAGTGAACTGCTAGAAAAACATGACAGATAAGCAATGTTAAAATGGCTGCTCATTGGGTATATTGATTCCATCTTATATCCTTTCAGATTTCATTCTTTTTTTTTTTTTTTTTTTTTTTATAGATCACCCATTCCCAACTGGAGCTACTCATTGGAATCACCAGGGATGTGTTAAAGAATACAAATACTGGCTGGGAGTGATGGTTCACACCTATAATCCCAGCACTCTGGGGAGCCAAGGCAGGAGAATTACTTTTTTTTTTTTTTTTTTTTTGAGTTGGAGTCTCACTCTGTCACCCAGACTGGAGTGTAGTGGCCGCTCCCAGCCACCGCAGCCTCGACCTGCTGGGCTCCGGCGATCCTTCCGCCTCAGCCTTCCGAGTAGCCGGAATTACAGGCATGCACTACCACGCCCGGCTGATTTTTTGATTTATTGTAGAGATGAGATCTCGCTGCCCAGGCGGGTCTCGAACCCGCGGGCTCAGGCAATCCACTCACCTCAGCCTCCCAAAGGCGCGGGATTACAGGCTGAGCCACCGAGCCCGGCTAGGAGAATTACTTGAGCCCAGGAATTCGAGACCAGCCTGGGCAACATAGTTAGACCTTATCTCTACAAAAAATACAAAAATTAGCTGGATACGGTGGCACATGCCTATTGTCCCAGCTACTTGGGAGGCTGAGGCAGGATTGCTTGAACCCAGTCTGGATGACAGTGAGACCCCCGACTCAAAAAATAAAAAATAAAGAGATAAAATAATTTGAAAAAAATACAAATGCTGACCCCTATCCCTGGCGTTTCGGATTTCATGGTCTGAGTGGGCCCTGGCCTCACCCACAGATCCTTCTGTGCAGCCAGACTGGGCTATGGGGTTCTCTCATAGATGTACTCTAACAGACAGATTTCAGATAGGATTCCGGGGTGGGACACCACACAGCAGTGGTAGTGGTTCCAACACAGCAGAAGTTGAGATGCAAGTTCAGTTATTCATCATATAAAACTCAGAAGCAGCCGGGCTCGGTGGCTCAGCCTGTAATCCTGCAACTTTGGGAGGCTAAGGTGAGTGGATTGCCTGAGCCCACGGGTTCGAGACCCGCCTGGGCAGCGAGATCTCATCTCTACAATAAATCAAAGAATCAGCCGGGCGTGGTAGCGCATGCCTGTAATTCCGGCTACTCAGAAGGCTGAGGCGGAAGGATCGGCGGAGCCCAGCAGGTCGAGGCTGCGGTGGCCAGGAGCAGCCACTGCACTCCAGTCTGGGCAACAGAGTGAGACTCCAACTCAAAAAAAAAAACAAACTCAGAAGCCTGCCATCCAGGCTGACTTGGCAGCCCAGCCACCTGAGTCCTTGGGGACTCCTGTGTCTTTGAGCTCAGCACTCTACCATCACCACCAGGATGTGACCCTCATTCTTGTGGCCCAAGGTGGCTCCTGGGTGCTGGATCCCACACTGGAAGGGAGATGAAGAGGAGGGAAAGCTGTGGGGTTCTCAGATGCTGCCCTGAAACACCAATCACATTCTATTGGCCAGAATCCAGTCAGGTGGTCACATCCGACTGCAAGTCTTTCTCCCAGAAAAAAAATAGTATTAAAAACCAAATAATGGGAGATAGTTAACAGGCTTGGCTGTAGAGGTCTCCTGCCCCCAAGCTCAAGTAATGTAGCAGGCAGCCAAGAGCCTCTGGATGTACATCCCAGTGCCCTGGTCATTCAGTCAACAAAGCATGGAGGCCCCACTGGACAAGCCAAGAAGGCCAACCCCAGTCCCTTCTTGTTTCCACTGCACGCCCACCTCCCATCCCCCATCAGAACATCGTATTTCTCTGCCCTGTGTGACAGTTGTGGGTGCCCACGAAGCTCCTCCTCCCTGATGCCAAGCTCTGCTGAGACAGTGGCACACCAGCTCAGCCATGGGGTCCCCACCAGCCTGGCAGCTCAACCCATTCCAAATGTCACTCTGCTGCTGCAGAAGGGGCTCTGGTGACACCTGTCCTACCCACGTCCCGTTTCCTGCATATGTCTCCCTGGGGACCTGCTTTGAACCAGGTTCTGATGGACTCATGAGGCCGGCAAACGACTGCTCTTCCAAGGACCCAGGATCCAGAGATGGAGACAGATTCCACAGAGCAGTTTGCTGCCTCTGAGACCCCCTTCCTCCTCCAAGACCGTGAGTCTCCGCCTCCTCCAGCTATCTCATACCTGGTAGTCGTCCTGGCTAAACGTGTTTGCGAGTCTGTGGGTTGGGGGAAGGGGAAGCACCAAGGACTCGGGAAATGGCCCGACTGGTCCATTATTAGACATTAACGCCCTAGAGAAAGTTGGCTCCCAACCACTCTGCAGGCATCTGTGATGGCTGGAGGGCAGGCAGGCTGGACCAAGCTGCCCAGAATGCGACCTCAGAGAGAAGCCTCAGAAATGCATGTTTGGGGAGAACAGAGTTGTTCCCTTCAGCCTACAAGTCACTGGAATGGCCTATAGAGGGAACTGGTTAAAGAGGATATGGACCAGATGGACGGACAACAGGACGGTCCACCGGGCCGCTGCCCACAAGAGCCAGGCCCTTCCATCTGTTCTGGTTATGAAAGAGTGATCATGATATGGTAAGCGAAAAAAGTCAAGATGCAGGATAATGGAATTCTGCTCATATAAAATGTAATAGAAAACATGTCATGTCCCCACGTATACATGGATGCACACATAACAACAATCCCTGAAAGGAAATGCAAGAAACTGTGCCCTGTGTTGGGGCACGGTGAGTTCTGCCACTATCCGCCCTTCAGGGAGCAGAGATCCTGTGAGATCTCAGTTACCTGAGCAGTGACCGCTGGTAGCATCTCTCCCCAACTCTGTATTCACTGATATCACCTGGGGAGCTTAAAATTGGCCGTGTTGGAGTATTTACACCATGGAAATTGGCTAACACTACATATCAGGGGTTTTCTCCTGCTGAGAGCCGCTTATGAAGCCTTTACCACCACACCTAAAATATATTGTTCTGCCCTATGGAATATTCACCCCTAAGAGAACTTTGTGGTCACATATGTATGGAAAAAGCTGAATATGGGATCCCACACAATCTTTGGGACCTCAGGCTTTTCCATCAGCATAGTGACGTCTCCCAGAAAAGGTTGAACAGGAGGCCTAATTTTTAGTCAGAGACTCACTCTGTGGCCTAGGCTGGAGTGCAGTGGCATGATCTCGGTTCACTGCAGCCACAACCTCCCAGGCTCACTCAGCCTCCTGAGTAGCTGGGACTATAGGCAAACACCACCACACTCAGCTAATTTTTTTTTTTTTTTTTTTATAAAGATGAGGTCTTGCTATTTTGCCTAGGCTGGTCTCCAACTCCTGAGCTCAAGAAATCCTCCTACCTCAGTCTCCCAAAGTGCTGGAATTACAGGCGTGAGCCACCTTGCTTGGTCAGAGATCTAATTTAACTAATTAATTTTCACATGACACATCCTTTGTTATTATATTCTCAAGGACATACTAAGGAACACACCCTTTCTTCAGTTATTGACTTTAATGGTTAATCAGTCCCATTTGCCTATGAAATGTGTTGATCCTTCTAAGGCTATGATCTTTTAAGTACAGTACTTGACCCAGGGCAGCATAGCCATGAAGGGGTTAAACATCTCCTTGCTAGAAGCACATAATTTTCCCCTTAAAGAGGTAGGTATCCCAGTCTCCATTTTACAGAGGCGCAGAATGAAGCCTCAAGAGATTGGGAATGGCCGGGCGCAGTGGTTCAAGCCTCTAATCCCAGCACTTTGGGAGTCCAGGGGTTCGAGGCCAGCCTGGGCAACCTGGCGAGACCTTGTCTCTACGATATACAAAAAAAAAAAAAAATTAGCCAGGCATGGTAGCAGATGCCTGTAGTTCTGGCTACTTTGAAGACTGAGGCGGAAGGATTGCCGGAGCCCAGTAAGGTCGATGCTGGGGTGGCTGTGAGGGTGCTACTGCACTCCAGCCTTGGCGACGGAGTGTGACTGACTCAAAAAAAAAAAAGAGAGAGAGATTGGGAACATGCCCAAGGCCATACAGCTATGTGAAAAGACAAAGCTGAGGCCTGAGCACCCCTTGAATTGGTATTAGCTACATCCCTGGGTGAGCAATCTAAGATCCAGCTTTAGGGGGTGCATGTGGGTACACAGGCTACACTGAAACCTGATTAAACTCACAGATTAAAAAGTAAAATGGGCCAGGTGTGATGACTCATACCTATAATCCCAGCACTTTGGGAGGCTGAGGACAGATTGAGCCCAGGAGTTCAAGACCAGCCCAGTCTGGGCAACATAGTGACACCTCATCTCTGCCAAAAAAAATTAGCTAATGTGATGGCGTGCACCTGTAGCCTCAGCTAATTGGGAGGTTAAGGCAGAAAGATCACCTGAGTCCAGGAGGCTGAGGTTGGGGTGAGCCGTGATCGTGCCACCGCACTCCAGCCTGGGTGACAAAGTGAGACCCTGACTCAAATAAATAAATAAATAAGTCAGGAACAAATCAAAGATGTGCACTGTTACCACTACTACTCACTATTATACTGGAGCATCTAGCTAGCACAATAAGGTAAAAATAAAGGAATATAAATATGGGGAAAGAAGAGACACAAACCACATAAAATATCAATTGAAAGCCAGTCGCAGTGGCTCACACTTATAATCCTAGCACTCTGGGAGGCCTCGGTGAGAGGATTGCCTGAGCTCATGGGTTCAAAACCAGCCTGGGAAACTTGGCAAGACCTCATCTCTACAATAAATCAAAAAATTAACCGGGTATGGTGGCGCATACCTGTAGTTCCAGCTGCTCGGAAGGCTGAGGAGGATCACCTGAGCCCAGTAGGTCGAGCCTGCAGTGGCCATGAGCTTGTCACTGCACTCCAGCCTGGGCTACAGAGTGAGACTCTGACTCAAAAAAAAAAAGTCAATTGAATTATGATAATATCATCACTCATTTAGAATTTTTCATATAAAAAAGTTCCCATTTATAATAGCAACTGATATGTTTTAAATACCTAGGAATATATCTGTGTGGGTTATGTAAGAGCCCTGTGTGAACAAAACTCTAAATCTTTTCAGAAGCAGAGACTTGATGAACAGGAGACATGGACCGTGATCATGCATGACAAGACTCAGTATTTTAAAGATGCTGCCTCTCCCCCCAAATAGCCTATAAATTTGCAGTCAGAGTCCAAATGGGTTTTTCAAAGTAACTCAATAGATGATTCTAAAATTCATTTGGAAGAGAAAATGTGAAAAAATGAGCTAAGAAAAAAATGGAAAACAAAGAATGAGGAAGAACTTACCACATCGGATATCAAAACTAAAAATGGAAGTGATATCATGTTGAAGTAGTAAGTAACAAGCAGATCGGAGTTATATCTAGGTTCTAGAAAATAGACCATAAATGTATGGGAATTTAGAATATGATAAAGGTAGCACTTCGCATCAAGAGGGAAAATAAGCTATTTGATAAGTGGACAGGGACAATTGGCCAACCATTTGGGGACAGGTATCCTTAGATTCTTACCTTGTCCTATGCGAAATAAATTCCAAATCTTAAGGCGAATGTAGAAATCAAAAGCACTGGAAAAATAGAGAGCATTTTATAATCCTGGGCTGGAAAAGTCCTGCCTCATCAAAATATAAAAACCAAAAGCTTAGAAAAGTGGACAGATTTCACTACATAAAAATTATACAAAAAAATTATACAATAAAATGCATCATTTGTCTTTTCTTGGAGAATTTTTTTTCTCCTTAGCACCTTAATCAAGGAATCAAGCTTAGCATCACTAATAGGAAATACAAAGCCTAGAAGAAGAAGAAAAGACCAATGAATCTAGTAGGGGAGCATTCTATAAGAATACTTGCATGAAACCTTTAAAAAGTCAAAATCATGAAAGGAGGGATTATTCTAGAATAAGGATTATATTCATGTAATCAAATGAATTTATAAATCGTGATTCAATGCTGAGTTTGTTTGTTTTAGAAACAACGTCTTGCTCTGTTGCCCAGGCTGGAGAGTGCAGTGGCATGATCATAGCTCACTGTAACCTCCAACTCCTGGGCTCAAGTGGTCCTCCCACCTCAGCCTCCTGAGGTAGCTGGGACTACAGGCATGTGCCACTACACACCTGGCTAATTTTTTTAAAGTATTCTGTAGAGACAAGGGCTTGCTATGTTGCCCAGGCTGGTCACGAATTCCTGGGCTCAAGTGATTCTCCTGCCTTGTCCTCCCAAAGCACTGGGATTACAGGTGAGAGCTATCATGCACAGCCTTGAATGCTGGTTTCTTAAAAATCTATAAAATATGAGACACTTGAGGAAATCAAAATATGAACTGCATATTGGATGCTATTGTCGAATTGCTGTTAATTTTTAGGTGGGTGATGATCTCAGAGAAACATAGTCAAGTGTCTCTATCTCAGAAGACGCATGAAGAATTTAGTGTGATCAACAACAAACCACAGTGAAATAATAACTATTGAATGTATTTGAAGTATATATACATGTTCATGTGCTCTTTTTAAAATTGTTATGTATGTTATGTATGTTTCTAAATAAAAACTTGGGACATGTATTTAATTAGATAAGATGGAATGCCAGAATGGAATTTAGGTACACTGTGAAAGTGAACAGCAAAATAACCTACAATCCATTTAAGAACTAAAAAAATCACCAATGTCTCTGGGTATTTTTTTCCCTAGAGGTAACCACTATCTTGAATTTTGGGCTATTTCCTTGTTTGTTTGCTTTTTTAACAGTTTAGTTACATAATATATTAGATTGTCTTATTTCTAAGCTTTATAAAACTAGAATCATAGTCTTTCTTGCTCAACAGATTTTCTAAGATTTGTCCATGTTGCATGTTACTGGATGGAGTTCATTTGTTCTATTCCAGAATGTGTCACGGTTTATTGATTGATTCTTCGCTCGATTTGAGTTTCCAGTTTTTGCCATTACTGGCCAGGTTGCCAGGAATGTTCTTGTACACTTTCACAGTGTGTGAGTTCTCTTGGTCTATGGTCTTCCAACTTTCTCTTCATGTACTCCCTAAAATAATTGGAAAATGGTGTATCCTCCCACATATTTTAAAGCTGAAGTCTCAAATTTTAAAATCATAAATGTAATAGGTGAAAAGATATAATTTTGGCACACCGTAAATATTAACACTTTAAACTACAATGATTATACCATCTTTTAAAGTTTTTTGAGATAAAGCAATTTTGTTGCCGTATATTCCAAATGTATTATACTTACCATCATTCCTGTTATGAGAAATACCAAAATAATAAAAGGAATTTTGTCAAATATATAAAACCAGAAAAGGCTTAATTTGATGGCTAATGGCTAACATATATTATGATTTGCATTACTTCACAGTTAGCTCTTATAATGCTTCAATCTATGCCTTTTTTTTTTTTTTTGAGTTGGAGTCTCACTCTGTCACCCAGGCTGGAGTGCAGAGGCATGCTCACGGCCACCACAGCCTCAACCTGATGGACTCAGGTGATCCTTCCTCCTCAGCCTTCCAAGTAGCTGGAACTACAGGCGTGTGCCACCATGCCCAGCTAATTTTCTCATTTATTATAGAGATGTGGTCTGCCAAGTGGCCCAAGTTGGTCTTGAACCTTTAGGCTGTGGCAATCCTCTCCCTTCCTCCTCCCAAAGTGGTGGGATTACAGGCGTGAACCACTGTGCCTGGCTAGCTATACCATTTTAAAATGTGTTCAATATAATACAAGTATCACAGCAAAGTCCTTGTTTGTCATTATCCTATTTGAAACTACATGAGTAGGCTCTTCGACACTCAGAATTCTTACATTGCTCCAATGTTTTGTTTTGTTTTTTTTTTGAGTTGGAGTCTCACTCTGTCACCCAGGCTGGAGTACAGTAGCACACTCATGGTCACCCCAGCATCTACCTGCTGGGCTTAGGCGATTCTTCCACCTGAGCCTTCCAAGTAGCTGGAACTACAGGCATGTACTACCACGCCAAACTAATTTTTGATTTATTGTAGAGACAAGGTGTTGCCATGTTGTCCAGGCTGGTCTTGAACCCATGGGCTCAGGCAATCCACTCACCTTGATCTTCCAAAGTTCTGGGATTATAGGCTGAGCCACTGAGCCCAGCCTGGCTCCAGTGTTTTAAAAATTGTGTTTTCATTCCATTCTCCTCTCAAAATTTTATCTTACACTTGTTTCCTTAAAGGTTACTTGCTGATCATATTTTCTGCAATGAAAATATGTATATTACATGCATTTTAAATTTATCTTAGCTTTCTGTCACTCTATTTCTCTAATTATTAAACATGATTTTGAATGATGTAACAATCATTAACTTGATCAGTCCCTCTTCCATGTCACTGAGAACAATACATTGAAAATGACCTGACTTGCAATAGATCTATTAGGCAATCACTGGTCATTCACTTTTTAACTCTGACAGCACTGTGCCTGTGTCTGACATTCTAGAACTTTCTACAACCTGTGGTGATTGGGTCAAAGACAAGTTTGGGTATGGGAAGAGAATGTAGGAAAATTGTGACTTGTGAAAGGCAAAGTGAGAAAGGAGAAGGTAGAAAAGAAGACATTTGGTAGTTTGTGTGAATAGATTCCCTGAAAACGTGGAATTGTCAGACTTTTCCATCTGTGCCAATCTGGTGAATGTAAAATGGTATCTCACTGTAGCTTTCATTTTAACTTCTCTAACTACAAATGATTGTGAGCATATACTTATAAGTGTACTTGCCATTCGTGCTTCCTCCTTTATGAAATGCCTGTTTGTAGACTTTTCTCTTGTTTTCTACTGATTCATTTGTTCCCTTGTCACTAGTAGTCATTCTTTTATTATTATTATTATTTTCCTTGAGTTGGGGTCTCTGTCGCCCAGGCTGGAGTGCAGTGGCATGAGCACTCATCACTGTAGCCTTGGTCTCCTAAGCTCAGGTTACCTCCCACCTCAGCCTTCCGAGTAGTTGGGACTTCAGGGGTATGACACCATGCCCAGCTGATTTTTCTGATTATTTGTAGAGATGAGGTCTTGCTATGTTGCCCAGGCTGGTCTCGAATACCTGGGCTCATGTAATCCTCCCATCTTGGCCTCCCATCATCCTGAGATTACAGGTGTGAGCCACTATGCCTAGCACTTTTATTATTCTTTTTTTTTTTTTTGAGTTGGAGTCTCACTCTGTCGCCTAGACTGGAGTGCAGTGGCCGCTCCCGGCCACCGCAGCCTCAACCTGCTGGGCTCCAGCAATCCTTCCACCTCGGCCTTCCGAGTAGCCGGAATTACAGGCATGCGCTACCGTGCCTGGCTGATTTTTTGATTTACTGTAGAGATGAGGTCTTGCTGCCCAGGCGGGTCTCGAACCCGCGGGCTCAGGCAATCCACTCAACTCAGCCTCCCAAAGGCACGGGATTACAGGCTGAGCCACCGAGCCTGGCTTTTATTATTCTTTATACCAATATCTTACAAAAATTTTCTTCAAATTTGTGACTTATTTTTTTAATGTCTACATTTGATGAACTGTGCTTTTATACTCTGTTTAAGAAGTCAGCTCCCTTAGACAACGTATTCTTCTAAAATTTTAAAAAATTTGCCTTTTACATTGATGTCTTTAATCTGCTTGTATTTAATTTGTGTGTATGGTATAAGGGAAGCATCCAGTTTTGTTTTGTTTTTTTGAGTTGGAGTCTCACTCCTTCACTCAGGCTGGAGTGAGTGGCATACATGCTCACGGCCTCCCCAGCGCTGACCTGCTGGGTTTTGGGGATCCTTCCGCCTCAGCCTTCCGAGTAGCTGGAATTACAGACGTGTGCTACTATACCTGGCTATTTTTTATTATACTGTAGAGATGGGGTCTCGCCAAGTTACCAGTTGCCCAGGCTGGTCTCAAACCCCCAGGCTCAGGCAATCCACTCGCCTCGGCCTCCCAAAGTGCTGGGATTACAGTCTGAGCTACTGAACCCAGCCAGCATCCAGTTTTTTTGTTTGTTTGTTTGTTTGTTTGTTTTTTGTTGGTGTTGTTTGTTTGTTTTTCTGGCAAGATATATATATAATTTTTTGAGTTGGAGTCTCATTCTTGTTGCCTAGGCTGGAGTGCAGCAGCACGCTCACAGCCACCGCAGCCTTGGTCTGCTGGGCTTAGGAGATCCTTCTGCCTCAACCTTCCAAGTAGCTGGAATGACAAATGCACGCCACCACGCCCGGCTAGTTTTTGTGATTTATTGTAGAGATCCGATGTCACGAAGTTGCCCAGGCTGGTCTCAAAATCGTGGGCTCAGGCAATCCTTTAGCATAGCCTCCCAGAGTGCTGGGATTACAGGTTGAGCCACCATGCCTGACCAAGATAATCTATTACCTCAGCACTATAACTGAAAACTCTATCATAAATCAAGTTTCTATAGATGCATAGGGTATATATATTCAGCTTTCTCTTCTGTTTCCTTGTTCAATCTGTCTACTCCCATGTCAAATCTACACATTCTTAATTACCAAAACTTTATAAGTCTTGGTATCTGGTAGAATATGCCATTCCTTCACCTCTTTGTGTGTGCCAAGGCTATTCTTAAACCCAGGTTCTTCAAAAATCCTCATGGGGTTTTGATTGGAATCACCTTGAATCTTGAAACCAGTTTAGGAATAATTGACACCTTTATGATACTGAATCTTTCTTTCTTTTTTTTTGAGTCAGAGTCTCACTTTGTCACCAAGATTGGAGTGCAGTACCATGCTCATGGCCATCGAGCCTTGACCTGCAGGGCTCAGGCTAGCCTTCCACCTCAGCCTTCCAAGTAGCTGGAACCACAGGCGCACACCACCATGCCTGGATAGTTTTAATAATAATTTATGTATGTATGTATATATGTATGTATGTATGTATTTATTGTAGAGACAAAGTCTCATCAAGCTGCCCAGGCTGGTCTCGAATCCCTGGGCTCAGGCAATTCTCTTCTCTCAGCATACCAAAGTGCTGAGATTATAGGCATGAGCTGCCGTGCTCAGCTTGACTCTTTCTATATAAAACTGTGATGTCACTCTCATCTAGTCTGATGTTCTTTGAGGTCTTGGAAGAACATTTTTATATATATATATATATATATATATATATATATATATATATATATATTTTTTTTTTTTTTTTTTTTTTTTTTTGAGTTGGAGTCTCACTCTGTCGCCCAGACTGGAGTGCAGTGGCCGCTTCCGGCCACCATAGCCTCGACCTGCTGGGCTCCGGGGATCCTTCCTCCTCAGCCTTCCGAGTAGCCGAAATTACAGGCATGCGCTACCATGCCCGGCTAATTTTTGATTTATTGTAGAGATGAGGTCTCGCCAAGTTGCCCAGGCAGGTCTCGAACCCGCGGGCTCAGGCAATCCACTCACCTCAGCCTCCCAAAGGCGTGGGATTACAGGCTGAGCCACCGAGCCTGGCTCATTTTATAATTTTTTTAAAAAATTTAATTCTTCTTTGTGCTTTTTGTTGTTTTAGAATGTATCTCTCATTAATATGCTTTTACTTTTCCCCTCTTCATCCTATGCCTTTTATTGTTCTTATCTTGTTATTTTGATTAGGACCTCTAATAAAGCACCATAAAAGTAATAGTAGTAATTTTCCTATTCTTTCTTTTCTTTTCTTTCTATTTATATATATATATATATATATATTGTTTTGTAGAGATGAAGTCTTGCTATGTTGCCCAGGCTGGTCTTCAGCTCCTGAACTCAAGCAATCTTCCTGCCTCATCCTCCCAAAGTGCTGGGATTACAGGCATGACCCACTGTGCCCAGAATCCCTTTCTGTTTGTAAGGCTATTAGTCAAGTGAAGCAGTGGGCGTGGAGAAGGACAAAGAAGTCTGTAACTGGTTGTGATCAATTAATTGTAAACACTACTGCAGTTACTGCTTTTTTTTTTTTTTTTTTGAGTTGGAGTCTCACTCTGTCGCCCAGACTGGAGTGCAGTGGCCGCTCCCGGCCACCGCAGCCTCGACCTGCTGGGCTCCAGCGATCCTTCCGCCTCAGCCTCCCAAGTAGCTGGAACTACAGGCGGGCACTACCTCGCCCAGCTAATTTTTGATTTATTGTAGAGATGAGGTCTCGCCAAGTTGCCCAGGCGGGTCTCGAACCCGCAGGCTCAGGCAATCCACTCACCTCAGCCTCCCAAAGGCGTGGGATTACAGGCTGAGCCACCGAGCCCGGCTTAACTGCTTATTTTTTAACAAATGCAAAATCGTCTGAGAGAACATTTGCGCCCTACCCTCTGAATGTACACCCCTTGTCTCTCTTGGTCGGTGCTCCCTCCCCAGCTCCCTCAAAGATTGGCTGACTCATGATGGTTACTCGATGAATATTTATTGAGCAGAGGTACTTCCTCCAGCCATGGTTGAGTGTCCACCTAACTGTACCATATCATTGTCTGCTCTTACAAATTTGTAGTTCTTCATTTTGTTTTTAATTTGTAATAAGTTTATTAACAAATAAAAAATATACTTTGCTCTAACCCCTCCAATGGCTTCTTATACGAGGGCCCCCCTAAAAGTGGAATACATTTGTTAAAAATTGTTTATTTATTCTTATGTGCTTACACTTCAAAGTACTTTCTGTTTGATGCAATACACTGCTCAAAACAGTTTTTGAACTCATCAATTTTGATGTCTTTTAATGCTTCTGCTGTTTTTTGTTTCACTTCTTCCACAATGGCAAAACGTTTTTCTTTACGGACTGGGGAAACAGTCCCCTTTTTCTTTTCTTTTCTTTGAGTCAGAGTCTCACTCTATCGCCCAGGCTGGAGTGCAGTAGCATGCTTGCAGTCACTGCAGCCTTGACTTACTGGGTTGCGGCGATCCTTCCACCTCAGTCTTCCAAGTAGCTGGAACTACAGGCACACGCCACCATGCCCGTCTAATTTTTTGATTTATTGTAGAGACGAGGTCTCGCCAAGTTGCCCAGGCTGGTCTCGAACCCCTGGGCTCAGGTAATCCTCTTGCCTCGGCCGCCCAAAGTGCTGAGATTACAGGCTTAAGCCACCATGCCTGGCTACATTCCCCTTTTTCATCTGGGGGAACAAAAAAAGTATCTCAGAGCGAGATCAGGTGAATAGAGAAGGTGGGGCATGGGGATCATGCCGTTTTTGGTCAAAAACTGCTGAACACTCAGTGCGGGGTGGGCAGGTGTGCCCGTAAATCTCGTAAATCACCCATCATGAAACGGGCAAACATGGTGCTAGAATCTCAAAAATAAATAAATAAATAAATAAATCACTGAAGCCAAACATGGCCTTTCACAACAACCCTAGCTGGTACACTGTTGCCAATGGGTTTCTAGAACATTCACCTAGCAGAGGAAGCCTGTACTACGAGGGGCCTGCCTCCCCAAAAATAATTCTGTTTTTTGGGGGGGTTCCCCCTCGTATCACTTAAAATCCAGAATGCTTCCCAGAGCCTCCAAACCTCTCAACGATCAAGTGCCTGGCTACCTCTGTGAACCAATTGTTCAACCATTTTCTTCCTTGTCCAGTTTGCTCCAGTCAAATTAGCATTATTGCCTATCCCTCTTCCTACATGGAATGTTCTTCCCCCAGAGCTGTACATTTCTTCTCCTTACTTCTTTCACGGCGCTACCTAACAGTCACCTCATCAGCAAGATCGTTCCTGACTTTCCCATCTAAAAATAGCACCTCCTACTCCCTACCTCCTTACTCTGCCTTATTCTCCTTCCTGTCACTTATATGTCTTCACAGCACCTGGCATTACATTGCATATCACTTGTTGATTTGTTCAGTGTCAGTCTCACTCCATAGAATGCAAGCTCCATCCCCAAGACCAGAACAGTGTCTGGCAAGTAATGAGTGTCCCATAAATATTTGTGGAATCAACGCATCTGCTTTTTGCCTTCACAAACTGGCCACCCATGCCCTTTCCCAATTTTCTTTCCTTTTTATTCTCGCTCTGTACGTGGAAACACACTGATCCACTTGTCATGTTTCTGACAAGTATTTTCCCCAATTGTTCCTTAGATTTTTAATTGTTTTTGATCTTTTTAATGAACAGACACTTCTGTTTTTTATGAAGACAGCTTTGCTATTCTTCCCTTGTGTCCTCCCCACTCAGCAGATAATTATTCAGCTAATCCTCTTTCGTAGTTTCGAAGGTTTCCTTTTATACAATGAATGCTTTAATCCGTCTGTAATTGATCTGTGGCAAGGTGGGAGGTGAAGATCTGTTCTATGTTTTCCCCCAATTAGCCAGTTTTTCCAAATACCATATATGCAACAGTTCTTCCTTTTCCACAAATTCGTGGAGGGTTCTTTATCATAGATTACATGTCCATATAGTCTAGAGTAACATCTGTCAATTACATAACATACTCTTATAAGCACAAACTCTGCAGTCAACTTGACTGGGTTTAAATCTTGAATCTATCAATGACTAACTGTAACGTTGGGTCAATTTTTTATTTCTCTGTGCTTTGTTTTCTCATCTGCAAAATGTGGATGACAATAATACAAAATTGCCATTTTGTAGGACTCAAAATCATCAAATTTTGTATGGTTGAAAGCAACATATACATCTTAAGGTTGTTGTGAGGATTCAATGTCAAATGCTGAGAAGAGTGCCCAACACCATGCATGTTAGGCAACTGCCCCTGTTAAGGCAAATGAGACAGACACAATAGTTTACACCTGTAATTCCAGCACTTTGGGAGGCCAAAGCAGGATTACTTGAGTCTAGGAGTTTGAGAACAGCCTGGGCAACATAGCAAAACTCTGTTTCTCTCCCTAAAAAAAAAAAAAAAAAAAGCAAGTGCCCTCTTTATGCCTCCCTTTAAAACTTCCCCAGCTATATTCACGTTTACTCTTCCAGATGTAGTATAGAACCATTTGCTCACGTTTCAAAGATAAGTCTACTGGATGTGATTAGGATTGAATTTAACTCATGAATTAATTCGGGGAGCAAACATCTTTCCAGTCCTTGTCCTCCCACCCAGTGCACTTAGGTCTCCCTGTTGAGTCCAGTCTCCTCTGAGATCTCAGCAGAGTTGGGTTTATCTACTCTTACTGGGAAGCAGAAGGAGAGGGGAGGGCAGGCGGGGGACAGCTTCCAGGAATGCTCCCAGCCTACATCTGGAGAGCTAGAGGGGGAAAAGGCTTTGTCTTACTAAATCAGTATTTTTTTTTTTTGAGTCAGAGTCTCACTCTGTCAACCAGGCTGGAGTGCAGCAGCACACTCATGGCAGTACAACCTCGAACTGCTGAGCTCAGGCCATCCTTCCACCTCAGCCTTCCAAGTAGCTGGAACCGCAGGCATATGCCATCACACCTGGCTAATTTTTTGATTTATTGTAGAGACGAGGTCCTGCCAAGTTGCCCATGCTGGTCTCAAACCCCTGGGCTCAGGCAATCCTCTCGCCTCCACCTCCCAAAGTGCCGGGATTAAAGGTGTGAGCCACCATGCCTGGCTAAATCAGTATGTCAAGACCAAGACAGCCCTGCCAAGAAGAAATAATGTCAATGAGAAATCTTCCAGAAAGCATCATCTAATTCCTCCAGCTGAAGCAACAAAAGTGCCAGCAGGCTGGCAGGCTATGGGCTTAATGTGCTGACTTACTTGGAAGTTGTGAACTTGGCCTCACCAAGGACTTGGCTAAATGACTCCAAATTAGATTGCAAACCCCTCTGACTTCTTGACTGTCAAGTGTCTGGGCCTGTAAGGAGAAAGAATTATTACTATGTATTAATTATTATTTGAGTCAGAATCTCTTGCCCAGGGTGGAGTGCAGTGGCACACTCATGGCCACCGCAGCCTTGACCTGCTGGGCTCAGGTGATCCTTCTGCCTCAGTCTTCCAAGTAACAGGAAATTCAGGCACATGCCACCGTGCCCAGCTAATTTTTTGATTTATTGTAGAGACGAGTTCTTGCCAAGTTGTCCAGGCTGATCTCAAACCCCTGGGCTCAGGCAATACTCTAGCCTCTGCCTCTCAAAGTGCTGGGATTACAGGCATGAGTCATTGCACCTGGCACTATGTAATAATTGTTATTATTATTATCTACCATTTGCTCCTCTTGAGAAAGCATTTCAAAGACCTATAGGTCAGGTGGAGAGTAGGGTCAGCACAGCCACCTCAAGAGCTCTGGGCTTCCAGGACAGACCACCATGCAGTCTCTCGTGGCCCAACACACACCAGAGTGTCCTGACCCTGAGTGAGGGAGTGGACTTGGAACCCAATGAGTACTGTCCAACCTTGGTAGAGGATAGGTGCCTTGAGAAAAGAGAGAGAGCTCCCTGAGGCAGGATGGGCCAGCCCCAGCCCCGAGGAACTGCCCTGCATCAACACTGAACCTCAGGTGCCCAAAGTGCTGTGATCCTCTTCAGCTTCACCAGTTAAGGTTGTTTGTGATTGTTGAGCTCAAAGGGCGAAATTGCTCCCTTAGCTTGGAATGCAGGATGAGGCTCAGTGGGGGAGCAGGAGCATGAGGGCCAAGAGGACATCTGAGGAGAGGAACGGGTGACCTGGAAGGGCACTGAGCTCTAGGTGGCCAGTCTCACAAACCCTGTTGTGCTGATTCCAGGCCATGGGCGTCCAGAGAGGCCTCCATTGCAAAGTCATTCTGGAGGCACTGAGAGTGGCCTGCCCTGGTCCTGGTAGGGGTAATGCCTGCTTCTCCCTCAGCTCTGTGCATCCACATGGATTGGGGATGAGGACCCTGTCGTGAACCTCAGGGCACACTGGCCTCCCCACACTGAAGCTCCCTGTCTTCTCCCAGGTCTCTGAGTACCTGAGGGCGCGTGCTGCACACAGGCACTTGTTGGTCCCATGCCTGGCACAGTGCCTGGCCAGCGAAGGACACTCAATTGGGGATAGTTCTGCAGTCCTCAGGGGCACATAACTGAGGTGTACCTCTGGCATTCCTGGGCAGTCCCACACCACAAGGAATTGTCCTGTGACAGTGCCACAAGCCCTGCCTGTAGGTGGCATTGAGATTGCCAGAGGACTACCTCCAGAGCAGCTGTGTGGCTGCCACCCTTTCAGGACCAAGGGCACCACCACAGCCCACCCATGTCATCCCCAGTGGCCTCTACTTCACTGCAGACCTGCCTTCTGGAAGGAGAGCGTAATTAGAGGAAAGAATGGAAATCTCCTGACTTTACAAATGTGACTTTGCAAAATGAGGCAGGAAGACAAATCTGTCTTCACTACTATTCATTAAAGAAAGTCCTTTATAAATCCCAGATTAACAATTTCTCATTTAAAGATGGGCAATTATCATTCTTTTCTGGCAATTTATAGCTTTCAAAATGCTGACTATAAAAATTATTGGGGGAAAATTCCAGCTGTGGTCATAGAAAATGAAAATCCACTTCAAAACTATTGATAAACATATTTAAAATGATCAATAATCTAAAGCTCAAAAGTAATAATCACATCCATATATGTGAAATGACTACTTTGGCAATAGAAACATTCTGGGTGATCATATTCATGTCAGGTGGCACAGAGCCCCATGTTACTGGAAAACCAAGTGATTCATCTGACTGGGTTTTACCCAGCTGGGCGATTCTTTGACTAAGGATGGTGACTCCATAAGGTTGAAATGCTTAACTTAGCTTTTACAATGCTCTTGCCAGCTTTCCAAATAATCCCACCAGGCACCTTTGCAGGGAGACGGGTAAGTCTGTGCAAAGAAGGAATTGTGCAAATATTAGGAATGATGCTGGCCTTTCTGATGACTCCACTTCATTATTCATACTTGACACATTTGTTGAGACCTCCCCTGCCAGGCATCATGCTGAAGACTAAGGATAAGACAGAGGCCGGGCACAGTGGCTCATGCCTATGATCCCAGCACTTTGGGAGGCCAAGTCAAGAGGATTGCTTGGACCCAGGAGTTTGAGACCAGGCTGGACAACATAGAGAGACCTTGTTTCTACCAAAAACTAAAAAATTAACAAGGTGTGGTGGTGTGCACCTGCAGTCCCAGCTGAAGCCGAGGAGGAAGAATTGCCTGAGCCCAGAAAGTCAAGGCTGCAGTGAGTCACGATTGTGCCACTGCACCACTCCTGCTTGGGTGACAGAGTGAGATTCAGATTTAAAAAAAAAAAAAAAAGGAGAAGATTCCAATTCCTGCTTTCTTACTATGCCATCCCCACAAACCCCACCTCTGGCCTAAGATATCAAAGTACGTCTGATAAGATAGACCATGAAGATAAGTGAGGCCTTTTGGTTTTATGGGGAGCACTACATTAAGACGGGTTAAGAGGCAGCTTTTGGCACCATGGTTACCAGCCCACATAGCCACCTCCTCCCACAGAGTTCAGGCTGCTTGAGAGCTGAAGGCACCCATGGAGGTCCTGAAACCCCTTTGCTGAGTGAGTAAAGAGAGTGTTATTAATTTCAGATCATCTCCATATAGGATAGAATTGAATGACACGGCCTTAAAAAGGGGCAAGATAAACCTGGCTTGGGCAGGTGCAAGGGCTCTCATTGAAGAACCCTCACTAGACACAACACAGCAAACCCTAACCAACAGAGAGTGGCAGGGGAGGCACTGCTCTGAAGGCCTTGTTTCTGTTCAGCCTCCAAGAGAGGAGCAGCCTTGTGTAGATAACCATAGAAACAGCAGCTAATGTTGACGGGCACTCATTGCTTGCCCAACTCTGCACAGCACCCTTTGCTTGCATGACCCAGCTGGTGCTGATGGGGAAACTGAGGACTGGAAAATTAATTGCCCAAGGATGGGAACTCAGGTGGTCTCAATCCAAAGCTGTGCACCTGGGCCCTGGGTTTCTCCAGTGGCACTGACATCATCATATACTTCATCTCTATACATCATTCACTTTCCCAGAAACCAAGCCATCTTGAACGTTGGGCCCCTATGCTGTTCATCAGGCGAAGAAGCAAAGGTTCAGATGGGTGAAGTGGTTTGATCGAGGTAAGCAAAGGGGTTTCTATTGGAATTAGACTCCTCTTACAGCCCCATTACACTGCTCTGTGTTACCTCTCCTGCAAAATCCACCCAACTTCGAGTCAAGATGATGACTTGCTAAGTCTTCTCTGCTAAGAGAAGAAAAAGGAAAACAAAACAAGAACCAGACCTCTACATATCCCACCCCACCATCCACTTTCATGGCAGGGGTGTTCAAAGTTCAGTGTCTGCTTTCCCCAGCACTGGGCTCCATCTCACCCTGACAGGTGGTGGCACTGCCTTGGCCCCTGACCCTCAGAAGAAGTTGGTACCAGTGGCCGGGGTGTCAGAGCCCAACGCTGGTGGAGGGGCTGAGGTCAGGCTTTGGAAGGATCTGGGCCGTCTCCACTGCAAGTGCCACTCTGACCAATTCCCCTGCCCAGGTCTGGCTGCTATATCTGCCTGCTGTGTCATATGAGTGAGCAGGTCAAGTGCCGGGGACAAGTCCTGTTTCTCCTCTGACCCAAGGCTCCCACTGCCCAGATGGGGCAGTGGGAGTGGGCCTTGGAAGCTGCCGGCAAGAACCACCGAGCATGGTTTCTAACAGCCTGGATTGCACCCACCTCTTCATGCTGGGAGGCCCCTACAGGCCGGGGGCGTGGGGGGCTCCTCCCCTCCCTTTTTTTTTTCTTCCCCAGCCTGGCGGGGCTCGGCTTTTGTTATTCAGAGACCAGGCCGGCCGCTCTCCCTTCCTGGGGTCAGGCGGCCACTTCCAACCCCCCGTGGCGTTCAGCTCTGGACCCGGTCCCCGCAGAGCCAGGTGCGCCCGCGGAAGTGGGGCGGGGGCGGGGGTGGGTGGTGGGAGATTTGAGTCCTCCTGGGCCGGGGCCTGGGGGGGCCAGCCGCTGGTGGGCAGGCTTAATAGGATCAGGTCAGTGTAATCCCATTTCAGCCATTGTCATTCGGGCGGCCCCGGGGCCGATCTGGGGGGCCAGGCCCTTCAAGACGACGCGCGGCCACACCAGAGATGCCCCGGCATGACAAAGGCCGAGGGGCCCAGTGGCTGGGAAATAAAGAGATGAAGGCTTTGGGGGTGGGACGCCCGCCTCCTAGGCCCGGTCCTGCCTCAAGCTTTTGCCTCTGGTCCAGGCCGCTCTCGGGCCGTGGGCCGGACCCCTATTTCGGGCTCTGCCCCCCTAGAGTATTGCCTAAAGCAAAGTCCCGCGAGATGGGCCACTGCGCCCCCAGACCCACGGCGCCACCTGGCCTCCTGCCGCTATCCCTCGAGGCCCAGGAGGTTCACAGTGACTCGGACAGGACTGGGGCGTCCCTCGGCCTCAGTTGTCCTGTCTCTAGTCCAACGTGTCGCGCAGCTTGGGGGCCGGAACGCGGGGGTCGTTTGGTGCCCGTTCCAGACCGCGGATGGCAGGTGTGCCCGACCGCGACGGGTAGACTGGTGGGGGGGGGAGTCAGCCTAGGAGCCACATACGTGTGTGCGGGTCCTCGCGGTGGAAGCCAGGTGCCGAGGGTGGACTGCGGAGGTGGGGGTTCGGAGCAGTCAGGGGCCAGGCCGAGGAAGAGCTCGAAGACCAGGTGGAGCAGGGGAACAATGTGGATTGCAGAGGGGGTCGTCCCGGAGACACGAAAGGAGGGGGTGCTCCGCGGGCAGAGGCGGGGATCGTGGGGAGTGCTCAGAGGCCAAACAGGGTTGGCGGGGGCGAGGTGGGAACGTGGTCTGCGCAGTGGGTGCGGGGGCCAGAGATCTGACTTTGGGGGGAAGCCAAGCGGGTCTACGCCGTGGGAAAGAATGGCGGAAGAGCGCAGGGGCGCAGGCCCGGGAGGGCTTCCCACCGTAGAGGGGATACGCCGCGAGTGGTGGGAGTCCAGATCAGCAAATTCGAAGGCACAGTGCGCGTTCAACTTGGCGGGTGCCTCGGTACCGCGTTTCTGTCGGACTCTTGGCTAAGGGATCCAGGAACGCGGAGAAACCCGGCGGAGCGGGGTTGGACGTGAGAGGGAACCGCACAACCTCACACCTCACACACCTCGCACACCCGTCTGCACGCGCACACCCGCACTCCAGCTCGACACAGAGCCAGCTACGCGGGGCGGGGCGGAGGGGGGGGGAGCGGAGGCGCTTCAGGGTCCAAGTAGAAAATCCGAGCGGCTTCCGGAGCAGCAGAAGCAGGCTGGGAGGGCCTGGGTCACGGGGTGGCCTTCCCGGGTCTGACATCCAGGCTGAGCCTGATCCATCATCGCCCAACCCAAGAACCACGGGGTTCCCCCTCTTCCGGGGGCGCGGAGACGGCCATGAGCGCTGGTGCCAAGTGCGCTCCCGCCATGCCGCGCTGGTTGGAGGCTCTGGGCCCAGCGACTCCAGGCCGCGGCCTGCGGAGGGAAGGCGCCGCCTGACCTTTCCCCAAAGCCACTGAGGGCGGAAGTCGGCTTAGGTCCCCACTTCTGAACTGTTCAAATAGGCAATCAATTTTTATGGTGTAATTTATAATTTATGCAGGTTGTCTTCATACATATGGTGTTGCTTTTGTGTGTCGGGGTTTCAGGTGCTTTATTACTCTGACAGTGTGATTTGCATTCATGTTCAGTTACCATAATCATATTTCTCCTGTTTACGCCATAAGGGCCTCAAATAAAGATGAATGCCGCCTCCCTTCTTCCGGCCGGCTCTGAAGACCCGGGGTGGAGGCTCCCCCCAAGACCCCAGTGCCCAGCTACCCTGGAACCAGCCCCTGAGCTGCAAGGGAAAGAGGATGTGCCACCTTGAAGCCATCTGGGAAGGCATAGCGCCCCAGAGGTCAGAGCAGGCCACCTGCTTCGGCCGTGAGTGCCTGGGCAGAGGCCAGGGTTATCCAGGGACAGAAGTAGGTGCACGCACACTAGAGCCCCCATCCCCAGGAGGCTGCAGCTGGTCTCCGATGGGCCACCCGGAGGTTACATAGCCCAAGTCAAGTAAAGGAGGAGGTGCCGAGGTGGGTTCTGCTGCCAGGGCTGCCAAACACACTGGCACCAGCCACTTGGGACAGCCGAGGGAGCTACGAAGACTCTGGGTGAGAACCAGGTGGTGACCCGGTCCTGAGGCCGGGGAGCCAGAATGTCCCTCAGGGCTTTCAGTGTACCTAGTAGGACTCCCTGCCGAGGAGGATAGCGCCTGGTTCTCCTCCCATCAGGCCTGGCACTACAGGGCCTCGGAAGCCCTATGTGAGGCGAGCCAGAGTCCCTGAAATGATTAAGCCAATTAAACTAGAACAACCAGAAACAAGACGGTGCAGGTGCTGACCCTAAGAGAAAGGGCCTCGTTGAAGGGCACAGTGTGCAGACAGCCTTAGGGTCAGGATGGTCCTGAGAGGCAAACCCAGACTGGAAGCGACCTTGAGGGCCCCACCCTCTACCCCATTTAGCTGAAAAGGCGCCTAAGAAGCACCCTGGGGGCTGAAGATGGGGAGGCAAAGGTTGGGTGGGCAAGCACGCACTAAATCTCGAAAATTCCAGCGCAGGTTGGGGTGGGAGAAGGCCCCAGGACAGGTGGTGTAGGGTGCTGTGAGGGTACTCCCACTCTCTGTAAGGAGCTGCATATTGCCCAGGACCAAGCTAAGGAGGGCCTTGTCCTGAGGATGTGGCAATGACTTTGGTTTAAGTACCCTGGGTTCTCCAAAAGGGCAAGGGTGCCAGGCTTCCCCGGGAGTGAGGGCAGGGGATCTCCAGGTGAGGTGGCTGCTCCTGTGCCCCCCTTCAGGATGCAGGGTGCAGGCAGCCCCAAGGCGTTCCAGCACGCTGCTGGGGGCGCAGGTCCACGGTGCTCCCAAGCGTAATTATTTGATCTGCAGATGTAAGTGGAATTTATTGTAACAACAAATATAGTGATGTCAAAACCCAACCTTGGATTAAAGCCGGCAGCCAAAGGGGAAGTGTATTAATTTCCAACAGCATCTCAGGCCAGAGCCTATTAGAACAAGCTATTCTTCAGGCCCCCCCATCAGAATTAATCATTGGGAGTTAATTTGAAGCTCAGACAAGTTGCTGTTAATTTAGTGCAGGGAGGACGGGATGGAATAAAAAGCTGAGGTGCTGGCCGAGCCTCGTGGGTCTCATTAATCAGCCAGCTGAGACGGCCTGGCTTGATTACAATTTGCAAAAAAATTCATTAGGGCCCGGGCGATTGACAATTTTTCTCTCTGCCTGTGATGTGACTCATTAGGCAGCCAAATGAAAGCCATGATGACGGCCATGATGACAGCGGCCATCAAGCGCCGCTTGTTTATCTTCCTCCTCTCGGCCTGTCTCCCGGGCCTCGGCCTCCCGCCGGGCTCTCGAGGGCGCCCGGCGCTCAGGGCCTGGGGAGGGAGAGGGGCAGCGCCCCGAGAGGGCAGAAGGGCCGGCACTGGCGCAGGGTGCGCCAGGCTCGGGGAGCCTCGGTCCTCTCCTGCTCGTGCTTCCAAAGGGCGAGGCCTGGTCCCGGGAGTGGGACTCCCTGAGGCGGCCTCCCATTCTTAGGGGGCTTCGCTGTCCCGCCGGGTGTGTGTGGCCAGCGCTTCGGGCCCTCTCTGCCCTTCATCCCTCCACGGACTTTGGAGAAGGCAGGTTGGGATGACACACCTGTTAAGGTGGAAGGTCCAGGATCCCCGGGGAGTGCCGAGCTCTCAGTGCCCAGGGTCTCTGCCCCAGTCCCAAGGTGGTGGTTGAACCGGAGCTCGCAGGTTCCCACAGCCTCCACGCTCTTGGGCCCAGCTAAGCGTCACCGGCCACAGTTCCCGCCGGGGGCGCAGATCAAGCTGGGGGCATACTGGTTCAGGTGTGTGTGTGCGGGGGTGCGGCGTCCCCGCGGGTCTCGAATGCCGCGGCAGCGAAGCACAGCCAGTGGCGGCCTGCTCTGAGCAGATGGTCCCCACCGGCGACCGGCGCTCTGAGCGCACCGGCAGGCGGGATCCGGGAGGCGGCTGGGCCTTGCGGACCGGGCGCCGGGGCAGAGCGCGACCCGGGCGCAATGGCCCTCTTTCCCAGGCTTCAGGGCGCTGGGCGAGGAGCGGCGAGAAGCCGCTGCAGCTCTCGGCGCCCCGCAGAACAGGCTGGGGCCCTCGGAGCACCGGCCGCTCCATCCTTTTGTGCTCAAAACCCAAGCCTGGGCCATTTTCCGCCGCCGGAAATGTTCGCGGCGGGAAAGGGTGACTCGGTCGCTCCCAGCCTTCACCCAGAGTCTAAAGTTTGGGCGGAGGTCTCGGTCCCCAGCCCCCTGAGCCGCGGGAAGGCGACGGGCTGTAAGTAGTAAAAATTAAGTCTGTATTAGGATTGACCCATGACGATGCGTTTCCCCTTCTTGAACTGAACCGTGAGGAACGCCTAGCGTGGCTTCTTAGCGGCGACTCCCTGTCCTCCTCTCCCTCCATTCGGAAGGCTGAGGTTGGGGAAGTCCCCAGTTTCTCTCGCTCTTCGGGAGGTTGGTTTGGTGGCCGAAAGGGCTCCGGCACCACGCTCACCCAGGCTCGCCCGCTCCACGTTCCTGGGACACCCGGGGCCACTAGTGTCTGGCTGGACGCTCGCGGGTCAGGCAAGGAGCGGGCGGGGCTCGGGAGGTGCAGGACCGGGGAGTGGGGCAGGAGTGGCCTTGGGGACCCGGGCACGCCCCTCCTGAGGGCCGTCGGCCGCCCCACGGAGGCGGGAGGCGGGAGGCGGGAGGCGCCCAGCTCTCAGGCCCCGGCGGACAGACCCCCAGCTCGCCTGCGTTTCTCTCCTCTTCCCCTTTGTGGCGCTGACCGCCCCGGCGCCCTTGGGGTGGGGCGGTGGTCGGGTCCCGCCCCCTCACCCCGCCCGGAGGGGGAGGTGCCGGACCCGCTGGCGCTCCAGCCTGCCTCCGCCTCCGAGCCCAGCGCTGCCGGGAAGCCCGGCTGGGTTTGCTGGGTTTCTGCTCCCGTCGGAAGGCAACGTCCGGAGCCTGATTTATGGACCTTCGGCTGTGCAGGCGAGCGAGCGCCGCTTCTTTTCGGGTCGGGTATATTTGAAAGGAAACGCGTTTCCTCCCGGGTTGCAGTCTATTTGGAAAGCCAGGAGTTTGTGCAAAGCCACCAATACCCGCGCTCGCCTTCCCTCCTGCGGGCACCCGCCTCCTCCACTGGCCAAAGTTTGCCAGCCTGCTGATTACTGATTAGGCTGTGCAAAAGGAGATGTTAGATTTCTAAGGTGAGCGTTAGGTTTTCTTAAATTAATACCTCTGTTGGAGCTCTTGCCCTCCTGCCTGAAACCGTGGCAAGGTGGTGTGGGGCTCACGCTCAAGCGGCCTAAGGAGGCCTGGCCAGGGCATGCTTACCCAGTGCTAGTACTAGACCAGTCGTCCAGCCACACCCAGGCAGTGTCTTCGGACAGTCAAATGCTAAACAAACTTATGAGGCCCAGGGACTTGTCTTTTTTTTTTCTTCCCCTCTTTCCTTTTTATTATTCACAAGACTGAAATTGTTTAAGTGTCATAACTTATAAGAAAATAAGCTACATTGAAATAAATTAAACACAACGGAGACGTGCTTCAGACATGGCTCAGAAAGGATACGCAACCCCGGGGGGGAAAAAGCCAGGCAAAAGCAAAGCAAAGCAAAGCAAATTCCCAGGCTGCCCAGCAATGTCTGCTTTTCAGTCAACTCCAAAAGCCAGAATAGAAAACATAAACAAGTGTAAACCCCAGCACTTGTTCCTGTGTTTCATGTTTACCTTTGGAAAATTATGGAAAGGAGGCAGCTAACCGCAGAGTACAGCAGAGATTTTTTCTTCTGGAATGAGTGGAGAACCAACGTTACTGGGCAATTAGGTCCTATAACTTTCAAAATACTGCAGCTGAGATCCAGTCTATATAGATATCTATGTACAAAGTAGGATAGCATAATAAATATTTAGCGTGTCTTCTCGTGTGGCTGTAGCCCCTTCAAAAGCAGTCTTTGCAGCCTGTTTCAGGAATGTATTCTCAGTTTGCTCGGGATGTCCACAGTTGGGGTGTGACTTTGAGTCTTGCTTCAGACACAGTGGAGTCCACCAGGGGTGCCCTCGAGGACTGGGGCGTCTCCAGGTGGTGCTAGGCCCTGGCTCTCCCAGGGCCCTCAGGGTCGGGCCTGTTCCAGCTGCTGATGCTGACTTCTGATAGCGAACCTGCTGACATGGACAGGGATGGGGACGACGATCTTAGGGTTCCGGGAGGGCTCCCCCGTCTTGGAGTTGGCATTGCCCGCCTTCACCCGTTTCCACTTGGCCCGTCGGTTCTGGAACCAGATTTTCACCTGCACCTCGCTGAGTTTGAGGGCGTGGGCGATCTGCGAGCGCTCGGTCAGGGAGAGGTACTTTTTGCAGTGGAACTCCTTCTCCAGCTCCAGCAGCTGCTCGCTGGTGAAGGCAGTCCGCCGCCGCCGGTTCTTGCCCGTGGACGTGGTGCTGCCCGCGGCGCCGCCGCTCGGCGGGGTCTCCTCCAGCGTGTGGCCGGGGTCTTCCTCCTTGTGAGCCGCCTGGCCCGTCAGATTGTCATCCGAGCTGTAGTCCACATCGCTCTCCAGCGAGAAGCTCTCCTCCTTGCCCTTCGGGTCGTCTTCCACCTTTGACTCGTCTTTCCCTTGCCCTCGGACAGCCCCGACTGAAAGCAAAACCAAACGGCATTTTATTACATTTCGCACACTGGCCTTCCTTTCCCCTTCCCGCCGCCACTTGGGCCTTCCAGCCCCCCGCCCCCACACCCACAGCGGATTGTCTTTCTATGACATTAACACATTGTGATTTCCTGGCCTTTGAGGGGTAGAGGAGGGGTGGGGGAGCGTGAGAAAGCTCAGAGGAGAGGAGGCTGTGCAGGCGACGGCCCTTTGCCCAGAACCATCACTCAAGGGGCCGCCATGCCTTCTCTGCACCCTCCCAGCCCCGGCAGCTTGAGAAGTAGCAGGAGGTTCGAGGCCCAAGAGAGCGTCCTCTTTGTCCTCGGGGTGGGGGGGTGGTGGTGGTGGATGAGAACAGGGGAGGGGTTCACGATCTATCCTCTCCTCCCCCACATTGAAAATGTAGTGAACTCCAATCTCATCTCAACCGGAGTAGGGGCTTAGAGATGTGCAGATGCCAGTCTGTGTCTTTTTGAGACATACTGTTGCTCAAAGGAATGTTTCTTTCGCCTTAGAAGAAGTTTCCACCAGACACCCCCCAACACACACGCGCACACACACAGCCTCCCAGATCTCCGGTTCTTCTGGGCAAGCAGCAAGCCCAGGAAAGAGGTTTAGTAAGTGTGGGCGCCCCTAGGCACACGCACAGGCGAGGCGCGCAGCCCAACGCGCCTCCCCTTAAGGCTACCTACCCGGGCAACCTACCCGGGACCCCAGGTCACGGCGGAGGGGGAGAGGCGGACTCGGCCAAACGTTCGGCCAGATAGGCATGCCGCCCGAAGCAGCAGCTGGTCGCGGGGCGCTGAACGCTCCCACAGAGACTTCGCTTTTGAGTGGCTCTAAATGCCCCCCGGAGGCCCCACGGCGCAGCCTGGCAGCATCTTCCGGCTCCTCGGGCGGGGGTCGGCCGGGGGCGCGGCCTCGCCCCCGGGGTTCCCGCGGGAACCCGGAGCTGGCCCGTCCCCGCCCCCTCCCGCCCCCGAGTCCCGGCTGCGCGAGTCGCAGACTCACCAAGCGACGCCTGCACAGCCTCGGCCGCGGAGAAGGCAAGCAGCGAGCCCTCCTTGGCCAGGAAGCCTTTGCCATCCTCCGCGTCAGCTTGCAGCGCCTCTGCCTTGTCGAAGTTACCGCCGCCGGGCAGAGGCTGCGGCGCGAACTTGCGGGAAGCCGCCGCCTCCTGGTGCTGCGGCGACGCGGAGAAGCCGCCGGGCAGTGTGGCCATGAGCGTAGAGGTGAGAGCCATGCCCTGCGCCAGGCTGGAGCAGAAGCCGGTGGGCAGGCTAGGGATCTGGTGGTGAGGGTGCGCGGGCGGCAGCGCGGGCTGCAGCGCGGCCTGGGGCAGCGCGGGCGGCGGCGGTGGCGGCGGCGGCAGCACCACCGGCCGGTAGGGCATGAACATAGGGTAGCCGGTGTAGACGAAATGGCCGGGGCTGGGCTGCGGCGGGCTGCCGATCAGCGAGTCTATGCTGAAGGTGGTGCTACTCCCCAGCGGGCGCTGCATCATCATCAGCGACGGCGGGAACGCTGCGCTCATAGACGCGCTCGGGAGAGGCCAGCGAGAGGCGAAAAGTCCCCGCGCCGCACCGCCGCCGGGAAACCCGCCGGACACCGGGAGCACCGCCGGGAGCGCCGGGCAGGGACCGAGCGGGACCCGGAGAGCAGACGCTGCCGCCCCTTAGTCCTGGGCCTGCTGCATGCCTGGCGGGGGCGGGCAGTACGTGGGGTGAGGCTGTGCGCCCCGGAGTGGAGAGGGCGCCCGGGCCCCGCGGACTCGCTGGAGCCCCTGCCCGCCGCTTGCCCGTCGGAGCCCGCGCGCGTCGCGTCTGCGACTCTTGACCTCGGCTAGCAGCTGTCCGTGCGTCCGTTTGTCTGTCCCGCCGTTCGTCGCCTCCCGCGGGCCGCTGGGGAGAGCGCGAAGCCGGCGCACTTCTCTCCGGCGGGCGCCGCCAGCACCTTTAAATCGCGCTCCTCTTTCTCATTCACATTTTGCCTGCTGCCTGGCCCGGCTCGCCTCACGTGGGGCAGGACGCCGCTGTCCATTGGCTGCTCCTGGAGGGGGCGTGGCGAAAGCGGAGCCCCGCCCCCTACACCCAAGCTGGCCGCGAGCGGGCTGCGGGCGCCACCGTCGGAGCGCGCGGGCTGAGGAGCCGGAGCCTGAGCGCCCGGCCCGCGGCGCGCAAACTTGAGAAGGGCCGTTGGCACCTCCACGACTTAGACCCTGAGGCCCCGCGGCCTTTTAGAGGCCGCCTCAAAGGGCAGCTTACAGGCCTTGCACCCCCTGGCTGGGCCAGGAGCGTTTGATTTCTTGTACAGTATTTGCTGCAGAACAAGCCTGTCCGTGACTCACCCTAGCGCTAGGTGCTCTGTCTGCGCCAGGGGTCCGGGCGAGGTTTCCAGAGTTGGGGGCAGAGTTCTGCCCCTCCAGACCCGCTCCCCCAGGGCGACGGCTGGGGGTTAGCAGCCACTGTCCACCGCGGGAAACTCGCCGGGTTGGTCGCTGCGCCCCCGCGTTCCCGGTGGGGCGGGGAGGCTGATGGTTCCCCATCCCGAGCTGGGCCCTCCCGTGAACGATCCCGTCTCTCATTTTTCATGACATTCTTAATCATCGCACCTATTTACACACTTTGCCAGCGCGCACCAAAATAACAACCACGATAATTATGATAATAAAGAGAGTCCTTTATCTGCTCCATCCTCGGGGAGGAAGGGGGGAGTTGCCGTGCCTCCAGATTGTGTAACGTGAGATTATCCTGATGAAGGCTTTATGATGTTTGCTCAAATAAAAGCTGCGTTTTGTAAATAGGCGCTAATTAAGCACGTCGGGAACGGAGGGCGCGCGCACCCTGGCGCCGCCGCCCGGTTTCCAGCGCGAAGACTCGAGGGCCCACGGTTTCCTTTTGCTGACTGCAGGCTGGAGCCGAATCTCTCAGGATGTTTCCCCTGTTCTCGACAATGGTAAAGACCCCGAAATTGGGAAGTAAGGGAATGTGGGGCGGGGGAGTGGAGGGAAACTAGGGATGCTCTTATCCCCTCCCCCATGTTGAAACAAAAACTTTCAGCTCTTGTGCTCCCTTTAAAAATGGAATCATTTCGTGGCAAGAGCTGACCGTACAGAGCGCACCACGGCGCGCGGTGCTTCCACGCGCCTTCAGGGCCTGGGCTTCAACTTCCCGGGTGTAGACGTCAGCCCTGAACGGCCGACAGCACCTGGCCGGGGAGAAGCAGAGAAGGGCATTGTTACTTCGGTCATTAAAAATCCGCTCACGCCGACGAGCTAGTGGTTGGGGAGTCGGCCCGTGTTGGACGTGTGTTATGTATCACTTACAAGCACATTTAATTGGGAGATAAAGATAAATCGATCTTTATGAATTTATCGACCCGATTCTTTGAAGCTCTTCTTTCTCGTTCTTCCTCTTTCTCTCGCTCTAACCCCAAGGCGCCCCGGGGGACGTCTTAATCCCAGGCCATCTCCTCAGCCGGGATGTCTGGCCAGAGACCCACTGCCCACCCAGCGGGTCGTGGGGGAAAGAGGGGAGGAGGCTGCGTCTGGACTCCCCGGGGCGCTGAGGAAACTCGCGGGTCCCCCCGCCAGCCGCTCTCCCCCTCCGCGCCTCCGCCCCCCTCCCCACCAGCACCCGGACAAAGACGTCTCGAGCGCGTTCCCCACTCCAGGCCGCAGTAATAGATAGCTCCGGCAGCAGGCGGTTTGAAAGGAATTCATTAGGACGCTGCCTGGATCGCCTCCACTGACTCCACGCCCAGACCCCGCGGTGGCTTAGGCGATGAGAGGGGAAAATGAATTCCCGGTAGGATCTACGGGGAAGGAGGTGTCTGGAGGGGTCTTCAAGCTCCAACCCTCCTTCTCCACTCCCACAAAAGAAGAAAAAGGAAGGGGGGAAAAGGAGAGAGAGAAAAAAAATCGAAGCTCAGGGCAAAAGGCTGATCTCTTTATGAGCATAATAAATACTCCCTCTCATTATGAGATAGTTACAGTAACACAGTCTCGGGTGCCATTACCTTGTTTTTTGAATCCTAAGGAAAAAAAAAAAGCTCGACTCTTTCCTTGATTTACGCTGCTACAGCCGGGTCTCTCCGCCGCTGGCCACTGGAAGCCTGTGTGAGCCGTTACTCATTTTACCTAGGCAGGCTTGCCATCCACTTCTCTATTTCCCGCAAAAATATTGTTCTAGGGACTTCCGTCGCCTGATTGCCCTCGGAGAGGCAGGGATTCCTTTGATTATTTTGGTGATAATTCTACATTTAAAGTCCAGCAAAGAAGATTTACGTCCGTTGAGTTACAGCCACACTTGAAATAATTTGATGGCGTATTATTTGCATCCATAAATTGCCATGGAAAGTATTGACTGCAGGGGTTATAATACTAATCTTCTTTTATTAGTGAGTTCAGATAATTCTCATCAATATGAATTTTATTTACTAGTGTGCTTTTTTTCCCCTCTCAAATGCAGTGCAGTCATACTTTCTCATCTAATGCTTAACTGCTTAGAAAATGACCGTTCTTGTCATAAAAGGATCCTTGTGTTTCGGCGTGATTAACAAGACTCACTCCGGGCACCTCCGCTACCTGCAAAGCGTTCGGAACCTGGGGACTGCGGATAACAAAAGCCTGTAGAGTTTTTCCTCGGCTCCTCGGAGAGATTTATAGGCAGCGAGCGACAGGTACAAGGCTTATCCATCCCCCAAATTCCTACCTGCTTAGTTCCCAGCTGTCTCAAACTGCACATTCCTCGGTGACTCAGCTGCGCGGGAAAACCACCGGGCACAGATCTTTGCAATTTCCTTTAAGAGCCCCCTCCCCCTCCGATTAGGAAAAATGAACGGCGCTCCAGAACCCAGAGCTGGGTCCTCCAACTTCTGTTAACTTCACGAAGTGCCGCCCCAATCCACCCCAAGACCATCCTGTCCCAGTGAAGATGGGTCCGATCCCTGGGCACTTTACTCACAGGTGCCAAGCTAGCGTCAGGATCATATCATGCCACTTAACACCTCAGGCATTCGGGGAAAGTGATGGTAATGAAGTCAGCGCCTCGCTTCGGGGCTGTCCCAGGCAGCGTTTGCATGCAGATGTGTGAAGGCTGAGTGTAAAGTATGAAATGCACACGTAGATGAATATTTATGGAGCAAACTTGCGATGGCCGGCCAAGCCCAGCTCCGAGGTGGAAGCCCCGTACTGCGCGCTTCGAGGCCGCCGCCAGGGTCGAGGTCGCCGGTGGTAGTGGAGAGGGGGCGTTGTGGAACCCCCGGGCCTCGGTGGTCGCTGGGGAACCTGCGAGCCTCGCGGGCCTGGCACTCCCTCCAGCCACTCTGTCCCAGGCGACAGGCTGGTTTCTCCGGCAACCGGGTTGTTTTTATTTACAGGGAATTTTGAGGGGCCTGACCATTCGGTCATTGCCACAGCTCTTGCTCCTGGCAATAGTTGGGAAATAACTTGGGATGGGTTTTATTTATGGAAGGGCAATTGGGATTCACACCCAGCTAACCCAGAACAGTCACTCCGAGCCCAAGATGCACTTACAAAGGGATGCTTGTGTAAAATTCCCCATCAGACACACCAATTTGCAAGTAGCAGAAAGCATTGAAGCCTCATCTTTTTAAACTATTTTATTCAGCTTTTTTTTTTTTTTTTTTTTTAATCTGAAAGCCCAAAATAGACTCCATGTGGTTCTAAGTGAAGTCAGCCCTTGGCTGGCTTTGAAATAGCTCCTGCAATTATGTAAAAGAGCCATTCACCAACGGGACGGAATTAAAAGGGATCTCGCCCGCTTTCCTTTCATTGCCAACCTCTCATGTTTGGCTTTTCAAAGCACTTCCAACACGATGTCTTTCTCCAGGACAAAAGGCAGAACAAAAAAAGTCCCCAAACTTGTAAATTGAACGTCAAGGGAACTTTAAACAATTTAAAGCCCATAAATAATGATAAAGGGGACTGGCAAAAAAGGCAAACCCATTCAATTAATAGAGTTTCCCAAGCAAAGATCAAGTGGTTTATAAAATAAAAGTCTTTGGTTTCATTATTCTGCTCCTTGACCAAGCAGAAAGCAGGACAGGGGGTTTTTCTAAAGTGCCCTGAAGAAGAAACACTCTGCCGGGCTGTGTGTGCCGCGACATTCTTATGTAGAAAGTTTGCTTTTTGTTCCCCACGCTCAAAGTAGCAGAAACAAAACAACCGCAAACCAGAAATGTGAAGGAGGGGCCTTTTTTTTTGCATTTCCTCTCGGGATTTGGAAAGTGTTCCCTGCAGTCCGAAGGCCTGGAAACGCGACCCTTCACACCTGCGTCGTCCTCTTTCCACTCAGGAACAGGCGGAGCCACCTCCGCGTGGCCCGCGAGGCCAGCCTTAGGGAGCTCTGGGGACCGGAGGGTAGGGATGGAATCCGGCACGATCCGGGAGCCCCCGGGCTGCCGGCGCTTGGAGCCCCGGGTTCCTCCGACACCCAAGCGGAGCTCTGCAGGCGGGTGTTCAGATGTCCTAGGGCGAAGCGGGGGCTCTGGTTCTTTTTTTCAGGGCAGTCCTAAGGGTTGAGGCTGGGGAGTTCGAGACCACTGGGGGTGACGGATCACCCAGCGCCTTCCCCCCAAGGCCAGCGCCCCGCGCCCCGCGCGTCTTCCCGGAGCACCCCACAGGGCGAAGGTCATCCTCCGCAGGGACTGAGGCGCACGACCGCCTGCCCCGCGGCTCCTCGCCCAGGAAGGGGGAGCACGAGCTGCAGCTTGAGGGGCAGAGGCCGGGGGTGCCGTGGGGTGGTGGTCACTTGCATCCTGCGCGGGTCTGGCTCGGGTGGGGATGGGGGGCCGCGTCCGTCGGCGCACCCCAGCCCCAGGGGAGTTGAGGAGGGAGGCGCAGGCCGCCGGGCGCTTCTCACCTGGCTTCATCTCCTCCCATCTGCTCCCTGAGATTCCCGAGGCCCCACCTTTGGGGACTTCAAACGCGCCCCACCACCCGGCGCCCGGCTTTCATCTCCCGCACCGCAGGCATTGTTTGCGGGACTTCACAGGGATGCTAATCTCGGGGCGGCGCGAACCCCGGCCTCGGAGGTGCGGAGAGGGCACCGAGAGCGAGGGGGTGCGCTGGCCTGGGCTGGGGGCCTTAGGGACCGCCTCTTGGCAGCCCTCCTGGGGAGCAGGCGCTCTGTCCCGCCTGCCTTATCCTGGAAAGCGGTGGGCACATCGTGATGGGCAGGGGACCCACGCCGCTGGAGGAGAAAGCGGCAGGCCAGGGCCGGAAGGCCGGGACTCCCCTGTGGGCCCAGTGAGCTTCCAATTCTCGACAGGAGACTCTGTGTCTGGGGAGGCGCAGGCCACGGACCCGGTGCGTCTCTTCAGCAGCTAGAACCTCACAGGACACCTGGACACCCCAAACCAGGGTCCCAGCTGCCGTCCACCGCCTCCCCCACAGTTCCGACTCCTGCGGAGGCCTTGTCTTTTAAAGAAGAGGCGGTTTGTCGGGAGTGCATCCATTTAACCCCTTAGAAACCTTACTGGAGCGTGCAATAGGGTGTTGGATCAACAGCTACCCACACAAGAGCACCCTCGACTTTAACTCCTTCAGGGACCAAATGAGAAGCAGTGATTGCTGTGCGCCAGAACTCCGTTTCTCCTTCCTTGAGAAATACCCGCAAAGCATGGCCCGCATTTTCTCTGGTTATTGCCCTGTCCTGTAAGATAAGGGGGTCCCGAAAGGTTGTCACGAGACAGGGTCAGGACATTGGGCATGAACAGAGAGGAGAGATGTTGGCTAAATGGGGAGGAAGAATTGGAATGGTCTCTGTCACTCCTCACAAATGCCTCCAAGCAGAATTCCCAGGGAAAGGTAATTGTGAAAAGGTTGCTCAGAAATAAGCTCACCCAGAAAACCCAAGGGTGGGTATGTCTGTAACCGAGCAACCTAGTCCCCTTGAGGATGCCCCAAAGGACTCCTGTGACTATCAGAGAAAGCTGTTCAGAGAGATAGCCCCAAGTGCCGGGTTTTTCCTAGGAGAGAGCAGGAGGAGGAGTGTGGGCTGATGGAATGGGAGTGTCCATTCTATTAACAGGAAAATGACATCCACAAATACCTGCCATCTTTAAAAAAGTAAACAGGAATGCTTCACTTACAACAAAGCATCCGACTCACGAACCAGGGAAGGGGAGAGGGCTGGCTCTGAAGCCACCTGGGGTAGACACATTTTCACATCAGAGGAAAAGCCCAGGGTAGCTCTTGACTCTCTCATTTGAGGGGATTGAAAGCCACCAAGAACCAGAACCAATGAGAAGGACAGGTCAATCCCCCCCCTCAGGCTCTTGGAACTCTCACCTATCTGGGTTCAAGGTTGGGGTGTATAGGTTATGGTCTCCTAAGAGGCCATGCCAATTCCCTTTAGGGAAGCCTGAGAAATGTAAGGCAGGCCAGGGCCATCTAAAATGGCTCCACAGTTAAGTCACACACATTCACGGTCCTGGTCATTCACTGCCTCTGCCTGAGAAGGTGGGCATGGGTGGATAGAAAGGAGAGCCTCCATGCTTTTGGACCTGCAGTTGTTCCCAGTGCCCTGGATTCCTTAAACACGTAGCCCATTCACGGTGGTGATTGCAGAAGGAATTGGAAATGGTGACCTCCTTGGCCTTTGAAAGGAGAACCTTCAGTTCCTTCCACTTGTCATTTGAAAAAAAAAAGAATACAGAGAAACAATTTGCATGACTTTGCTGTAAACAATTACGGCTTCCTATAGGTGTGACCCGAATTCCCAAACTTTGGAAAAAGAAGGAACCAAGAGTAAGATCAGAGAATAAACCCTGAAACTCCAAAGTATTTTCAGCTAGTGACCAACCTGCTAGAGTGTATGCTAATTAAATCGAATCTGAGGGAATGAGGAGAGAGTTTTTCTCTGAGTCACAGTGGAAAAAATCCAGAAAATTTCAGAATGCTGTCTTTCACACATTCCTAGGGGAAACTTCTGGATTTTATGGGAAGTGAAAATATTTTGCATGGGACATGTTGTCTCTCTCCCTCTCTCTCTCTGTTGAAGTTTTTTTTTCTCTCCAAATGATGAACTGAATTAAAGAAAATGTGTCAAGACTTTAATGTCTAGTATTTATTCTTTTTTTTTTTTTTTTGAGTTGGAGTCTCATTCTGTCGCCCACACTGGAGTGCAATGGCCGCTCCTGGCCACCGCAGCCTCGACCTGCTGGGTTCCGGCGATCCTTCCGCCTCAGCCTTCCAAGTAGCCGGAACTACAGGCATGCGCTACCACGCCTGGCTGATTTTTTCATTTATTGTAGAGATGAGGTCTCACTGCCCAGGCGGGTCTCGAACCCGCGGGCTCAGGCAATCCGCTCACCTCAGCCTCCCAAAGGTGTGGGATTACAGGCTGAGCCACCGAGGCCGGCTAGTATTTGTTCTTCACAGTGACATTACAACACCCTTTCAGGAGTAATATGGTTTGAATATTTGTCCCCTTCAAATCTCATGTTGAAATGTGATCCCCAATGTTGGAGGTGGGGCCTAGTGGGAGGTGTTTAGGAAATGGGGTGACTCCTGCACGAATGGCTTGGTGCCCTTTCTAAGGTAACGAATGAGTTCTCCCTCTCTGATGGCACCTCTCTCTTGCTCTATTTCTCACTATGTGACATGCCTGCTTCCCTTGCCTTCCACTCCTGCGGCCTGAGAAGTAACTGAGAAGTTGCTGGTATCATGCAGAACCACGAGCCAAGTAAACCTCTTTATAAATTGTCCAGTCTCAAGTGTTCCTTTATAGCAATGCAAATGGACTGATACAAATGTTGGACGTAGTTCCGGAGGACAGTCATTTCCCTGCCCTTCCTTCACAGCAACATACTGAGGTGGACCACACTCAGGTAATTGCTACCTGCAGGGGACATGGCCATTGATGCCAGAAGAAGCGCTGGGGGCCTGGTTCCAGGGGCTCCCATGGGTATTGGATGCCTGTTCTGGCCAGGTCACAGCACAGCGGCCATTGCTGGCAGTGTCAGGCACCACAGCAGGGCTTTGTGGATGGGCCTCTTCCAGGCTGTCTGGCTCTCCGCTCTCCTTCTTCTGGATGTATGAGAAAAAAACAGTCTCTGCTGGGAAATGAACCAAAGTCAGAAGCAATCTGGCTTGTCTCCATCCAGAGAATCCTCTTCCCTGAAGTCTGAGCCAATAAGGAACACGAAGGTTTAGAAAGAGCAGAAATTGATCATGATGGTTCAGAAAATGAGGGTATTGGATATCATGTGAATGAATTGGATGTATACAAAGTTTAGGGACTCTCCCCCTCCCTCCCCTACTTATCTCACTTCATTTTCCTTCCCTCATTTTTTAGAAGATGAGTGTTTTATTTATTTGTTATTTTTATTTTTGAGTTGGCGGGGTCTCACTCTGTTGCCAGACTGGAGTGCAGTGGCACAATCGTGGTTCACTGCAGCCTCAGTCTCTTGGGTGCAGACAATCATTCTGCCTCAGACTCTCAAGTAGCTAGAACTGCAGATGTGTGGTACAATGACTGACTAATTTTTTCTTTTGGTTTTTTTTGGAGAGACACGATCTCATTATGTTGCCCAGGACGATCTTGAACTCCTGGGCTCAAATGATCTTCCTGTCTTGGCCTCCCAGAGTGCTGGAATTACAGGCATGAGCCACAGAACCTGGCCAGAAGATGAGTGTTTTGAAACCCAATTGTTACTGTGGTATTTCTAGTCTCTTTGCTATTATAACCCCCCAACCCCATTCTGCAAGTTTCTTGCAGTCCCAGTTAAACTGCAAACAAAACAAGAAAATTCCAGAAAACTTAAGAGATGTGACTTAATAAAGTTTAACTTTATTCAAACCAAAAATGCTCCAAATTCAGTTCATTCTGTATATTGCAAGTTATTTGGAAACTTATACTTTACAGTGTAATGAACTGAATAATATATTGCACAAGTCAAATTTTACATTTAGGATCTTAAAATTATCTAACAAGGTTATTTTGTATCTGTAAACATGATGGATATTATAGATTTTAGTGACTTAATGAAGGAATGGCAGGAAACAGTTTTGAGGCTTCACAATTTCTGAGGTTTTAAGAGTCTGAAAAGTATCTAGGGTGGGCAGAAAGCTCAGGAATCCAGAGCGCCCCCCAGGGATCACGTGAGCAATGGCATCTGCGTTTGAGCCTGTTTGGGTTCTGTGGTTCCAGGCTCTGTAGATGGATGCCAAATCCCCTTCTCGGGGATCAGAGGGCTGGACGTCTTTTTCATGCCTACAGCTGGACAAGAGAAAGATTCCCAACTTCTTTACATTTTCAAAGCCCAGGTCACAAGAGAAGCCTTTGTCACAAACGTTAGGGGAAAACCCCCCAGATTTCCATGATCTTACAACGTGTCAGGAACACGATCCAATTTTGATTGTGAAAATAGAAAACCTACTTTGGTTTCCTTTAGAATCCATGTAAGTTTCTCCCGGCTCTGACCCACCTTGGGCAGGTCCTGGAAGTGGACAGATAGGAAACCTTCTGACATCGGGGTCTGAGGGCACCTCAGCCTCTGCTGTTCCATCTGCGTAATGGGCAGGAATCCCATCTCACTCTCTCCTACCCGCGCGGACCAGGGATAATTAATATAGCGCTATGTCTCCGGGTTGCCGTGGGACTGAACCAGATCGTGTAACACTCCTGGCCCAGAGGATTTCAGGAGAGTGCCACGCTGCGAGCGCGCGTTGCAGAGCCCTCGGTGGCCACCCGCCAGCCAGGGGCGAAAGTCCGTGCGCTGGGAGGGAGAACCTCAATTCGAGGGCAGCCTCCGAGCACTAGACCCTCGGGCATTTAAAAACAAACCGCAGACCAACCAAACGGAACAGGATGCAGTACGGTGTTTAGCAACACACGACGCCTCCCGGGGAAGAGAGGTCCCAAGCGCCGCCTCTGGGTGGGCGCCGCGCAGCCCCACGCACCGACGGAGATCGCGGCGCAGAGACCGGCCGCGGCCCGGGAGAGTCCTCTGCTGTCTGCGCTCATCACCAAACCCAGCGTCGCAGGCGCCAGACACTGCCTTCCCAGGGAGGCAGCTTCTCTGTCGCTTTAGAGTGTGGTATTTTAAATAAAAGACCTGTAAACTCGGTGTGTTCTCCTTCAAATACATTCCTCTTGTGGGCAGGGGGTAGGCAACCCGTGCACTTTGGCCTCCTGCTTCCCCCCACACCCTCCCAGGCCCCCTCCGAGCCCCCACCAACAAGCCAAGTTTTAAACACTGCAGGAGGATGGGGGAGTGGGCGAAGCTGGGGTGGGGTGGGGGTGGGACCCCTCCTCCTGCACCGAGCTCAGCTCTGGCCGCAGGACTGAGGCTTGACGGCGCCCCCTGCGGGCCGCGGAAGGGATCGACCCCTCGGAACGAGGGAACGGACTGGGCCACCCCCGCTGGGGTCGGAGGGACTCTCAATCCTTAAGGTCTTTGGGGAGCGGCTCCCCGCCAAAATCCCCGCGAGGACTCATCCCGGATTTCCAGTCTGTGACCGGCCCAGGGTTGGTTTCCACGCGGGCTTTCACACTTCCTTCCTCCCTGGCACTTTTTTTTTTAAAGGAGCAAACATCTCCAGCTTTAATGCGTCCCAATTATCTCGTTTGTGCGACTTAAAATGTTTCTCTTTAACTCATTTCAATCTAGTAAATATGCTTCAGCAAGTAGCTGATTTCTCAGGGATGGCTTCGCCTTGCCATTTACATATAAAGTGAGTCCGGGCCAGCCCCATCTCGGGGTACGCTGGCCTCTTCTCTGGGTGCGTGGGTCGCGGACAGCCGGGCCTCCTCCTCCAGGGAGGGTGCCTAGATTTGGCCTCGGGGAGGTGGAGGCCGGGGTCTGAGATAGTGCCGTGGAACTGAAGGGGGAGGGGGGTGGGCAGGGCACCCGGGCTCCGTCGTGGGGGCAGGTCCCTCTTCTGAGCGCCTCTCCCCGAACCTCGTACTATCCCGGGGCCCGCCGGCACTTGTCCCGCGGAGGGGACGCCGCTTGGGTGCCACATGGGCGCGAGGGTCAGGGGCGCATTTATCCTCAAGTGCGTTTATTAAATCGCGTCTGGAGATGGATGGACGCGGATACACGAGAGGAAATCTCAGGGCTCAGTTGAGCAATCTTCTGGCTTTAAATTCCGAATAAAAGTCTCAAATATTCCCGGGTCAGGGGGGCACTGTCTCATTAAAACCACTCTCGTCCTGAAACTGCAATGCAGACATTAAAGTGCAGTATTTTTCAATTAGAGCTGACGAATTCAATCAAAATTCCATAGATTAGGATGAAATGAGGCATGGGTCATTTACAGGGGAATTTAATTGCCGAGCCATTAGACAAATAGTATATTTGCCATTCCCGCGTTATCCATCATTTTCGACATCAATACCGGGGCCGCATCTCCCCGTCCCGTGGCCGCCCGGCGTCGGCTGTAAACACTCCCTTCCCTGTATCTTCTGATTATATCTGATTTCATTTAGGGCCATGGGGGATTATAAATGTTCACGCAATCAAGTTCATTAGGACTTCAAATCGCATTTCTGATTGGGATCGCTCTGCCGCCGTCCTCCGAGCGCCTTTCAAACCCCGGCGCGAGGCGTTCGCATCTTTTTGAACCGAAAGCCTCACGTCCTTTTGTCTTCCGACGCCCCCGCCCGCCCCGGCGGCCCCGCGCTCCTCCAGCCTCCTTCCGGGGACAGCCCCGAACCTCCCGTGGCCCGGGAGCGGGGCTCGGGGAGGGTGGGCTTGGACCCCCGCGCCCCCCAGGTTGCGCAGCGGGGGGCTCCGCAGACTGTCGGGCAACTCCCCACCCGTGACCCCGGCGCTTGGGGAGAGAATCCTCTGCGCAGCCGCAGGACACTCAGGACCCTGAGGTCTGAGGCGGCCGAGGACTCCGGACCCCGCGAGGCCGCGGATCGCGAGTAGCTGCCGCCCAACCAGGCCCCGCGTGTTCGCGAATCGCGAGTGGGCGACAGCCGCACGCCTCCCGGCTGACCGGGTCCCGCGTGCTCGCGAGTCGCGAGTGGGCGTCAACCCACAGTCCCCCCATCCCCAGCGGGGCCCCGCGTGTTCGTGAATTATGAGTGGGACCCAACCCCACATCCCCGCCCCCAGCAGGGCTAGGCGTGTTCGCAGATCGCGAGTGGATGTGAGCCCCACGCCCCTGCTGGGCCCCGCGTGTTCGCGAATTGCGAGTGGGCGTCAGCCCCGCACCTCCCGCTCGGCCGCGTCCCGCGTGTTCGCGAACTGCGAGTAGAATCCAGCTCCACACAGCCCTCCCCAGTTGTTCACAGATCGCGAGTGGATGTCCAGCTCCACGCCTTTTGCCCCAGCTGGGTCCCGCGAGTTCGCATATCGCGAGTGGGTGTCAGCCCCGAGCCGGGCGACGCGGGGGGAGCGCATGTGGCTCCTCCAGCCCTTGGGTCCCCCTGCGGCAGGCCTCTGAGCCCGGCCCTAGGGGGATGGTGCCCCCGACCCCTTTCTGGGTTGATCCCTTTCACTCTGCAGACCCCGCTGAGGGTTGTACCCAGGGGAGCGATTCTTCCTATTAGCAAACCCAAGAAACAAAGGAGGAGGCTCTTTTGGAGAGAGCTCGACAAGGAAGGCGCAAGACATCCCTTCCAGCACAGTTGAAAAATAATAGCTTAATATTAACTGCTTCTCATAAAAATATACTTTCACAGAGATACAGTTACAAGAAGAAAACCCTCATTTTATCCCGTTCTCTGTGCTCATGGCTGTTAGCTGCCTCAGTAATTTAATTGGAATGGAACGTGAGAAATGTGTCATTTTTGAAGAATTTATGCATCACTTCCTAGAAATCTCATTGTGTTAACTAGGAGCCTACTGCGTTCTGTTTAGAACCCATAATCACATTTTTATGTGTCTGTATTACGAGTTAATGTGACCTCCTGTCTTTAGCAGATAAAAAAAATGTTCTCTTGCCATAACATCTGTATCAAACTCCAGCTTACATCAAACACACAGGAGCCCTGCTTCTCCAGTGTTCTCCAAACTCACCAACTTTCTTTAAGAGGAGGGAAAAGAAATGTGAATGGAAAAAATGCCTAGTAAATGAATAATTACACACCAAATTAAAGCCCTGCATTAAACATAGTCGACAGCAAATACTGCATTCTCAATCATGTTTATTGCTTACAAATTGCGTTACAAAGAAATCTACTCTTTTTATTGGAGTGATTAAGCAAAGAGTGTTAGGACTGCAGAAATACCATTCTGGAAGATTAGATGAAGGCTGAAAACCCGGCTAGCTACACTGCAGTGGAAAGTGTATAATTTTGTTGAGGAACACTTTTAACACACAAGTGAGGATTGGGCTGTCATTATGGCATCATAAAAGAGTCAACTGAAAATTACATTTATTTATAAACACATTGCCTATAAAATGCACATATTTAATACAACGGAAGCAAGCAATTCCATAATCAATATTTTAATTACTGAATTTTTAGTTATGGCAGCATAATTCTATACGATACTTAGTTGGAGCTATAGTTTTCCTATGCTCTCCTCCCCTTTATCAGGTGAACTACAATCTTCCTCTTTTAATTCTGGGGAGAGCAGGTTGGTGGGCGAAGGTAAGACCGCTTGCTGTTGGCGCCACCTGCAGGACTCTATGAAAATGAATTTCAGTACTGCAATCTTCTGCAGAGCTCTAGATAACACAATATAGTAAAATTAACTTTTGTTTTAACATAGAAAGATGTTAATATTTCAAGACAAATCTCAGAGCTTGAATCTCTCAAACTATACTTAAATCCTGGAAATAAGATGCAGTATTGACCATAACTGAAACTTTGGGGCTTCTGAATATCCCAGCTGCACAAAGAAAATTTGACTAAGGATTAATTTATCCTAGACATAATGGAATAAAAGATACAATGTTTCTGGCTTACCACTTGATCCTTGGGCAGCCCTTAAGAGATGAAAAGCACTCGGCAAGCTAACAGCATCCCAAATTGTGATCGAGCTTCTTAGATGCCCCACGTGGACAGGAGGCGGGGGCACTGAGTGTACCAGCTCATTCTCCAAGCCTGTATTTTACACCATTGCTGTAGGGGGTTAAGTGCTTTTTGCAAAAGTTCAACAGCCTGCCCCATCAACATGTGTCTTAAGAGATTGGCAATTTGACAATTATATACAGTTACTGGGATTAGCAAATGCTCCTTAGACCTAAACTTAGTCAATGGCTTTGATTTTCCTCAAACGATGCTGAATCCATGATTATCAAGTAACTTAAAATTAAACTAACACAAATGCACTAAAAAGGACAGGCTTAATTCTGGCTTCAGAATTTTAAACATGATACATCATACAGTGCCGGGTCTTTGCACCAATTGTACGTGAACTGTGGATTGTGTCTGGTGGTCCAGCTGTGAAAATTTCAACCTGATCTGGGGCTGGTTGGTGAGAACAGAGATCAACCCCTCCAGGACCATTGTTGATGGAGCACTTTACTTGGGTATTTTTGAATCCTGACTGGTCAGATGACAAGTAATAATCAAAGTTATCCAGTAAAAGCTAGAGAAAAAACATTCCTCTGCTGACATTTTAAAGAAGCTGAAACAGCAAGTAAAAGCATCCTTTACTCGTTACCTGCTGAATTTTGAGCCATGTGAATTCATCATTTAAAACTAAATTTGAAATGAAAGAAAATAATTTAGGCCTTATAGAATTGCATTTATATAATACAGTCAATGAGAAAAGTAATGATGTTCAATATGAACTGTATAAGAAAACATTTTTAGACACTTTAATAAAAAAATCTTAGAGTGTATATTGTTTACTGGAAAAGAAGTAACCCTGGATAATTCTCAAAGTAGAATACTTTTTCTAATTTACCTCCCTCCCTCCTTTTTACCCTCCTTACTTCTCTCTTTCCTTCTCCTCCTTCTCTTAGTCTTGTTCTCCTCCTCCACTTCCTCCTCCCAATTCTTTCTCTGTCTCTCATATGTGGAATTATGTAATTCTTTATTGATTGATTGATTGGGTAAGGGTCTTACTCTGTTCCCCGGGCTGGTGTGCAGTTGCACCATCATGGCTCACTGCAGTCTCAATCTTCTCTGCTCAGGTGATCCTTCCACCTCAATCTCTTGAGTAACTCGGACTACAGGCATGTGTCACCACAGCTGGCTAATTTTTACATTTTTTGTAGAGATGAGGTCTTGCTATGTTGCACGGGCTGGTCTTGAATTTCTGGGCTCAAGTGATCCTCCCACCTCAGTCTCCCAAAGTGCTGGGATTTCAGGTGTGAGCCACCATACCCGGCCCTTTTTTTCTTTTTTCTTTTTTGAGTTGGAGTCTCACTCTGTCGCCCAGACTGGAGTGCAGTGGCCGCTCCCGGCCACCGCAGCTTCGACCTGCTGGGCTCCGGCGATCCTTCCGCCTCAGCCTTCCAAGTAGCCGGAATTACAGGCATGCGCTACCAAGCCTGGCTGATTTTTTGATTTATTGTAGAGATGAGGTCTTGCTGCCCAGGCGGGTCTCGAACCCGCGGGCTTGGGCAATCCACTCACCTCAGCCTCCCAAAGGTGCGGGATTACAGGCTGAGCCACCGAGCCCAGCTCCTTTTTTGCTTTAACAAAGCACATTGCTAGCAGTAAATTCCATAAACTGTGGATGAATTCTATCTCATCTAATCATTAAGATAGGCCCAAACAACTACACAAGCCATATTTGTTCCAGTCATAGCCATAATTTGGGAAGAGTATTTAGCCCATCTTGACAGCCTCTAGAACCCAGGTGACTCAGAACTCATTTCTAGTACCAATTTATTTCCTACTCATTCTCTTGCAGGGGTGGCCTCATGTTTCTGAGAAATTGGGGGCAGGGTGAAGGACTCCTGGCAGCTTAGGGGCTTCAGTGTATTGTCATGTGATGGCTGCCCATTGGTCATGCTGACCAAGAGTGCTAGGATGGAGGTCTGGATGCCATATTTCATATTATGCTGACTTGGAGGGGTGGGGGAAGGGAACGCTCATCATAGAAGTCACGTGATTGCCTGTAGGGCACTGTGATGAAAGCCACGGCCAGGAAAGTCTTACAGTGCTCAAACTTCCACCTGCCCTGGGACTATAGCAGCCCTTACTCAGCACAGAGTTGTAGCTGGAGAGAACATGGCCAAGAATGGGAGCTCTTCCTCCCTCTCCACACCTCCCTGATGTGCCCAATTCTCTCCAGCAGCCTAGGATGAGTTGTCCTTCCTTACTTGGCTGTGAGCTCCACAAAAAAGAAGGTGACCATCAAGTCCATCTTGTTGATGATGGGTCCTTGTTCCTAAGCACTGGACTCCATCCCCAGCAGACTTTCAAAAAGTGTTAGTTAAATGAATGAACAAATGTGGGGGAAAAAACCCCAGAAAATAAAAAGTGTTGATGAGGGCATGGAGAAATTGGAACACTTGCACATTGCTGGTGGAAATGTGAAACGGTACAGTTGTTATAAAAGAGTATGAGGTTCCTCAAAAAATTAAAAATAGAACTACCATATGATCCCAGCCATCAATCCCTCCTCTGGATACATATCCAAAGGAATGGAAGTCAGGATCTCAAAGAGGTATTTGCACATACATAGTCAATGCAGTATTCTTCACAATAACCAAGAGGTGGTAGCAGCCTGAGTGTCCACTGACAGATGAATGGATAGACAAAATGTCATGTGTATACACAATAGAATATTATTCAGCCTTTAAAAAGAAGGCAGTCCTGCAGCATGCTACAACATGGACAAATCTTGAAGACAGTATGCTAAATAAGCCAGTCACAGAAGGACAAATATTGTATGATTTCACTTATATGAAGTATTCAAGTATGAGTAGTCAAAACTATGGACACAGAATATAGAATGGTGATTGCCAGGGGACAGGGGGCAGGGGGCAGGGAGAAATAAGGAGATGCTTTTCAAGATGAAAAAGTTCTAGAGAACTATCACACAGCAATGTGAATAGAATTAACACTATTGAACTATACACTTAAAAATAGCCAAGAGGATACATTACTTGTTTTTTTTAGAGACAGGGTCTTGCTCTGTTACCCAGGCTGGTGGGACAATCTGTACAGTGGCACAGTCATGGCTCACTGGAACCCTGACCTCCTGGGCTCAAGTGATACTCCCACCTCAGTCACCCAAGTAGCTGCGAATATAGATGTGCATCACCACATTTAGATAATTTTAAATTTTTTGTAGAGACGGGGTCTCACTATGTTGCCCAGGCAGGTTTTGAACTCCCGAGCTCAGGTAATCCTCTTGTGTTGGCCTCCCAGAGCACTAGGATTACAGGTGTGAGTCACCGTGCCTGACTGATACGTTTTATATCATGTGTTTTACAACAATTCACAATAAAACATAAAAAAGTGAACAAATAAGTGAATGGTCTATCCCTCAGGAACTTCAGTTAGCTCTTTCCAGGAACATCTGAATTTTAAAGAAAATTCTTGAGGGTGAAGATAATGAAAAAGTAAAAATTCCTCCACAATGGCAAAATATCAGGCAGCTATGGGGAGACCTTTGAGGCTAACCGTGAGAATCATGCTGCTGTCTTTAAGCTATAATTTGGGGAAAAATGTTTTTGGAAACCTAATAATTGGCTATTAGCAATTTGATATTTAGAAGTATAATGCCAATATGTTTTAAAAGAGCTCTGGCTTCTTCATGGCTCGAAATGTATTTAAAATTTAATGCATTTTAGAAAGCCAGCCAAGCTGTTTGCTAAGGTGGGGTGGGGTGAAGCAGGGTGGAGGATGTCGCTGTGGAAGACAGGACATGTGCTCTGATTCCCATGTTCAGAATTCAGTGAGGACTGGGCTCCTTAAAGACTGCTATGCTTATATGTTTTGTATGGTTCTTACCCTTGTCATTTGTACCTTATGCATGACACTGCTATTCTTTCCCACTTTTTGCAGTCTCTCTCTTTTAATATTAGGCCGTTTTCCTCCTCTAATGATAAAAAGAATCCTAATAACAGAAGGAACCAGCTATGAAGTTCCTTCTCTGAGCTGGGTTCTGGGCCTGGGGCTTTGCAATTTCTCTGCTCAGTGGGGGCTGCAGACCAGGAGCAGGGATGACCCCGAGGTCATTAGAAACATTCCAGTCCTCAGAGCCACAGAATCTGAGCCCCATCCCAGACCTCTAGAGGCTGAATCTGCATTTCAACAATATCCCTTCAGAGTTGGAGAAGACCTGTCTCACATCAGACATCTCACTGATTCCTAACTGGGTGAGAGAGAAGCAGATTCTTTTACTTCCCAGGTGAGCCATGGAGCCAATTTAGTTAAGTGTTCTTGTTGCTCAGTGGAGGAGCCTGGCTCTGAATCCATCTCTAGGATGTTACCTTGGGTTGCTGCCCTCCTTCCAGTGTGTTGCATTCCTTCCCAGGACAAAACAAGCTTCCTAGCATCCCATTGTGGCCCCACCAACTCATCTACTCTGTGGTTCCTCATAGCCTGTTCAGTGAAGTTCAGAATCCTTGTTTGGAAGCTAAGACCCTCCTGACCTGTCCCCTCATCCTCTCTAGTCTCACTTCCTTCCAGCTGCCAAAATGTAAGGACCCTCTCCTCTAGAAGAATAAGTCATCATCCCTTTATAGAGCCCTGCATTCTCCTGCACCCCCTCTTTGTTCAAGTTTTCCTTTGGATGCATTAGTGGCTTCTGAAAGTCTCGGTAGAAGGGGCTTGGAGAGAGTCATCTGCCTGGGATGGGGGTAGGAGGAGTCTAGAAGCTGTGTTTCCACAGCCCTTTTGTAGGACAGGTCAATTGTACATCTCAAAGGCTGGGTTGTGGGTGAGTCAACTGAAGGAGCTGGGGGATGCTGTCTTACCACTCCCTGTGCAGATCTGCTGTGCTGAAATCTGACCACACACCAAGGGGAAGCCTGGCTACTTCCTTCATGATGCCCACCCTCACTGGGTGGGGCCTGCCAGGACTCCCTTTTCACTTCAACAGTGGGCTTCACTCATGGTGCACACAACATCCCATCTTACACGGTAGATATTTGCTGGGAACTGAACTCTATTTCCAGGCTGTACCAGTAGGAGGTTGATATAGTTGGGATATTTGTTCCCTCTAAATCTCATGTTGAAATTTGGTCCCCAATATTGGAGGGGGCCTAGTGGGAGGTTTTTGGGTCATGGGGACAGTAATGAGTTCTCGCTCCATTAGTTCACTCCAGAACTGGTTGTTAAAAACAGTCTGGCACCTCCTCCTCTCTCCCTTGCTCCCTCTCACCCTGTGACACACTGGCTCCCTCTGCCCTCTGCCATGTTTAAAAGTTTTCTGAAGGCCTCACCAGAAGCAGATGCTGGTGCCATGTTTCTCATACAGCACAGAGAACTATGAGACAAATAAATATATTTTCTGTATAAATTACCCAGCTTCAGGTACTCCTTTATGGAAACCCAAGACTGGACTAAGACAGAAGGTGTTCCCAGTCCTCTCCGAGGTTCATTTGGGCAGAAACTTCCACTGGCTCTAACTAAAGATAGCTACTGCTTCTCCTCAGAGGATAGCCATAAAGGGCCCTTGCATTAAAATATAGTGTATTAATAGAAAATTTGACATCTGGTAGGGCCGGCAGATCAGGATATTATTGCCACTGAAAAGGTCATTTATTACTGTTTCTGAGAGGAAAGGGCATGCCATTCCACAAGGGAGGGTGGGGGATAACACTTGGGGAATCACCAGGGTCGATCAGGAGGTGAGGGGGAGGAAAGGATAAGATAGGGTAAGGCATAGAGTTGGTTATTAGAATAACTTCAGGAGGTTCTGGGGCACAGGGGTCATCCCAAGTTGTCCAGCACCTGCTCTGGGGTGGACAGTGGTCTAGAGTGTGAGAGCTGAATAAAAGAGATGGTTGAAGTGTGGGCTCTGGATTGGTTGGCTTATATTTGAAAAGCAGGCTCTGTGTCGAGTTGTCTGCTATCTCTGAGAATTGGCTAACCCTAGGAGGGGCAGTCTCTCCAGAGTTAGCAAGGCCCCAGATGCCAAAGCATCAGAATACAGAAAATCATCTGGGTGCAGTGGTTTGTGCCTGGTGTCCAGCTATTCAGGAGGATCACTTGAGCCCAGGAGTCCAAGGCTGCAGTGAACTGTGATTGTGCCACTGTACTTCAGCCTGGGTGACAAAGTGAGACCCTAATGCAAAAAACAAAACCAAAACAAAACAATAGAGTTCATAAAAGTCAAAGTTAATGCAGTTCTGGATACCTAGAACATCTCTTCTTGCCATGTAAGCCTCAGGTTGAGCTGAAGGCATCTTCTATCACCTGTGTTGATTCCTGGCACCTGGCTTCCTGGACTATCCCTCAGAGCTGGATCACTGGCTTTTGGTGAGAGTGTCACCAGAGGCTCATACAGGATGGAAATGTCTAGCTCACCCCTCCAATGTCCTCCTGGGGAGCTCTGGACTGTAATGTGACTGGAAGCTGATAGACCCAGGGCAGGTATACTTGCTATGGACACAAGTGTCCTCTCTCAACCCACAGGTCTGTCATGTTCTGAGGCAAGAGCCTCTCCAGGTGGTCGGGTTGCAGGAGGGATGAGAGGCCTCTCCATGAGGTTGAGAGTCTGAAGACTGGGGGAGCAGCATGTATGTTGCTAATACCCTGGAGGCAGGACACAACCCTTGGAAAAATGTGAATACAGTAGGTCCTTGAAGAATATCTTTTCATTCAAGGCAGTTGTGTTATAATGTTGATGAGAAACAATATAGATTTCTGGTCAGGGCCACTATCTGTGTGGGTTTTCTCTGGGTCCTCCAGTATCCTCCCCCATCCTAAAGCTGTGCAGGTGAGGTGAACTGGCATATCTATATGGTCCCAGTGTGAGTGAGTGTGGGTGTGTGTGAGTGTGCCCTGTGATGGGACAGCATCCTGTCCAAGGCCGGTTCCTGCCTTGTGCTCTGAGCTGCCAGGATGGGCTCTGGGCACCTGCGAGCCTGACCTGGAATAAGTGGGCTGGAAAATGAACGAATGAATGAACACAAATGACTGTAAAATAAAAATCTGTAAAGCGTATGATAATCATGACAATTAACAACACGGTATGACAGGGTTTGGCAAGCAGCCACATTTGTGATGATGTCTGAACTGTGTGGAGGTAGGAGGTGGTCCTGACCATATTCACTTATTCTTCCTTGATGTTACCACCACCACAACTGTTGTCACCCACTGATGCGCTGGAAGTTGGGCAAATAATTCTCTTGTTATTATTAATCTTTCTTAAATATACATAGTGCTCACAATTTAAAAGTGTGGTGATGCTTTTGTGATCAGAAATATGCCATAGGAACTTAATTCTTGTTTATATTAATTAGCCTACGGGAAAATTGGTTTTGTGATATATTGTTATGCTTAAAGTTGGTTTCCAAGAACCTATAGACAACGTTAAGTGAGGATTTATTGTAGTTTTTAGTTTAACTTTCATTGAAAGGTACTTTCTGAGACCAAGTACTATAATTGTAACAATTTCACCTGATCCTCACAAGCAACTCTGAGAGGCCGAAAGGGCATTTTATTACCAATACAATTTCTTTCTTTTCTTTCTTTCTTTCTCTCTTTCCTCTCCTCTCCTCTCTTTTCCTTCCTTTCCTCCTTCCTTCCCTTCCTCCCTTCTTTCTTTGAGATGGGGTCTTACTCAGTTGCCCAGGCTGGAATGCACAATCATGGCTCACAGCAACTTTGACCTCCTGGGCTCAGGCAATCCTTGCAGCTGGGACTACAGGCACGTGCTACCATGCTAGGCTAAGTGTTTGCTTTTTTTGGTAAAGATGGCATCCTACTATGTTGCCCAGGCTGGTCTCAAACTCCCGGGCTGAAGCAATCCTCCCAAAGTGCTGGACCAATCCTATTTCGAGATGACCTGTGGCTTGGTGAGGTCTGTGCTTCTGTCAGTCACTCGGAACAGTGAGGGGGATGGGAGAGCCCCTCCAGGCCTGTCTTTATCCAAGGGGCTCTCCACTGAAGGGCGGGAATGAGAGCAAGAGCGCTGGCCGCAATGTTCTGGTTTTCAGTGCAAAACACCCTCTGGTTCCAAAAGTAGATAATTTTGCAGCGACGTTGGCAGGGGTAGCAGGGGTATCAGGCAAAAGCACTTTTTGCCAAACAGTTTGCGAAGGGCACAGCGGCAGAGTTGCTGTAAGCAGCGTGGGGCATGGGCCAAGGCAAAGAGAGACTGGTAGAAAGGCTTGTGCATCTGGAAAGAAAGGCAGGCGGGTCACAAACCTGGGCACATGGAGCCAACACACATTCTCTTCCTAGCCAGACCACTGATTGGACAATCGATCCTTTTTTTGGCTAAATGATCCCAGATAACCACATGAGAGGGGGAAGCACCATTTTGAAGGAGCTATCCTCAACCAAAAGCATTTGTATAATTTTTCTAAAGTTCAGTTCCTGCCAAGTCAGAGGGGGGTCTCTGTTTTGGATGACTTCAGATAATACGGATTCTGTTTTGCCCCATCCCTTTGCACAGCAGCCCTGCAGTTCCAGGGATGGCCCAGTTCATCTAACACAAGGTTAACATAGTCCTTGATGTCTAGACCATCTCTCTTGCCATGTGAAGCTTAGGCTGAGCTGAAGGCATTCTATCACCCTGTATTGATTCCTGGCATCTGGCTTCTTGGACTATCACCTGAAGCTGGATCACTGGCTTTTGGTGAAGGTGCCACACAGAAGGCTCATATAGGTTGGAAGTGTCTGGTTCACTCCTTCAGTGTCCTCCTGGGGAGCTTTGGACTTGTCATGAGGCTCTGCCAGCCTCATAGCATTGCTTCGGTGTTTAGTGCCATGCACATGACTCAAGTACATGAAACAGGAGGAAAAATCTAGAAGACTGGAAAAAAAATGTTCTCGCTCTTTCTAAATGGGCAGTCATGGACTTTGTTGTGTATAGACATAATGGCCACAGCTGCCTCAGTCTTATTTTGAGTCCCCAGAAGGTGAAGCTGACACACAGGGCCAGATTAGCATGTTCTGAGATGAAGCCTGTGGATTCAGGCAGCACAAACATCCACCTTTCTTTGGACACTGGTTAAGGGAGCTCTGGCAATCCTTAGGCCAGTGTGGGTCTCTTTTTCTTCCTTGCAGCCCATAGCATCCCAACTATTATAACAGGCTCTTGTCTGTATGATTATTGAGTCTCCAGAAAAAAAAAATCTGCAAGAACACCCCCAGTTTCCCTTTCTCTTTCCTTTTCCAGATTTTTTTTTCCCTCAAGTTGGAGTCTCACTCTGTCACCCAGACTGGAATGCGGTAGTTGCTCCCGGCCACTGCAGCCTTGACCTGCTGGGCTCCAGCAATCCTTCTGTCTCAGCCTTCCAAGTAGCTGGAACTACAGCCATGCGCTACCGCGCCCGGCTAATTTTTGATTTATTGTAGAGATGAGGTCTTGTCAAGTTGCCCAGGTGGGTCTCAAACCCACGGGCTCAGGCAATCCACTCACCTCAGCCTCCCAAAGCGCTGGGATTACAGGCTGAGCCACCCATACTCATCTGGATGTCAGTGCAAAACTCCACACACAAAGAAGTAGAAACAGATGAACGTTTTGTACTAAAGGCAGAGGAATACAGCTTCCTTACCTGAAATAATTCTTCAGGAATTACCTCCTTCCAGGACTCTGACACACAGAGCTGAGAATAGGAGTTGAAAAGCACTTCGATGACTGCAGGGGTTGATGCACAGGTCTTCAGCACCTGGTGGGAAAAGGCCAAAGAACACAGTGTAGGGTGACTGGGTTTTGAGCCCCAGTGGGCAAGGAGATGTGGGGGTATGTCCTCTTTAGCTGTGTGACCCCGCTAGACCCAATCACACAGGAAACAGCAACAGTAACAGAACAACATGGTTGCTGCAGGGATCAAATTAGTGAATGCGCACAAAGACACAAGGCCATAGCTCTGCAAGAGAGCCCTTCCTACCATCCTGATGGATGCCCATGAAAATCTGGACAACGCACTGATGCATTCAAGTTCATGGCAGGGATGTGCTGATGGCTTGGCAGGCCCTCTTTGCCCCCAGAGAGCTGCTCAGGGAAAAGAAATTAAATTCTGCTGGGAGGAAGTTTTGGTCTGAGGGTGGTGTCCCAAATTTCTTATCTCAGTTTTCTAATATGTCGGGAATACTGACATATTAGAGAAGAACTGTTTTGCTGTTGAATTTCCACTTGACTTGGCCTTGACATTTTACCTTCATAGTCCCCACTGGCAGAAATTCCTACTTTCTTATTTGCAAATTTATAATTCAAGACCATCTGCTTCATCATAAAAATGGAAACAATATTTGCTTTTTGGTCGGGCATGGTGGCTCAAGTCACCCAGCACTTTGGGAGGCTGAGGTGAGAGGATTGCCTGAGTCCATGGATTTGAGAACAGCCTGGGCAACTTGGCAAGACCCCATCTCTACAATACATCAAAAAATTAGCCGGGCATGGTAATGTGCACCTATAGTTCTGGCTACTTGGAAGGCTGAGGCAGAAGGATTGCCTGAGTCCAGCAGGTTGACTCTGGGGTGGCCGTGAGCATGGCACTGCACCCCAGCCTGGGTGACGGAGTGAGAATCCAACTCAAAAAAAAAATACCTTTTTGTAATTATGGAGAAATTTGAATGAACACAAAAGTAGACAAAACAGTGTGCTCAACCTCCACATACCCACCATCGAACCCATGGTCAATCCTGTCCCATCCACTTCCCCTGATATTATTTTATTTTTCCCTAATATTATTTTAAAGCAAATTCCATGAATCTTATAATCACATCTGTAAATATTTCAATGTGTCTCTTACAGGACCCTTTGGAAGGAATATCAAGACAATATTTCTATAACACCTGAGAAATTAATAGTTTCTTAACATCATCTAATATATAGACTGTGTTTAAATTCACAAATTTCTCTTCAATGCCACCATATTAATAAGATACTTTGTTTGAATAACAATCCAGATAAACTGACACAGTCAGATAGGTTGATATGATGTGTTTTTATTATTTTTTTATTTTTGAATTGGGGTGTCACTCTGTCACCCAGGCTGGAATGCAGTGGCATGATCATGGCTCCTGGCTCAGGCGATCCTTCAGCCTCAGCTTCCTGAGTAGCTGGGGCTACAGGTGTGCACAACCATGCCCGGCTAATTTTTAATTTTTTTAGAAGTCTTGTTATGTTGCCTAGGCTGATCGCGACCTCCTGGGCTCAAGTAATTCTCCTGCCCTCCTGCCCTCCCAAAGTGCTGGGATTACAGCAGTGAGCCACTGCCTCTGGCCGTGTGATGTACTTTTAGATTTTTTTTTTGTTTTATGTGAATTATTTGCTATAAAAGCTGGGTTATTTGTCCAGTAGAGTTTCTCACCGTCGGAATATTGCTGATTCTATCTCTGTGGGGTGTACAAAAACGTTGTTCTTCCTCTGTTTTCTGTAAATTAGCAGTTGGATTTAGAAGCTTGACCAAATTCAGATTCGGTTTTGGAGAGGATCAGGGCAACTTCATAGCTGTCTCTTTTTGAGGTCTAAGGTTTGCCAAGTGTTGTACAATCGTTCTTCCAACTTCTTGGTTGAGAAAGCTGAGGTTAGGCAATCTTTCTAAGACCAGCCACTGTATATCTACAGCAGACAATAACCAGAGCCGACAGCTGGGCCTGGCTTGTCTTGTGCCCACTGGGACCCTCTGAACACAAAGTCAAACAGAAGAAAGTATTTAAATCACTCATTGAGGCTGTTCACTTTACAACTCGCCATGTTTCTTCACAGCTCCAGATCTAAAATCCCAATACAGTAAGAAAAAAAAAATCCTATTTCTTTGTGCAGAGATAAACACAATTATTAACATTTGTGTATGCTAATGTTTTATGTATTTAAAGAAAAAGTTAATACAGTATATAAAATGGGTGAATGCTTTGCATATGATTTTGAAACTTGATATTTGTTCCATTCAGAATAGACTGTGAACAATTCACAAATGAGCATTTCGTAATCATTTTAGTGGTTATGTAATATTTTATGAACGTATCATAATGTGTTCAGTGAATTAACTATTGTAAGTTGTCTTAATATTTTTTGATATGATAATGATGAACATCCTTGACCATAATTCTACTCTGTCTGCCCCAACCATTGTTATCTAAATACTAACACTGAATTCCTGGAAATAGGATCACACTGCAAAAGGGTATGTACATTTTAAAGCTTTTAAAACATATTTCCAATGTTTAAGTGCATACATTGGTACGCTTTATGAATAACTGAATATGAGAGGGCCTCTTTCCCCCTACCCAAAGCATCTCATTGATTATTTAAGTTTGACAGTTACAATATAGAATATTTACTTGTTGATCATTTATTTGTCTTTCTTTGTGAATTACTAAATTGTGACTTTTGCTCATTTTTCTATTGGTGTGCTCATTTATCACTGATTTGTAAATATATTTATAAGTATTTATTAAGGTTGTTTTTCAGGTAGACAACCATTTTGTAAATAATGATTGTGTCTTTTTCTCTTCGATATTAATATCTTATTATATTGGCTAGAGTTTTTAAGTTCAGCGTTAAACAACACATTAGCAGTAGGCATAATAATCTTATTTCTAGCCGGGCTCAGTGGCTCAGCCTGTAATCCCAGTGCTTTGGGAGGCTGAGGTGAGTGGACTGCCTGAGTCCGCGGGTTCGAGACCTGCCTGGGCAACTTGGCGAGACCTCATCTCTACAATAAATCAAAAAATTAGCCGGGCATGGTAGCGCGCGCCTGTAGTTCCAACTACTTGGAAGGCTGAGGCGGCAGGATTGCCGGATCCCAGCAGGTTGAGGCTGCGGTGGCCGGCAGCGGCCACTGCACTCCAGTCTGGGCGACAGAGTGAGATTCCGACTCAAAAAAAAAAAAATCTTATTTCTAATTTTAATAGACTTGTCTCTCTTGTTTCACCATTAACATACTCTTGGATATTAATTTCAGGTAGATACTCTGTTCTAAGTTAAGGAAATATCTTTCTATTCCTAGGTTGCTACAAAGTTTAGGATTTTAATTTTATTTTTTGCCTTTTCTAACCAAGTTGATAGTAAAAGATTTCCCAGTATTGAACCATTTTGGTGTATACAAAATAGATCCTATTTAGTTATTCTCATATATATAATATAAAAACATATTATACTATATATTAATTATTTTATCATTGCATATCATAGGTACATTATGTATACTCTGTAAACTTTATATGCTTATTGGATATAATGCCAGATTCAATTTGCTAAGATTTTGCATATCTTTTAATAACTAAATCTGGCTCATAGTTTTAATTTTTCAAGTTACTTTTGACAGATTTTAATGTCACTTAAAATTAACTTAGCAAAATTATATGAGAAAATTTATATATATATATATATATATATATATATATACACTTTTTTTTTTTTTTTTTTTTTTTTGAGTTGGAGTCTCACTCTGTCACCAAGACTGGAGTGCAGTGGCCACTCTCGGTCACTGCAGCCTCAACCTGCTGGGCTCCGGCGATCCTTCTGCCTCAGCCTTCCAAGTAGGCGAGTGTTACCACACCCGGCTAACTTTTTGGTTTATTGTAGAGATGAGATTTTGCCAAGTTGCCCAGGCAGGTCGCAAATCCACGGGCTCAAGCAATCCACTCACCTCGGCCTCCCAAAGCACTGGGATTACAGGCTGAGTCACTGAGCCTGGCCAAAATTTCTGTTATTTTAATAGTCAGGAAGATTTTAAAAAGTAGATAGTTATTGGAATTAAGATGGCACAATAGATCTTGCATTTGACATTGTCTAAGCCTGGCATTTTGTTACAGGTAATAATTTGATATTTTCAATTTCTTTCATGGTTATTGGCATATTTTGTTTTGATTTCTTCTTAAATCAATTTTGTCAATCTATATTTTCCTGGAAAACAATCTTCACTGTAAAGCAGTTTAGCATTGCATATGTGTCAGTCAGGGTCCAAGAGAAACTAGATGGCAAGTTCAGGATGTGATCATTCCAGGAGTGTCTATTGACATAGAGACTATTTAACCAGGTGTAGGTGCAGGGGAACTGACAAGGGTCAGGGCAGTAACGTGGGGCTGGTAGCAGAGCCTGGGCCTGAAGGGTGAGTCAGGTGGGCTGTGTTACCAGAAGCAGCGATATTTGGCTGGGGACATACAACCATCCTGAAGGCGAGAACAACCCAAGAGAATAAATCCTCTAACATCTCTCTCCCTCCCTCCCTCCTGGGACGCCCCACTGGCTAAACCCAGCTGGAAAGCAGAGGGCCAGGAGCTTCTAAAATGAAGTTCACATGGAGTGAAGAGTAAATCTGGAAGGAAGAGATCTCCACCATAACTATGAATAAGCACTCTTTTCTAATTTGAGATTCACTGCCATAGTATTTTCAATGTTCTTTTCTTGTTTAGTTTTGGTGGAGGTCTATTTTAATTTCCCCCCCAAGAAATCAGCTACTGGATTTTTGTTGATCAGTTCTCTTTCAAAATATTCTAATCCATTAATTTTTTGCCGTTATCATTATTAATTCCTTTTTCCCATCTCCTTAGGTACATTCTGTTTTCTTTTTCTGGCTCCTTGAATTGACTGCTCCAAGTTAATTTAGTAACATTTTTTTTCCATGAGTCATAATAAAAAATTTTTTTAAATGGTATGAATTTTCCTTTGAACATAGGTACAGGGTCTTTCTTAAATATTCTGCAATTAAATAACTATTGGTATAGTAGTTATTTGGGAGTGTGCTATAACAGGTTCAAATGGTTATTTTTAAAATTTAAAGTTTTACTATTAATTTCCTGGTGTATTGCAGCATGGCTGTAAACAATGTCTGTTTTGAGGGTACTAGAAGTAGTTGTAGTTTGTTTGGTCCAAAGATCAAGTGTCACATGTATGATTTGGATTTTCTGTACTTTTTTTTTTGGCCTACTTGATCAGTGAAAAACAAATATGAGTTAAGAATTACCTAGAATTATTTTTCAGTCCATTTCTCCATTTTAACACAATATTTTTGAGCATTTAAAGTTCATAATAGTTGTCTCTTCACTATGGACTATAATCTTTGTCAATAGCAAATGAATCTTTCCTCACTTCATTTTGTATACTTCCCTGGAATTCTTCTATTTGCATCTTGATTAAAAAAATACATATTTTTTGGGAGACTGCTTTTGCCAGAATTACCTCTGCTCATTCTTTGATCTTTTGTTTCACTTTGTTTTAAATATGTTTGAGAATCTCTGTATTGGTAGGAGTGTAGTTTAAGCAATTTAAATTTATTGTTATAAATAATCTATTTGGCTTTACTTCTAGTCATTTTATTCTTTTTGATTTTTTAATGATTTTTGTTGCTTTCTTTGTTTTCTGGTTCTGTTATACAGGTTTGTATTTTCTTTGTATTAATCTTCTATATTTTGGGAGTATGTATTTTCTTTAAAATTCCACTAGTGGTTACCTTCAAAATAAAAAAAAAAACATTAACTCACAGTTCTCTAAAAATCTGAATAGTACTTTTTGTGTTTTGATATGCCATAGCCCCTTCTCTCACATCTCTCTCTTGACCAATTCTTCTCCCTCTTTAGTAACATCTGTTCCAGGAACATTGGTTCCAGGTTATGATTATTACATGATCCTATTTTGTGTTATGTAGTCTTCTGTAATCATTTTTGGTATGTACATTTAGTTTTATAGCCTGCTTTACAATTATTTAATTTGTCTTTATTTTAGCTGGGTTGCATGTACACCACCTGTCCTTTAAGTCATTCCTTCCACAGATATTTATCATGCTCCTGCTAGAAGTCAGGGATTGTGTTATGTCTGTGTGTTATGATAGCAAGCTCCACCGTCACAGGACCTTACAGTCCCAAACAACAAGACAGGTGCTATGATACATGGCGGGGAAATTACAAGGTGCTAGACCTGTATTTTTGATGGATGGTGAGCTGGTTAGGGAAAGACTTCTGGAGGAAGTGACATTCAAGTTGAGCCCTGGCTATGGCGTAAGGGTTAACAGGCCAACAAAAGGCATGGAGAGTTTTGGGGAGAAGAGTGTTCTAGGCAGAGAAAACATCATGCCAAGTTTGGGAGGTGAGAAGGAACAAATAATGTTGGCTGGGCACGGAGTTTGACATAGGGAGTGTTGAGAAATGAAACAGGAAAGTAGGAGCCAGATCCTGAAGAGCATCATCTGCCATGAGAAGGAGGCTAACCTTTATCTTGAGGACACAGGGGAACACTTGAGGGGTTATGAGTGGAGGAGTGATAGGATCCAATGTTAATTTTAGAAATATCACCACAGCTGAATGTGAAGATTTAGGGGAGGAAGAGAGCCCAATAAAGAAGATGTTTCTGCAATCTAGGGGAGAAACGAAGGATGCAGTCGGATGAAGGAGGAGATTTTGAGAGAGATTTTAGGAGTAGAGTTGAGAGAATCTGGGGACTGACATTCCCATTCCTGAGTTCTTCTTTAATGTCATCTTTTTTGTCGGTTGCAGTACATTCACCCCCACTAGCCATTAGCCCCACCACTTCACCCATACCACCCTTCTCAGGAGCACCAACCATCTGGCCACAGCCCATGGTCAATGCTCTGCCTTGCCTTACTTGCTGTAGCAGTCATGTTGAATACAGTTAATGATATCTTCCACCTTGATGCATTCTTCACTTGGCTCCAGGAAGGCACACTTTGATTTCTTCTCCCACCTCACTGACTGTTCTTCCTCAGTTTCCTGGGCTGCTTTCTCATCACTCCATCTTTCTGATGTTGGACTGCCCTGGCTTCTGGTCCTTGATCCTCTTCTTTTTTCTGTTTACTCTGACTCCCTGGTGGTCCTGGCTTTAAATACCACCCACATGCCACAGACCCTAGAAAGTCTATCTCCAGGTCAGTCAAATCTCTCTCTCTCAAACACTGGGCTTGAAGATTCAACTGCTTACTCAATATTCCCCCTTGGCTGTATCTCACATTCAACAAGTCAAAAACTGAACTCCCTAGTTCACCTGGGCCCAATCTGCTGCTCTATCTATAACATTCCCCAACTCAGGGAATGGCCAAGCCATCCTTCCAGTCTCTTAGGCTGAAAGCCTTGGAGGTACTTTTGACTCCTTTTTCTCTCACATTCCACATCCACTCTTTTAAGAAATCCCATTGGCATTGCCTCTAAAATATATCAAAAATTAGATCACCCTTGACCCACACCACTATTATCCCTCATGTGGACTATAGCAACATTCTCCTAACTTATTTCTCACTATATTATCCTCCTTAAGTATTTTCTCAACACAGCAACCAGAAGGATCTTTACAAAATGTCAGGTATGTCACACCTCTCCTCAAACCCCTTCAGTGGTCAAAGTCATTACAGTGTCCTACAAGTTGCTGGGCTTGGTGGCTCAGCCTGTAATCCCACACTTTGGGAGGCCAAGGTGAATGAATTGCCTGAGCCCATGGGTTCGAGACCCGCCTAGGCAACTTGGCGAGACCTCATCTCTACAATAAATCAAAAAAGTTAGCCAGGCGTGGTAGCGCGCACCTGTAGTTCCAGCTAGTTGGAAGGCTGAGGCGGAAGGATCGCTGAAGCCCAGCAAGTTGAGGCTGCGGTGGCTGGGAGTATGCCACTGCACTCCAATCTGGGTGACAGAGTAAGACTCAAACTAAAAAAAAATAAAAATGAAAATAAAAACAATGTCCTACTAGACTCCATGCAACCTGTGCTCCCTCCCCTTCCACTTCTGATCTTGTCTCCAATGACTGTCCCACCAGCTCTTTTCACCTTTAGCTACACTGGCTCCCCCTGGTTCTGAGCACAGGGCAGGCCCACTCCAGCCTTAGGTCACCTGATAGGCTGCTTCTCTGCTGGGCTGCTCTTCTCTAGACATCTGCACTGTGGATCCTCCAACTCTCTCAAGTCTTTGTCCAAAGTCACTCAACCTAACTATCCAATTTAAAATTGCAACTGCCTCCCACCACCTTCTTTCCTCTATAGTTCTTATCCCTTTATTGGCTTACTTGTTTTTTTTTGAGTTGGAGTCTCACTCTGTTGCCCGGACTGAAGTGCAGTGGCTGCTCCCAGTCACTGCAGCCTTGACCTACTGGGCTCTGGCGATCCTTCCACCTCAGCCTTCCAAGTAGCTGGAACTACAGGCGCACGCTACCACGCTTGGCTGATTTTTTGATTTATTGTAGAGATGAGGTCTCGCCAAGTTGCCCAGGCAGCTCTTGAACCCACAGGTTCAGGCAATCCACTCACCTCAGCCTCCCAAAGCACGGGATTACAGGCTGAGCCACCGAGCCCGGTTTATTGGCTTACTAGTTATACTCATGTTTAATGTCTATCTTCCCAGTTAGAATGTAAGTTCCACGCTGGCAGGAGTACTTTTTTCTCTGACCTGTTCATCCATTTATCCCAAGCACCTAGTATGTTGCTAGTATGTGATTGGTACTCAATAAATAATTGTTGGATAAATAATAGATACAAGTATTTTTCCTTTTCAAAAAGTACATTAGAAAGCTATATTTTATGAGCCATTGATATCTAAAAGTGTCTTTCTTTTGTCACCAAAATGAAAGCTATCTTGACTGAGTCCAAAATTCTAGTGTGAAGCTTTTCCTTTTAAAACTTGTAGATGATATTTCATTGTTTTATGTTAATATTGCAGCAGAAAAATCTGAGTCCTGTCTGATTTTTATTCCTTTATGAATAGGCTGTTTTATGTTTAAATGCTTTGCAAAATTTTTTTCCATATCTTTTTAGAACATTTTTGCCAGAATGTATATAGATGTATGCCTCTCATCATTGATTTGCAGAGAACACCCATTCAACCTCTGACTTCAAGTTAAGACTTTTAGTGAAGCTAAGTTTTCTTCTAGTATGTCTTATTTTGAGTCCATTTGTTCTAGGCTCTTCTGCAGTAACATCACTTATCTGTGAGTTGGCGCTCTACTCTCTGTCCCTCATGCCCATCGCTTTCTCTTTCAGTTTCTTGGCTTTGTTCTTTTCTTTTGTGCTTAAGAAGAGCTATTAACATCAGTTCTCCTTTACAGTGAGCATTGGGGTTGACTTCTTAACAATCCAGATGCTTAGTTTAATCCAATCATGGCAATTCCATTCAGTTATTGGTTCAGGGAAGGGCAGGTTTAAGCCAAACAGATAATTTTGCAGCACTTCTTTAAAAAAAAGGCAACTGGATATGACTGAGGAAACTGGCTGGCCACGTTGTTGCTAGAAGCCATCTTGTGACCAAGGGGGAGTCATTCTGAGGACAAAGCTGACTCATTAAGGATGACAGAGCTGAGTTGGAAAGCATCTGGTTCTTTGATGACATCATCTGGACAGTGAAACAATCAATCCTGAAGACTGCTACTTCTGGACTTCTTGTAGTGTGAGATAAGAAGATAGATTTCCTTATCTAAACCTGTCTGAATTGGGTTTTTTGCTAATTGTGGCTGAAATAATTGGTATCAGTCAGAGTTCAATAGGGAAAAATAAACCACTCTAGGCTTTTTAATCAGAGACAATTTAACACATGGAATTGATTGTATAGGTAACCAAACTGCTGAGATGCCAATGAGGGGATGATAACCGATGACGTAGCCTAGAGATGAGCAAAACAGAAAGCTGTCAATATTCTCAGAGCTAGTGGGACAATGGGATGAGGTGATCTTATCAGAGTCCAGAGACCGGGGCCGCCTAGTGGAGGCTGGAACCACATCAAGTCAGGGGCTGCCCAGTGGGGCTGGGGTCATGAAGGGAGGAGCTGTCTGGTGGGTCATGGAGTAACAAAGGAGATGCAGGTACTGCTGGAGAAGCTATACAAGGAAGATAAAAAGGACGAGAAGTATCCTGGCTTCTTAGTTCCTCCACACTCCAATTTCCCTGATGCCTCTCACTGGCTGAGCCTAACCACAAGTCATCTAATAGGGGGCTCTGAGTTCAGCTTAGAGGGGCAGGACTTTCCCCCTACCCCTTCAGGATACAGAACAGAGCACAGGCACTGCAGGGAAGGACCTGAGGATACACAGGCACCTTAATGCATGTCACTGATTTGAGTCTTTATTTATGAGATAATGCTGCCTTTTCCTTATTTAATGTATAATTTGATCTATGAGTGTGCTCTTACTTTCTTGGTATAACATTTTTCTTTTTTGAGTCAGGTTCTTAATCTGTTGCCCAGACTGGAGTGCAGTGACACAATCACAGTCCACCACAGCTTTGACCTCCTGGGCTCAGGTGATCCTTCTGTCTCAGCCTTCCAAGTAGCTGGTACTACAGGTATGCATCATCATGCCCTGCTAATCTTTAAATTATTTTTTGTAGAGACAAGGTTTTGCTATGTTTCTCAGGTGGGTCTCAATCTCCTGGGTTAAAGGGAACTGCCCAAAGTGCTGGGATTACAAGTGTGAGCCACTGTACCCAGTGTCTTGGTGTAATTTATCTCCTCCATCATCCTTTTCATGTCCTACTGAATTTTCATCTTAACCTGTTTTGTTTTCATGGGTCACAGAAGCTATGTCTTCTTGCACTCCATGGAGGATGCCATACAATTCCTGAGAGATGGATTTCCTCTATATTTTCTGGATGCTGTCTCACTTTTCTTTTTTGTCCCCTTTCCCTTCATGTATCCATTAATTTTTCTCCTTGTTCTTTTATGATTAAGGTGAGAACCAAGGTTTGTCAACATGCAGTGAAAGTCTGTGGTCCTGCTCTCTATCCACTTGGGAAACTGTGGAGGGACAGAGTGGAGGGAGGGAGTTAGGGGGCCGGGCCCATTCCCATCCCCAGATCCACAAATGGTGGATCTGAGCTCTGACCTGGAGGCCTCCTCGGGCCCTCCTCTTCTTGGTAGAGCCAACAGGCTGCTCTGCACTTTGCTCCATCTCCTCGAATGCATCGCCATGAGCATCCTCCACTGTCTGGCTGATGTTTTTGGTAACATCTGCCTGGTTGCCTGGAAACTTATGACTGTGCAGCCTCAGACAATGTAGGGTTTTCCTGGACTCAGACATGAGCCTACTTTGTTGCTGTGTAATCCTTTCTCTTTCCCTCCCTTTCTGCCTTTCTTCCTTTCATCTATGTCTTCAATCATACTTTTAAGAGGCCAGAAACTTGCTCTTTTAAAACTGGGCATAATATTGACATCATATGAATTATAATATCTGGTCACCTCCCAATCCCCAATTTTTTTTTTCTTTTTTAAAATTATCAATTAAAAAAAAAATCCATCACTGTCACCAAGTCAGGCTTAAGCAGGCTTTAGGGAAGAAGAGAAACAGAGCATGGACACAGAGAGACTGAGCTACAGAGGGTCTGGCACAGTCAAACATGTATCTTCCCAGCCAGCCTCAGCCCTTCCCACGTTTCACATCACAATGTTCTTTTGATGTGTTGATGTTTCTGGCTTTCACAAGCCCCATGAACTTGCCATTTCTTCGTGCACAATGGTCGCTGATTCCAATCACCCCTCTTCTGTTTTGGGAGGAAATCACACCACTAAGAACAACTCACACTGGACTCCTCCAGATGGAGTCTGGCTCTATTTCTCTGGCACCCTGGGCCATTCTGGCTTCCTTGGGCCTTGTGAACCTTGACCTTCCAGTGACCCTCCAACTGGTCCTGTCACTTCTCTGTAGACCGCACACAACACAGAGTCGCTCCAACACGGAGACCCCCTCCCAGGGAAGAGCTCCCCTCCCTCAGAGCAAAAACACCACCTCCTCCCCGCCCCACCCCCCACACAGGTTACAGACTGTGACAGAGTCTTATTGCCTGTCTCTGGGAATTCATTTTCTGTCTCTCCTCTGTTCCACCTCTCTGGGGCTCCCTGCCCCTCCCCATCCCTCTGCATCGTGCCCCCTCATGTTTGCCAGGCAGCTGGCTGCCTTCATTATTTTTACGCCAACACAGTTTAAAAATCTCCGCTGCCTCCTTGCTGTCTGCAGAGAGGCGGCTGCCACATTACTCTGACATGCTGATGTCATTAGTGTCCACACGCGCTCTCTTCAGCTAATGAGGCGGCAGAAAGAAAATTAAGGGGAAAAATCACACAGGCACACATTGCTTTATATGTAGATGGAGAAATAAAACAAGAACAAGGAAAACAGAGCACTATTCCGCTCTCTTGTCTCCCTCCTCCCGCTGGAGGCTGGGTCCACATGCAGCTCTGGGGATACAGGCAATGGAGCCCTGGTTTTTGACTACTGCTACCCCAGGGCTCTTCCACTAAATATCCTGTGAAATTGGGGCAAATACCTGAAGTTACGTCACCTAATTCTGTATTTAGGTAAGAAGAAAACATGAAAACATTAGGTCTCTATTTTCAGGACGGTTAATGTGCAGAAGGTAAGGCAAGACTAGAGACTTGCAGATGTTTCTAGTATCTGTTACTCTTGTCATCAACCTCCACTGCCCTGCTCAAGCTCTCTGCATCTCTCACCTGGACTGCCCAACAGCCTGTGGTTTCCATCAGCCCTCTGTCCTGAGATGTTTGCTACACTTGAGAAATCCCCAAACACTATTTTGATGATGTCATCTCCTTCGCTTAGAATGATGCCACAGATTTCCATTGTTCCTAAGGTAAAGGCCCAAATCCTTAGCAGGGTCCCTGTCTAGCTGTCCATCAGTTAATATCCTCTTGCTGTTTTCTTACTACACACATTGCAGTACTTATTCTGCCCCAGGACATTTACCCATGCTGTCTGGAATGTTTGTCCTCTCTCTTTGCATAGCCTTAGCTCTGGGTTCACTCGTCATGTAACACTGTAACTTAAGGGGGCCTCTGACTGCCACTCCCACCCCTCACCTGCAAGGTCAAACTCTCCATTCAGCACTTTCAAGGTGGGGTAGGCCTTGGCTTTACAGTGCTTCTCACCCTGGCAACTTCACATTGGTGTGTGTGATTGTCTGGCCCATGGAACAGGCAACTCCATCAGGGCAGGAAATATGTATACTCCTGTTCTTCGTTGTAACTCCAGTACCAGAAAATGGTTGTTGAATGAATAATTATCTAAGCACTGAAGGGATGCCTGTGGGAAACATGCCTGCATGGTTTGGGGGAAATAATTCATCAGTGGTATTGTCCCTGCATTTCTCCAGCTGATGGGCAAGTTTGAGTTATTCACAAACAACCACAGGGGCATTTGGGGAAAGTGCCTTGGGAAAACAGCACAAAATAGGGGGCAGGGTGGGAGCATGCTGACTGCAAAGGAAAGGCTTCTAGAAGTGGGTCAGGTGATATCAGGGGACAAGTAAAGTTGGTCACTTAAACCCAGTAATGAGTCAAGGAGGTTCCTGTGGAGGAGGTAGGGGAGGGCAATGGTTTGAGTCTAGTCTTGCTGCTACTTTTTTTTTTCAGAGATGGGATCTGGCTCTGTCACCCAGGCTGGAGTACAGTAGCAAGATAATAGCTCACTGAAGCCTTGAACTCCTGGGCTCAAGCAATCTTCCTGCCTCAGCCTCCCGAGCAGTGGGGACAATAGGTGCATGCCACCATACCCGACATTTCAGCTCCTTGACTTTAGGGAGGTCATATCCCATCTTGGAGTGGGATGGACATAATGTCTTTCTCTTTGGTGTGCCAACATTTTCTGGAGTTGAACCAGAAACCTCTTCAAAGAGGTGGGATGAGCAAAGCAGTGCTTCCCGGGAAAAAGATAAAACAGAGCTTTATCACTGTTTCATGAGTTTGTCTTCCAGGTAGGGAAGGGACAGAAGGAGAGAAACTTGAGCAAAGCCCTTGATGCCAGATCAAGCATCCCACCCACAAAGTCACTTTGTGATAGGTGCCACACAAGTTTGGAGTCATGTCTGTCTGTGTGTTTCTCTGCCCCTGCCTGTTCGCTCCAGACCTGGCTGCACTGGTCCTGACACCCTCCAGAATCCCACCCTGGCTGTGGCCTGCTACCTGCGCCTGTCCTGGCATCCTGTGTCTCTGCCTCTGGTGTTAACTAGTGGTCAACTGGGTGGAAAGTCCTGGCGTTGTCAACATGCTGGCTTCGGAAGTTGTGACACCGCTTTGATTTTCGCGGCAGAGCACTGCGCACGGCTCGGATGGCTGCTTCGTGTCCGCCTGCCGTGGGGACGGTACCTTTGTCTGGGAATGGGGGAACTGTGATTTATGTCACAAGCTCGCTGTGAAGCCTTTTGCCTCAGTAATTCTGAGCTCCATGGGTGTCTCTTTACATCTATTTAAAGTACGGCTGCTGCCCACGGACGGCGTGCTCTGTGACATTGCTGGTGGCTCCGTGCTCACCTCGCTATGGTGCCCGAGTCGCGCCTGCCGAGCATCTTTGTGGCCCGTTGTGGTGTGTTTGCTGCACGCTCTGCAGGGCTGCTGAGCTGAGTCGGGCCTGTCCCTTTGATGTCACGCGTGGCGATTAGACCCCTTCCTGGGTGGAGCACTCGCGGGGGGCCTGGGTGGAAGAAGACGCTGTCTGAGGCTTTCCAGAGTGTTTGCTCCGGTTGTGCTGGGGCAAGGCTACAACATCACAGACACTTCTGCCTTTGCTTAGAGGATTCTAAGTGGTAACTGCGTCTCCATAGCCATCTGCTTCTGGCTAGGCATGGAGGTACCCCCTAGAGGTTTGGGGAGAATCTCAGCGCAGATGGGTTGGATCCTTATTTCTAAAGATTTGCCCAGGGTGCTGGAATCTCTTTCATTCATTCATTCAGCTAACACTGATTGAAGGTCTGCGCTTGCCTGCACTGTGTTATGTATAGAGGACACAATGGTGGGTAATGCTTTTTGGTGAAAGCCTCAAGGTTTTAAGATTTCTCAAGGAGACTCCGACTCCTTCCACAACTGGTGTGGAACTGACTGGAGCTTTGTTGACCCCGAGCTATAACAAATAGCCCCAGACCTACCCCTGGCCTGAATGAAGGATGACTGCACCCATTCCTTTGTGACTGACATAGTACTGGGGATCCCAGAATAGGCCCCTGAAGACCCAGAGGGGAGGCACTGTGCCCTGTCCCACATCAAGGTTGGGGGAAAATCCTTACAGCCCTGGAGACAGAGTTTAGGCGCTAACCTGTGGCGCTGCCCATAGGACTTGAAAACCAGGTCAGCGGTCACTCAAATTGAAATGATTTCCAGGCTAAAAAGAATGGTTTCTGGGCACAATTGAAATATATTGACTGTTTTTATTTTTCTTTAAGAGAAATGGCCTCCGTTATTTTCTACTTGTGGTCCCTCCTGTAAAGACTGTTTCTCTCTTCATTCTTTATGCAGTTTCATGGGACAAAGGTCTTGGTTTTAATGCAGACATGATGTGTATTGGAAGGGCAGTGGGTGAGTCTTATTTCCATGTTATAAGTTGGTGAACTGAGCCTGCCAGTGGTGGAAGATGTTAAAATGCAAATTATAAATACATATATGAAAGATAAGAGTTGCAAAATATAAAAATGCTGGCATTTCTTCCCTTTCAAGAGCCCATCATGTGGAAATCACTACATTAGTAGAGAATTATTCAAAGAGAGTGTGAGACAGCGTCAGAAAAGTGTCATCCTGCTTGTCAAGTAAGGAAACACTTAGGGTATTGTCTTGGTAGATTTTCCATGTTCACCCAACCTTTTATAGACACAGTCTTTACTCTGAATGCATCTATAATACAAAGTTAGCATTTGAGAGAAATGTGTGAATCTTACTGTCTCAGATCATCTATAATAGTACCCTTTTGAATATTAGCTTTTCAGTTCTTTGTTCAAAGCTTACCAGGTCAAAAGATGTCTCTTGCCTATGAGTGGTGAGGTTTGGTTGATGGGGATAATATTAACATTAAACACACCCAAAATTTACATCTAATGGCATGATGTCCTTTCCATGAAGGCTTTTAGGGAGGACAATCTTTCATCCCAATCAATATTTTGGGAACGTTTCTTTTGAAAAAACTTTGTCTTGCGGATATTTTCTTTGGTGACAAATCTTTATTCTTTATCATTATTATTTCAGGGCAGATCTGACAGGTGGACCAAGTAACAAGTTGCTCAGAGTCAATCTGCAAGGATGAACCAGCTGAATGGGGTAAGGTCCCCACAGATCCCCTGTGACCTGTGACCTGGACAGGGCACTTCACCTGGTTGAAACCCAGGTAGAAAGAGAATATCATCTGCCTCGTGTATTTCACAGCAGTGTGGTGAGGACTGAAAGAGAAATTTGCAAGCGTAGAAAGTGCTATCATTAATAAGGTGGATGATCAGATTGGGTAATTTTGTTTCAGATCAAATGCCAGATGCGACAAGAGACTGATTTTCATCGTTCTGAAAATTACTCCAAAAGATGAGCTGCCAAAATATTTTGAGCCATGACTGCATCATCGAAATAAGTGCTTGGCGTCTGTCCCCCAGGTGACTTAGTTGAAAGGAGACAGTCTTGACACTCAACCTATTAATCTTCTAGTGACTCTATCCAGAAGACGTCTAGGCCCTAGATCCTCAAAGTGTGGTTCCCAAGACTGGCAGTCTCATCCTCACCTGGAAGCTTGTTAGAAATGCAGACTTTCCCACCCAAGACCCACCCCCCCCACCATCAGAATCTGCATTTTAACAAGTCTCCAGGGCGTGCCTGGGCCCCCTACAGTCCGACAGCACCGCATGCAACCCAGCTCCCGGGCCGGGTCTCTGCTGTGCAAAGCTGCAGGGATAGTGCGTGCCAGCCCGGCCGGTCCCGCCTTACCTTGGGGAAGGCGTCGGGCCACACGGTGGGAGAGCCGTGGTTGAGCAGCGCCTGCACCGTGCGCTGCGCGGCAGCCTCGGGCGCGCAGGCGGCGGTCTGCAGCACGCGGGCCAGCGGCGAGGCCCCGCCGTAGTCGAGAGCGCCCACGTCGGCGCCGTGCCGCAGCAGGAGGCTCGCCAGGCCGTGGCGCGCGTGGCCGCAGGCCTTGTGCAGCGGGCTGCGCTCGTCCTCGTCGCGCGCGTCCGCCGCCGCGCCCCGCCGCAGCAGCAGCGCGCACAGGCGCAGGCAGTGCGCGTGCTCGTCGGGCCGTCGCGCCGCGCCGCAGGCCGCGCTCAGGGCCGTCTCGCCGCGGCCGTTCCTCGCGTTCACGCGCGCCCCGCAGCCCAGGTAGAGGCGCGCGTGCTCGTCCAGGCCGCGCTGAGCCGCCACGTGCAGCGGCGTGTCCCGGCCTGCGCCGCCCTCGCTCTGCACCGAGGCCCCGTGTTCCAGCAGCGCCTGCGCGCACCTGCGGGGAGGCCAAGGCGGGTCACCCGGGCGCCCCTCGGGACGCCCGCACCCTGTCACTCCCGACCCACTACGCCGTGGCTGGCGTTTGCCGGGCGAGTTGGCTTCCTAAATGTCAAGGGTAACGCCGAGTAAAAGGACATGAGTTCGAGTCTCCTGTGCTGAGGCTACGGAAGCTCAAAATAAGCTGAAAAAACAAAGATTGTGACAAAGCGGTTACCGAATGGTGGAAATATGCTGGGACAGGTCATGGGAGTCCGCGCACAGAGTTCCAACTTATAACGAAATTGTAACTGCTTGGTGCTGCTTGGTAGGGTAATGTCCATATGACAGTGCTCGAGGCACTAGTTACCGGGCTCTTTGTCATACCTCAGGCAGGCAGTCACGGTTCTAGGGAGAGAGGCCTTTAGAGGTTGGCGTGGACCTCTCCTGGAAACCGCTCAGCTTTGCTCTCACGGAGGGAATTTATCCTTTCCTCAAGGACACTGACTTAAACTGGCATCTCGGTGTCCTCAGCGCTGGAAGAATTAGGTCGGAAACACAACCATGCCTTATTGCAAGGCTACTTTTGCTCCAATCAGATTCTCTTTGAGCAGACTGGATTTTGGCTATACCCAAGTTCCCTATTGAGGTTCCTGGGGTTTCTAGGTCCCCAATGGGAGCCTGTGGCCCCCCCTCCAGGCACACTGACTGGATGCTAAGACTATCCTCCACACCAGGCACCAATGCCTCTCCCAGGGGAGCTGCTTCCTTAGAGGCTCTCCCATCCCCTGGGAGCACTCCAGACACCTCCGCCTAAGCTCAAATGGCAGGCTGCTGGTCAGGTAGGCCCACATTGGCCCCAGGCCTAGAATGCTGGTGGGAAACTCAGTCTGCCCCAGCCTGAAGCAAGAGGACAGTCCCACAGACCCTTTTGCACTCCACTGGCCCTTGTCTTCCATGGGAAAATACAAACCCATGATCACTTCAGTCACAGGCTCCTGAGGACACCTCCTCTACATTGCCATCAGTAAGGTTGCTCCAGCTTTGGAGTCTGACATTCTAATATGCTGACTTCAGAGCACAGCCTCTGGTTCCTCTAACTCACCCACAGCTGTTGGTACTACTCATCTTTGCTCTATGGAGACCTGAATACCTGATCCCTTGTCTCTTTCAGTCCCTTCTGGCTTCACTTCCTTTCTAAGGCGGCACGGCAGTCAGTCTCTTATGTGCATCCTCAATCCCTTAAGTTGAGGGGACGATGGCCATCCCCAACTCAAATAGCCAAATCTTCAAGCAGGAGGCCATTCGTAACAGCCTTCTCCTCTCCACTTGGTGCTGGACCCTGTTGGAGGAAGCACAATTCATGGAGATTGGCCTTGGTGTCAGCTGGGCCTTAAAACTTTTTAGTGTTGAAGGCTAGCTCCTCATTCTTTTGCTCCTAATGTTGATCGTTGTCCTTAAACTCCCTCCCTTGCTTCTTTTCTTTCCTTTTCTTTGAGTTGAGGTCTCAGGCTGAAGTGCAGTGGCACAATCACGGCTCACTGCAGCCTCGACCTCCTGGGCTCAGCGATCTGTCCTCTTCAGCCTCACAAGTAGCTAGGATTATAGGCATGTGCCACCACGCCTGGCTAATTTTTTTTAATTTTTTATTTTTGTAGAAAGGAGGAGCCGGGCTCGGTGGCTCAGCCTGTAATCCCGCACCTTTGGGAGGCTGAGGTGAGTGGATTGCCTGAGCCCGCGGGTTCGAGACCCCACCTGGGCAACTTGGCGGGACCTCATCTCTACAATAAATCAAAAATTAGCCGGGTGTGGTAGCGCGCACCTGTAGTTCCAGCTACTTGGAAGGCTGAGGCAGAAGGATCACTGGAGCCCAGCAGGTCGAGGCTGTCGTGGCCGGGAGCGGCCACTGCACTACAGTCTGGGTGACAGAGTGAGACTTCAACTCAAAAATTAAAATAAATAAATAAAAAAAAAATTAAAAAAACTTCTCAGTCGGGCTCGGTGGCTCAGCCTGTAATCCCGCGCTTTGGGAGGCTGAGGTGAGTGGATTGCCTGAGCCCGCGGGTTCGAGACCTGCCTGGGCAACTTGGCGAGACCTCATCTCTACAATAAATCAAAAATTAGCTGGGTGTGGTAGCACGCGCCTGTAGTTCCAGCTACTTGGAAGGCTGAGGCGGAAGGATCGCCGGAGCCCAGCAGGTCGAGGCTGCGGTGGCTGGGAGTGGCCACTACACTCCAGTTTGGAAGACAGAGTGAGACTCCGCCTCAAAAAAAAAAAAAAAAAAAGAAAGGAGGTCTTGAACTTCTGTGCTCGGTCTCCCAACGTGCTGGGATTACAGGTGTGAGACACTGCACCCAGTATCTGTCTCCCTCACTTGCCTGCTTCTGCACTTGAATCTGTTTGGGCATCTATTAGAAGTGGCTTCTACAATGCTTGTTCTGTCCTTTTCCCCTATGTCTAAGGAAGGTAATCCCTCTCAATCATCTTGCCCCTGAGTTAGTCCTCTTTGGCTTCCTTGGAGGCCTTGCCCTGTAGATTATTTGTGCTCTGCCTTTTCCCTGTCCTTCATATGATGAGCCCTGTTGCCTCAATCTCTCTAATAATCACTTGACATCCTTCCTCCCTTCATTCCCACTGTCACTGTCCTTGCCAGAATGTTTACATTTCTTGCCAGAATGCTTACAAGTCTCCTAATTTGTCTCCTCCTCCCCACGCTCCAATATATCAAGCTCCATACTACCCAGAAAGAGCCATTTTGGTGGGACTCAGACAACACTTGCCTACTGAAAACCCTGTAGCTCTGCCTGTCTGCTGGATGAAGCCCACACTCCTTTCTCCAGCACATGTGACACCATGTGTTCCAGCTCCTGTGAACCTCTCCAGTTTCACCCCGAGGCACCACCCCACTGTGCTTCCATCCTATCTGACTGGGTGTGGTTCTTAGAACACACACTGGCACGTCATGCCCCTGTGCTTAGTGCATACTCCTTCCTGAGCTGGCCTGCTTTACGTGATGGCCCATATATTCTTGTCTTTCTTTCCTCTTGGAAACCTTCCCAGTGCCACCAGGCAGAGGGGTCACACCTGTGTCATATGCCTTGTATGTATGTACCTGGGCACCATGTATGTCACGCCATATTTCAATGTTTGTTGGCACCTTTGACTCCTCTCTCAGACTGGTCACGCCATATTTCAATGTTTGTTGGCACCTTTGACTCCTCTCTCAGACTGCTGGCTCCTTAACCATAGGAATGGTAGCTTTATTTGTCTCTGAACCTCAGTGCCTATCACAGTGCCCTGCCCTGTGACATTCCCTAAACGCATGCTGAACAAATGCATTAATTAACATCTTCCAACTTTTCTCTGTACTGCTGCTGTTTTTCCTATTATTTATCTAATTGTGGCTCTGAATGAGATCATCCATTGATGCTCTTGGGGCAGACAGTGACTGCCCTTAAATCCACTTATATTTTTACTTAGGGGAGCTCAGTATTTTTTTTTTTTTTTTTGAGTTGGAGTCTCACTCTGTTTCCCAGGCTGGAGTGCAGTGGCACACTCACTGCCACCCCAGCGTCCACCTGCTGGGCTCCGGCGATCCTTCTGCCTCAGCCTTCCAAGTAGCCAGAACTGCAGGTGCATGCTACCATGCCCAGCTAATTTTTGATTTATCGTAGAGACAAGGTGTTGCCAAGCTGTCCGGGCTGGTCTCGAACCCATGGACTCAGGCAATCTACTCGTCCCGGAGTGCTGGGATTACAGGCTGAGCCACTGAGCCCGGCCAGTATTTTTAATTCTCGCCCTCAGTCTCTCCAGTGTCCTGAGAAGTGGTCTGTGTTGGATGAAAGATCTTTACAAATAAGTAGAGTGTGATGCAAAATGTCCTTTGGGATATTGTTATTACTGGCTAAGAGAGGATGCAAATTTTACAATCAGAGTGTGTTCCTGTGATTCCTACTTGCCTCTCTGGGAGGAATTTTGAACAGTGCAGCAGGAGATTAGAAATCAAGGGTTCTGTCTCATTTTGCCATCGAGACTGTGCGCTTGTAAACAATTACACAACATATTCTTCTCCTTTTTTTTTTTTTTTAACAGCTCAGCCTCTCTAAAGTCCATAGGGAAATACCACCAGTCTTCTTTTCCATGTGCACAGCCAAACTGGCTAATGGCCAGGTTGCTATTTGCAACACAGATACCTTTCAGAAGAATGAGGACACTGGCCCGCCCTCTGGAGGGTGGCAGATGCCCTTTTCATTTTTAATGAAGAGCTTCTAATTGGCTAAACCTTGGCACTTTCTTAGAGTGGGCAACTGTTTGAGTTGCAGAACCACAGACATGAGAAAGAAACAACACAACAGATTGACTCGGGCATATCTCTGCTGGCACATACTGGCAGTCATTAAAAATAAAGGTGTGAGAGCCTTTTTAATGGCACAGAAAGATATTTGCCATGCATATGTGAAAAGACTATGTTACAAAATAGCACCACTGCACAGGCTCATTTTGAAAAAGGATCTCTCTCTATATGTGCATAGAAAAAAATCCTAAAAATTTAGAGGACAATGTGTGTTTATTTCTAGATGATGGGGATATGGGGGCTTCTATTTCCTTTTTGCCTGCCTGTATTTTCAAAATTTTCAAAGTAAGTCAAATTACAATTTGATATAAGAACTGCATCAGAGATTATTTCACTCACAAAACGATCCCCCCACCAGTCACTGAAACAGCTTTTGAATTCTAAGAATGTCCCCTTGGCTTTTCCTAGAATACTCTAGAATTTTTTTCCATTGATCTGTTCAGGCATAAGCAGTGGTCTTAGAATGCATGTATGGCAATGCCTACTAGAAGGTGAGCAGAGGAGGGGGCTGAGGTGGGTGGGAGGTAATGAGTGATAGGCACAGCTGTGGCTGACAATCTCGGGGACCTCCCAGACCTGATTCCAGGATCCAGGCCCATTTAAAAACACTGTGTTGTATGTATCAATGTCCTCAGTCGAAGAAGAAGAAATGGCCCACCAGAGAAAGCATCCTGCAAGCCTTTAGTGGCCTTGCCTGAGTCCTTGAATCTGGGGTGAGACTTTGTGAGCATGTCTCCTACTATTCTGACAGGCAAGTCAGGAAGGCCTGGGGTCAGTGTAGAGCCGGTACTATCAGGAACCAAGGGTAGAATTCCCATCTGAAGATATCAGAACAACTTTGTCTCTATCTCATAAAGATTAAGGAGACACTGTGTCATCTCAGCAGCCTCTGATATGAAGCAACTTGGACAAACACATTCACCCCCGGATTTCTTGTCCCTGTCTTTGATAATGACTGTGGTGACAGGCTGTTACAAGGGCCCAATGTTGGTAGCACAAATAAAAAGTAACTTGAGCCAAAAGGCAGGAATTAATAGAGATAAGCCCTTCAAGGGCTGTTGAATCAATGTCATTTCAATTCATTTCTATAAGGGGAAGTAGGACTTGGTTTACCCCCACACTTGCTCCAATCCACCCTTCAGCATCTTCCCAAAGCACTGGCTTTTCCTAGTCCCCTCCCAGGGCAGAGGTTTAAAGGCCTCAGCCTAGCTTTCCCACTGTACCTGTCACCTCACCCACCTGTTCCCACCTGTGACCCACCTCTCTGCCAGACACCTCTTCTCTCAGCCAGAGCCTGCTCCAGGTGTTCTCTCAACCAGTCTCTTCTACGTCCCAATCACTTTATTCACACAAAACCCTCAAAATGGTACTTCATGGCTGAAAGGCCTTTTGGATTTTCTAGTACTTGGCTTTTTTTTTTTTTTAAATTTAATGAATGTTATCTTTAGTCCTTGCAACAACACTGCATTTTAGGTGGGATTTACAGTTGGGGAAATTGAAACTTAAAAGACTAGTGATATACATAAGGCCATATAGCCAGGAAACAGCAAAGCAGAGATCTCAACAGCTCCATGGGGCTTCCAAGTTCTCAGTCATACCACCTACCTGCTACTTCTCATTGCTATTATTATTATTATTATTATTATAGAGTTGGGTTCTCATTCTGTTGCCCAGTCTGGAGTGCAGTGGCATGGTCATGGCTCACTGCAGTGGTGACCTCCTAGGCTCAAGTGATCCTTCTACCTCAGCCTCCTAAATAGTTGGGACTATAGGTACACACCACCATGACTGGGTTATTTAAAAAAAATGTTTTGTAGAGATAGGGTCTTGCTATATTGCCTAGGCTGGTCTTGAACTTCTGGGCACAAGCAATCCTCTGGTGTTGGCCTCCCAAAGTGCTGTGATTGCAGGTGAGAGCCACCATCTTACCATTGCTATTATTTGTTAAGCACTGTCTATGAGCCAGACACTATTCTAGGCATTTTCCATAAGTTATCACTCAACTTTTTATTCATTCATTTCTTCATTCATTCAAGAAGTAGAGGAAATGCTCCAAGTTCCTTTCAAGGCAGGGAGAAGTGTTTCTTCTTTTAGCTTTCCATAAGAATTCCTGGATAGACTCAATGACGGGACACTGAAGGCAGAACAAGATGAGGGTGCCCCGTGTACCTCATGCTGAGGGTCAGCACAGTAACCCAGTTCTCATGCATTCCTCCCAGATCACCCGCACGGTAAGTTCCATTCTCCCTAGTTCTTGGTGAAGAGTCAATTTTTGAGGTTTAAGTGGTGGTCTAAAGGGCAGGGGCCTGGCAGATGAAAGTGACCTTGCAGTAAGTGCGTCCTGACTGGGATATGAACTGCAGTCACCGCTGGATAATACAGGGATTCAACAGCCACCAAAAGCTGATGCTGAGCAGGCAATATCACAACAATGACAGAGCTAAAAACAAGGCTAAATTCAAGATTCATACATCACTTTGTTTTGTATGTGTGCGGGTAGGGCGTGGCGGGGAGAGGTGCATTGCTTATAAGCACTTTGTTAGAAATGTCAAGCCTTCTGAGTCCCAGCTTCTCTCACTGGAAGTCGCCGGAGTCTTTGCACAATCCTGACGTGCTCTTTACCATCCTCATCACACGATTGCAGCTGGAATCCCTTCTGACAGACAGAAGGAGTTTAACGCTAAACAGTGTGTTCAGTAAGGGTCATGGGTGTTATGAGCTCGTCTTGTTGAATCATTGTTACTGCTACTTTTCCTCCTGGGAGGTGACATGGAGGCAGATAGGCTGGAGACACGTCCCAGGGGAAGGGTGGCTGGGGCTGCAGGGCTGGGTCCTTTGGTGAGGGCAGAAGGGCCATCTGGATGCTGAGCATGTGCCAGCCTGTGGGGTAGGGGTTGAGGGAGAGGCTCGGGAGGAAAATTAAGCTGTGTTTTCTAGTGAAGCTGTTGTGAGAAGGTTCCCTCCCAAGCATTGATTTCCCAGCTGACTCCAAATAAAGGATAGGGGAAGCCACAGCTCCAAGACTTTGATGGAGGAGCAGTTCCACTTTATTTTCCTGGACCTTCTGCTGAGGCTGTCCTTTGGGGACCTGACAACCTTCCTTTCTTTTTTTCTCTCTTCTTTTCTCCTGGGATGCTGAGCTATAAGACTATTGAGCATAAACTTTTACAACTGAAATGGCTGATGCAAATGGACAAATCCTTCAGGGTAGGGGAGACTGAAGGAGAAACTGGTTGGTCATTTCTATCATGATGTTTCCCTTGGAGCAATGGCTGCCATTTTATTGTTTTTTGAAGTGTTGGATAGTTGTGGTGGATGATGATTATTTTGGGCCAATTCTTCCCCTGTTGCAAATGGAATGCTTTGCCTTGGCTAACTGAGAAACTATTTAGTGAATAAGATTTGCAAAGTATCTCCACTGTTTTCCCCACATGCCCACTAAGCAGCATCTGACTTTCTGGAAGCTTCACTAGTGTCTCTTCCTCTATAAGAAATGGGCAACTTTTCTTTTCTCTGCTCCCCTGGTCCCAATATACTAGATGAAGTGGAAGACCCAGAAGCATCAAAATGAGAGGAAGAAAAAGGAGGACAATGAAAAGAAAATACTTTATCACCTTCTTGGGCAGGAACAGGGGTGAGGTGGGGGGAGCATTGAATTGGATGAGAGAAAAGTTCTAAGTATGTATTTTTGAAAGCAGGGTAAAATTAACATATAGATAAATGCACAAGAATTAAGCAAACAATTGAATACATTTCAACAAAGGAATATAACTGTGTAGCCAACACCTCAATCATGATGTAGAATATTTCCATCTCTCCAGCAATTTTTCTTGTATTCACTACCAGTCAGTCATAACTCCCAGAGGCAACCACTGTTCTGATTTTTCTTACCATGGGTTAGTTTTACCTTTTCTAAAATGGTCTACATTTTTGTGTCTGGCTTCTTTTGCTCAACATAATGTTGTCAACATTCATCCATATTGTTGCATGTACAGAGTAACTCATTTTTTTTTAGATTGCTGAGTCATACTTAATTGTATGGATATACCACAATTTTTAATCCATTTTTCTATTGATATAGATGTTCATTTGCTTGTTTTTATTTTTCTAACTATTATTCATAAAGCTATTGTAAGCATTTTTGTATAAGTCTTCTTGTGGATATATGTTCTCATTTTTAAAAAGGTAAATACCTAAAAATGGAATTGCTGGTAGGTATATTTTTAACTTTATAAAAATGTCCAGTTTTCCAAGGAGATATAATTTTACAAACCCAACAACAATGTATGAGAGTTCTAGTTGCTCCATGTTCTTGCCAACATTTGTTATTGTCAGTTTTTTGAGTTTGTTGTAGTAAGTATGAAATAGTGAATATTTTGTTATGGTTTAATTTGCATTCCCCTGATTACTAATGACATTGGGCATCTTTTCATTTACTTATCGACCATTTTTTAATCTTTCATAAAGTGTCTGATCAAGGCTTTTGCTCAGAGGGTAAAGTTTTGATTTGACCCAGACTAGCTTTTAGGTATAAAAATGGGACTTAGCAAGTGACTGGGAAGTTGAGGAATCTGCCTGGGATACCATCAAGGGGCAGGGAAGGGGGATACAACTATAATAGAACATGTTTGAAGGAAGGTAGCTAGAGATAAGTGGAGCTACTTCCTGATTATAGACAGATATTGGGGGAAAAAAAAGTCTTAGGTTAACAAGGAGAGGCGATCTTTCAGCATTGTTCTCACAACACTTGGCTTTGGGTCCTGGCTCTGCCAATTTCCATGTGTGCCACCCTACTGCCAAAACATTGACCCTCTCAAGCCTCAGTTTTCTACTCCGTAGACTGGAGATGACCATGCCTCACAGGCCTGGGAGGATTATAGGAAAGAAGACACAAATGCTCAGGAATGTGTGAATTTCTACAAATACTAAGTCATCCAGTGGGGGCTACCCTTCTCTGGCACCTCATCCTTCAATGTCCTTTAAGGTGCCTTAAACTCCTATTGAACAAGACCATCTTTTTCTCCTCTCTACTTAATGAATCAGTTACTTATCTAGAATGTGTAAAGAGTGGACTGTTTTCTGAGTTATGTATCAGTACCCACGAGCTGGCATCTCAGGCAGATAAACTCTTCCTGTTATCAGGTGGAGAATGTTGGTCCTCCCCCCCATAATATAATTAGTTGCTTTCACAAGTCCAAATCCAGTTTATGGTTTTTAAAAAAATTTCATTGAATTGACACAACAGGGACAGAAAAGTAAACTTGCATGCATTTTATTGATATGTTCCAGGAGGGAAGCAAGTCATCCTCGCTTTCAAAAAATCAAGACAGCTATAGACAAGAAAAAGAACCAGGCTTCAACAAATTCTTTTCTCATTTTAATTATTTCAGAATGAAAAAAAGGGTCAAGAAGAGGGATCTGATAATAAATAGGGCGAGGCTGGCATGCAGGCTACTAATGTGAACAGAGTAACTTTACTGGAACTTTTCTTTTTGGGAAAATCTCTTCAAAAAGCTCCTAGATTAAAGCTCTGATATCCCTTTTTGTGTGTTGAATTCTGAATTCTGAAGCTTGCTGGTTGGAAGGAAGCACAGATAATTTTTTTTTTAATCCCAGGAACTCAGAGACTCAAAGGTTTTAAAGTTCTGCGCCCATGGTGAATTGCCAACTAAAAGAGCACGGAGCAGAACGGGGTCCCTAGGTGTGGAGACCATTGTCATCAAGAGTAAGAAAATGAAATGGCTCTGTATGTAGGTCAACGACCCCCTCTCTACTGTGAGGTAAAAAAATTAAGGATGACCTAAAATCTACTATGTATAAAAAGATTCCAGAGAAAGTAGCTCTTTCTTGTCAAAGTGATAATGTTTATACTACCTGAAACCAGACCTCCTCAGAGTATAACTTTAGGGGGACTCTTTAGAGCTGAAAAGCCATGGTTGAAACCTCAGGCCCTTTCTGACATCTATTAACTTTTCATCCTCAAGGTAGTTGGCTGTGTTATTGTAGAGGTGTTCAATGGGACCAGCCAGCATTTTCCATTATCATCATTGATATCGAAGGGATTCTCAGTCAGCTGTTACATAGTTCTGCCTGAACTTCTGGTTTATTCATCACTTATCTTGAACTTTTCCCCAATAACCAGGATTTAAATAAGTCAAGACTGCCAAATTAAACAGCCACAGGGAAAGATTCACGTAGAGAGACACATAGAAGGGAAAATGTGACAAAAAAAACAACAACAAAAAAACCCAACCCCCCCAAAGCTCCCCCCCAAACAAAACAAAACAAAATCAAAAAAAAAAAAAAAAAAAAGAAAAAAGAAAAGGAGAAGAGTAAGACAGAAGAAAAGAGTTTCAAAAAATCCCTACTTTACTACAAAGACATTTAAAACGCTCTTATTAAACAATGGCTTGGACCTGTATGATTTCTGAAAAATCAACTGAAGCTGGGTAATTAGTTTCTGTTTTACAGCATCTAAGCTGAGCAGCACTCATAGCCTGCGTAGGGTCTCAGCTCCTTATCATGTGCAAATGTAAGCTTGTTGACTTATCTGAAAGGTTATTGTCAGGATTCACATTATTTTGTGTTTCTTCTGTGCTCAGATTAGGCACTGCGTTCTCATTTCTTAGTAAAAATAAATAGTTTTCTAATAGTGTACAATGTAGGGGGTCGGGGCCCAAGGTATGAAGTAAACTTGATTTTTAAAAACCTCTTTATTTTAAAATTACTTTAGAGTTTTAGAATAGTTGTAAAGATAGTATAGAGAGTTCCTGAATACCCTTCACCCAGCTTCCCCTAAAGTTAATCTCTAATATTATTATGGTACATTTGTCAAAACTAAGAAATTAACATTGGTACAAGACTATTAACTAAATTCAGACTTTATTTGGACTTTACTAATTTTACCACTAATGTCCATACTCTGTTCTAGGATCTAATCCAGGATACCATGTTACATTTACAGAACTTGATTTGAACAAGAGAGAAGGTAATATAGGCATATATTTTTTTGGGGTGAGGGGAATAATATATACCCAGACATGGGGTATTATCAAATAGGTTATATTTTCTATGGGAACATGTTATCACTGGGAGTTATGTTCTTGACTAAGGATATTACAACAAATAAATCACAGATGACCAACAAATATGGAGATAAAGAACAAACAGCAAACCCCAAGTTAATTTGAAATAGTGAAATATTGTTTCAATTCCCATAAAACATAGTGATTATACATGAGGCAGCACCTATATAATTCCTACTATATGCTACATGCTCTCTAAGCATTTTATTTAAATTAATTTAATCCTCATCGGCATCCTACATGGTAGGCGCAAGTATTACCCCAATTTTAGAAATGAAGACAGTGAGACACAGAAAAATTAAATAACTAGCCCAATGTTGCACAGCTAGTGAGCATTGGAACTGGGGATTCAACCCAGATCTCAAGCATGGTGAAATATGCACTTGTAAATGTAAAATTATATGCTATAAAATATGATCAAAATTGAATGTAATCAATGCACAACTGATTAATAATTTTGCCTGCTTTCTTAGTACATAGACTTTTGCAATTGATTTGGTTGTTACCTTCTTTAATAAAACTGATGCTTCTTTCTGTCTTAGAAACTTTCCAGTAGAAATTCACCAGCCCACACTCTCAACCTCTATGCACATAGTATATGTGACCTATATCTGGCTCAGTGTTTAGCACACTGCTGTATCATCACCTTCCTCTCACCTCAAACTACCAGCATTTTGAGGTCAGAGATTATGTCTAAGGCAGCATAGTCTCAATACCTCACAGGATTCAATAACTGGTGATTGGATGCTTGCAGGAATAGTAATTATGTCTTGAACTTGGAACTGTGTGTTTTTAAAAATAAATGAAATTCCTATAATTTTGTCACAAGGTGACATCTTTGTACATCCCAGCAAAGCATCTATCACGAGTTAAGAAAATTGGAAGTGAATACAAACCATAAATTAATTCATGTCTAATTAATATGGAAAGAAAACCTTCCAGTGGACAATGGAGAAAGCCTGCAGCTGAGGACAGAAACGAGTCACAAGGTTTGAATTCACTACGCAATATGATTGGCAACACTATATCTCTCAACTTCCCACAGGGCCTCTGGAATAAGGCTGGAGTGCTGTAAAGGAGACCCAGATGGAACCTGTTGAGCTCTCTAAGTTGGAGAGATGGATCTGGGGAGCTGGAAGTCTAGGAAGGCCAAGGCAGCTAACGCTTGCAGGGGAGAGTCCTGGAGAGGCGAGAGCTTCATACAGAAATAACTTTGCAGAGGGCCCCCTTGAGCATTCACTTGAGTACTAGTTAGTGTGTATGCATGAGGAAACCATCTAAGCTGTGGAAAGAACCACCTGAAAGGATTAGGGTAAAAAGTGCATGTAGTATGCACAGGTTCAGGAATACTGTCTGTTCTTAACAACCAAAGTGTAAAACCTCATAAATGATGAGGCATGGATCAGGGTATTAAGAAGAGTGCTGTCTCAGTAATAGAGAAAAAAAATTCACCTTGGACTAAACACTGCTTAAATCCTGACTGACAAAGCTTAAAAGCAAGACCCAAAAGGATCAAACTATTTTCAAATAACTTTATGTCCAAGATCAAGGATCAAAAATATTGATAGGAATACAAAAATATCAAGCACCCAATGAAATAAAGAGAAAAATCAATCAATCAAAAGTGACCTTGAAATGACACAGGTGATAGAATTAGTAGGCAGGGACATTAAAATAACTGCTATAATTGTATTCCATTTTTTGAGAAGCTAGAAGAAAAATTGACTATATTAAGTCAAGGCATGGAAGATGTAAAAAAGGCCTAAGATTGGACTTCCAAAGTTGAAAACTATAATGTCTGAGATGAAAAATATACTGGATGGGGCTAATGACAGATTAGGTATTTCAGAAGAAAAAATAATCACAGAAAAAAAAAGAACAAAATAAACAGAGCATCAATGAACTATGGAACAATTTGAAGTGGCATAAAGTATATGCAACTTAAGTCTCTGAAATAAAGTATAGATTGCCCAGAAAACAATGTGAAGAAATAATTGCCAAAATATTTCCAAATTTGATGAAAAGTACTAAACCCACAGACACAAGATGCTTAATGAATCCCAAGCCCAAGAAGCATAAAGAAAACTACACCGAGGAACATTACTACCAAATTGATTAAAACCAGAGATAAGAGAAAATCTTGAAGCCAGGAAAAATGATATGTCAGGTGCAAAAAATATATAAAGAAGATGACAGATTTCTCATTCAAAAATGCAAGTTAGAAGACAGTGGAGGGCTGGGTGTGGTGGCTCATGGCTGTAATCCCAGTGCTTTGGGAGGCTGAGGTATGAGGATTGCTGAGTTTGAGACCTGCTTGGGCAACATAGTGAGACTGTCTCTACAAAAATAAAAGACAATTATCCGAATGTGGTGGCACATATCTGTAGTCCCAACTACTCAGGAGGCTAAGGCAGGGGGAGCCCAGGAGTTTGAGCTCAGGAGTTTGAGGCTGTAGTGAGCCCAGGAGTTTGAGGCTACAGTGAGCTGTGATCATGCCACTGCACTCTAGCACTCCATCCTGGGCAACAAAGCAAGACTGCATGGAAGAAAGAATAACAAGGAGGAGGAGAAGGAGGAGGAGGAGGAGGAGGAGGAGGAGGAGGAGGAGGAACAATGACAACAACCCAAACTGTCAACTCGAAATTCTGTAACCAGCAAAAACACCTTTCAAACACTCAGATGAAATAAAGTCTTTTCAGGTATACAAATGCTGAAAGAATTCGTTACCAGCAGACATGCAATATCTCAGTCTGCAATCCCAGTGCTTTGGGAGGCTGAGGTGAGTGGATTGCCTGAGCCTGTGGGTTCGAGACTCACCTGGGCAACTTGGCGAGACCTCATCTCTACAATAAAAAAAAAAAAAAAAATTAGCCAGGCATGGTAGCATGTGCCTGTAGTTCCAGCTACTTGGAAGGCTGAGGCAGAAGGATCGCTGGAGCCCAGCAGGTCAAGGCTGCAGTGGCCGGGGGCGGCCACTGCACTCCAGTCTGGGTGACAGAGTGAGACTCCAACTAAAAAAAAAAAAAAAATGTTAAAGAAAACCCTTCAAGCAGAAGAAAAATGATACCAGATGGAATTTGGGGTCTGCATAATGAAGGGAACTGGAAATGATAGCTACATGGGTAAACAAAAATTTAAAATTATTTCAATATGGTTAAAAGAAAACAGACAAAAATAACGACACATTGTGGGACTTACATGTAGAAGCAAAATATATACTATCAATAGCACAAAGGTGAGGAGGAGAGAAGCATGGAAGCACACTGTCATATGGTTTGTATACTGCACATGAAGTAGTAGTATAATATTACTTGAGGACAGACTTTAATAAAGATGTATACTATAAACCCTAAAAAAATCCACTAAAATAACACAACAAAAAGTTATGTCTAATAAGCCAAAAGAGGAGATAGAATGAAATCACAAAAAATATGCAGTAAGATATTTAGTAAAAGACAGAAAAAGAAGATAATGAAACAAAGAGTAGATGAGCCAAATAAAAAAAGCAAAATGTTTGCTTTGAACCTAACCATATCAAAATCACACTAAATGTAAATTGTCTAAATACTAAATTAAAATACAGAGGTTATCAGATTGGATTTAAAAAGAGCAAGACTCAATTATTGCTTACAAGAAATCCACTTGTAAAGACACAAATAAGTTAAAAATGAAAGGATGGGTTGGTAGGCAACCTCTAGCATGATCCATCATTATTCCTGTCTTCTGGTATTTATACCCTTATCCCCTCTTCTTGAATATGGACAGGATCTTTGATTTGCTTCTAACTAGTAAAATATGGAAAACACAATAGGAGGTCATTTCTATGAAGAGATTACAAAAGATTGTAACTTTCACCTTGCAAGCAGATTCTCTTTATTGTCTTCTCAGCTTACATACTTTAATGCAGCAAGTTGCCATATCAAAGAGGCCCACATGGCAAGTGCTGTGGTTTGAATGTTTGTGTCTCTCCAAAATTCATTTCAGAATTTAATTCCCAATGCAATAGTATTAAGAGATGGGGTCATTAGAAAGTGATTAGGCCAAAGGGTTCTATCCTTATAGATGGTATTAGTGATCTTATAAAAGAACTTGAGGGAATGAATTTGACTCTTCCATTTTTTCTGCCCCGTCTACCTTGTGAGAAATCAGTAACAACATGCCATCTTGGAAGCAGAGAGCAGGCTCTCATCTGACAATGAATCTGCTGGCACTTTGACCTTGACTTCCAGAACTATGAGAAATAAATTTTTATTATTTATATACTATGCAGTTTTAGGCATTTTGTTATAGCAGCAGGAATGGACTAAGACAATAAAGAACTGAGGATGGCCTTCAACAGTCAGCAAAGAACTGAGACTCTCAGTTAAATAGTCCTTGACAAACTGAATTCTGCCAATAACCATATGAGCTTGGACACATTCTTTTCCAGTTGACCCTTCGGATGAGACACTGGGACTTTTTGTCACATCGATTGCAGTCTTGTGAGAAATCCAAGAACAGAAGACCTAGCTAAGACACATCTAAACCCCCTGACCCACAGAAACTGTGAGATAATAAATGTGTGTTGTTTTAAGTCTCTAAGTTAATGCTAATTTGTTACACAACAATATATAACTAATGCAGATAGACAAAGGTATACCATTCTAACATTAAACAAAAGAAACCAATATTATTATCAGACTAGCTATTTTAATATCAGACAGTATAGATTTTAGACCAAAGAATATTATCAGAGACAAATAATATAATTTCATAATGACAAAGAGGTCAGTTCTTCAGGAAGGCATAACAGTACTAAACATTTATGTACCAAATAATAGTTTCAAAATATCTGATAGAACTGTAAAGAGAAATAGGCAAATCCACAATTATATTCAGAGAATTTAACATCCTTCTTTAAATAACTTGTAAAACAATTATGAGGAAATTCAGCAAGAATATAGAAGTCTTAAACAACACTATTAGGCAACTTGATTTAATTGATACTTATAGAACACTCCATCCAACAACCACAAAATACACATTATTTTCTAGTGTACATGAAACATTTGCCAAGATAGAGCATACTTAGGATCATAAAACAAATCTCAGTAAATTTAAAAGGGCAAAGTCATACAAAGCAAGTTCTATAACCACAATGGAATGAAATTATAAATCAGTAATAGAAAGATACCTGGAAAATCTCCAAATATTTGGAAACTAAGTAACATACTCCTATGTAACCCATAATTCAAATTTAAAAAGCAAAAGGAAAATTCAGAAGTATTTTAAACCGACTGAAAGTAAAAACATACCATTAAAACTTGTAAGATTCAACTAAAATAGTATGTAGGGGCAGATGTATAGCACAAAAGCCTGTATCAGAAAATAAGAAACTTCTCAAATCAATGGCATTAACTTTCACCCTAAGAAACTAGAAAAAGAAGAGCAAATCAAATCCAGTGTAAGCAAAGAAAGGGGAATAATAACATAGTGGAAATTAAAAAAATAGAAAATAGAAAGACAATAAGGAAATACAATGAAGCCAAAAGTAAGACTAATAAGGGAAAAGAAGACAAATTCTAGTATCATGAATGCGAGAGGTGATAAAACTACAGAATCTATAGCTTTTAAGTGGAAAATAAGGAACAACTTTATGCCAATAAGTTTAAAAAACTTAGCTGAAAGAGACAAATCTCTTAAAATATACAAACTTTTAAAGTTCACTCAAAAATAACGAAATAATTCAGGAAGCCCTATATCTAGTAAAGAAATCAAATTCTAATATCAGAGAAATGAGAATCAAAATCATATCGAGATACCACCTAACCCCAGTAAGAATGGCCATCATTAATAAAACAACAACAGATACTGGCGAGGATGCAGAGAAAAAGGAATGCTTCTACACTGCTGGTGGGAATGCAAACTACTGCAACCTCTTTGGAAGACAGTGTGGTGATTTCTGAAAGAACTGGAAATTTACCTTCCATATGACCCAGCAATCCTCCTATTGGGTATATACCTGGAGGAACTCAAGTCATTCTACCAAAAAGATAGCTGCACATGCATGTTTGTTGCAGCTCTATCCACAATAGCAAAAATATGGAACCAATCATGCTGCCCATCGAAGCTGGACTGGATAAAAAAATGTGACACATATATACAATGGAATATTATGCAGCCATAAAGAAGGACAAACATATGGACTTTGCAGCAACTTGGATGGATTTAGAGTCAATCATACTCAGTGATCTACCACAGAAACAATGAACAGAGTACCATATATTCTCACTCATAGGCGGACCTTTAACAATTATTGTAATACTATAATAAATGGATTGGAAGTAGTGGGAAACTGCCAGGGGAAGGAGGGTAAGATTGGTAGTTGAGGGAAACTGCCAGGGGAGGGAGGGGCACACCTCATCAACAAGGGTACCTGCATAATGAACATTTGTTTGCCTAACCCTGAATTGTACCTCACGTCTTTAAAATGAAATTATAAAAAATTTTAAAAAAAGAAATATAGTCAAAATCCTTCTTACAAAGAAAACTCCATGCCTAGCTAGCTTTACTGATGCATTTTATTAAACATTTAAGGAAGAAATAATACGAATTTTAAACAAGGTCTTCCAGAAAATAGAAGAGAATACTTCCCAATTTATTCTGAGGCCAGGATTACTAATACCAAAACCAGATGAAGGCATTATAAGAAAATTACCGACAAATATCTTTCATGAACAAAAATGCAGATCTTAAAAATCTTTTCTAGCAAATCAAACCCAACAACATATAAAAATAGGATAATACCTCATGACCAAGTGTGGTTTATTCTAGGAATGGAAGATTGTTTAATATTTGAAAATTAATCAATATAAATCATTATATTAACAATACATGACATAATTATCTCCGTGCATATTAGAAAAAGAAATTTGAGAAAATTCAGCATTCATTCATAATACATGTTCTCAGCAAACTAGAAATAAAAGCGAGTTCTCTACCTCTGAAAAAGGGAATCTATATAAATTTTACATCCAATATCATACTTAATGGTGAAAGATAATGCTTTCCTCTAAGATCAGGGACAAGAAAAATTGTCTACTCTTACCACTTTTATTCAATTTTGCATTGAAGATTCTAGCCAGTGCAAAAAAACCAAGTACTAAAAGGCACTGAGACTGAAAAATAAGTAAAATTGTGTGTATTTGCAGATTACATGCAAATTACATGATTGCTTACAAAAAATCCTTTGGAACTCTACTAGAACAAATAGTGAGTTTAGAAAAGTTACAGGATATAAGAGCAATATACATAACTAAATTATTATAAATTTTATATGGTAGCCATATGTAATCAGAAATTGAAATTAAAAACACCATTTACAATGGCATAAAAAATATGAAATAATTAGGGATGAATCTTGCAAAATATGTGCAAGGCCTGTACACTAATAGCTATAAGACTCAGTTGAGAGAAATTAAAGAAGACCTAAAACAATAGAGCGGTATATTGTGTTCACAGGTCGGAAGCCTCAATATTTTTATGATGTCAATTTCCTTCAAACTGATTTATAGATTCATAGCAACCCTAGTCCAAGTCCAGGGGATATTTTGTAGAAAATGACAAATGGAATCTAAAATTCATATGAAAAGGAGCAAGATTAGCCAAAACAACTTCAAAAAAGAACAGTGCTTAGAAACTATACTACCTGACTTCAAAATTTATCATAAAGTTGCAGTATTCAAGACAGCATAGAATTGGTGTTAAAATAGGCAACTCGAGCAATGACACAGAGGTATAGGGGATGACTCTGTATGTATCCACATAGGCCGCGCAAGCAAAATTGGAACCACTGCTGAATTGAAGTCTTGGCAGAGCACCGTTATCCTCCTGGACTGAAAGCTTATAAGGAGTTGCAGTAAGTTGCCCCCTTGCTTGGTATGGAGGCTGCCAGGAGTCAGTTTCTCATCAGCTCCCGGGTTCTGATGAGGTAGGAGACTTCCTGCCTACCCCTTTACAACAGAGCTGCAGACAATGAAACTGCTTAGCTCAAGTCTAGGTTTGGTGACTCAGCAAAGGGGTGTCCTTCAACTCACATTGACATCTTCAGCTCCTATTGTTTAGGTGTCATTCTTTTTGGTGGGTGGGACAAGGACTATGAAGAGCTGACCATTGGTTACTCTTCCTTCCACTGTTTGTGTAATCAAGTGACTCCTTGTGTCTTTGCCAGTTGCATCGGTCAGAACTCGTCCTGCCTTGTGTGTGCTTGACAAGAGAGTCCAGAAATAAATCCACACACATATGTAGTCTATTGATTAATTAATTTGAGTAGGAGTCTCACTCTGTCACCCAGGCTGGAGTGTGGTGGCATGCTCATGGCTCACTGCAGCCTCAACCTCCTGGGTTCAAGTGATCTTTCTGCCATAGCTTCCCAAATAGCTGATACTACAGGCATGCATCACCACACCCAGCTAATTTTTTTGATTTTTTTGTAGAGACAAGGTCTCACTATGTTTCCCAGACTGGTCTCGAACTCCTGGGCTCAAGCAATCCTCCCACCTCAGCCTCCGAAAGTGCTGGAATTACAGCCATAAGCAACCACGTCCAGCTATGTAGTTAATTATTTTTGACAAAGGTGCAAAGGCAATTCAGTAGAGAATGAACAGACTTTTCAAAAGACTTTTGACATATGGAATGGTTGGGTATCCATATGTCAAAAAAAGCTTTAATCTATATATACCCTAGATCATATATAGAAATTAACTCAAAATGGATAATTAGACACGTGTAAATGTAAAATTATAAAATTTCTAGAAGAAAACGTAAGAGAAAATCTTTGTGATCTTGGGTCAGGCAAAGATTTTTTAGATACAATAACCCAACATAATTCCTAAAGGAAAAACAATTGATAACTTGTACTCCATCAAAATGAAGACCTGTTCTTCAAAAGACACCGATAAGAGAAGAAAATATAAGCCAGAGACTGGAAAATAATACTTTTATAAATCACATATCTGACAGGGGACTTGGATCCAGTGTGAAGACATCTCAAAATTTAACAAGAAAACAAACAACCCAATTTAAGAAATGGGCAAAAGATTTGAATGGCTACTTCACGAAAGAAGATACAGTCATGTTCCTTATAATGACATTTTGGTCAATGACAGACTCCATACACGATGGTGGTCCCATAAGATTGTAATGCTCTGTTTTTATTGTATATTTTCCATGTTTAGATACACAAATCCTTAGCATTTTGTTATGACTGCCTACAGTATTGAGTAAAGTAACATGCTGTATGGGTTACAGCCTAGGAGCAATTTTCATAAAGCCTAGGTGGATAGTAGGTTATACCAGCTAGCTTTGTGTAAGTACACCCTATGAGGTCCACACAATAGTGCAATAATGCATTTCTTTTTTTTTTTTTTTTTTTGAGTTGGAGTCTCACTCTGTCGCCCAGACTGGAGTGCAGTGGCCACTCCCAGCCACCGCAGCCTCGACCTGCTGGGCTCCGGCGATCCTTCCGCCTTAGCCTTCCAAGTAGCCGGAATTACAGGCATGCGCTACCACGCTCGGCTGATTTTTTTATTTATTGTAGAGATGAGGTCTTGCTGCCCAGGTGGGTCTCAAACCCGCGGGCTCAGGCAATCCACTCACCTCAGCCTCCCAAAGGCGCGGGATTATAGGCTGAGCCACCGAGCCCGGCTGCAATGATGCATTTCTGAGAAGGAATCTTTGGTGCTAAATGATGCATGACTGTATATGAATGGCAAATAAATACATGCAATGATACTCAATGTCACTAATCACAAGGGAGTTGAAAATCAAAACTGTAACAAGATACTTCTATATTCCTGTTAGAAGGTGTACAATAAAAGACTGACCATACCAACTATTGGTGAAGATGTGAAGTAATTGGAGCACTCAGACATTGCCTGTAGAAATGTAAGATGGTACAACTTTGGAAACCAGGTGGGCAGTTTCTTAAACGGCTATGTTCTTAATCTTATCACAAGGACTAGCCATTGCACTCCTAGGTATTTATCCAAAAGAAATAAAAGCATATGCCCATTCAAAAGCTCGTACACACATGCTCATAGCAATTTTATTTGTAAAATACCCCAACTGGAAACAAGCAAATGTTTTTCAACATATGGATGGACAAACACACTGTGGCACATCCTTACCATGGAACACTACTTGGCAGTAAAAAGGAATGAACTATGGCTACACACAACATAGAGAAATCTTAAAATAAATCAAGTTGAGTGAAAGAAGTCAGACAAGAAAGAGTATGTTCCATTTATACTAAACTGTAGAAAAGTCAGACTAAATGTAGTGAAAGAAAGCAGATCAGTGTTAGGAGTGGAGAACAAGAAAGTGGGCGGAGGGAGAGAGAACAATGGGCACAATGTGAAATTGCACACGTGAAACATGTGAAGCTGGGAGATCACCATCCTAAGTGACTCCCAGAACTGACTCAGAAACAGAAAACCAAACACTGCATGTTCTCATGTGTGGGAGCTAAACTGTCACAAAGATGGAAATAATAGACACTGGGGACACCAATAAGGGGGAAGGTGAGGGAAGGGTACGGGTTCAGAAATTACCCGTACGGGGGCACAGTGTTCACTGTCTGGGGAATGGGCTACCTGAGACCCAATCCCCACCACTCCACAATATGTCCATGTGTCCAACATGCCTGTGTACCCCTGAATCCAATTTTTTAAAAAGTGCAGCTTGTTGTATGTCAATTACACCCCAGTAATGCTACTTTTACAGACATATTGCTAGAACCTTGATTCCTTCAGTTGCTCTCAAGACTGGTGGTGGTCCCCATGCCCGAGTCCGGCCTCTGACTTCAAGGAATCTTTCCTAGGTGACGTCCCTGCCTCGGTCACTCACAGCCCAGTAGCCCTGCCTTCCTGCTGCCCTTGTCCTCCTGGTGCAGGAGATATGGACGACTTTGAGCAACTAGTGAAAAAATGGCAAGGGAGAGAGTTTCTGAGAGCCGCGCGCGTTCCAAGCACGTTCCATGGGTGACTTTATTTCATCCTCACCGGGAGGTAGAAAGCCAAGCAACGATATCCCCCAAAGCAGGGACTGGAACATTTTCACGAAAAGAAATGTCAAGATGACACAATGCAAACTGAGAAACCCCACACAAATCCTGTGCACGACACGTGGCCCCGCTGCCTCTCCCGGGACCCAGGGGAACTGCGGGGAGCGCGCTGTCCAGGGCCGCCCCGACCCCGCGCCTGGCGCGCTCGGGTCCTAGGGAGGCCGGCACAGCTCCGCTTCCGTGAGGGCTTGGAAGCCCCCGCCCGAGGAGCTAACCATTTATGTCACACTGTGACAATTATTCTGCATAAAATTATCATTAAAAACCCTAATTTTTCAGCCTCCAACCCCGCTAGTGGCCTTTTAGCACTGCTCAGCGCCGGCGTCGCGGCCGTGATCACTGCGCTCATTACCTCGGCGTGGCGCCTCCCCCCTCGCGCTCGCAATCAGAGCTAATTAAACTCGGGCGGGGGCACGGGGGCGAGGGCCGGGGGAGGGTCCGGTACCGGCCCAAGGTGTGACGGCGCCCTGGGTTAGGGGTCCTGATTCTGGGTCCCAAGCAGGGCCAAGGTAGGGACCGGGGCGGACTCCGGACCGGGTCCGGGCACTGGCGGCCAAGGGCCGGTCCCAAATTCAGGGTCAGGTGTTCAGCGTCTGGGTCCGGAGGCCGGGACTGGGGCAGAGGCGGAGACCCGGTTTGGCGTCCGGGTGTGATCAGGAGCCGGGAGTGTCCGGGGACGGGGGTCGGGGGTGGCGGGAGCTCGGGGGCCGCGGTCCTTACCCGAGCGAGGCCGGCGTGCGGCAGAGGTGCAGGGGCGCCAGGCCCTCGGCGCTGAGCAGGTCGGGGTCGGCGCGGTGCTGCAGCAGCAGCCGGGCGCAGGACGTGTGGCCCCCGAGGCAGGCCTCGTGCAGAGCGCCGCGGCCGCCGGGGCTGGCGTCGGGGTCGGCGCCGCGGCCCAGCAGGTGTCGCACGCAGCCGGTGTGGCCGTGGGCCGCGGCGATGCACAGGGGCGTGGTGAGCTCACGCTTGTACTCCAGGGTCCAGAGGCCTGGGGGCGAGGGCGGTAAGGTGTAAGGCGGAGGCTGATAAAGTCGAAAGAGGAGGGGAAACTATCTCTTAGAAGTAGGTACCAGGTGGGCATGAGGGGAATTATATATGAGTATATAGATGGTCAGAGACACACAGAGACAGAACAGAGAGACATTGAGAAAGAGACAGATGGAGACAGAGAGAGAAAAGAGATAAAAAGGAGAGATTGAAAAGGCTAAAACCTGAGTGAGAGAGATGGGCTGTGGGATATTGAGAAACAACTATGGGGGGTGACTGGGAAATTAGGTCCATTAAAAGCTGTCCAAGCCAGGTGGACCGTAGGCAAATTTAAGCGAATTCATGTTTTCCAGGCTCTGAATTAGGGGCAGCTTGAGGGAGCAAAGTGGTCTATGGAATTTTACACAATCCAGCCCTCTCTTGGTTGAGCCCCAAACGTACCGCTTTATCATTAAGAGGAGACAACAGACAAAACAAACTGACCCCCACATCACCAAGGTTGCTCAAGAAAAGGACTCAGAGAAAGTTTAGCTCTCTTGGAAGTGGCTGAGTTTTAGAAGCGCACTTTGATGTGGCGGTCCACATTCAGCACAATTCTGGTTTGTTTCTTTGCACTTTTTAGGGTTGTGTGTGTGTGTGTGTGTGTGTGTGTGTGTCTGTGTGTATAGGGTTGCTCTTTCTTGAGGGATGAATGGAGCAGGTGTTATACATTTTACTTCTCTGAAAACTTTGGCACTTTCAAAAAGCCCATGGAAGGTTGTTAGCGGCCAGGAGCGCTGGTGGAAATGGAGGAAGCGGTCCCTGGTGAATACACATCAAGGGGCAGGATTTCACATGGCAGGAAGGCCTTCTGATAATGATGGAAGAATCGATACTGTGGCTGTAATGAGCTGCAGAGGAGATCCTTTTCACAGGCCACCTCCTTCCCGGGACCCATGCTGAGCAGTTTTGAAAGACCATTCATTAATTACCTACCTGCATGTGGTGCAGAGTTCCAGCCTGCTTTGGGTCCCAAAGGCCCAGCCTGGAGCGTGTTGCACATGCAGTGGGGGAGGTAGGGACCCGGTGTGGCATGACGGTTGGCCAGAGGCCCTGGGGACGTGAACCTGCTTGCGTTTGGACTGCCCTTCCCAGTGAAGACCAGTCTGATTTGGAGAAGGGAGGATGGATGTCGTCATTAATAATATAACAGTAACCTACATTTCCACAGGGGCCAACTTTTGGCTCTTTGATTTGGTTCATTTTCCTGAGATATGAAGTCTACTTGACTGTGTTCTCCAGGGCATGCTAAGTTCCCAGTCCAACCCCACCCTCCCCAGAGGCTCTGTTCATCCACCCTGGATTTCTGAGTCTTCTTATGGACTAATGGGAAGGGACTGTGGCTGGGTATCTAGCTCAACCATAGTGTGGGGCCTGCACCTGTCTCTAAGTCCTGGGAGATACTGAAGAGCTTCTGTCAGGCCTTCAAGAGAATCTAGCTTCTGAGGCAGCTCTCTCGGTCGGAAAGCCTGAATCACCTTCCTGTGATTTCTACCACCTGGTCCTGGTTCTGCCACCAGGGAGGACATGCATTAAGGGTTATCTTCATGTGGTACATCTCTGTAAACCTCAGCTCCCCCCATGCCAACGCTCTCCTTGGACTGTGAGCTGGATGGATTGGCATTTTATCCCAGCAGGGGCACCCGGTGCCTGGCCAATGTGAACCTGCTAGGTGTACTCAGGATGCTTCCTTCTCCATGGTCCCTTACAAGGAGGAGCTGGAATTGGTCACCAGGGGAGTCTCGATACAAGAGAGGGCAGAGCATATGGGGCTGCTGTTTTCAAACAGGGTCTGTCATTTCTGCTGCTGGACTTGCTGCAGGAGAGTCAGGGGACTGAGCCAAAAGAGCATGGAATCCAGGCAGCCCTGAGCACGATCCTCCCTCTCTTCCCAGCTGGCAAGGAGGCCTTGGGCTGGTCCTAATTGCCTAGGCTGCCATTTCTTCAGTACCAGCTTATATCCTTTCTCTGTGGGCATGCTCTAACTTCCTGTCATGCAGGTGTGCCATAGGAAGGCAGCAGAACTTAGGGGTGGGAAGATTGAGGAGGAAAAAAGGAGCCAGACTTTGGATCCAGAAGATGGGCTAACATTAATATCTATTTGAAACTGTGATATTTCAGCATGTGTCCAGGGCTGGGTAGCATGTGATTATTTTTAAAATGAACATCGATTGAGCATTTAAGCAGTTGGCATTTTTGGTCTGGGACAGATGAGGGAGAGGAGGCCCCAAAGGGCTGGGCTGGGAGGTGCAGCCCTGACTGGAACTGCCGGGAGTCTTTCTTATAGCCCCTGCCACTACACTGTGGTCAGGGACTACTTAGGCCTCTGACAGTGTTTCGGGCTATTCCCTTCTTCCCATGTGAGGTATAACAACTGTGTCGGTTCTTTGGAAGCAGACCGTCCGCATTCTTTGCCTGTGAGAACTCATGAGTCAGGGACATGGGACACTGGCTTTTGGCCCACTGACCTCAGATTCTCAATCCCCATGGTCTGGCAGAACTGCTATATTTTCCTACACATGAACCCTCTTGTAAATATGTTGAATCTGACCCCCTGGCGGATGGGGCGCCCAGTGCAGAGAACTGGCTAAGAAAGCCCCAGAGGCAGCCTGGTGGTCAGCAACTGTCTGTACATTCCAGGTGGGACGTCTTTCCACTTGGGAAGTCTGGTTGCCTGCCCAGCCCACAGTGACTACATTCAAACAGCAAGAGTACACCCAGACATATAAGATGTAAGGACCTCTGGTTTCTTTCCCTATTCTCAGGTTTCCCTAGATTCCAGGAGGACGATTTGCCAAGAGCCCTGTGGTCCTCCCTCTGTGGATGCAGGCTGTGTCCCAGTTACAGATTCATAGAAGGAACTTGCACAGAACTGGGCGCCAAGGGCCTACTCTGGGTGCAGTTGAAGGAGAGACTTTCCTCCTCAAGTGCCCACCTTCCTGCCTACCAAGTTCAGGTACGGGCAGATCAGAACTCAAACCAGTACTCCCCTTTAAAGACAAGAGGCATGTCCAGCATCATCAGATGGGCGTTCACGCCTTTCAGTTTGCTTTTCCAATTTGACCTTTCACATCCTATCATCTAAAACCTACATTTTTTTAAAAAGCAGGATTTATTGAGAGAACAGAAAAGCTCCCACAGTGGGAGGGGCCCTAAAATCTACATCTTAAAACTACTGCCGAGCAAACTTCATTTACAAATGTCCTTTCCTCGCGTATGTTAAACACAGTGCCCACATGCCCAGTCTATGTTCCGGGAGAGTGTTAGTAGCCCCTTAAATGTCACCAACTTTGCTTTAAAGGAGCAAGGGTACCTGACAGTCCAAACGTGGCTGGGGATTTCACCTGCCATTCCATCTCATCCTTATTGATCTCAAACACCACATTGACATCCTGGAAGAACTGGTCCATGAGGGGCTTAAGATGCTCTAGGTCTCCTGTGACCAAGGCAGCGTGGTACTCAAGCACTGGGGACTCTGCTCTAACTTGAGGCTCTTTCTCCATCTTCTGAAAGATTTGAAGTTTTCCTCTCACTGGCTCTGGCCGTCTCTCCATTGCAATGTAGAACTTCTCAGAGAAGTTCTTCAGGAATGAGAAGATGGTCTTATGGAGTGTGGGCTATTTCTATTGTTGTTACTCAATTGTCATCCAGTTGGGGCTCGATGGGTGTATTTATAACTCCTGTGGGCTCTGATGTGACAATGGTTACTTGATATGACCAGGGTCATGTGACCACTGGGAAGCTGCTGTGCTCAACCACCCCCTTGTGATTATATAGATGCTAACTTCAGAGACAGACACATCTGTTTATGTCCAAAGCAGCTCTCCCACACATTGAGGGCAGACTCCCAGCACACACCTTTAACTGTGATGGGCTCTTCTCTTTAACTTGCCATTTTTCCGGGCAGGTCACTCCCCAGCCTTAAATAGCATCGAATTTACCTGTTTGTGTAGATGAAGTGACTAAATTATAAATATGACTTTAATGACCAAAATACTTAGCAAATAAGTCATATCCTCTCAGGATTAAAAAAAGTACCATATTTAGAATCTGGAAATGAAAGTCTTAGACTCAGAGGAAAGAAACAAACATGACACACCAGAGGTGTATCAATTGCTTTTTGCGTGTTATATTTGCTCCTAACAACAGCCAAGTGAAGGAAGTGGCATGGTCAAGACTGCTCAGCTAGTTAGTGGCTGAACTGTGCCTGGAACCCGTGTGCATCTGTCTCAGAATCCGTTCTCTGCCCACCACATCACGCTGCCCAGATTCCAGTGGCATCAGGTAGGACCTGTTTATAACTGGGCCAACACTATCCAGAGCCACTTTCCGGAGAGGGCTCTTTGCTGCCCAGAATTTAGTCGTTCCCTCAGGGAAGGTGGTGCCAGGTTAGTGGGACCTACTCTGAGAATGACAGAGCTGAAAGGGTGTCTGTCCACTCTTACTAGTTGGTGTCCTCCACCCTCAGTTTTTGTATGCCCTGGGTGCTATGGATGTTTCTACATTTATAATTGGTTGGAAAAAATCAAAAGAAAAAGATTTCATAATGTGAAAGTTGTAAGAATTCAAATGTCAGTGTCTATAAATAAATTTATTGGAACCCCACCATGCTCATTCATTTATGTATTGTTGCTTTTGAACTTATAATGGCAGAGTTGAGTAGTTGTGACAGTGACCGCATGACCCACAAAGCCAGAAATGTTTATCATCCAGTCCTTTACAGAAAAAATCAGCTCCAGGTCTAGAAGTGAAGAAACTTAGCCACTGTGAATTCTTATTAATACTTCTTATTAGTAAGTAATTTCTATCATTAGTATGTAGAATAGTTGAGACTTCTCTTTCCTGCTTTGAAGTGTGTCTTTTTGTCTTTTGTCCCTCCACATTCTCTGTGACCCTGACCAATGATAGGTAGATGCGTGTTTTGAGGGCTGGGACCCCCATGAGAATATGTGAGGGGGACCCACTGAGATGCTGCAAATGACTACGTTCTGCATGAGTGTCCCTGGCAGGGAGGCTTCATAGGATAGAAGAGGATTCCCAAAGGCACCATCTGGGGCCCTGGTGTCTCGTGAGTTTCTTCCACTGATTGAGGATGGATCCCCAAATGTGCATGCCTTGCTGAAGATGAGAAATGCCATGATTTTTTTTAAAAGGATGCTAACAGTTCTTTATTAGTAACTTATTAGTTATTTACTAGATTTTAGTCCAGGGCTTTATTTTATTATCTAAAGAATTAAGTAAGCTCTTTTTTTCTTGTAACATAAATAATATAAAATTCCTCCCTCCCTTTTATAATTCTTGTTTCCCCCTGCACCAGGAAGTTGGAATGGGCCAATGAGTTTGGGCTGCAGCAGGAATCTTCAACCCCTGGGCCACAGACTGGTACATGTCCATGACCTGTTAGGAACCAAGCTGCACAGGAGGAGGTGAGCAGCAGGTAAGTGAAGCTCCGTTTTCTGTCAGATCAACTGTGGCATTAGATTCTCTTAGGAGCATGAACCCTATTGTGAACTGTGCATGTGAGGGCTCTAGGCTGCGTGCTCCTTATGAGAATCTAATGCCTGATGATTCCCTACCCACCAACCTCCTACCACCCTGTTTGTGGAAAAAATGTCTTCCACAAAACCAGTCCCTGATGCCAAAAAGGTTGGGGACTGCTGGACTATAAGACCCTTTGGCTTGTGCACGTGGGTTGTATTACAATAACAATTATGTGAGCAGAGACCAGAGGGAGGCAAAAGGGTTGGAGAACTTTGCCTGGATAGGCAGAGGGAAGGGTATGGAGCATGTACTCCAGAGGGCTAAACAGATGCTCACCCAGAGCGATGGGAATAACAGTAGCCACCGTTTAGTCACTGCTGGCATTAGGACTGGGAACCCATGGAGTCCTGTCCCTACATGGCATTACAGTCAAAGAGCAGCATAGAAACAACAGTTAAAAAAACAAAAAAGTAAAGTCAAGGGATAGAGTTCATTGGGGCAGTACATCCTTGGTCACAGTTGAACTTCTTAAGCCTCATCTTATCCCGTGTCCTCCTCTCTCGGTCTTCCCTGCACACAAAGGCTGCCCCTGTGACTGTCCCCTTCTCTCTCTAAGCTCTTCCAGAACTGTCAGCATCCTGCCTGAGTAGGCTGTTTGTGTTGGCTCTTCATTTTGAGGAGTAATTTCGCCTCTGGATTGCCCCTGATACCAGGATTTTCTACAACTAAGGGGAGTTCAGCAGAGGAAGATCTTTTTGATCTTCCTTAGAAGGAGGTGCAGCAAAGGGTGGCAATCACATGCATTGATAACTAAATAGAGATATGTTTTGACTCTTGATGTATACCTGGGTTACAGACATATGGGGGGGAGCCCAAAACCCCTGGAATTTATTTATGAAAGATTGTATATTTATTCTTACATGTTTAAACTTCAGTCACCTTCAAAGTACTCTCTGTTTGATACACCTATCGAGATGCTTTTCCCACTGCTCAAAACAGTTTTTGAACTCCTCAATATTGATGCCTTTTAGTGCTTCTGCTGCTTTTTGTTTCACTTCTTCCACATGAGCAAAATGTTTTCCTTTTAGGACTTTTTTCATCTGGGGAAACAAAAAAAGTCGCTCGGGGTGAGATCAGGTGAATGAGGAGGGTGGGACATGGGGATCATTCTGTTTTTGGTCCCAAACTGCTGAACACTCAGCACAGTGTGGGCAGGTGTGCTTGTACATCATGCATCATTAAAAGGGCAAACACACTAAAAGAATCTAAAAAAAAAATTCACTGAAGCTGAATGCAGCCTCTCACAACAATGCTAGCTGGTACACTGAAGTTGATGGTTTCCAAGAACATTACCTAATAGGGGAAGCCTGTATAACAAGGGGCCTGTCCTCCAAAAAATAATTTCATTTTTTTAGGGTCCCCTCTTGTATGTGTATGTGCACAGGCTGACACAAGGCCTGGAGGTTTCCTCCAAATGGTAAAACCCCCATCTCTTCTTCAGAGGAGGACTATAGGGGTCACTGGATGGGGAGGGACAGGTCTGGCCATCTGTGATGTCTTCCTGCAGGCAGATAAGGGGGGTGGCTGAGGCATGAAAGATGAAGGGCTCTCATTGGTGAGGGGCAGCCATGGCTGGGGTGCAGGGTGACTTGGTTAGGATCTGAGCTGGTAGTCTTGGGGACTGTGGGTTTATCTTCTTAGTGGTTGTCTGCCACCTGGGTTGAGGCTTGGTTCTGAGGCTGTAGAAAGGCCTGCTGAGCTTAGCTCTGGTGGGGCGTGCTGCTTCCTGGGCTCCCACTGTGAGTGGCTTTATGTCAGATGTACCCCTGCAGGTGGGTATCCTTGGTGCAGATGAGAAAACCAGGACTCAGAGATTCAGGTAATCTTTTCAATCCTGACATGATTAATGTCCAAGCACCTGACTGAGTACGAGGGCATCTTACCTTGTCCCTCATCTCTGCCGTTTGGACATGCCACACCTTAGCACAGGGATCTGCAATCCTCTGACCATGTCTTGATCTCCTGGGCCTCCAAATGTCTGTTTATGCTGTCTCTTCTGCCTAGATTTCTTATTTTTCCCTCCTCACCAGGCTAGCTACACTCATCCTCCAATCCTCAGCTTGGCCTCTATTAACCTCCAAGACTGGTCCTGATGTCTATCTTCACGCCCTGACCATGCATGGCACTGGGCACTCTGCTATTACTGCTGGTTTCTTGTCTGTGCCCCTCTTGACCATGAGTTTCATGGGGCGTAAAGGCTGCTGCTTCATCTTCAGGGTATGGCCGGGCTCGGTGGCTCAGCCTGTAATTCCAGCACTTTGGGAGGCCGAGGTGAGTGGATTGCCTGAGCCTGCGGGTTCAAGACCAGCCCCGGGGCAACTGGGCAAGACCTTGTCTCTACAATAAAATAAAAAAACTTAACCAGTCATGGTAGCATGCACCTGTAGTTCCGGCTACTTGGAAGGCTGAGGTGGAAGGATTGCTGGAGCCCAGCAGGACAACGCTGGGGTGGCTGTGAGCGTGCCACTGTACTCCAGCCTGGGCAATGGAGTGAGACTCCAACTCAAAAAAAAAAAAAAGTCTTCAGGATGCTCTCTGTGCCCAGAATAGTGTTCCACACATTGAAGGTCTTCAGTGCAAATGATTGGAAAGAATGAACGGATTGAGCTCTTTGAAATTTACATTTACCATATAAAATTTCTCAGTGTTTTTTTTCTCTTATTCTTGACCATCTGCTATCTTTTGCCCTTAGGGAAGAACACTGTAGTAACCTGGATGCTCGGTTGATCTAGGGCAGATCTCAGGTGCCCAGAGTGGGGTTCTACCTCAGATCTGCGAGCTTCACAGCACAGCTCATTCTTTCTACATGGAGCGATCCTCACCAGACTTCATATGCCTTGCAAGGACTCTTTAAAGTCTTGTTTTATATATTTTAAAGTTTATCTTTATCCACACATCAATAGCAAAAGTAGCATCAAGATCATCAATAAGACAGCAGAATCTTTTTAAAGGGCCTACTGTGTGCCTAGGACACTGGGTGTGGTAGGAAAGGCAGCAGTAATGAACATATAGACCATGTTTGCAAGGGACTTACAGCCATCATCGGAAGTAACACGCATTTGCACCCACGATGGAGTCGGTTTCCCTTTTCAAATGTATGCCAGGTTAAAATTATGAGCTTCTGTTTCATTTCCTCTTCTCCTTTCATTTAAATTTTTCGTAATTGCTTTATTCATTTTTATAGCAATACTAAGCTCTTCGGATATTTCATTTCTCTTAAGCATTTTGCCATCTTTTATTTTTCTCAGACTGATTGTAATTAGATGAATTTCTGAAGGACTTACTCATGTACAACTATAATATGATCCAACTTGAGCTTGTGTTTTGCTTTAAACTAGATAATTTTTTTGTACCTGTGTTGCAATTTGTCATTGGTTATTTTTAAAAGGGGTGGGACACTGGAGGTAAGTCCAGGGATAAAAGCCATTTCACACTGCACTCTATGCTAAATTTAGCTTTCCAATGTTATTTGCCAACAGCTCCCTAAATATCCAATTTCAGTAGGTAGGGCATAGTAGTTAAGAAATAGACTTGTTTTTTTGGTAAGAGCTTTAAAAATAGCTCATGGTAGACAGCATTAGTTCTACCATGTAAATAGGACATGTAAATTACTCCACGAGCATGGTAGAAAGCTGTCTTTCTTTTTAAAAAAAGAAAAAATTAGCCATATTGTTGACTATTAAATTAAAATAAACAAACCTAAAAACCAACCTATTTATTCATTCAATAAGCATTTAAGTAATCTTTATTATGTTTTAGGGTATAAGGTTTTGGGGATTCAGAGGCAAAAAATACAATACCCCTGCCTACAAGGATCACACAGGAAAAAGCAATGATCAGAGGACCCCAACAGATAGGAGTTCCTTAGTCTTCTTTCTCACCAGCTGAATGATGTCTTCTAGTTATGTGAATAATACTGTTTTCTGGCCCAGTGCTCTTGGTTGGGTTTCTCCTTGCCTGTTGGTTGCAAACCAATTCTTGTTCTTATTATTTCATTTTTATCCTCTTCACTCTTGTCATCTTAGTCAAAGCCACCCCTTAAGATGCAACTCAAGTCTTATCTTCTCTGTCAACTTCACTACATATAGAAAGTCAACTTTTTTCAGGAGTGAATTTGTGTATGAAGTTGCTGAAAAACTGTCAAAATCTTTGAGGAATTTTGATAACACAAAAGGACCAGAAGACTGGAGTTTTAGTTTTCAAATGGCAAAAGAATTTGGATTCTTCAGATTCATGAGCTCAACATTAGTTATAGGTGATATCCCTAAATGGATTATTAAAAAGATGGTTTGCAAATACTTAGAAAAGGGAATGGGGTCACTTGGAACTCTTTGAATCACTAGGAACAAATAAGGGTGGACTTGAATAATTTTCTTTTGTGACATGGATATTAACTAATATGCAAAGGGGATGTATGTATACCGGGGTACCAAAAAATTGTATACACATTTTAAGAGATGTTATCTATGTGTGGTCTGACAGTTAGATTTGCAAACTTGCCACCGTGTACTTATGTTGGAAGCACTGTATAAACAACTCAATAAGGTTTTATAACCTTGGACTATCAGTGCCTCACAGCTGTATTTGTGTTGATGTATGGCAGTGTCTTGTTGAGTGGCATTCATTGTTGTTGTTGCATTTTTTAGTGTGCCATCATGAGAATGTCAGAGCTTGAATTAGAGCAACAAACAAACATTAAAATCTGAGTTAAACTTGGTAAGAGTGGAAGTGAAATCAGGTTAGTCCAAGTTTATGGGGATAATACCATAAAGAAAATGGTAGTGCACAAATGGAGTAAATGTTTTTCTGAGCTGAGAGAGAGTGTCACTGATGAAGAGAGGTCAGGACAGCCAGTAATGAGCAGAACTGATGAAAACATTGCAAAAATTCATTGACTTGTGCATTAAGATCATTGACTGACTGTGAGAAGCACAGCAGACCAAATAAACATAGATAGAGAAACAGTTAGGATAATCTTAATGGAAAATCTTGGGAGGAGAAAGGTGTGTGCAGAAATGGTCCTGAAGGAGCTCTTGCATCACTACAATGCACCAGCTCACACAGCACTGTCTGTGAGGGAGTTTTCAACTAGTAAACAAATAACTGTATTGGAACACTCTCCCTACTCACCTGATCTGGCTTCCAATGACTTTTTTCTTTACCTGAAGATAAAGAAAATATTGAAAGAATGGCATTTTGATGACATTCATGACATCAAGGGTAGTATGATGACAGCTCTGAGGGCCATTACAGAAAGAGTCCCAAAATTGTTTTGATGGGTGGACTAGGTACTGGCATCAGCTTAGCTGATCAACATAGCTTCCCAAGGGGAGTACTTTGAAGGTGACCATAGTATATTCAGCAATGAGATATGTAGCACTTCTTCTAGGATGAGTTCATGAACTCATCCTTTTAGTTCCTTTTAGTTTACCCTAATCAGAAGTGTCTGGATGCTGATGGTAACCACTTTGAGCACCTCTTATAACTGCAGAAGTCAAATGTGACTTGTGTTCATCTTTTTTATTGCATATGTTGAGTATTACAATTTTTTTTTTGAGTCAGAGTTTTATTGTGTCACCCAGGTTGAAGTGTAGTGGCACACTCACGGTCACCACAGCCTCGATCTGCTGTTCTCAGACGATCCTTCTGCCTCAGCCTTTCAAGAAGGTGGAACCACAGGCATGTGCCACCATACCAGCTGACTTTTTGATTTGTTGTAGAGATGAGGTCTCTCCGTGTTGCTTAGTCTGGCCTCGAATCCCTGAGCTCAGGCAATCCTCTCGCCTCCACCTCCCGAAGTGCCGGGATTATAGGTGTGAGCCACCGTGCCTGGCTGAGTATTGCAATTTTAATACAGCTTTTCCTTTCTTAAGATGTATATACATTTTTTTTTGGCACCCTCTGTAATTCAACCTGCAATGAAAGGTTTTATGAAAACATCTGGGAGAAGATGGAAACAATGTGGGTCTTTCTTTAGGAAAATCTGGCTTAATAACTCAAACTGGAGAAATATGTGATGCCTGTAAAGCAGTGGCTGCAAAATGAATCACTTAAAAAAAATCTGTTTCCATGGATCCCAGCCTGAGAGTGTATGGCCTAATAGGTTGGGGATGCAGCCTGGGCATCAGGGTTGTTAGAAACTCCCCCGGTGCCACTAATAGTCAGCCAAGGTTGAGAACCGCTGCTCTAAAAGGAAGCTATGGAATTTGTCCAGTCCCATCTTGTACAATATATGGGTGATTTGAACGAACATGTGGGAGGGTGGGTATCAAATGGGTGGCATGGATTCCCAAAGACCTCAACGAGCCAGATCAAAGGGCTGCTTCAATCAATGCCCCAAACCAACATTACAACACTAGGCACATAGTATCCCACTGTCGTTGCAGATTATGTGGCTTAAACTGCTACTCACTGCTGTGGGTTTTCCCGCTTTGGTTTCTTTTTCTAGTTTTTAAGTTCGAAAGCTGTTGGCTAAATGGGCACATTGATATTTATACCTAAATTTAAGTGGCATAAATGCATCAAGTTATTTGACATTATTTTAAAACATTTTAAGTGTGTCTGTACAGTGAGAATAACTTGTGTCCGATGTCAGTTTAGGTTTCCTTACCCACTGGGACCCTTGGCTCTGTAGAACCTAGAGTCCTCCCTAGAATTCCTGAGAGCACCTGTGCTTTGCCTCTTGGTGTTTCCCTTGACTTTTCTATTTGCTTTGACTGTCTATATTTTACCCTGCCCCCATATTGGCACACACAATTAGCTCTTTTGATTTTTCTCTGTTGGTTTGCTTGTTTTCAAGCTAGCCCACTAACTACATTACTTAGTATGTTTGGCAATTACACTGAAGATGTGAAGGGGGTCTATCACAGTTTATACAGCCTTATTACACTTTTCTCCTCTACCTCTATGTCCTTTCTCTCTGGTGTGACCATGAAAATCCTCCCCTTTTCCTTTTCAGTGTGGTTCCGGGCATTCTCAGGCCCTATTAGGTTTCAGATTCTGCTCCAGGACACTGGTCAAGGAAATGCTTCTGAAAGAAGGATTCTGGTTACTATAATTTCCTCCAATTCAGTACATTGAATATTTTTAGTTTTTCAGATGAACTATCAAATGGTATCTATTTGATGGAGGAACCTCATTTGTATGGGGGGATCATGGCAGAACACTACACAAATGTAGTTGTGGTGGACTTTTATTGCAGAATGTTGAGTCAATTTAGTAAAAGGAAGACAAAAATCCAAGCAAGAGAGGATGCTCAGCTTTTGTCTAGCTGACTGAGTGAATAAGTAAATTTCTCCAAGACTAGCCAGGTAGTCAACTGGAGATAGCTATAATTTTGCAACTAATATTTTTTGGAACTTAAATAATAAGCTTAAAGTTTTATCCACAGTTCAAAAACTAGTTCTTCATAACTGAGTCCTGTTATATATGTAGCTCATGAGAGGGAGTTTTTGCCCCTGGATCAAATAAGATGAAAAAGGTAAAATTCACTTTGAACTTATAATGAGATCTCCATATGGTAGTTTGAATGGTAATTATTTTCACATGATATTGGGATCTTTGCTTCCTACCACTGAGTTGATAAATGATTTTATTTTCCTCAGAAACCTCCGAGAATTAATTTTATCGATACTCCATGGAATAATCTGATTGAGGCTGAGATGTATTTCTGATGGGCTTTATTGTGCGTCTAGGCTCTTTCTCCATGGCTGCAGCTTTTCATGCTTTGAGGCCAAGAGGTAGAGTTTTTGAAGCCACAGGATGCTTCTACCATTCTCTCATGTTGCTGGGGAAGGACAAACATTTCGATTTTTTTCTAGGTCCTTGGCAAATGTCTGGCTTCCTTCTGGGGTTAAGTGTACAAGTAAATTGACAAACCAGGGCAGGAAGTCACTGTGGGCATCATGAAATTATGTGCTCTCTTTTTTTCTTTTTTGAGATGAGGTCTTGCTCTATTGTCCAGACTGGAGTGCAGTGGTACAATTGTATCTCACTGTAGCCTCAATGGATCCTCTTACCTCAGTGTCCCAAAGTTCTAGGACTGTAGGTGTGCATTATCACTCTTGGCTAATTAAAAAAAAAAAGATGTGGGGTACAATTCAGGGTTAGGTATACAAATGTTTGCCTAATTTTTCTATTTTTATTTTTGGAGAGATGGGGTCTTGCTATGTTGCCCAGGCTGGTCTCAAACTCCTGAGCTCAAGTGATCCTATTGCCTCTACCTCCCAAAGTGCTGGGATTACAGGCATGAACCCCATGCCCGACCTACTTTTTCTTAAGTACACCAAATATGTTGTTGACCTGGTCAATTTTGAACTTCCCAGATGAAGTTTCTGTAGATGGCCATGTACTAAATACATTTGGACTCTAGGTTAATAACATCATTGGGCACAGAGGCTCACACCTGTAATCCCAGGACTTTGGGAAGTGGAGGCGAGAGGATTGCCCAAGCCCAGGGTTTTGAGAGCAGCCTGGGCAACTTGATGAGACCTCGTCTCTGCAATAAATAAAAAAATTTAGCTGGGCATGGTGGCATGTGCCTGTAGTTCCAGCTACTTAGAGGGCTGAGGCGGAAGGATCACCTAAGCCCAGCAGGTCAAGGCTGTGAGTATGCCACTACACTCCAGCCTGGGCGACAGAATGAGACTCCGATTCAAACCTCCCCCAAAAAACAAAACCTCCCAACCCTCTAGAACACCAAAAAACAAAACAGTCCTAGCCCCAGGTCTTACACTAGATTTACTCCCCTTTTTTGGGTCCTTATTCTCCCTATTTAATTTCTAAAGACTATCTTTCCTTTACTCCTCCCTACTCCTTTCAATTAAAAAAAATTATTATTACTTAAAAAAATAAGCTGGGCAGGTGCGCTTTTAAGAATTCCAGGATACATTCACCCACCTACCAGATTTAGTCACACAGACATTAATATAAAAAATGTTAAAGTATCTTAACCTCCTCTCCGACTAACAATGTTAGCGCAGCACACCTCATTTAACAAAACATTAAAACATTTTACTTCCTCAGATCAAGTGTATCTATTAATAATGACTTAAATTGTTTGTACTGATTTCACATTATTAAGAAATCTCATTCCCATCATGTGGAAGAACACAATAAGGGGGGAAAACCATCTCTCTAACTTATTTTCCCGTCATTGCTACCAAACCCAGTGCAGATAATGCAAAACAACAAAGTCACTTCTCATTATTAATGTGATCTTATCCAAAGGTCAAGTGCTGCTTTCCTTGACAGCCCAGGAGGGCTTTTTTTGGAAGCCCGGAAACAAAGGTGCCCTTGAACGCTGTGTATCTGCTGTGGTTGAGTGTAAAGCCCTATCCTCAGCATGCACAACCATGAGTAAATAGCCCTGGAAGGACGTTCAGAGACTCTGGGGACATTGCTAGAAAGCATATCATTGACACTCTCCCTGATAAAGGTGATGAAGTTTCTTTACAACTGTCATGGGGGTTTAATTACATGATAAAATTGCAGCTCCTGCCTCTTGAGACAAATTGCATGTTCAGACTGATTGTTTTTTATGAATCTCACACAGGGAGCAAAATACTTCTCTCTTGACGTTAGTTTGGTTTGATTGTTATGTTCTATGATCCTTTATATCCCTTCCAGAAATGAGAAGTTTACTGATCCTGCAGTTGAGAAGGGCAGTCTCCTGGTAGACAGTTTTGGTCTCTTTGTGATGCTGCATAGAGCAAAGTGAGGCCAGTTTTGTCGAATGGAACTAAAGCAAGTTTGTTGGACTTATTCTATTTTTTTTGGGGGGGGATTCAAACTTTAAACTTCCAACAGGAAAGAAACATTATAAAGTATATAAATGGCCACTAAACATACTCATGATGTCCAATTTTACTCACAAAATGCAAGTTAAAATAGTGAGATAGTTTTTGCCTTTTGTGAATGATTTTTTTAAAAAAAACAAGTTTTGGAAGAGTTTAGTGATGCTGATACTCTCGTAGTTTGTAGGTGGGAGGATAATTTTCTATTCAGTTTGGAGATATTTTATGTTGAGTTTACACATACAGAACATTTTTTCAGGTACTAGAAATATACAGAGATAAAGAGTAGAACTCCTTGCCTTGAAGGAGTGTTAAACTTAATGAAAGAGACAGACATAGCAACCATTGACCAGCAAGTGGAATTCAATCACTGCTCTATAGAGGCACAGGTATTATGAGGATGCATCAAATAAGGAATCAGAGTGGCAGGGGGTAGGGACAGGACAGGCTTCCTATGGCATCTGAACAAAGCAGGGAGGGAGGTATTAGATAAGAGAGGTGCATTTCTCCCCCCATAGTGCCTTTTTCCTTCTCTTGATCTGTTGCTGGGGCAAGTTGTATCCTAATATTTTGGGGTTAGCAAGAGGTAGGCATCACCTAGCCACAGTGCTATGGTGCATGGGACAAGGGCACAGTCAGGAAGGCAGGTGTTCTGAAAACTAGGCAGCAATTTGATGATGTGAAAGGGTCAGGCAGAGGGGCATCTGGGGAGGAAATAAACCAGTTACAGATCTCAGGCCTGAGGTATAGAGCTGATGTGAGGAGGCGGTTCTGTACCCTTTGGTGGACAAAGGGATGTGCCACCCAAACTCTACCTTTAGGGAGGACTTGCCATCCCAGCTGTCAGTTCCTTCAGGGTTTGTCGCAGCCACTGAGAGCTGCTTTACCTAAGAGCACTCTTTCCCATGTGGCCAGATCCAAAGATGGACCCAGGTGCAGCTAGAGAGGTCCTGCCATTTTGACCCTAAGTGGGAAAACTGTGACAGGTCGTATCAGCTCCAAATCTGCCCTTGGGGTTGGTCAAGGCATGGTCGGGCCAATTGGGCATTCTAGATGTTGATCCCAGGTCTTATCCTGCAAGGCAAACTCCATTCAGCGTCCCATCCAACTGTGAATCCCTAAGCTCATGAGCTACCTAGAAGGATGGGTGGGTGCATTGTCTGCACACATGAAGACAGAAGTAGCAGAGGAGGTTATGCAAAGGCCAGGAAGGGGTCAGGAATTGAGATGTTGTTGAGGTGTGGTTTGTCAGCCACCTTGTTTTTTTTTTTTTGGTTCTAATTTGGAAAAAATAAGATGAAAAAAAAAAGACATAATTGGCTGGGCTCAATGGCTCAGCCTAGAATCCCAGCACTTTAGGAGGCCAGGATGAGTGGATTGCATGAGTCCATAGGTTCAAGACCAGAGTCTGGGCAACTTTGTGAGACCTTGTTTCTACAATAAATAAAAAATTAGCCGGGCATGGTATCATGTGCCTGTAGTTCCAGTTACTTGGAAGGCTGAGGTGGATGGATTGCCAGAGCCCAGCAGGTTGGCACTGGGTGGCTGTGAGTGTGTCACAGCACTCCAGCCTGGGTGACGGAGTGAGACTCCAATTCAAAAAAAAAAAAAAAAAAGAGACATAATTACTTCTTCCTGAATCACACACTTGGATGTTATTTTAATATGTCAAATTGCTATAAACATGTCTAAATGCTTACTGTCAATTTCAGAGCCAAATGCTTTCCTGAGTGACACCTGCCTCCCACTATACTCGGAGCAACCCTGTGACTGATCAGAGTCACCAGGTAGGTGGAAGGACACTGTGAAAGAATGGTGGGGCTAGGTTACCTTAAGGTACATCTTTAGGTTCTCAAATGCCTGCTATAAAATTTGAACTGTATGCTGTTAGGGGTCACCCAACTTTTTCCGTGAAGTGCCAGTCAGTAAAATATTTTAGGTTTTACAGGTCATATGGTCTTTGTGGCAACTACTCAACTATGTCACTGTTGCATGGAAGCAACCTAGATAATACATAAATAAAGGAGCATTACTGTGTTCTAGTAAAACTTTTTTCATAAAAACAGGCAGCCAGCTCACGGACCATAGTATGTCAACCTTTACTGTAGGCAGCAGAGAACCATTGCAGGTTTGTGGGAAGGAGAATTATACGACTTGCCTCCAGATATCAAACTCAGGGCAACTTCCTTTCTGCATGCTTTTCACCCCTTCACTCCAGTGAAACCTCCCTTTAGTCTCAAGGCAAACTTAACAACAGTAAATGAGTTTTCGGGTATCCAGGCATATGTTTGACTTCTTTCTTTCAAGTCTGCCCTGCTTCAGGTTGGCTAAACTTGAATCTGTAAATTTATGTCTTTCACCTCCAATTTTGGGAAATGTTTGGTTGTTATTATTTTTTTTTTGTCCTGTTATCTTTGTTGGACTCCAGTTGAATATGTTAAACCTTTTATGTTGTGCTACAGTCCTTGTTCACTTTCTCTTCCATCATTTTACTTTCTGTTCTTCAGATTGGATGCTTTCTATTGCTCTGTTGACCTGTTTTCAAATTTGCTGCCTCTTTCATCTGTCATCGTCCATCTGCTGTTAAGTCCATTTTTGACTAAAACAAGACCAGCCTTAGCTTGAATGGGAGGTGGGGAAATGCAGTTCTTTTTCGGGAGGGCCCACTGTATTGCCATAGAGATTCTGTTAGTCAAGCAGGAGTGGGGGCAGTGAGTGGACAGCTGGCAGTGTCTCCTGGCACCAATCTTTTTGCCCTTCTCCTTCTTACCTAGGTAAGAATTTTCTTTTTCTTTCTTTTTTTCCAAATTAAGACTATCTCTTTCCTTTGCTGTTCTTCACTGCCTTTCCAAATAACTGTAAACACCTATGTCCAGAATTTGTGGCCTCACATAAAATACAGTCCCAACTTCTTTGCTTGGGTTTTCCTTTCCCCTCTGATTCCTGTACCCGAAGTTCCAGCTGGGGCCAACTTCCCTGTCTCACATGCCATGCCTTTGTGTGCTGTACATTGGCTGCTTGGCTTCCTTTATCTGAGTTCCTGTCCTTTCAATCATAGCCTCTCAAGAACATTTTCATCTTTCCAGTCAACCCAGGGGACTTCATTATATTCTTCATATGCCATTTGGTCCATAATACTTATTATATACCCACTATGTGGCCGGATATGGCAGATATGACAAACCTAGTCCATGTTTTTTGTCCAAGGGCGGAAGTTGGTATTAGAAAACAGTGGGAAATCGGATTGGGAAGGTAGAACCAGACTGTCGAGAGTGTGTCTGTTATTTCCAATTAGTTTCTTCAGAATGTTTATTTTGCAAGTAGAGTGTTCCATGGCAGGAAACTGTTGGCATCTTGGAAAGGTGGAAAAACCTCTTTGCTATTATTCTCACTTCTTTTTTCTTTCAGAACTCTCCAGTATGCTTGGGAGTGATGCTAATAGAAGTATGTCATCAGCATACATTATTTCTTTATTAGCCTGTTTCTCAATTTTGATTCTGAAAATATCCTGATTTAGTCTAATTGCAATTTCACTGTGTTCCACAGGCAGTTACGGTTCATACCCGGGGGAGCTGAGATATGACCCTGTAGGATTTTTCTTCCTGCCCAAATGCCTTTGAAGCTGGACCATTAGCTCTAAGGCATGCATCTCATCTCATCACAGTGTGAATCAACCTGCTTCTGGGAAAAAGAAGAGCCTAGGGTGTGTGTCTTGTAGAAAGCAAAGAAATATTTTAATTCTAGGTGGTGGGAGATATTTTTCTATATCTAAAATGAGGGCTGCTGCAATAGCCATTTTATTCCTAAATAATTTAACTATATTCAAAGATAATCTGATGTTATTGTAGGAAAGTGTATTTCTAATAAATTCCACTTGATCTGGGTGAATCAATTCAGGCAGCACATAATTGAGTCTGTTAGCAAGGACTTTAGCAAGAATTTTGCAATCAGCGTTAATTAAGAAGATGGGACAATAATTTGTGCATAATTCCGGATCTTTTCCTGGCTTGTGAATCAAAGTAATAAGAGCAATGCTCAGGCTGGTGGTGGGATAGTGTCATTAGGTGCTGATTTATAAGTACTTAGAAAGGTTTAATTTCATTTTGCTTCGAGCAGGGTCTCCCTGCCCCCACATTCTCTGGCAGGGTGAGCAGCCAAGGTGGCATCTCCTTTTTCCTTCCCTGTCATGGGTGACCTCTTGCTTCCCATTTCTGTTTTTATTCTCCAATTGAGCACCCCACTCTCTGTCTATTTTTTAAACTGTTTTTGCTAAATTATTTGAAGCAGCAACTCCAGCCTATTGATAGTGTGTGTGAGTGTGTGTCTGTGTGTGCATATGTGTATAAATGTGTGTGTGTATGTACACATGCATGCGTATGCATAATGTCAAGTCAAAGGGTTGTACACAGCTTCAATGGAGACATTTTTTCCCTGGATTTTCCTGCAAGATGTCTCTGGGTGGATAGGCAGCTAGAGCCCTTGACTATAAGTCAGGAAATATAACCTGGTTTGTACTCTGCTCCTAACAGGTTGTTGAGCAATGAGTAAACACATGTGAGCCTCAGCATTCCCGTCTATAAAATGCAACCATGGGATGAACTATTGGTATCAGGAAGCATAGGGAAGAGCATTGGATTTATATTGACTATTGACTGTGACACCTCAGATGTGTAATGCAAGTTCTCTGAGCCTTATTCTCCTCAACTGAAAAAGTGGGAAAGGTAATAGCCCTTGGGAAATGCATAGGGAAGATAAAGTCTTTGTTGTGTTGTTGATTTCTCTGTCTTCCTGTAGGGCCCATTTCAATGCTTTCATGATCTGATTTGGGGACTCATTCTTCCTAAGCTTTGAACCAAGCTGCTGTTTATTTTGTGCATGTGAGCTCAGGAACTAGACTCCTACCAGTTCTCCAGGTTATATGTTCACTGCCCACTTGACCTGAAACCAGCCATTTGAACCCTTTGTAGGTGAGGTCTGGTCTACACAGGCCCCTGTTAGGATACATGACTCCTGGAAAAGCAATGGGAGGATGGTGGTGGTGATGGGGAGATTGTTAATCTCCTCCACAAATGCAAGTTGTTGGTCTTAGAACCCAAGTTAATCCAATTTGCAAAGATGCTTAGGGACAGGCATGGTGGTTCATCTTAGCACTTTGGGAGACTAAGGCAAGAGGATTCCTTGAGCCCAGGAATTTGAGACCAGCCTGGGCAACACAGCAAGACCCCGTCTCTACAGAAAAAAAATTAGTTGGGCATGGTGGCACATGCTTGTAGTCCCAGCTACTCAGGAGGTTGAGGCAGAAGTTGAAGCTGTGTGGAGTGAGACCTGGCTCACTCTCTCCCTTGTGCTTTCTCTCTCTCTCACACACACATACACATACCAAAAAAAGATGCTTAGAGATTCAGATCAATACCATTTTTAAAATCAGGAAATTAAGGTTCAGAGAGGTTGTCTGACATGTTTAAGGCCACATAGGTCGTGGTAGAGTGCAGGCAAGAACCTGGGTCACCTTATTGTTAGTCCCTTGTCCTTGCTACCACACCACATTTCAGAGCCACACTCTTGTCAGTGTGTTGGAATAGGATTCCTCTAAGGCAGGAGCTGTGCTCACTTCACTTAGATTCAACTGTTTGGTCTGTCCTAAGTGATGTTCCCTTCTACGCATAAGGGAGGGTGACTGATCTAGAGAGGTAGACGATACGATCTGTGTGCCAAGCCCTAGATCAGAAGTCAAATTCCACACATGAACCCTAGTTTCATGTGTATGCACATGTCCATTGCATGTTTGCCTACTCTCGTTCCCCACCTACACATACTGCTGGTGGGATCTCTTAATAAAAACCCAATTAGTATTTCTTTAACTTTCCTTTGGATGCTTAAATACCGTTACCCCAAACACAACATAATGCCTCTATTTTTCTCTTTCAATCAAGAATTCAAGTAGCATCTTGACTTGTATATGATATATCAGCAGCAAAATCATGGGATGCTGACATTCTTAATAATAGCAATTAGTAATCAGTTGTTTCTTAAGTCGTTTGATTACACCAGTTACCAAATTGTACAGTTGATGGATTTGGGGGGTGAGATGGGTCTTGCCACCCCACCCCCACAGCCGTCCTTTCTCTCTGTGTTCTCAGTGGGTAGTGAGTCGATGGGCACTGAAAAGAGGCAAGCATAAATAATGCAATTGTTGCTGACATTAAACAGTAGAGACTTGGCTTTAGCAGAAAATGCAATGACATATTTCTTTGCAGAAGAATGAATCCCAACAGTGTCTGTGGAAACGTAGACTGTGCCTGCCCACTTGAAGTGGGAGCAAAGGCACTTGGCCTGTCCATGCCAATAACCGCACCCAGAGTTTGAGCTGCTTCTCAGGGCTAAACCCCGTGCTAGGCTTTGGATACAAACAAGTGTTAAGCAAGGTTCTTGTCCTGGAGGAGGTTGCATTTGGGTTTGAAATATCCAGTGGGCACATAAAAACTATCCCGGCAAGGCTGTATATTTCAGTAATGAATGGAGGCTAAGGGTATTATGCTTTTGTGGAGGGAAGAGACAAAGTTGCTGCCCTGGTAGCCAGGGGTGGCCTTCTAGGTGACCTTCTTTGTGTAGGGTCTGGAAGGGTGGAGTGGCAAAGGTGAGCAGAGGAGGTGTAGCCTTGGCTGGAAGGATCCTGTTGGGATGGGAGAGTTGACTGTGGGGACCTGGGGGCCCAACTCCATTGTGCCCGACTGGGCATCCCAACTCCATCCTAACAGGAGAGCAGGTGTCTTCGCAAGGGCACAGGCAAGTGGCTTCTTTAGGGCAATCCTGATAGATGCCTGTTCTCTTGCCTAATGCCTGCCTCAGGAGGGTACCTTCTGTGCTTTGCCTCATTATCTGCTGGGGCTAATTTTTCAGTTCCTTTGACCTCTGTCTGTACCAAGGGAGCTCATGTGCACCTGAGTCATTTCCACCATCTTCTCAGTATATGTCTCTTTTTCTCTATGCTTTTTTTGTGATGCTGACATAGATGCATTGGAATAAATTATGTTTTCTTTGTTCTATTTGGTAGGAGTGATAAGTTCACAGGCCGATGGGCATGGTGATTTCATTGGAGGGTCCTTGAATGATCATGTTAGCAAGGAGAGAGAATGGTTACTTTTCTTTTTCTTATGTTTGTACATTGTTGTCTTTTGAGCAATACCCTCAAATCTGTCAACTAGAGTTGGGATGGAAACTTCTTCACTCTTCTTTCCTCAAAACACTTTTGCCAACGTGACACTTGGCTCTTGCCTTCTCCTGGCCTGGGTGGGCATCCCTGGCTCTGCCACCTCGCCTGGCCCAGCCCCCGTTTTTTGGTGCGTGTTATCATTCCTTCATCTTCACATTCCTCTTCCCAAGGATTTAAGTTCTTGGCAGCATCCATTCCCAACATGGGCTGCATTTCAAGGTTATTGCCATAAATTATGACCACTCTTCAAAAATTTTAAAGACCCCACGTGTACATTTCAATCCAAACAGCTCTTGTTCCCATCTGGGATGTTCCCCAAGGACTTGTGCTTACCTTGAGAAGGAGACTATTGGCTGTCACACTCAGAAAAAAGGAAACGTGCCAATTTTGGGCTGTGACAGTGAGTGTTGGGATTATGGCCTCAGAGAAACATGGAGAAGGAAGGAGCCTAAATAATCATCTAAGCCAGCAGTTCCCAAAGAGCATCTGCAAATTACCAATTTTACATGTTGTCAACAGAAAGAGAAGTTCTGGGATCAGATAAGAAACCAAGTCAAATGCAATTGCAATCTTTAAGTCCCTTTGATATGTTGATTTGCTATGTCAGTCTCTGTGAGGAGGACTCAACAAGGAGCCCTTCTCAAGTTCTCATTTCACCTTAAGATTTTCTCAGGAAGCTTATAGATCTCTGTCTGGGAAGCACTAATCTAATCTCATACCCTAGTTAATACATGGAGACATTGGCCTGAGAGAGAAAGCGACTTTCCTGAGGTCACACAACTAAATAGAGTAGAGGCTCAGTAAATCATCACAATCACAGATCCTTCTAGTTTCTGTCTTAGCTAGTGGCACTATCCTCTACTCATCACCAAAACCTTTCCATTGAGTCTCCTAAATATCTCTCATCTATGTTACTTTACCTTTGTGTTTGTCCCACTGCTTTGGCTTAGACCCTTGCCATTTCTCACCTGGGCAACTGCCTTCAATTACCCCCACATAGACTTTTCTACCTTTTCTTTGTCTCCTTCAGAATCTGGTTTCCCATTTCAGCCAGAGTGAAAGACCCCAAATGCAAGTCTGACCATGTTGCTCCCTCTACTGTCATCCTAAAGTCCAGACAACTTTGTGACAAAGTCACTGCCAACAAGAATTGCCCTAGGATCACATCTTATTCATTTAGCATACAATCATCCCGAAATGAAACAACCTGTAATAGACTCAAGCACTTAAAACATGTCACCAGAATCACATTGTCCCTGACCTTCTGAATCATATAATTTGGTAGGAAAAAGTACACATGTATATAATATATTACTTGATGGATTCATTGTGGAAGGGGACACAAATTTCTTAACACAATTTTCACTGGTTTCAAGCATTCAGTAGAGTGATGGGGACAGTAGAGGTGCTGTGGGGCAATCAGTAATGTGAAAAGAACGAATATTTTAAGTTGAGGATTGCAAATACACAAATCTTCGTCTGGCTGGGACATGTTTGTGAAGGAAAAGGATAATTGCTCTACCCAGAATCCCAGCAGAAAGCACATGGAATGATAACAGGGTATAATCAAGGCAGGCAGCATTCAGGAAAACCACCTGGAGGTGGAGGTAGCCACAGTCACAGTGGAAGGCCTTTCCCATCCCTGTACATGAAGGGGTCAGCAGAGAGGCAGGATCTATCAAATCACAGGAGTGACCTGGCAGGGAGGGGTCCCAGCAAACACATGCCCTGCCTTCTCTTTCTAGCTCTGTTCAATAGCTGCACCCAACAAGAGTCAGAGGGTAAGCGACGGATTGTTGCAGTTCTTAAAAATCAGCCTCACAGGGCAGCTCAGGAAGGGTGGATCTAGAGGGCAAATACAAAATATATAGGTCCAACCACCACTTATGTTGACAAAGCCCCCCGCCATCCCCTAGAGCAAGCAAGCTCCTTGGAGACATGGAATATACCAAGTTTGAGATCATGACTCCTGGGCCTGTGGACACAGATATTAGGAAAACCTGGATAAACAAGAAGCAGGAGATGATTTCTCCCTAAAGCCTAAAGCAGCTTACTTCAATGCCTCAATGAAAGGCAGCCCAGGAAGTATACCCAAACCACAAGAGAGGGAGGAACGAATCCTTCTTGGAAACTCCAATCTTAGGCTGCTGTCTTCATCACATAGAAAGTTCCTCTTTCTAGGATAAACGTCCTATGTGTGTTCCATTTCAGCTCCCCTCCTTCATGTTCTGTGCATGCACACATGCTTGTATATGTGTGCACATGTTGCATGCATGTACCTATGTTAAGAGGGAGTCTGTGGGTGAAAAGGCCCCCTCAACATCCCTTAGGGATGCTGATTAACATCGTGGGGGGTGGGTGCGGGCACATCTCACAAGCTAGAAAACAGCATAATACAATGAAATGCAAAGCACACACATAGACTGGGCAATAAACATAGCATGACCTTGTCTCTATAAAAATAAAGAAATTAGCCAAGCTTGGTGGCATGGCTGTAGTCCCAGCTACTCGGGAGGCTGAGACAGAAGGATTGCCTGAGCCCAGTAGGTCAAGATTGTGGTAGCTGTGATTGTGCCACTGTGCTCCAGTCTGGGTGACAGAGCAAGATTCAACAAACCAACAACAATAAAAAAAAGTAAATCACAGGTTAGGGAAACCATCTTCAATGACTATGACAGAGGAATTATATCTATGTCAAGCAAAGAAGTCCTCCAAAATGACAAAAAAGTTTCCAAGAGATGGCAAGATATTACCCAAGGGCCCAAATAGACTGGTCACACACATGAAGAGGCCTACAAAGAAAAACAAAATCCTGTGGACAAGACTTCATCCTGACCCTCAAAGAAAGGATGGGCGGGCAGGCAGGTATGCTGAAGAATTACCAGCATACATTTATGAGATTGGCAATTTAAATCCCAATATTTGTAACTAGCAATGCTTGTTGGTGAGGTTGTGGTGAAACTCCCCCTCACTGTTAGAGGGAAATCCTTGTGAAAAACAATTTAGAAACACACTTTAATAAATTTATATATTCTTGTTCCTGTAATGCTGTTCCTAGAAATTTATCCTAGGAAGTTCACTCTAAATAAGAAAAACATCTTATAAATGCTGATAAAGATACTCCTTACAACATTATTTAAAGAAGTAAAAATTAAACATTTTCCTTTTGTGGGCATTTGATTCAAGTATTTCAACAGGTATTGAAATTAGGAAGACTATGGAGCAACATGGAAAATACACGTTCTAATTCAGATTTAGATTTTGTAGAGCTCAGGAGAGTAGAACACAAAATTACATCTATAATATGGTTATAGGTAGGTGAAATTGACACATGAAATTGGGCAAGTTTAGAAATGAATGGAACCCTAAGAGTAGCCACTGTAGGACCAGGGATTAGATTTTTGTGTTATGCTATACTTGTTGGTTATGCAGCACACATACCTATACATTGTACATATAGCATGCTTGTGTGCATATATGTAAGAGTCAGATATGTGAGTACACATCATTTGCCCCTCCCAACCAGGACCCCCAACCCCTTCAGTGTAATTTAGTAATTTAGTTCCAAACACAGCAGACTGATTCGGATTACCTAGCAGCACGCCAGGGGGCAGCTGAGTCGAGGGGTCTTTCATCCAGTCGTCATTGGCCAGTTCTATCACGGCGTCCACAGGCTTAACTTCAGTGCAGATCAAATCCCTCACTCTCTCCTCATCCTTGGCGTCCAGGGCAGACTTTAATCTCATCACTAAATCTGAGTTGAGTGGGTAGTCGGGAAGGTAATCAGAGTTGGACATGGTAATGCCGTTTGTGTGTTGACCAGCCTTTCTTCCCTTCTTCTAAAGTGAGTCCAAACTCAGCAGCTGTCACCAAGAATGGTGTTGGTGTTGCTAAAAATAGAAGAAACTTGGCTCCCATTACAGTCTGTGGGGAGGGCTACTCACCAACAGGGAGATGTGAAGTAATCTTCCCAAAGGCCTCAGTGACGGATTATTCTAGAGATGGGGGGCAGTAGACATGTTTAGGAGTGGGGCAAGAAAAATGGACTATATTTTCAGAGAAAGTTCTCATAGGTATTGTTGAATAATGTCTTCTTTTTTTTTAATCAAAAGCAAGGTTCTCCTGAAACTTTAAAAAGCTTTTCCTGAGACTGGACTTGGAACCTCTGTTTTGTTGAAAGGAACGTTTTCTAATATTCTACTCCTCATATTCCTTTACTTCATCAAAAAGAAGAATCTGATTGCCTGCAAACTGAACATACCTTGAAACTGAATAGAATTGAATGGAATCTTTTGTTTCCAAATTCAGAGAAGGCTGGCTTGTCTCAGGAAGACGAAAGCATCACATGAGTGAACAACAACAAAAAAGCAAGCTAAATATTAGCTGTGACCTCTCTACCCTCCAGGGCTGGTAAACCTGGCTCCAAGTCCACAATTCCATGACGTGTGGAAGTGTAGATCCCCTCATGTGAGTTTCTGTGTACTCCTGGGGGTGGAGGGTGGGGGGGCTTTTCCACATGGTGACCTCTGTCTTCAGTGTTTCCATGTCTCCCCGTGCCAAAACTTATACACAAGCACATCTGCTCAAGCAGTTTTCTTGCTGACATCAGTGTGTTGTAGTCTCTGAGGATGCAGGGTGTGCCATAGAGCTTTTATAGTGTTTCCTCCACCTTACATTGTCTTGCCACCTTTTCCTTTTCCTTTTTCTTGCTTTTTATCCTTCTCCTGTTGTGATTAATTGTATGTGTCAACTTTGCTGGGCCACGGTGCCCAGATACTTGCTCAGTCATTAGTCTAGGTGTTCCTGTGACATTTTTTGGGGGGGATCAGATTCACATTTTAAAATCAGTGGACTTAGAGTAAGGCAGATAGCCCTTTTTGATGTGGACAGGCCTCATCCAATCAGTTGAAGGCCTCAGTAGAACAAAAGACTGGCTTCCCCTGAGTAAGAAGGAATTCTGTCAGCAGAATGCCTTAAAACTCAAATGGCATCTCTTCCCTGGGTCTCCAGCCTACTGGTCTACCCTGCAGATGTTGGATTTGCTAAGTCTCTACAGTTGTGTGAGCCAATTCCTTAAAATAAATTACTCCCTTCCCCCCTACATGCTGTTGGTTTTGTTTGTCTGGAGAACCCTGACTAATATAGCCCTCCTCTTTTTCAGCTCCTTTGTTTGATTGTGCAAGTTGTTTTATCTGCATTTGAGGTGTCAAACACTGTAGTTCTTGTTCAATATCAATTCTCCTTCCATCTACCCAAAAGAGCCTGGATTTTCTTAGCTACGACACTGTGCTCAGCTCTTAGAGATGAATCGTGTTGATTTAAGTCAGTAATATAAATCCTAGTCTTCTTTGCAAGTTACTAGATGTCCCAGCCTTCCTGGCAATCCAGTTCTGGCCAGCAAGAACAGCCATGGTCTACTGTGGTATGTCTGGGAAGGTATTTGCTTTCTTGACTGAAAGGGACAGAAGTGGTTGATACCTCCCTTTCCTTTTCTTCTTTTCTTGTACATAGACATGATGTCTAGAGCTGTGGCAGCTGTATCACAGTCATGAGACAACAGACACGAGATGAAGGATCAACACACTAAGAAGAGAGGAACAGAAAAATGGTAAGAGACTGGAGCTGATAGTTCTAAACTTCTGCCCCAGTTCTGGGGTGTCAACTGTCAGACTTCTTATCTTTATGCCTCAAGCTCTTTTTGTGTGTTGTATGTTACTTGCAGCTAAAGACATTCCTGGTTGATCCAGGTAGTGTATTTATCCTGCCTTTAAATCACGGAATGTCCTAGTTTCAGTCTAGAGAGATGCAGCAGGAATGACTCAGCTAGTGATGAAGAACTTGAGTTAATACTCCAAGTTTTCTGTTCTTTGATAATAATAACTCTTTGCCTATTATAAAACCTCAGTGGATTTTGCAATGACAGCAGTTCATCCCAGACTCCCCACCTGGAGGAGCAGTGGCACCATGTGCTAAGTTTATAAATGAACAAGGAGCCAAGGCCACCAGAGTGACTGCCTTCCAGCATCACAGGCCTTGAAAAGTGAACCCTGATGGAGACATCCATGGAATCACCAGCTATAGATTCTGCCCAGAAATGAGATATAAACTCAATGGATTTGTCTTCAGTTCAGAGGTTTGACCAAATTGCAGAGTATCATTGCTAGATTTTTGAGATTGAACTTCCAAGCACAAATGTATTACAGCATCAAATCCCTTACATTTAGAAGGAAACCCAGCTCTAGCACATTTATGAAAATACAGTGAGAGGTAGGGTAGTGACCATAGGAAAATGATCAGTTTTGGGGCAAGGTAATTTAAAGAAACAAAATGGGAATTTGTAGAGACTGCTATCAAACTTCAAATCAGAAGGGTGGTAAAGATGAAGCACTTGTTAGGCAGATAATAAGATGACAAAACCTCAAAATATGGCACTCGCTGATCTTAATTACCAAGCTATCTGCTGGGTGTTTAATCAGTGGCACATACACTATGCTAATTATTCTGACTAATTTTGTTATAATGCAATTCTTTATCAACCCCGCTATGTATAAATTAGGAATTGAAATGTAACTAACACAAATTATATTTTAGGCAACATGAATCTCTTTATTTCAGTATGAAATCTTCTGATCCCTATATCTTTATCTTTATTTTTTTGATTAGCGAATGTTACACCCTCCCTGCCCTAGTCCCCCATAGCGTGAACCATCATTTGAGGAGAGAGAATCCAACACCAATATTTATTTCTTGGAAACTATATATTTGACTCTCTGTTTCAGCAATTGTCCTTGAAAGGTACAGAATATATTTACGCAATCAATGGCAGACAGATATTTGCTTTCTCTGAATCAGCTAAAGGTCGTCACATTGTGCTATTTTAATTTTTAAATAATCATGGGATGGTACCATAATTCTTGTATTCTCAGTGACATATTGTATGTGACTTACATCAAGTTATGTTTACAAATGTGTTTAGATGAGGACTAATAACACATATCTTATAGAGAAGCATAAATATGATCGAGAATTCTTTGTGTCACATGGGTTTGCATTCAACAAGGTCAGGCTGATGCAGAAATTTGGTGGAGCTATTCAGAGCCCACTAACATGCCTTCAGAGACTGTTAGCTTTGTAACTGTTCCTCTATCAATACTTCTGGTTTTGAACAAGTTTGTAGAAAAATAATGCCTAATGAATAAATGAATTGAATTGGGATCTAATTTACTCTCAACACCAAGTCATTCATTGAGGGAGGATCATGATCTGGGAGAAATGAACAGTTCCAAGTCCTCAAAGTAAGGTACAAGCACTGTTAGCCATCCAGACTCACTCACAGTGACCATGGCGTAGTTCTCTATATGATGGATCCATTTGTGAGACTTGTTTCTTATTTGGTCCTAAAATGTCCCTGCTTTTCCCAGTCTGAAGGGCTGATCCTTCTTCTTCTCCTCTTCTCTCCCATTCTTTCTCACCTTTTCTTACAATACTGCATCTCAAAGAAGACCAAAAGAACAGAAAGAAAGGAAGAAGAAACTGACTAAAAGAAGGTAGAACTGGGCCCAGAGGGGGTGTCAGATGCCAGGAGCAGGTCCACACAGCACTGAAGCAGTCAGATTTTCACTCAAAACTGATGATTTTGAGTCATCAGAGCAAATATCTTTTTATTAAACAGAGTTTCTGTGAGAAACGAGAAAATCTGTGAAAATCTCTAGCTCATACCATCACTGAGCATCAAGGTAAATGTTATGTCTGAAAAAGGGGATGATAGGAGACCAAGGATGAGTTCCCTGAAATGAAAACTATATTTTAAATTTTAAAATGAAATTGATACAATGATTTCAGATTGCAGAAACTCAAATTAGTGATTTAAAAGACAAGACATGGAAATCCTCTCAAGCAGAGCGTAAAAGGGACAAGATAGTTCAAGTAAAGAAGAGTAACATTCATTGAAGCCAGAGTCAGGAAATTTACATACATATGTAAATAGATATCTATATAGATATATCTATTTATCAATCTTAGGAGAAATAAGAGTAGAGAGAATGTAATAAGTAAAGAAATAATATATCTTTTGCTACGGACTGAATTGTTTCCTGTGCACCCGGTCCACATGTTGAAGCCCTACTCTTCCATGTGATTGTATTGGAGACAAGGTTTTTAAGGTTAAATGAGATCATGAGGGTGGAATCTTGATCCGATAGAGCCAATGTCCTTATAAAAGAGGAAGAGATGCCAAAGATCTTTCTCCCCTCTTTATGCACAGAGAAGAGCTTGTGTGAGTACACGGTTAGCAAGTTGGCAGCTGCCTACAAGCCAAAGAAAGAGGATTCAGAAGGAAACCAACCTTGTGAGCACCTGCTCTTGGACTTTGCAGCCTCCAGAACTGGAGAGTCAGAAAAAACAAAGACAAGTTCCCTTAACTGAAGAATGTCTTCTCTCTAAAAACCTCCTCTAAGCACTTTAAAAAATTAAGACTTGGCCGGGTTTGAAGACTCAGGCTGTAATTCCAGCACTTTGGGAGGCCGAGGTGTGTGGATTGCCTGAAACTGTGGGTTCGAGACCAACCTGGGCAACTTGACAAGACCTCATCTATACAATAAATAAAAGATTAGCTGGGTGTGGTAGCACGCTGTTTGGAAGGCTGAGGTGAAAGGATCGCCGGAGCCCAGTGGATTGACGCTGGGATGGCCATGAATGTGCCACTGCAATCCAGCCTGGGTGACAGAGTGAGACTCCAACTCAAAAAACAAACAAACAAACAAAAAACTAAAACTTTTGTTTAAATTGAGTCTCCTTCAAGATATTATTTGAAAAAGAGTTATAACTGCACATATTCTGATGACATTTTGATATTTCAGGGATAAACAACTCATAAATTTTATAGTAGAAAAACCAGATTAGTCAATTGATAGCACAAAGTGGTGCAAAATAACAGAGAAATGCCTACAAAATTTGGGGGGACAATAATGTAACCCAAGAACTCTACTTTCAACTGATCTAATAATGTTCATGTGTAGGGGTATGAGAAAGATATTCTCTTTTATTTATTTATTTATTATTTTAAAGATGTGGGGTACAATTCAGGATTAGGTATGCAAGTGGTCATTGTACAGGTTAAGTGTGGGCCTCCCTTTGGTCCCCACTTTATCTGGTTTGAGATCAAGTGCCCTTATTGATGAAGTGTGCCCACCCCCTGGCAGTGTCCCGCTACTGCCAGTCCCTTTCTTATAGTATTAATGATAATTGTTCAGGGACCACTTATGAGTGAGAACATATGATACTCAGTTCTATGTTTATGTGATAGATTACTCAGTATTATAGACTCTCAATCCATCTAAGGTGCTTTGAAATTAATTTTGTCCTTTATGGCTGCATAATTTTCCATTGTGTATATGTACCACATTTTAAAAATCCAGTCCTCTTTTGATGGGCAGCATGATTGGTTCCATGTTTTTGCTATTGTGAATAGTGCTGCAATAAACATGCGTGTGCAGGAATAATTTGAGTTCCTCTGTGTATATTCCCAGAAAGGGGATTGCTGAGTCATATGGAAGGTCAGTTTTTAGATCTTTTAGGAATTGCCACACTGTTTTTCATAAAGGTTGTATTACACTCCCACCAACAGTATGAAAGTGTTCCCTTTTCCCCACATTCTCTCCAGCATCTGTTCTTCTTTGAGTTATTGATGGTGGCCAACCAGACTGGAGTTAGGTGGTATCTTAGTGTGGTTTTAATTTGCATTTCTTTAATGATTAGTGAGGCTGAGCATTTTTTCATGTATTTGTTGGCTGCTCATATGTTTTCTTTTAAGAAGTGTCTATTCATACCTGTGCATGCATGTTTATTGTAGCATTATTTACAATAGCAAAAACATGGAACCAACCATGCTACCCATTGAAAGAGGACTGGATTAAATAAATGTGGTACATATACACGATGGAATATTACGCAGTCATAAGGAAGGACAAAATTATGAACTCTGCAGCAACATGGATGTACTATAATAATGAGTGCTCTATCACAGAAACAAAGAACGGAGTACCACATGATCTCACTCATAAGTGGACCTTGGACAATTATCATAATACTATAAGAAAGGGATTGGCAGTAGTGGGAAACTGCCAGGGGAGGTGGGGTGGGATTGGCAGTTGAGGGAAACTGCCAGGGGAAGGGGGTGGCACATTTCATCAACAAGGGTACCTGCATAATGAACATTTGTATACCTAACCCTGAATTGTACCCCACATCTTTAAAATAAAAAATTTTAAAAAATGTCAAAAAAAGAAGTGTCTAAGTGTTTATTTATATCTTTTGCCCACTTCTTAATGGACTGTTTGTTTTTTTCTTTTTGGCACATTTGAGTTCCTTGTAGATTCTAGATGTTAGGCCTTTGTCAGATATACAGTTGGCAAATGTTTTTTCCCATTCTGTGGTCTGTTTTTCAGCTCTCTTGATGGTTTCTTTTGCTTTGCAGCTTTTCAGTTTGATGAGGTTCACTTATCTAACTTATTTCTTATGGCATGGGCATTTGGGGTTTTGACCAGGAATTGATTGTCAGTTCTAATTTCCATAAAGGTGTCTCCTACATTTTCTAATTCTAGTTTGAAGTTTTACATTTAGGTCTTTGATCCATTTAGAGTTGATTTTTGTGTATGGTGATAGGTAGGGGTCTTGTTTTAATCTTCTGCTTGTGGTCAACCAGTTTTCCCAGCACCATTTACTGAATAAATCCTCCTCTCCCCAGTGGTTGTTAGTGGAGGCTTTGTTGTAGATGAGTTGGTTGAGAAATTGAGGTTTTGCTTCTGGAACCTCTATCCTGTTCCATTGGTCTATATGCCCGTTCTTGTACCAATACCAGGTTGTTTTGATTATTGTGGCCTTATAACAAAGTTTAACATCTGGAAGTGTGGTACTTCCTGCTTTGTTTCTTTTTGCTGAAGATTGTTTTGGCTATTTGTGGTCATTTATGTTTCTATATGAATTTCTGTATTGTCGTTTCCAGGTCTGAGAAGAATGATCCTGGTAATTTAATGGGTATTGCATTATATCTGTAGATTGCCTTGGGTAGGATGGACATCTTAACAGTGTTGATTCTTCCAATTAATGAGTATGGAATATTTTTCCATTTGTTTGTGTCATCTTTGATTTCTTTGAGCAATGTTTGTAGTTTTCATTGTAAAGGTCTTTATGTTCTCTGGTTAGGAAGATGCTGAGGTATTTCATTTATTTTTTTGGTATTGTGAATGGGATTGTTCTTTGTATTTGGTTCTCTGCCTGTTTGTTGTAGAAAGAGATTTTCACATGCAAGGGTTCAGAAAATATTTCAAACATATCATCTTCTGAAAAAATTATTTGAAGAATTATTCTAGTTGTTTGAAAGAAATTGAAATTAGAACTCAAGAACTGAGATGTGGTTTAAAGTTGATGCTAAGGTCTGAATATATCCTTCAAAATTCATGTGTTGAGAGTTAATCGCTAGTGTGATATTATTAAGATGGGGGGCTTTAGGAGGTTATTAAATAATGAGAGCTCCTTTCTCATGAAGGGCATTAGCAACCTTGTAAAAGGGGCAGAAGGAGCTAGCCAAGTCCTTTTGACCTTTCACTTTCTGCCATGCAAGCATACTGTGTTCAAGATGCCCTCTTGGAAGCAGAGGAAAACCCTCGTTAGACACCAGATTTATGAGTGCCTTGATCTTGAACTGTCCAGAACTGTGAGTAAACAAATTACTGTTGTTTATAAATTTCCCTGTCTGTGGTATTTTGTTATAGCAGTGGGAATGGATTAAGACAGTTGATTACAAAGAAAAGTTGGGAAACAACAGTTTAGTGAAAAAGGAGGTCATCTGAGCGCATCTAAAGCTCAAACTGAGTAAAAAAGTTCCAAGCAATCCAAGTTCCAAATTCAGAGAGCTGCCAGCAATTGAGAGTCAGCCTCTTCTTGGGGAGAACTGAGGGCTGTCCCAACTGGCCCAAAGATCCTGTCCCTTGAGAGGAAAGAGGACAGTGGCTTTTTGTGGAGTTTGAAGTTCAAAGAGAAAGATTAGCCCTTTTTCTTTCTATAGAGGAGGAGGATAGTTGGATAGCTTGAAGGCCTCAAAACCAAGGGAAGGTTTTCAGAAGAGTGATGCAGAGATTATGGAGACCTGCAGGAAGTAGGGACTGACATGTGCTTCCTGGGAATGTGTCTTTTTGGCCAGATTCTTCTGATCTGTCATTTTACCACCTGAGAAGAGGTAAGAGAATTGCAGAGAGAGAGAGAGAGACAGACAGAGAGAGAGAGAGAGAGAGAGAGAGAGAGAGAGAGAGAGAGAGAGAGAGAGATGATGTTGCTATGAAGGTTAAGCAGCAGCACCTGCACTCAGTCATCAGCCTGGCAGAGGAAATAGACATTCACTTAGAGTGAGGTGAGGGTATGGGCAGGATGAAAATGATCTGGGCTCGGCCGGAACCCAAATAATTGCTGAGTGAAGCTGCACACCTATCAATTGCATAGACTCAGGCTTACTATAGAGTTACAGTCATTAAGGCCATGTGGTACTGGCACAAGAACAGACAAGCAGAATGATGAACAGACTAGTGGATCTAAACTAGACTTACATGTGTATGGTGCCACTGCAGACTGGAGAGGAAAGAATTTTTTTTAAGCAAACTGTGCTGAGATAATGTTATAGCCTCATGTTAAAACAAAACACAAACAAACAAATAAATTTGGCCTCTATCTCAAGCCTTGTGCAAACCATTTTTTCCTCTAAATGGATTGTAGTGAGAACAAAAAAAGAAAAAGGTAAAAGAAGCTTCTAGGTGACAATATAAGTGAATGTCTTCATTACCTCAGATGAGGAATGATTTTTTAAAAAGTAGAACACAAGAATTGAGCCATTGTACTCTATTTAAATTAACAACTTTTATTCATCAAAAGATACTTTTTTTTGGAGTCAAGTTCTCATTCTGTCACCCAGACTAGAAAAATGGGCAAGAGACTGAAGTGGACACCCCACAAGAGAGGATATTCAAATAACAATAAACACATGAAAGGGGCTTAATTTTAATAGTTATCAGAAAAATGCTAATTAAAACTACACTGAAATACCATTGTACAGCCACTAGAATTGTTACAATTGAAGGCAATGAGAGTTTTTGAGGATTTGGGGCCATGTGGATTTTCTTATGCTGTTAGTTTACATTGGTATAACCACTTGTGAAAACTGGGATTATCTACTCAAGTTGAAGATATGCACATCTAGTTACACAAAATTTTCTCTCCCAGGTAAATGTATAACAGAAATGTGTGCACATGTCCAGGACACCTACAAGAATGTTTATAGTAGCATTTTTTCTGATAGCCCCAAACTAGAAACAATCCAAATGGGCATCAGCAGTAGAATGGAGAAATGAATTGTGGGTATATTCCTACAATGGAAAACATACAGCAATGAAGATGAATATACGTCTGTCAACAGGTGGATGACTCTTACAGATATAATGTTGAATAAAGAAAAGTCAGATACTTAAGAATAAATTTTGTATAGCACCATTTATATAAAGATTAAAAAACAGACAAAACTAAGTCATAGTGATTAAATTCAAGATTGTGATTGCCTTTGTAGGAGAAAAAGGAGGTAGGAATTGGGAAGGGATGTAAGAGGAATTTCTAGTAATGTTTTATTTCTTTATTTTTTGTTTTTGAGTTGGAATCTCACTCTTGTCACCCAGGCTGGAGAACAGTGGCATGCTCATGGCCACCACAGCTTCAACCCGCTGGACTTAGGCGATCCTTCCACCTCAGCCTTCCAAGTAGCTGGAACTACAGGTGCATGTTACCTAGCTAGTTTTTAAAAAATGATTTATTGTAGCGATGAGGACTCACCAAGTTGCCCAGACTGGTCTTGAACCTTGAGGCTCAGGTAATCCTCTAGCCTCGGCCTCCCAAAATGCTGGTATTATAGACTGAGCCTCCCCACCCGGTTTTGTTTTATTTCTTATACTAGATGGTGGTTACATGAGTGTTTGTGATAATTCATCAGCGTTTTTTGGGGTATGTGTGTACATTCCTGTGTACATTTTTGTATTTCACAATTCGAAAAAAGTAAAAATAGATGGTCCCAAAGAAAAAAACTACTGAAATCGTTACCAGACAGAAATATTCAGGGGAGTTTTTATTGAACATTTCTCCATAATTTTTTTTTATTATAAAGATATGGTGTACATTTCAGGGTTAGGGATATAAACGTTGATTATGTAGGTACGCTTGTTGATGAGGTATGCCTCTCCCTCCCCTAGCAGTTTCCCTCAACTGCAAATCCCACCCCCCTCCCCTGACAGTTTCCCACTACTGCCAAACCGTTTCTTATAGTGTTAAAATAATTGTTCAAGGTCCACTTATGAGTGAAAGCTGATACTCTGTGCTTTGTTTCTGTGATAGATCACTGAGTATGATTGACTCTAAATCCATCCAAGTTGCTATGGAGTCCATATGTTTGTCCTTCTTTATGGCTGCATAATATTCCATTGTGTATAGTTACCACATTTAAAAAAATCTAGTCCAGTTTCGATAGGCAACATGGTTGGTTCCATCCTTTTGCTATTGTGAATAGAGCTGCAACAAACATACATGTGCAGGTATCTTTTTTGTGGAATGATTTGCATTACTCCGGGTATATTCCCAATAGGGGAATTGCTGGGTCATATGGAAAGTCAATTTCTAGTTCTTTCAGAAATCGCCACACTGTCTTCCAAAGGGGTTGCACTAGTTTGCATTCCCACCAGCAGTGTAGAAGAGTTCCTTTTTCTCCACATCCTCGCCAGCATTTGTTGTTGTTTGTCTTATTAATGATGGCCATTCTTACTAGGGTTAGGTGGTATCTCAGTGTGGTTTTGATTTGCATTTCTCTGATGATGAGTGAGGCTGAGCACTTTTTCATGTGTTTGTTGGCTGCCTGTGTATCTTCTTTTGAGAAGTGCCTATTCATGTCTTTTGCCCACTTTTTTTTTTTTTTTTTGAGTTGGAGTCTCACTCTGTTGCCCAGACTGGAGTGCAGTAGCCGCTCCCGGCCACCGCAGCCTCGACCTGCTGGGCTCCGGCGATCCTTCCGCCTCAGCCTTCCGCCTCAGCCTTCCAAATAGCCGGAATTACAGGCATGCGCTACCACACCCGGCTGATTTTTTGATTTATTGTAGAGATGAGGTCTCGCTGCCCAGGAGGGTCTCGAATCCACGGGCTCAGGCAATCCACTCACCTCAGCCTCCCCAAGGCGCGGGATTACAGGCTGAGCCACCGAACCTGGCTTTTTTGCCCACTTTTTAATGGGGCTGTTTATTTTTTTCTTTTTGGTGTGTTTGAGTTCTTTGTAGATCCTAGATGTTAGTAGGCCTTTGTCAGATATACAGTTGGCAAATATTTTTTCCCATTCTGGGGGCTATCTCCCCACTCTCTTGATGGTTTCTTTTGCTTTTCAGAAGCTCATTAGTTTGATGAGGTCCCACTTGTCTATCTTACTTCTTAAAGTATGGGCATTTAGGGTTCTGAATAGGAATTAGTTGCCAATTTCCCCATAATTTGACACTGACAAAGACTGGAACTGGGGAGGTGGAGATGTGGGTAAGGTGTCCCCCAGATAGTTGACGAAGAACAGCACTTTCTATTGTGAATACCAGGAGTCTCCATGGAGACTGAAGGAGGGCTGGATGCTCCCTTAGCTCACTTTCTGGGCCTCATTGTCAAAGGTCAATATGTTAGCCATTGAACATCTGGTTTGGATGATATTTGGCATTCCCAAGACTGCCCAGTCCTTCTCCTCATTGACTTGTCAATTACGGGCAACTAAACCTTAGGAGTTTGGGTACTCAGAAATACCACTGAAAAGAGAGACCCTAAAAATTAATTAGAAAAAGGTAGATAGCCCAGTAGAAAATGGGCAAGAACTTGTAATGGGATAGTGGTGTGAAGAGAAAGACTTCTCAACCAAGGTAAGACTGGACAGAAATCAGCAGGAAATTCCCCAATGTACTGGGCAGTGGTAGATGTACTGCCTGCTACTATTATATAATAAATAAATAGATTTAGTAGATATGTATTACACTCTGTAGTATGTAAACCAACAACACATAGTCTATTAAAATGCCCATGCAACATCTGTTGTTGCTATACAGAAAATAGTAATAAATTTTCAAAGAAATATATTTTCTGTCCACAAGTGAATAAAATGAAAGTATATCAATACTCTTAGGAAAAAACAAAAACAAAAACCATCAAAGTACTTGGATATTAAAAACAGAATAATTTTTTAAAATAACTTATGGGTTGTAGAACAAATCAAATCAGTGATAAGAAATTTAGTTTCAAATGAATGTCAGCGAGAGTACTACATAACAAAACTCTTGGTAAGTAACCAAAGTTGTCCTCAGAAGAAAATGCATAGCCTTAAATGCCTTTTTTATAAAACAAGAAAGAAGGGAAATAAGCATTTATCTCAATAACAGAAAATAGCATCAAGATAAAACTACAAAAGCAAGAATATAGAGCTAGTACATTTAGAGAAGAGTGAAATGGATAGAAAAATAGTCAAAATTATTGAAATTTTCAACATTTTTTTCAAAAATAAAACATAAATAGTCTCTAACAAGGACAATAAAAATCATGAGAATGAACACAAATCCATAACCTTAGGGAGAAAGAGGCTAAAACTGGATAAAGAATAGAATTTTATGTCAGGCACGGTGGCTCATACCTGTAATCCCGGCACTTTGGGAGGCTGAGGCAGGAAGATTGCTTGAGCCCAGGAGTTTGAGACCAGCCTGGGCAACATAGTAAAACCTGGTCTCTCAAAAAAAACCCCCCAAAAACAAAAAAATAACCCGGTGTGGTGGTGTGCTGGGGCATGCCTGTAGCACCAACCACTTGGGAGTTGAAGCAGAAAGATCACCTAAGCACAGGAGGTCAAGGCTACAGTAAGCACTGATGGTGCCACTGCATCCAGCCTGGAAGACAGAGTAAGACCCTAACTCAAAATTTTTTTTTAATCTTCAAGAAAATATATTTTAATTCATTTGAAAGTCTTAATGAAATGAATGATTTTCAGGAAAATAAAAAGAAATAAAAATGAAATCAGAAAGGGGTAGAAAGCATAATTTTGTTGAGAAAAATTTTAAAAGTCAAGTGTTCACAAAAAGCCAAATAAAACACAGCAAATATATTAGTAATCAGTAATAACAACAAAAAAGAGACTGACATCAATTACAAATATAGTTTCAAAAATTCTATGTAAAATGACAAATCAATATTCTGAAATAATTATACATATGATCAAGTAGTTTATTGTAAGACTGAAAAGTTTGCTTAGCTTAAAAAAACTGATAGTATATTTTATCTTATCTCATAATAGTTTATCTCATAGTATGAGATAAAACAAAAATTAAATATAATTATATCTCAATAGATGTTAAAATAACATTTGATACCATTAAATATTCATTTCTTATTAAAACCTCTAGTAAGCCAGAATAAATGGATCCTTTCTTATACGATAGAGACTATCTTTCTAAAAGTAATAACCACCATCATATTTAATAGTGACACAGAGATGTTTTTATTAAACTATTGTCAAGAACAAAACAACAAGCTCACTATAGCCACTTTTTCCCTGTCTCAGTTTGGAATCAATTGAGAGGAGTCATCAGACACATGGGGTCAAATGTCAGCTTCATTACTGGGTGAAGCCAACTGCAGCATGTGGCTTTAGATCTGAAGCCAGAGAAGCTTGCTAGCAATCCCTGAATTAGACAACATACAGTCACTGGCAGCTCTGACCCTTCTCCACCCACACCCAACTAGGATGGGCCCTTCACAGGAAGCAGAGAGACCAGAGAATGTCCTCTCCTCATATAGCAGATCTAAAGAGAATCCAGAAAGGCTGAGCCATGGAAACAAATTCTTCCTCCCAAAGGCACTAATAAAATACACCCAAGGAGGAATATGTGAGAACTGGATGATGGTCAGGAACATCAGAGAAACGTAACTTGTTACATATGGCAGCATGCAGTCAAGGGAACCCCTAACAGCATTCTACACTCTTCTAGATGTTTTAGCCATTGGGATAAGACAGGAAAAAGAAACAAGAACAATAAGTATCTTAAAGAAAAATAAAAAAGATTAATTATTATTTGCAGGTGATGCAACTATCTATTAAGAAAATTCAAGCAAGTCAACTGAAAAAATATTAATTAAAACATAAAAATGTTCAGTAAGCTGGTCTATTGCTCTCCCTAAATGATAAAATTAGTAGATTTTCTATATACCAGCAAAGTTAGAAAGTTGGATGGGAATGGAGGGAAGAATCCTGGGAAAATAAATGCATAACAACTTCCAGGAAATTCAATAAAAGAAGAATGTTGGAAGAAAACCTGCCTTGCCAAATGACAAAATACATTATGGAGCTACAATAATTCTTAAAGCATGGTAGTGGCAAAAGAATAAATGTATGAGCAATGGAAGAAAATTGCAAGTTTAGAAACAGAACAAATGAATAGGTTTAGAACATGAAATAGCGACTGCAATGGTTTAAATGTGTCACCTCCAAAATTCAGGTGTTGCTAATGTGATGGTATTAAAAGGTGAGGTCTTTTAAAAAAATATTCACCATTACAATATTTATTTAATCTGGAAATTGAAAAATGAACATTTTAGGTATCTTCTATTATTAGGTAGCTAACTTTTAATTAAAAGTGTTATTGATGCAAGCACAATTATTTGTACATATACAGGGAAATAGGCTTTGTAGGACAATAGGAAACAGACTGGTTGTCTTTTCAAAACTTTGTGGTTTTAAGAATGATATTGAAAATACAACTGTAATAACACAGACTTGTATGTGGTTATAATTGGTATTACATGTGCTTATAGGTCATGCAACAAAAGGTGGGGCTTCTAAGGGGTGATTAGGCCATGATGACTCCATCTTCATGAATGGCATTAAGGCCTTTATTAGCATTCAGCTTTTTTTGTCCTTCTGTCTTCTGATGTGAGGACATAGCATCCCTCCCCTACCCTCTTCAGAGGATTCAGCATTTAAGGCGCCATCTTGGAAGTGGAGACTGAAGCCTTACCAGAAAATGAACCTGTCAGTGCTTTGCTCTTGGACTCCCAGAACTGTGAGAAATAAAATTCTGTTATTTGGAAACTACCCAGTCTCAGGTATTTTGTTACTGTAGCACAAATGGACCAAGACAGTGACATTTAAACTCATTAGAAAAGGAAGAATTTTAAATAAATGCAGTTGGCACAACTGAAAAAATAAAAAGTTAAATCTGTCATACCATGCACCAAAAGAAATCCCAGATTATGTAAAAATTTAAATAATGAAATAATACCGCTAAAGGAGAATACAGATGCATCTTTTTATTACCTTGGGGTGAAGAAGTATTTCTTAAAGCTTTAAAACAAAAGCAGAATCTAGAAGAGGATAGATTTGTCTACACAGGAAATTTTAAACTTTCAAATATCAAAAAGCCCTACAAATAAATGGGAAGAACTCCTGTGAGAAAAATGACAGAGGGTCAAATCTTCACAGGCCAAGGGCTTCTTAGTATTCAATAAACACAACTCCAAGTCTCCAATGGCAGCAGGGGTCAAGGACAATTACAGCCAATTCACAAAAAGAAGCCAAAATGCCAATAAATCTCTCAAAGTAATGTTAAATCTCATTAATATCCAAAGAAATGCAAATTATAAGGAGATATTAAATTGATAAAGCTTTCAAAATGTGTGTATGCTAAGGTGACTATACATACATTTCTGGAGGGTATAAAATTTCTGGAGTGCAGAATGTATAACATGATTTTATTTTTATTAAAGTGCACATGAAATTATGCTGAGAGAAAGATGAGAAGGATAGATTCCAAATATTAACAGTAGTCATCTCTAAATGAGCATTTAAAATTTTTATCTGTATGTTCCCAGTTTTATACAATAAAATGGAATTATTTCTGTAATCATACTAAAAGCTATTTTTAAAAAAATAAAATAATGCATTTGTAAGACTAGTTTAGAAAATTTTCAGGAATGAATAAAAGATCAGGGCTTCCTAGAAGGTACAAAGCAACAGTGATTAGAAGCTGGTATGGTTGTGGGAATTGACAGACTTATGGAGGAGGGGAGATGGTCTTTAGTGGATATTAGGTCTTAAAATTATTGAAGCTGAAAAACTGTCATTTGGAAGACTGGAAGTCATTTCTGTAGTGGGATTTTTCCTGGGATGGGATCACTTGATGAACCCCTGCAAATTGGAAACAACCCAAATAGTCAACAATAGGGAATTGGCTAAATAAATTATGGTACATTGATTCACTGGAGTTCTACACAATAATAAAAATGCTGTGTTGGTAAAATATTTAATGGCATGGAAACTTGTTTATAGTTTATCGTTAAGTAAAAATCTGGTTTCAAGACTGAATGAATATTATGATTAATATTTATAAAAATGTGTATTTATTTAGAGAAAAGGCTTGAAGCATGCATTTCATTTTATTTTGTTGACTTATCTGCATTCTCTTTTTTTCTAGAACGAGCATGTATTTCTTTTGTAAGGGAGTACACCATAGATGTTGTTTATATACAATTTATGTAAAAGTGTAAAAAGGAGGAGAATGGTTTCAAGATTGGTAAGACTCAGCCTTAAACAATGACTGAATGAGTCAAGACATCCAAGAAAGGGTCACTCAAAAGAGGGTTCATCAGCACAAGGCAAGAGGGACAGATGCTATCTGGGGGCCTCCTCAGTCCCATCCATGGGCAGATAGTCTAGCACCTGAACTCCAAATGGTAGAGTCACAGGCAAGACCACCTGCTCTGTGTGGCCACCCTGACCAGAAGCCACGAGACTTTGAATCATTTCACCAGCGCTCTGGTTCTGTCTTCCTGCGGTCAGCTTCTGGCAGTGCAGGCTTCCCTTTGATTGTAGAGAATCAATCTTTAAATTGTAGAGATTTAAAGGAACATTATCTTCCCTTTGATTGTAGAGAATAAATCTTTAAATTGTAGAGATTTAAAGGAACATTATCTGGAATAGGAGGCCAGCTGAGTTGTGCTTCTCTGGAAATTGATGAGCAATGACTGAAGAAAGACCAATAAGTTGTTGAGAAGGAGGAGTCAAGAGCAACAGGGCTGATTGGGTTGGGGAGCAGGAAGCAACACCTAGAAGAGGAGGGCTGCTCTGAGAGGGGAAAGGATGGGACAGGCTTGAACACGGGGGACACGAATATCTGCAGGACACACAGATGTAGATTTCCTGTCTGTGACTGGATGTCCATGTCTGGGAGGATTCTGGACCAGAAGAATGAATACAGGATCAACAGATGAGATTTTTGAAGGACATCACTCCGACAACACAGAGAGTGAAAGAAAGAAGTGGCTGAAGACAGAACCCTGACACTCAGAGGCCATGGAGAGGAAGGGGAGCACACACAAGAACCCAGAGTAGTGGGGATCAGTGTGGAACCCAGAACAGGGAGTCATCGACTGTTTCAGATGGTGCAGAGGAGGCCAGGTGGGCAAAGGATACAGTGACATAATTCTGGTCAAACCCCAGGGGCAGAAGTGAAATACTGAGGAGTGAATGGGAGAGAAGAGGGGCCTCTGAGTGTACACTGTCAAGAGGAGATTGGGTGTGAAGGGAAAAGGATGAGCCGGTAACTGTGTGAGATTGCAGAGATATGAGCGGGTTCTGTTCCAAGAGGTCAGAGTCTACAGAAGGACTTCACTATATGAAAGGTACTGCAGATGGGGGAAAGCAATGATGGAGCAGAAAGGCTGGTGACAACAGCGAGTTAGGGGCTTAGCCTCCAGCCGGGGCAGAGACACACTGATACCAGACAGAAGGAAGGTAGACAGCTGTAAGTCTGTCCTGGGAGTCCAGATTAGTGACAGAGAAGGTCTAAGGGCGTCTTTTTTTTTGGTAACATAAGAGCCAAAGTCATTTGCTGAGAAAGGGGCAGAGATGGTTGGGTAGAAAGCTTGAGCATGGTAGTCAAAATTAGACATGGCTGTTGTGGTTAGTGGGAGAGGTGGGCTGAGATTAGGAGCCAAGAGAAGATTAGTAGATAGCATTTAGTGGCACTTGCAATGAGGGAAGCTTCCTGCTTTGAGTTTGTCATGGGCCTTATTCTCTTGTCTTTTAATTTTTTACTTTTCATAGAGACAAGGTCTTGCTATGTTGCCTAGGTTGGTTTTGAACTCCTGTCCTCAGGAAATCCTCCTACCTTGGCCTCCCAAAGTGCTGGGATTCCAGGGGTGAGCCACTGTGCCTGGCTTATTCTCTGATCTATTGCAGAGTTAAGGAGAGACATAGCCTATCTTTCCATTATCCTTAATTCAAAATAATTGTTCTAGTGAACCCCTACTGAAGGCTACAAATGCTTGTAGGACAAGCTTCCTGGTCTCCAGGGGCACCTAGTCTGGAGGAGAGGGGGAGATAAAAACATTTAACAGGGAACTGGATCAGCCCAGGGTGGTAAGTGGTGGTTTTGGGGAGGGAGCTTCTTGCTGTAGTCACCAGAACCTTCACGGGCAGGTGGCTTTTCAATCGGGTCTTAAGGAATGGGCACAATTTGGGAAAATAGAAAGGCTTCCACCCAGCTGGAGGGAAGAGAGTGAGTAAAGAGATATGGAGGCGTAACTGGGTGTGCAGGCCAGGCCAGCAGGTGTGGAAGGCACGGGTGGGACTGTGGAGCGGTGGGAAGGAGCATGGGACAGCAGGAGGGGTCCTGGAGGCCAGGAATTGGTTGTGATGAGCGACTGTTTAATTTTTTGGAGAAAGCTTGTGAAATGACCAGGGTGTTGTTTTCGGAAGGCGAATCTGGCATGGTTTATAGGATGGAAAGGAAAGGAGAATCTGAGAAAAGGGAGAATGTTTCAGTGTCACAGATATCTAAAGAGTAGCTAATGAGTGGTAAAACAATGAGATTAAACAATCCATGTGATTATGCATTTAAACTTCTAATTTTAAATCCAGCACCCTAATTAAGCATAAATTATTTTGCCATTCAAATGTATTCGCCTTGAAGCTCCCTCTCTGTTGGGGGTGAAAGGGAGGAGGGGAAGTAAGCACAAGTCAACGGTTAGAATTATCTGTCGCTTCTACTGAAGAGTTCTAAAGGCCACGCAGCCTGTTCCCAAGTATCTTGCCTTCCAAATGATGCCAGCCATTTGCCTTTCTGGCCTGGCTGTGCCTTCTTTGAGAGGTTGCCATGACTGGAGGTGAGTTGTGTTCTTGGGCTGTGACTGATTCTTAATTTAGCTTCCTCAGCCCTTGCAGGTCTTTGACTTGCAAAAGATAGAGTGGTGCATAGTCCAGTTATCTCCATGTCTAGAATAAATTCAAAGCCCAGTCATCACCAGGAAGAACTTCCAGGCATCAAACAAGATTGCACAGCACACCAAACGTTCCCTCTGTGACAGTCGAGGAGGGGGATGTCTAAGCCCAGTGCTTAGACGCAACCTATTCAAACTCCTGTGGGTGGTGCCAAAGGGGAAGCTGGGTGGTATCGAGAGAGGGAACCCAGAAAGGAGGGACCCTGGTTTCATGTGGATCTGTAGAACCAGCCTGGGAGCTTGAGAACGTGTGGTTCTATAGAACTGCTGCTCCCCTTCAGGAGGATGTCCTGGGGGACTAATCATTTTGCAGTGGTAATCCTATCATCTCACCTGTCCTGTCAACTGAACAGAGCCACTGTTGGCGTGTGGGGAAATGTGTGCCCAGGAAGAAGTGGGGCTCACGCTCCTGGAACCTTGCTGTATGGCCTGGGGTTGCAAGGACTTGGGTCATGCATTGCTCAGGGTAACTCTTTCTAAGTGGCCATCAGCCCAGAGTTTGGGACTCCCCCCAAGTATGGATGTAGGGGCAAAACAGAGAGTTATCATATTTAGCAAGTGTGTGCTCAATGCCTTTTTTGCCCTATACTCTATAAGATGGCAGAGGGTAGAGATAGTAAAACCACATAATCCCTCTCCTGTAGGCTTCGTAACGTGACTGTCAAGGCAACTAGACAACCAGTCATAAGTCTAGAGAATGTTTTTTATTTTAAATATGTAGAGTACAGTTCAGGGTTAGGTATACAAATGTTCATTGTGCAGATACCCTGGTTGATAAGGTGTGTACCCCTCTTGACCCTGGCAGTGTCCCACTACTGCCAGTCATGCCCCTGCCCTCCCCTGGCAGTTTCTTAGTACTGCCAATCCCTTTCTTATAGTATTATGATAGTTGTTCAGGGTCCACTTGAACATGAGTGAGAACATGTGATACTCAATTCTTTGTTTCTGTGATAGATCACTCAGTATTATAGACTCTAAGTCCATCCAAGTTGCTGCAAAGTTCATAATTTTGTCCTTATTTATGGCTGCATAATATTCTATCATGTATACGTACCACATTTTTTTTAAATCCAGTCCTCTTTTGATGGGTGGCATGGTTGGTTCCATGTTTTTGCTATTGTGAAAAATGCTGCAACAAACAGGCATATGCAGGTATCTTTTTCGTAGAGTGATTTGAGGTCCTGCGGATATATTCCCCATAGGGGGATTGTGGAGTCATATGGGAGGTCAGTTTTTAGATCTTTTAGGCGTCGCCACACTGTTTTCCACAGAGGCTATACTAGTTTACAATCCCACCAACAGTGTAGAAGTGTTCCCTTTTCACCACATTTTCTCCAGCATCTGTTGTTTTTTGAGTTATTGATGATGGTCATCCTGACTGGAGTTAGGTGGTATTGAAAACGTTTTTTAATGTCCATCTTACCTAAGGCAATCTACAGATTCAATGTAATACCTATCAAATTGCCAGCAAAATTCTTCTCAGACCTAGAAAAAAACAACACAGGAATTCATATGGAAACACAAATGACCAAGAATAGCCAGAACAATCCTCAGCAAAAAAACAAAGCAGGTGGTATCACATTACCAGACTTCAAACTTTACTCTAAAGCTACAATCACCAAAACAGCTTGGTATTGGTATAGGAACAGGTATATAGATCAATGGAATAGAATTGAGATTCCAGAAGCAAAACCTCAATTTCTCAACCAACTCATCTTCGACAAACCCTCCACCACCTATCACTGGGGAGAGGAGAACCTATTCAGTAAATGGTGCTGGGAAAACTGGCTGACCACATGCAGAAAATTGAAACAGGACTCCTATCTATCCCCATACACAAAAATTAACTCCAAATGGATCAGAGACCTAAATGTAAAACCTCAAACCATAAGAACCTTAGAAAATGAAGGACATACCCTCATGGAAATCGGAACTGGCATCCAATTCCTGAACAAAACTCGAAACCCACAGGCCATAAGGGATAAGATAGACAAGTGGGACCTCATTAAACTGACAAGCTTCTACAAAGCCAAAGAAACCATCAAAAGAGCAGGGAGACAGCCTACAGACTGGGAAAAAGTATTTGCTAACTCCAGGTCTGACAAAGGCTTAACATCTTGGATCTACAAGGAACTCATATGTGCTGAAAAGAAAAAAACAAACAACTCCATTATAAATTGGGCAAAAGATATGAGCAGACACTTCACAAAGGAAGACATCCGAGCAGCCAACAAACACATGAAGAAATGCTCAACCTCACTAATCATCAGGGAGATGCAAATCAAAACCACACTGAGATACCACCTAACTCCAGTCAGAATGGCAATTATCAATAACTCAAGAAATAACAGCTGTTGGAGAGGGTGTGGCGAAAAGGAAACACTTCTACACTGTTGGTGGGAGTGTAAACTAGCGCAACCTCTGTGGAAAGCAGTGTGGCGATTCCTAAAAGCTCTAAACATCAATCTCCCATATGACCCTACAATCCCCCTACTGGGAATATACCCTGAAGAACTCAAATCATTCTATAAAAAAGATACCTGCACATGTATGTTTATCGCAGCATTGTTCACAATAGCAAGAACCTGGAACCAACCACGCTGTCCATCAAAAGAGGACTGGATTAAAAAAATGTGGTACATATACACGATAGAATACTACACAGCCATAAAAAAGAACAAAATCATGAATTTTGTAGCAACCTGGATGGAGCTAGAGTCTATAATACTGAGTGACTTCTCACAGAAACAAAGATCTGAGTATTACATATTCTCACTCATATAGTGGACCTTGATCATCCAAGGCACTACCATAAGAAAATGACTGACAGTGGTGGGAAACCATGGGGGGGGATGGGACTAGTGGTAGTAAACATCTGTCTGGGGATGGGGAGACACCTGTTATCAACAAGGGGGCCTAAATGAAGCATATTTGTATACCTAACCCTTAACTGTACCCCACAATATCAAAATAAAAAATATTGATTAAAAAAAAGAGAAAACTTTTTTTTTTTTTTGAGTTGGGGTCTCACTCTGTCACCCAGACTGGAGTGCAGTGGCCGCTCCCGGCCACTGCAGCCTCGCCTGCTGGGCTCCGGCGATCCTTCCGCCTCAGCCTTCTGAGTAGCTGGAATTACAGGCATGCGCTACCACGCCCGGCTGATTTTTTGATTTATTGTAGAGATGAGGTCTCGCTGCCCAGGCGGGTCTCGAACCCGCGGGCTCAGGCAATCCACTCACCTCAGCCTCCCAAAGGCGCGGGATTACAGGCTGAGCCACCGAGCCCGGCTGAGAAAACGTTTTTTAATGCACAATGTCAAAAGCAAGAGTGGTAGAGATGATATATAAATGATGAATGAATTTAGAAGAACAAAGATGATTGAAAGTTTGGAATGTATTCTATAGACTTCCTGGAAGAGGTGATGCTGGACCTGACCCAGAGCAGTGTATGATTTAGAGAGGCAGAGCGAAAGGCTGGCTAGGGAGGGAAACCCAAGCAGAAGCAGGGTGAGGTTGACAGAAGGGGGTTGTCCACAGAGATGAGCATGCTCTCACTGTAGTAACCAGGAACTGTTACTGTTAATTCAGAAACTTAGTCAGTAATCCTCTGGTCCAGGAACCAGAGACACAGCAGTGAACAAGAGACAAAGTTCCCGGTATGGGAGAGAGTGAACATTTCAGTCTGTAAGAAAAATAAGGAATGGAAACTGCTAGGGATAAAGAGCAGCTGCTATTTGATGTGGCGTGATCAGGAAACGTCCGTTGATAAGGTGGCATTTGAGCAAACACCGAGAGAAGAGAAGGAGAGAGCCATGCAGGTATTAAGGGGAATGGCATTCCAGCCTAAGAGAACAGCAGGTACAAAGACCCTGAGTAAGGATCATGCTAGGTGTGTTTGAGGAATGGCTGGGAGGTCACTGTGTGGAGCACAGCGAGACAGAAAACCATTGAAGGACTAAGTCATGGAGGGGCTTAAAGGTCATTGTAAGGGCGTTGGCTCTTCTACTGGGGGAGATGGGAAGCTATTGGAGGTCTGGAGCAGAGGGGTGACTCACTTGCCTTAGTGGCTGAAAGGATCTTAGGATATGTTGCAGGGAGCGGGGGTTGGATTAAGGAGACACTTAGGGAGCTGCAACAGCAATTCAGGTAAGAATTGATGACTTGGACCAGGGCAGCAGCAATGGATGGCATGAGACGAATTTGAAGTTTGAATATAGTAGGTTGATGCATAAGTTCGTGGCGTTTGTTTTTTTTGGCCTGGCAACACTGCGGTATTGGAAGTTTATCATTTGTCATTTGGAGTGACAATGTTGTGCTTGTGGATATACCTTGCATTTTGCATATTTGAAGGAAGCTAGTGCTATTTGTGAGCTTAAGAAGATGGCGTGTCAAGTGGAGAAAATGGAACACTTCCAACATATTCTTCTGTTTGAGTTTGACAAAGGAGTAAAGGCAGTGGAGGTGACGTGAAACATTTGTGCCATGTGAGGGGAGAATGCCAATGAGGAAAGAATGGCAAGAAAGTGGTTCTGTCATTTCAAAGGGGGCTACTTTCACCTGAGTGGTGAATTTGATGTAAGGCTTTTGGACTGAGCAATTAGAACTTGGAGTGTCCATTGACTGAGGCCAGGAAGACCAGGGAGGAACAGGCTTCGGGGGCAAGCCTAGGAGATTGATTTTGGACCTTTAAAGTTTGAGTTGCCCATTATATATCCAAGTGAGGCATTGAGTAGTTGCTTGGAAATACATCCACCATTTTTAGTTGAACAAAAAGCTCTAGTTAAAAGACAGGAATCTGGGAATCATTGGCATTTAGATAATATTTAAGACTTTTTGATGGGATGACCCTATCCAGGGGGTGAATGTTCACAGAGAAGAGGGTAGTCAAAGATTGGGCCCCTGGGATAAGAAGATGAGGGATGACTAATGGGAGAAAAATAGAGACAGGTTGGCTGATGTGGAAGGCGTGTGGGAGAGCAGTAGGAAAGAAGAGGTGGGAGCAGTGGGAAAGAAGGGATCCATGGGCCATGGCTGAGGCGTTGTCCCTTCATCTGGTCGCATTAGGGTCTTTAGAGTACTTCCCTACCTGGAGGCCAGCCCATTGAGCATGCCAGGTTTATGTAGGTTGTCAAAACACCACTGGAATGAATCACCAAAAATGATGTGTTAACTCAGGTTTCCACAGGAGAATTTGCACAGAACCAGAGAAAGTAAACCAGAGAGAGGGTCAACTGCTCACAAAAGAACTTAATAAGTGGATATTTTTTAAAAACAACACTTTATCAAGGTGTAATTGACATGCAATCAAATTCCCTCACTTTAAGTGTACAGTGTGAGTTTCAATACACATGCAGTTGTGTAACCACCAGCGTAGCTGAGATATAGAAAATTTTAATCGCCTCAAAAACTCAAGGAGAAATATTCTTTCTGAGCTCTGACCTGCTGCTGTGATCTGCTTTTTGATTTTCTTTTTTGAGTTGGGGTCTCGCTCTGTGTGAGCCCCCAAGTTCGGCCACATTATTTTGTAGCGACAGAGTCTCGCTATGTGATCCAGGCTGGCCTCCGACTCCTGGGCTCAAGCAATTCCCCCCACCTCAATCTCCCAAGTGCTGGGATTACAGGCATGAGCCACTGTGCCCAGCCATTGTTTTTGTGTGATGTGTTTACAACTTGCTTGGTGCAGTTCATAGGCCATGAACCTGCAACCAGACATAGACTGAATGTAGCAGTCAGCCAGTGTTCACAAAAATTCTGAATCTAAATAATCTAAATCTTAGGCAGAGTTACTTGCTTCCGGAGTAGTAGTCTGGTTCAGGAAATCTCCCTGACTATAAACATAAAGAGACAATTTTTATGAAGTGACTTTATCCCCTTTGGACTGAATACATTTCAGACCAATACAGTTCATGGAATCTTTTTTTTTTTTTTTTTGAGTTGAGGTCTCACTCTGTCGCACAGGCTGGAGTGAAGTGAAGTGGCATGATCACAACCATCATGGTTCAAGGCAGCCTTGACCTCCTGGGCTCAGGCGATCCTTCTACCTCAGCATCCTGAGTAGCTGGGACTACAAGAGTGGGCCACCATGACCAGCTAAGTTTTCAATTTCTTTTTCTTTCTTTTTTTTTTAGGGATGAGGTTTTGCTATGTTGCCCAGGCTGGTCTTGAACTCCTGGACTCAAGCAATCTGCCTGCCTCTGGCTCCCAAAGTGCTGGGATTACAGGCATGAGCCACTGTACCAGGTGGAATCTTGGTTTGAGAGAGACTGCAGATTATTCGCTGCTTGGGTACTGGGCTCTCTTTTTCCATAGGTCTTGGCTTGTTCGGCTCTAGGAGGCACAAGATGAAAACTCTCCTGGGATGAAGAAGAGAGTCACGTCCAGGGCACCTACATTTGCACAGACCATAAGAGAGAAGATGGGTATGGCTTTCTTCGGGAGGCTGATAGATCCACTCAACTCCTCCACCCATTCCCAACAGAACACAGAACAGCGGTGGAGAGAGGGACTATTTTGATGAGAGAGATGTCTTCCCACCACAGGCACATAAATAAGTGACCTGTTCATAAAAAAAGCTCTTTCTGGAAAATGCTGAGCCCAGGTGAGGGCTATGTGGAGCCGACCAGCAGGGGGCAGCAGCACCAAAACATCACTCCTGCAGCCAACAGCAGGCCTCCTGCTCAGTACACATTCCGCTGAGGGCCCTGGAGGAGAGGCTATGGAGGAGGTGACAGGTCACGCCCCTCAGGGTGCTGTGTGCCCATTCTGGAGGACTGGGACTACGTGTAAGGGCTGAGACCACAGGGATGTGGGATTTAAATTCAATCCACTTGAGGTGGGATAAAACCTCTTACCACCAAAGTCTTTGGAACTAGTCTGGGGTAACAGTTTACCAGCCGTGCGTCTTGGGCTGGTTTTTCTGTGTCTCAGTTGTCTCATCTGTAAAATGGGAGGAACATAACACTTTCTTGTGCATTAATACACGAACAGCACTGGCCCATGGCACGAACTCAATACATGTTTCTTTTATGATTATATGAATGTTGTGTAGTGAGGCAAGAATGTGGCACCTGTGTGTTCAATAGTTCTGTGGTTTTGGGTGTGACCTGATGTTGGCATGGAGGCAAGAATGTGGTACTGTGTGTACAGTAGTTCAGCCAGGACTCTATGGCCTTGGGTGTGACCTTTGTGAGGACAGGAGTTTCTCCCTCTTCAAGCCAGCAGAGGACGGTCGATCTATTTAGCTGACAGCACATATATGAAGATGTTCAGTGATTATCTCTGGATGACCACGGTTAAGAAGTTGAGATATTTTCCCCCCCAGGGACATTTTATTACAACATCAGCTTCCCAGGGGGCCTAGGTGGTGTGATCAATAAAGCCCAGGAAGTCCAAGGCGGGATGTAGCGCCAAGATGGTGTCCTGGATCTGTCTCTTCCTGCTGTGATGGGTGGTCTCAGCTTCTTCACGTGAACCACGATGGACTTAGATGAAGTAATGTCTAGGGTCCATTCTAGCTTCCAAGTCCTTGATCTCTGAGCAGCGCTAGTGCTTGGACATTCCCAGGCAGTGTCTGTTGGATTTGGTAAAGAGAAAAATACTGACAAGTATCTACCAGCAAGACCAGACTTTTCCTTAAATGCTAGCTCCAAAAGCCAGGATTCCCTGCAGCTAGGAAGGGAACAGGAGCATTGCCAGTGAGCCTCATCAGGCTGGACTCAGTTGCTGGCAGATTAGAGAATAGTCTTAGCTTCAGAAGGTAATGAGACTCCACTGCCAGGTTGTTAAACTTTGCTCTTTCTCAGAGGTCTGGGAAACCAATGCAAGGCTGCTTTGGAGCAGTCCCGGGTAGTAACTGGGAAAGCCAGATCAGAGTGTGTTGAAGGCAAAAGGCCCATCTTCTCTCTCTTTTTTTAAAGTTGTGGTGAAATACACACAACATAAAATGAGTCATTTTAGCCATTTTAATGTTTATAGTTCAGTGACTTTAAATATATTCCATTTTTGTGAAAACATCACTGCCATCCGTCTCCAGACCCTTTTTTGTTTGTTTGTTTGAGACTGGTCTTGCTCTGTCACCCCAGCTGGAGTGCAGTAGTGCGATCATAGCTCACTGCAACCTCAAACTCCTGGCCTCAAGTGATCCTCCCACCTCTGCCTCCCGAGTAGCTGGGACTACAGGCACTTGCCACTATGCCTGACTAATTTTTAAGTTTTTTGTAGAGACAGGGTCTCGCTATTTTGGTCAGGTTGGTCTCGAACTCCTGGGTTCAAGTGATCCTCCTACCTTGGCCTCCCAAAGTGTAGGGATTATGGGTGTGAGCCACCATGCCTGGCCTTCAGAACTTTTTTTTTCTTCCCAATCTGAAACTCTATGCCCATTAAATAACTCCCATTTTCACCTTCCCCTGTCCCCTGGTGACCACCATTCTTTTGTCTGTCTCTATGAATTTGACTACTCCAGGGACCTCGTGTAAGTGGAATCACACAGTATTTGTCCTTTTGTGACCTGCTTATTTCACTGAGCATAATGTTCTCAAGGTTCATCCATGTTGTAGTACATGTCAGGAGTGCCTTCCTTTTAAGGTTGGATAGTATTTCATTGCATGTATAGACCACATTTTGATTATCCATTCATCCATCGATGGCCGCGTAGGTTGCTTCTCTCTTTGCCTATTGTAAATAATACTGCTGTCAGCATGGGTATCCAAAGGAAAGAACACTTCTTGTGCTTTGTTTCATTGTCATTCTCTCACTGTCCTCTCCCATCCCCAGAATTGAGACGTCTCTCAAACAAAGCAACCCTCGTCTGTTTATTTTCTCAGATACCCAAGTGTCTTTCAAATGCTGCAACATAGAGCAGAGAAGAAATGATCATGGCCAGGGAAACTGTAAGCCAGGAGTTCCTTAATGTCCATTTCTAGCAAAATAGAATCTTAATGTGATGCTCATTGCACAGTATATTAGGATTAGGACTGCATCCTAATGGAGCCTCCAGGACACATTATCCCATTATGAACACACCCACCCTGCTTTGAATAAGTACAGACATTAACCTGTTGAAGAAGCATTGCATAGAAATATTCTCCTGGAGCCTTGAGAGAATCTGGCAGGAACGACTAAGGCTTTGGCTTAAGTTGTTTGGATTCTCTTCTTGACAACAATTTAGTAAGTGCAGCAGATTCTTCTGGCTGTTTCTGCAGGTCATTCCATGAATGTTTGAGGATACACAACTGATTTTTTTCTGCCAGGGATTCATGCAATTCATCCTATACCTCTAAAAGTAGCCCTGAATTTTTAGTTAATTACATTTGGTTAAAAGGAGGGAAAGGGGCAAGAGACACAAACAGACATTTCACTGAAGAGGCTGTACAGATGGCAAGTATGCACACAGAAAGATGTTCAACACCATTAGTCATCAGGGAAATGCAAATTAAAGTGACAGTGAGATATCACTGCACACGGATCAGAATGACTAAAAGAATTGTGATGATGTCAAAAGCTGGTGAGCGAGGACGCAGAGAAATGGAATCACTCATCCTTTGCTGGTGAGTATGTAAGATGGTGCAGTCATTCCGGAAAAACAGCTTGATGATAGCTTATAAAACTAAACATGCAATTTTCATTGACCTAGCAATTATGTTCACACAAAAACCCATACATGAATATTCGTAGCAGCTTTATTTGGGATAACACCAAACTGAAAAATAATGTAAATGTGCTTTAATGGGTAAGCAGTTAAGCAAACTATGTATGTCCATACCATGGGATACGACTCAGCAAAATAAACCAATCATTGACACATATGATAACTTGGATGGATCCCAAGGGCAGTATGCTGGGTGAAAAAAGTCAGTCCCCAAAGGAAACAAATGTTATGATTCCACTTTTTTTCTTTTCTTTTCTTTTTTGAGTTGGAGTCTCGCTCTGTCACCCAGACTGGAGTGCAGTGGCACGCTCACAGCCACCACAGCCTTGACCTGCTGGGCTCAGGAGATCCTTCCACCTCAGCCTTCCAAGTAGCTGGAACTACAGGTGAGCACCATACCTGGCTAATTTTTTTGATTTAATGTAGAGATGAGGTCTCATTTTGTATCTCGATGATGGCAATGGACACAGGAACCTACACATGATAAAGTGGCATAGAACTAAGCACGTACACACACACGCGCGCACACACACACACGAATGAATACGTGTACAACTAGGATAATCTGAATAAGATTGATACATTGTATCTTAGCCAATATTCTTATGATATTATGCTGAGAAAGGGGTACACAGGATCTCTCATCTCTCTTGTATTATTTATTACAACTGCATGTGAATCTACTATTATATCAAGATAAAAAAGTTTAACTAAAAAAAAGAATGCCAGGCACAGTGGCTCATGTCTATAATCCCAGCACTTTGGGAGGCCAAGGCAAGAGGATTGATTGAGACTAGAAGTTCACGCTCAACCTGGGAAACATAGCGAGACCTCACTTCTACAAAAAGTAAAAAAAAGAAAATTAACTGGGTGTAGTGGCCCACGCCTGTAGTTACAGCTACTCAGGAGGCAGAGGAGGAAGGATCACCTGAACCTAGGTGGTTGAGGTTGCAGTGAACCCTGATCATGCCACTGCAGTTCAGCCTGGGCAACAGAGTGAGACTTCAACTCTCAAAAAAAAAAATCAATCCATTTCTTAAGCAAGAAAACTTTTGCTATAGTAGGGTTAAATCACAAATTGAATAATGAGTTAATATCAAAACTAAGATAAAGGGCTACTATCCAGAATCTACAAGGAACTCAAACAACTCAACGCACACACAAAAACAAATAATTCCACCAAAAAATGGGCAAGGACGTGAATAGACAAAATAAGACCCATTAGTGGTCAATAAATATGAAAAAATGCTCAACATCACTAATCATCAGAGAAATACAAATTAAAACCACAATGAGATACCACTTAACACCAGTCAGACTGGCTAGTATTAGAAAGTCAAAAAACAACAGATGTTGGTGTGGTTGCGGAGGAAAGGGAATGTCCATCCACTGTTAGTGGGATTGTAAACTAGTTCAACCTCTATGGAAAACAGTATGGAGATTTCTCAGATAACTAAAAATTGAATTCCCATTTGACCCAGCAATCCCACTCCTAGGGATCTACCCAAAGGAAAAGGCATCGATATATAAAAAAGATATCTGTACTCGTATGTTCATTGCAGCACTATTCACAATAGCAGAATCATGGAACCAACCTAAGTGCTCAATGACAATTGACGAGATAAAGAAAATGTGGTATACTTACACCATGGAATACTATGCAGTCATAAAAATGAATGAAATCATGTCCTTTTCAGTAACATGGATGGAGCTGAAGATCATCATCCTAAGAGAACTGACTCAGAAACAGAAAACCAAACATGGCGTGTTCTGATTCATATGTAGGAGCTAAATGGTCATAAAGATTAAAATAATAGACACTGGGGACACCAATAATGGGGAAGGTGAGGAGGAGGGTTAGGATTCAGAAATTATATATGGGGCACAATGTTCACTCTCTGGGGAATGGGCCATCTGAGACTCAGTCCCCACCACTACACAATATATCCATATAACAAACATGCATGTGTACCTCCTGAATCTAAAATTTTTTTAAGAAGGGAAGAGATTGAGATATTCAACTCCTTTTACTCCATTTGAAATGGATGTTTGCTCCTCCAGCGGGCAGCATCTCACTCATCCTGATTCTCAAACTATCTAGAAAGTTGCTAAAGAATCAGAACAAGGCCAGTCAGTGTCAACATTTGACTCACTGGACAAGGAAATGCTCACAGGCAGGTCACGCTGGATGGATAAATCAAACAGGAGCAAAGTCTTTTCTCCCTGACAACTTTGTGCAGATGCACCTCTTCATTGACAAGAGCTGGGGAGCTGCTTGGGGTCCTGGGAGGGTCTGTAAAGGGCTAATGGAAAGATAGAGGGTTCAAAAAACGCATGTGTCTTCTCCTTGTGGAGAATAATAATTTTGTAGCATTCAGGCTTTACTTTTTACTTTGTCTGCAAAAGAGGCTCAGAGGAAAATTTGTGGCTCAATCTTAATAATGTTTGCGGCCCTAGGATGTGCAGAGTGGCATTCTGAATGTTCTCCTTAGGCTCTAATTTGTAATTTTCCTTGTTACCATTATTTGTATTTTCCTACATTCTTAAAAGTTACCACAAATCTTTCTTAAATGAGATGAGATAGGAATGAATTAACAAATAAACAGAATAAACATATGATTGCAGTGACTGGCAGAGCTCAACTTGGAGTATGGTCTTCTTTACATACAGCGTTGGGGCTTAAGCACTGGACATCTTGGTTCCAAGTCCAGCTCTGCTCCTTTGGACTGTGTGAATTCAGCCAAGTTACTGCTCCAGGCCTCATCTTCCTCGTCTATAGATGGGATAACAACACTGCCTACGTCATAGGCTGCTGTGAAATGATATAATGCTCGAAAAGTGCTTAGAATGGAGACCGTTGTGTCAAGTATCAGAGCATAACACTGGTCAGACATAACTGTTAACTCTCCTTCCCTTTCAGGTCTCCATTTATAAAAGACTTGAACCAAATTATTTGGAGCATTCTTTTTTTTTCCCACCAAGAACTGTCATTTAAACACTTCCAGGCTTGTGCTCCCAACCCTGACAGAAAGGTGGAGACAATGAGGTAATTTTGCACAGAGATTTCTGGTTTTGGGGAACTCCTCTTACTTATGTATGCACGAGGCTGGGAGTGCTCGTGGTAGAACTGGTCATGAAGGAAGAACAGAAAACTCCATTTCTGGACTGGAGAGCCTAGGACACACAAGTAGATTTTATCAGACTGTTTCTTATGGATTGAGGTGTCCTAACACCTGCTGTTGGGAAATGATAGGAGCCCCTTGTTGTGGGCTGAAAGATGGCCCCCAAAATATATGCCCAACTGAAATCATGAATGTGACCTTATTTGGAACAAGGGTCTTTACAGATTAAATGAAGGTGAGGATCTGGAGATAAGATCATCCTGGATTATTTGGGTACTTCCTAAATCCAGTGGCAAGTGTCCTTATACAAGAAGAGAAGGAGAGACACACTGAAAAGTCCATGTGACCACAGAGGCAGAGACTGGAGAGATCCAAGGAACAAACCAAGGGGCATCAAGGATTGGTGGGAAATTACCAGAAGCTAGAGAGAAGCATGGAAGAGATTCTTTGTCTAAAGTAATAAGCCCTGCTGATGCCTTGGTTTCAGATTTCTGGACTCAAGAACTGTGAAAGAATAAATTTCTGTTGTTTGAAGCCATTCAATTTGTGGTACTTTGTAAAGGAAAATGATACTTTTTTCTCAAGTTGGCTTCCCGGCCCAAGAGGAGCAGCCTGGCCTGGAGGCCCAAGCTCAATGCCGGGTTCCAAGTAGAGTTTGGGACCCAGCGGCTTTCGTGGGGCCACCCTCATAGAGTGGTACACCTTGACTGAGAAGAGGCCCTAAGGAGGAGACCTCTTTCTCCTTGGAAAAGAGCTACTACAGACAGTCAGGGGCCTGGATGGACAAGGTCCCAGTAATGGAGACAAAGGCCAGCAGTGTGAGAAAAGGGCTGGCTGAACACAGTGCTACCCAAATGATGTATGACAGTGCACTCTAATCAGAGAAGAAGATTTGGATGTGTACACCAATATAGGCATGCTTATTTACATGGCATATAGACATACTGCAGCTGATACATGTGGTATTTTGAAAACTAAAGGCCAAGGCTCATACCTGTAATCTCAGCACTTTTGGATACTGAGGCAGGAGTATTGCTTGAGCCCAGAAGTTTGCGACCAGTCTAGGCAACATAGTGAGACCTCATCTCTACCAAAAAAAAAAAAAAAAAAATTAGGTGTGGTGGTGCTCACCTGTAGTTCTAACTACTTGAGAGGCTAAGGTGAAAAAATCATCTGAGCCCAGGAGGTCAAGCCTGTGATAAGTTGTGATTGTGCTATTACACTATAGCCTGGGTGACAGAGTGAGACCTTGATTCAAAAACAAAATAAAAAACTTAGCTTCTTTCTTATTTTGATGGACAATTGAATACAGATAACAGTTTTAGTATTTCTTCTTTATATCCCAATGGACCATTGCATGTACCTCAGGGGAATGAATGTCTCTCTTTGGAGACCACTGCTTTGGTGGATGAATCAGATTCTTTGGCTCAAGTTTCTAAAAGCATAGGACAGGTGCTACTGGTAGGAGTGGATTCTAAGAGACGCACAGACACAGCCTTAAAAATTTGGGCTTCCAGGCTAGATGTGATGGCTCATGCCTGTAATCCCAGGACTTTGGGAGGTTGAGGTATGGAGATTGCTTGAGCCCTGGAGCTTGAAACCAGCCTGGGAAACATCTCAAAAAAAAAAAAAAAGACTACCCTAATAAGGGAGTCATTTGTCTATTTTCAACTGTTTTTGTTTGTTTGAGTTGTATTGAGCTGTAGTCTCACTCTGTTGTTCAGACTAGAGTACAGTGGCATGATCACTGCTATTGCAGCCTCAACCTGCTGGGTTCAGGGAAATTTTCTGCCTCAGCTATCCAAGTAGCTGAAATTACAGGCATGCACCATCATACCTGGCTAATTTTTTGATTTAATATAGAGATGATGTCTCACCAAGTTCTCCAGGCTAGTCGCGAACCCCCTGGTTCAGGCAATCCACTCGCCTCTACCTTCCAAAATGCTGGGATTACAGGTGTGAGCCACCACACCTGGCAATTTTCAACTGTTTTTTAACAATAAAAGAGGGAGAGTTCTTGGACTGAAAGTCTTTGTAGACAATCATATCTAATTAGAATTTTATATTGTCTATTTTCATTTTATTTGTATAGTTACTTTCTACTTGGATCAAATGAGTTTGGTCTTTTTGTTTAAATTTTCTTTAAATGTAGGTAAGGAATATAAACCAATTTAAATGAAAATATTATATAAAGATAACAACAGTGGTATGTGGCTGTGACTGAACTCACGAAGGTGCAAATGCTGCCCCAACTCTGCAGGGCATTTGGAAGAATTGTTTCCTTGAGACCGAGTAAACCCCTGAAATTTCTGGACATTTGGAGAGAAAGGGGAAAAATGAAACTCTGCCATCATGGCTTGTAGGGTCTTTAATTTGTAGGATTTTTAATTTAAAAATAAAAGAATGTGAGTATATTTGCAGTCAAAGATATAGCATTTGATGTTTCTGGTTACCTAAGCAAACACAGATGATAGAAAAAGGAAAAATGAAAATAAGCTATAAAAAGAACATGCGATACTAGCATGGTTGTTTTTCTCGCTGTTGTTCTATGGAAGACACTGAAACTTTCCATAAGCAGAGTTCTGTGAGAAGCAGAGATTGTATATATTTATCATTTCTGGAGGGGCTAGAACCATTGTGTCCACTTATATAGCCTTTGGTGACATCAATTATTACAGAGAAGAATCTTGGAGAAGTTTGAGGATCATTCCACATTCTTGTTGAAGTTGTTTACAATGTTCTACCAATCGCAACTTTTCAAAAAAGGATCTGGCAGATAGGGAGCCACCAGGATGACTGAAAACTGCCCCTAAAACACATAAACAAGAAAAATCTCAATACACACATATACCTACCACAAAAACCCTAGTGTGGATGAGGGTATGCACATCCGGAGCCCACGGACTTTGCTGGGCAAGTGTACATTGGAATAACCACTTTGGAAAATTGACAATATTTACTAATATTGAAAACACATAATTCTTATAACCTGGCAATTCTACTCTGTCATATATGCATATGATGTGTACGTCCATCATATATGTGTACAGGTTTTAATCAAAGACGTGCCAGAATGCTCATTGCAACATGAAGAAGGAATCGGAAACTACTCTAGTATACATCAATAGTAGGTAAATTATTTGTGGTGTGTTTGCATAATGGAATATTTTAGAGCAGCAAAAATAGGCATCCTACAGCTACATGCAACAAAATGGATGAATCTTGCAGAAATAGCTTTGACATACTGCAACTGATACATGGTGGTATTTTAAAAATTAAAGGCCACATTAAAAATTTGAGCGGAAGAAGGCAGATGTAAGAGAGTATAGTGTGATTATTATTTCTTTTAATCTTTATTTTATTATAGAGATGTGGGTTACAAGTCAGGATGAGGCATATACATAGTCCATGTGCAGGTGAAGTTTGGGCCTTCAACTGGTCCTCACTTGCCCTGGTTTAGGATCAGGTATCCTTAGTGGTGTTAAGTGCCCCTGTGCCCTTGGCAGTATCCTGCTACTGCTGATCTTTCTCTCTCTCTCTTTTTTTTTTTTTTGAGTTGGAGTCTCACTCTCTCACCCAGACTGGAGTGCAGTGGTCGCTTCCGGCCACCGCAGCCTCGACCTGCTGGGCTCCGGCGATCCTTCCGCCTCAGCCTTCCAAGTAGCCGGAATTACAGGCGTGCGCTACCATGCCCGGCTGATTTTTTGATTTATTGTAGAGATGAGGTCTCGCTGCCCAGGCGGGTCTCGAACCTGGGGGCTCAGGCAATCCATTCACCTCAGCCTCCCAAAGGCGCAGGATTACAGGCTGAGCCACCAAGCCCGGCTTCCGATCTTTCTCTTATAGTATTGTGATAAAGTTTAAATCTAAGCAAAAATAAGCGATAGTTATTAGAAATCACAATAGCAGTTACTCTTGGAGGTAGAAGTAACTGGAAAGGAGCAGGAGGGGGCTTCTGGGTGTGCGTGAGTTATTTCTTGATTGGGGTGCTGTTTACATGGGCTGTTTGGGCTTGTGCAGATTCGCTGAGGTGTACACTTATATATGTGCTGCTTTCTTACCATGAGCTACATGCCAATTCAAAGTTTAAAATAAACATAAGGACTACCATGACATTCTTCCCTTTTTTTCTGAGTCAGAGTCTTACTCTGTGGTTGAGGCTGGAGTGCAGGGGCACGCTCCTGGCCACCGCAGGCTTGACTTGCTGGGTTCAGGTGATCCTTTTGCCTTAGCCCTCCAAGTAGCTGGAACTACAGGTGCACGCCACCACATCTGGCTTATTTTTTGATTCATTGCAGAAATGAGGTCTCACCAAGTTGCCCAGGCTGGTCTCGAACTTGTGGGCTCAGGCGATCCTCTTGCCTTGACCTTCCAAAATGCTGGGATTACAGGCTTGAGCCACCACGCCTGGCCATGCTTTCATTTATAAATGGCTTCGTTGAGATATAATTCACATACCACACAATTCACTCATTTAAAGGGTACAATTCAATGCTTTTTAGTATATTCCCCGGGTTGTATGGCCATGACCACAACCTGATTTTAGAACATTTTCTACTCTCCTAAAGGAAACTCCCATTTGCAGCCAATCTCCATTCCCTTCTCCCTGACCCCAAATTTGCCTGTTCTGGACATTTCATATAAATGGAATCATACAACATGTGGATTTTTTGGCCCGAATTCTTTAAGTTTGCATAATGTTTTCCAGGCTAATCCATTCTGTGGCATATATCAATGCTTCATTTATTTTATGGTCAAGTAATTTCCATCATATGGCTATACCAAGTTTTCTTCATCCACTCATCAGTTGATGGACATTTGTGTTTTCACTTTCAATAATAATATAATATAATAAGTATATAAAACAAAATATATTAAGTCTGCCATGAACATGTGTACAAGTGTTTGGGTGGATGTGTGTTTTTATTTTTCTTGGGTATATATAGGAGTGGAATTGCTGGGTCATGTGATAATTGTATGTTTAGCCTTTTGAAGAACTGACAGATGGTTTTCCAAAGTGGTTGCATCATTTTACATTCCCACCAGTGGTGTTTGAGGGTTCTAATTATTCACATCCTTGCTGGTACTTGTTACTATCTGTCTTTTTGTTCTAGTCATCCTAACGGGTATGAGGTGGTACCTCACTGTGGTTTTGGTTTGCAGTTTCCTGATGACTAATGATGTGAAGCATCTTTTCATGTGCTTATTGGCTTTTTTTTTGTTTTTTTGTTTATTGGCTATTTGTATACATCCTTTGGAAAAATGTCCATCTAAATTATCTTCCATTTTTATATTGAGTTTTAGGTGTTCTTTATGTATTCTTATATATATTCTGAATATAAGTCCCTTATCAGATATATAATTTATAAATATTTCCTTCTATTCGGTGGATCATCTTTTTACCTTCCTTTTTTTTTTTGATGATATTCTAAGTGTGTTTATGTCTACATTGAGAGCAATAGAAAAGCACTCAAATAAAAATGGGTGAAGTCATACATGTTGGAATTCAGATTCTTAGACCTGGGATGAGTTTTGGGTTTGTTAGATGACCAGTGTTAGAGACAAAGACACTGGGGTTTGGGCAGCTAGAGTCTTGGCCAAGGCCTGTCCATGTCTGTCAGTGACAGGACTGGGTTTCCTTGTTTTGCGTTCTTTATCCTCACTCCTCCTCCTCCTTCTTTTTTTAATCTATTTTGATTTATATATTTTAGATTCAAGGGGTGCATGCACAAGCTTGCTTCCTAGGCATATTGTGTGATGGTGAGGCTTGGGCTTCCACTGAGCCCATCACCCAGGGTGGGCACCGTACCCAGTGGGTAGTTTTTCAACCCTTATCACCTCCTTCTCTCCCCACTTTAGAAGTGTCCCAGTGTCTGTTGTTCCTATTCTGTCCTTGCACCCTCACTCCTTGTTTTTGTTGCTGTGGATAAAACATATGTCCCTTTTCCTTTCTTACTAGTTTAAGGAGTTTCTCTTTGCTGATAATCTTTAGGGTTTTACTCAACCAACCAAGTAGGAAGCTTTAAGAAATATTTTCTAGATCTGTTTCTACATCTGTATTTCTTTCTCCAATTATGCAAGCAATGGTTTGCTTTCTGCAAGACATAAAATCAAAGCATCTCAAAGTGTTTTTTCTTTAGTGTCTTTTTGAGTCTTACTGTAAACACTGATGAATTTGACTTGTCAGAACGAATTCCTGGAACTTTGTGCCACCATGTTCTGGGCACATCTATATTTTAACAAAAGGCCATCTGTATTCTTGCCTTTTTTGCCTTCATGTACCTCTGTTTTTTATTTATTATTTTCTTGTATGGCCAGGGGGAACTGGGGAGACTTGTCTAATGTGCTTTTCTGACTCTGACTTGGGTTACTTCTGAGGAATGGTGTCTCAAATTACAGGATAGTTGGGCCATGAAAGAGCATGACTGATTCTTTGGGATTGAGTTGCACACCTGGCCTAATAGATCACTCTGTCAGCTCCCAACATTTGGTGCCTGAACTTTGTCCATGGAGGTGAGCGATGGGAAAGCATCTCCCTTTGGTATGGAACACATTGTTGTCTCTATATTTATCAAGTGATCCAAGCAAGGTGCCAATTTTTTACTCTGAATATGTATAGCAACAGGATGCTACAACCTGGATAAACACAGGTTCATACTGCTGGAAACAAAACTGTGATGTTGGGATTGATAGGCCAAGTAGGCTACCACTATTCAATAAGGTGGAGCTGAAATCTGCAAACAGGGACAACGATCACATGTGGCACCATGGTCTGTTGGAACTGAAGCTGTGATCATCCTGAAGGACCACCACAGTTCATCTGCAGCCACATGGCTGGTCACTACTTAGGCCAGTGTCTTCACTTAACTTTATAAACATCAGTTGTACCCACAAGTTCACTCAGTTATCCTGCATGTCCATCTGCTCAGACATGAGGACAATAATGAGAAAACCGATAAGGAAAGGTCGGTGAAAACTTAATCCCAGTCTTGGGGACTTTCCTCTGAAGCACCTGGCAGTGGCCAGTGGGATTTGTACACCTAGGCAAGCCCAGGCATCATGGATGATCGATCCACTGATCCCTCCTTGTGGCCTGTTTCCTGGTGGCATCTGCAGCGGCCCCCTGTGAACTCTTTCTAGTTAACAGACATCTGTTTTGTGTAGTGGGCTTTCCTTTCCCCACTTACTAGCTGTGTCCTCTCTGGAATCCTGGGGGCCCTAGACAGACATGGGGCCTGGAGGGGAGGGTCTGAGGATGTTTTATTGATCTCCAGCTGCCTGAAGGCTCTCTGGGAGGCGGCATCACGTTGCAGCTGCTGGCTTTCCTCCCTTCCATGGTGGTCAGTCTCTGGACTCGTGGGGGTAACGTGCTGGGAGAGAGAATCTTAGGAAGTTTATTGACCTAATAATGTCAGCAGGAACTCCGGGAGAAAGCAATGTGATGTCCCCAACTTGCCTCCGAGAACCAACTTTTAAGAAGATTTTATTGGCCCCCATATACTCATCTCATCCCCTCTCTGGGTTTGGCTTCCCTCTTATCACCCGGATGATCTCCGTTCCCGGGGATTCACCCAGGCAACAGGAGGAGGCTTTGGAAGATTTGCCCTTTTCAAGGGGCCTTGGCTCTTCTTTCCATAGTCAATAGAAGTCATTAGGATTCAGGATTCACCTTTCCAAACTATATATGTAAAAAAAAAAAACCCACAAAAAGCGAAGTTAAATATTTCAAATGAAGTGTGTGCTCATACACCTGGATATGGCAGTAACAGTGGTTTGGTAAGGTAAACATAACTGTCCTTGTCTAATATAACTGACCAAGACAAAAAGAAAATTATGGATAAACACAGATTTCTTTAGCTTTGGGGAAGGCATGTTGGATCCTTCATTATAATAAGGAGAGAAGGAGAAAAGGTAGATGTCAAATTTTCTGGGGTTTTTTTTTTGCATTTTCTCCAAATTCATTGGAATATTAAGCCTGTCTGGTTAATATTACACTTCTTCAAACATTGGGTCTTTGCAGCCTTCAGATGCTAATATTATCCTGTGTGCAAATTATCACAGAGGCCCTTCCCACTGTATAACCCCCTCCCATTCTGCACCCCTTTCTTACTGCCAGTACAACCTACACCCTGTAATAAAGTGGGGGCATCATTAGAGGGACAGGGGAGTGAGCATGTGACGGAGTCTTCACTTGGTTGTCAGAGGTGTTTGTCCGCAGGGTCAGGCCTGTGCTCCTCAGCTGAGTCCTCTCATCCTGTGTGTATACACTAAACTGTCCCGTCCTTAAGGTGCTTAGGATTCAAAAAGGAGACATTGAGGTGGATCCGTCTATTCCTAGATTCTCAGGGCTAAAGATTTGCCTCTTCGAAATCTAGCACAAGAAGAGTTCCCATAGAGCCCCTGACTCATGCATCCTCACTCAGTAAGATGGTGCCCCAGCCATAAGGGTGGAGCCTGTACCATTCAAGGGAGCGGGGAGCTAGGAGAGGAGAGATACAGTCAGAGGCCAGTTACTGCAGAGCTCTGCCCCTTGAGCCAATTCTGTTTGAGAGATTCCTTTAGAATGCTATTTTTAGAACTTATTTTATTTTTTTAATATATCAATTTTTTTTATTTTGATATTGTGGGGTACAGTTAAGGGTTAGGTATACAAATATGCTTCATTCGGTCACCCTTGTCGATAAGAGGTGTCTCCCCGTCCCCAGACATATATTGACTACCATTAATCCCACCTCCCTTCCCCTTCCCCCATAGTTTCCCACCACTGTCAGTCCTTTTTTTATAGTATTACGATGGATGTTCAAGATCTGCTATTTGAGTGATAACATGTGATACTCAGATCTTTGTTTCTGTGAGAGGTCACTCAGTATTATTGACTCTAGTTCCAGGTTGCTGCGAAGTTCATGATTTTGTAGAACTTATTTTTAAACCTCTCAGTGAATTGTCAAGATGGTGACTTCCTAGCTTCCTTGTAGTTAGAAGGTCCTCTCCTACTGCCCATTTTGATTTCGATTCAGGCGTTTTCCTGCAGTCCAGCTCAGCATCCTAATAATGGTACAAAGGGTGTCAGAAGTGTCTTCTAGGATGGCCTCTACTATGCACAGACACCTGCCCCTTTAGCCAACTTTTTGGAGCTGCCTTTCAGAAATCTTCATCCACTACCGAAGGCAGGGAATTAAAATCTGATGGAAGCATTTTTCCTACTTTCGAGGCATTTGGAATTTATTGCAGCCTTTTCCTGACAATAGCCTTCTTGCTGCTTCCTCCTTCCCTCTTGTGTGTGGTGTGGTGGAAAGGTTCTGGGACCTTTATGACATACAGTGACAGGCATGGGCTTGCATCATGAAACTGAAGCGATCTGAGAGAGGTGGAACCAGTCAGCTTTGGGGTTTATCCAAAGGCATGTGCAGACGCTGATGATTCAGGAAATGTCTCCAACCTGGTCTTGCTTCTTCCAGCATGGCACACACTTGCTTTTGACCAGCTCCTCTGATGGCAGAAATGACTGCCAGGTGTCCTCTGCTGGGCGTGTCCATCATCCAGGAGACCCTGTTCCTGGAGGGCTGGCTGGTGGCCGTAGGTGTGCGTGAACTTCCACCCAGCTGTGCCACTTTTGACAACCCATCTAGTGAATATAGAATAAAGGCGTTTGTGAGGATACTCGTGGCATGGTTGCTAGCAGCCCAGATGGGCAGCTGTGGCAGCTGATGCTAATGCCACTGTGTGACAGTGAACCCTCTGTGGCTCTGCCTGGATCGTCCTTCCAGGAGAAATGTGCAGTATTTGACCTATGCTTGGCTTATTTTACTTAATGTTATATCCTATAGGCCCATCTATGTGGGTGCAAATAGTAGGATTTCATTATTTTTTGTACAAGGGGTACCTCCTCAAGACCATAATTTATTTATAAAAAATTGTGTACCCTTCAGTCACATTCAAAGTACCCTCCATTTGATGTAATACACCTATTGAGATGCTTTTTCCACTGCTCAAAACAGTCTTCGAACTCATCAAGTTTGATGTCATTTTTTTTTTTTTTTTTTTGAGTTGGAGTCTCACTCTGTCGCCCAGACTGGAGTGCCGTGGCCGCTCTCGGCCACCGCAGCCTTGACCTGCTGGGCTCCGGCGATCCTTCCGCCTCAGCCTTCCGAGTAGCCGGAATTACTGGCATGTGCTACCACGCCCGGCTGATTTTTTGATTTATTGTAGAGATGAGGTCTCACTGCCCAGGCGGGTCTCGAACCCACGGGCTCAGGCAATCTACTCACCTCAGCCTCCCCAAGGCGCGGGATTACAGGCTGAGCCACCGAGCCCAGCTGATGTCTTTTAAAAGTGTTTCTGTTATTTTTTGTTTCACCCCTTCCACATTGGGCAAAGCATTCCCTTTGAGGACTTTTCCATCTGGCCAAACAAAAAAAGTCGCTTGGGGTGAGATATGGTGAATAGGGAGGGGGGGCATGGGGGTACCTATGCTGTTTTGGATCAAAAGCTGCTGAAGACTCAGTGTGGTGTGGGCAGGTATGTTGTCATGGTAGAGAGCCAGTCACCTGTTTGCCACGATTTGGGATGTTTCTTCCACAAATTGTGACACACAACAATGCTAGCTGGTCCACTGATGCTGATGGGTTCCTAGAACACTTACCTAATGGGGGAAGCCTGAACTCAAGGGGTCCACCCTCCAAACGATAATTCCAGGTTTTTTGGGTTCCCCTTTGTATGACTGAAGTGTTCCACCGTGCATACATACTATATTTAAAAAATCAATTTATTGGTGGGATGCGGTTGCTCATGCCTGTAACCCTAGCACTTTTGGAGGCCGAGGTGGGGAGGATTTCTTAAGCCCAGGAGTTCAAGACCAGCCTAGGAAACATAGCAAGACTTTGTCTCTACAAAAAATACAAAAATTTGCAGGCATGGTGACATGCACCTATAGTCTCAGCTACTTGGGGGCCAAGATGGAAGGATTGCCAGAGCCTAAGGAGGTCGAGGTTATGGTGAGCTGTGATTGCGCCACTGCACTCCAGCCTGAAGACAAAGGGAGACCTGACTAAAACAACAACAAAAACCCCTTATCATTGATGGACACTTAGATTGGTTCCATATCTTGGCCACTGTGACTAGTGCTGCAAAGAACATTAGAGTGCAGGTATGGAGTCATTGCACTGTACCCATAAACATATGCAATTATGTGTCAGATAAAACTTAACAAAATCGAAACAAACAAAAAGCAGAAATGCGTGGTTCTGCTGCAAGGGGAGCAGTGAGTGGGGGCCTCTAGTTGCTGATACCTTCAGGATCCCCGCCCCACCTTAAAGCCAAAGTCTTACTCTTCCTGGGCAGCTCCTGTCCAGTGATGATAATCCTATAGAAACAGGGAGTGGCTGATGAGCAGGTGAAACACACAAGGGGGACATCAGAATGTGTATGTTACTCACGCTGCACATTTCCTATCAGAAAGGTGAGGGTGACACTGGGGCTGAGATACCCCCTCCGTGACAAATCCCTGCTCCACACCCTCCCTGAGGCTCAGCCTGCCCTGGCCATCAGCCAGCCAGCCCTCAGTCAGAACACATTTCAGAACCATGCTGTGTCCCAAGGTCCATAACCACTTACGCCTTGCACAAACTAGGTCCCATGAGTGTATAATTAAACATGTTCTTTAAACGAGCGTTTCTTTCAGTCCTGGTCGCCTTTCCTTCCCTTTTCTACCTGGACTAGCCCATCTCTCAGATGTTCAATGGACACAAGGAACAGACATCTCATTTTCTTACGGTGACGGCCATTGCCTATGAGCGCATGCAGAATGGATGAGAAGGCAGGGACAAGAGGAGGTGTGGAGGCAGGCCCTCCAAGCAAGCAAAAACCTGATATTATTTAAATATTTGTTCATTATTTACTTATTAGAGGTGGCAAATGGCTTATTTTCTATTAACAAATAAATATATGAGTCCGTAAAACAGCATGCTGCCATCTTTATATTTAGAATAAAAGATTTCTGACATGCACCAGCCCTAATAGAGCATGTTTCTAACCTGGAGTGAATGGAGAGCAGTGCTTGAAAGTCTCCACTTGAGGGCACTGTGGCCCCAGTGTTGTGTTGGTGTCCATTTCAACTGGACCCTTGGGCAGGTGCCTGACGGCCCACCTTGGCATCCAGCTCTACTGTGCCCTTGGAGGAACAAGGGATGTTTCCAACCTCACCAAGGACAGAGGCCTTGGCTAAATGACTGGCCCATCTCTGCTCGCTCTGTGCAGAATGAGCGTTGGGTGTCCTTGGCCACCAGAGGAACAGTGATGGTGAGGAGAGCTAGTGCCCATCACTGCAGAGGCGACAAACTCACTGATGCTGCCTGTGCTCACCCCCCAGTTTGATGGTTATTGGTGGAAAGGAGGTTGGGCCCACCTTCCTCACAGAGTCCAGGATCTGGGGCAGCCTGACCAGCAGCAAGATCACCGCCGAGCTGAGAAGGCCGGGCCCACAAAGCAGCAGTGGAGATCCTTCACTGTCTGGTTGTCATCTTAGTATTAACTGATCTCTAGAAGATCTGTATTCCTCCTTTTTCTGGACCTGGGAGAAAAGGCCAGAACTGGTTCACTGAGGTCTCAAGTAGCCCACATCAGATGTTGAACATTTGGAGGATGGCACAGGACAGTGTCTTCAGGAGAAGCCGAGCCCTGGCAGTCCTGAAGTTCCTCCTCAACTGGACATGGCACCTCCGTGCTCCAGGGACAAACAGGAACTTCGATGATTCCGTTTTTCATCAGCTCATTATTACAAGTATTATTTAATCCTGGTGGTGCAATAATCCTTTCCCCTGTGTATGTGTGAGTATGTATTATGCAAGATTCAAAGTCACTTGATGTCATGAGGAAAATAAAAAGACTCTGCATAGGGCAGAAATAATTTGCACGACCAACTTGGGGCAGAGTGTTCTCAAATGAACTCCAGTGGTCCCTTGGCTTTCAGAGGGCCAGGCAGGCACCACCATCGAGGGGCTGTGTAACAAAAGGCCCTGGCTGGGTGCATTATAATTTGCTTCAACCAGTTCCAAAGTACTCATATTTCCAGTGATGTGAAGAGAAATACTAATGTCACAGGACGTGGGCATTGTGCTTAATATAAATACACACAAAAGCTAGGCAAGGGTATTTTGGATGTCTTGTTGGGGAGGATGCAATTAAATTTCTCTTAGAGGAGACTTTGAAGTCTGTGGCTCACTGTTTTATATAAAAGTAACATTCCCCATCAGCTGATCTGTCAACTGTAGAACTCTAGCAAATTGGGAAAGTTGCTGAGGGAGAATCAATTAGTTTCCACCATGGAGTAAAATCTGTCTTTCAAGAGGGAGGATGTCATGCCTGCTCTGACTGTTTGAGTCAGCACCAACATCACCTCTTGGGACAGCACACTGTGCTCAGGGAGCCTTGGGAGTCCCCTGGACAGTGGGCAGGTCTGGACCTAGTGCAGGTCGTTGCAAAGCCCTCCCTGTGTGTGCCATGGGGAAGCGTTGGTTTCTGGCTATATCAGCTTCTGCCCGGGCTTAACCCTGCCTCACTGCCACACAACGAGGTCTCCCCAGTCCTCTGAGCCCCATAAACATTGGAACTTGGCCCACACGGGAAAGCACCACATCTCCTGGGTGCGCCTAGTGGTGAAAGTGGCTGATTATTTCTCCACAGTGTCGGAAGTGGCAGGCAGCTCTGCAAACTCACTGTGAATTTAAATTACCTGCTCAGAAGCTTGTGTCAACCAGATTGTCCTGATCTCACGTAAGAGGCCTCAGAGTAGGGCCCTGTTCCCGCAGGCCCTCCTTTTTGTCAAGAGTGAGCCTTGTCTTCATTCTGGTTATGTTTCTCTAGATCCTGAACAGACCCTACTCTGTATCCAATATTCCTGCTTTCTTAGAGTCCTGGAGGTCTGGTGACTGTTGTGTCAGGAGAGGGTGGTCCCAGTGAAGCAGATATTGGGGTACTGGACTCAGAGTTGAGACAACACAGAACAAAAGGAACAAGCCAGGACAGGCAGCAGTGTAGACGTGGCCAGCTGGGTAGGGATGTGTGTGTGTGTGTGTGTGTGTGTGTGTGTGTGTGTGTGTGTGTTTGTGTGTGTGTGTGTGTGTGTATGTGTGTGTTGGGGAAGGGGATTACTGAGGCTCACTTTTGTCTCACAGGGTCTCCTCCTTGAGATAAGCTCATGTTTGGACACTCAGTCATAGGCCTTGGAGTGTGACATGATGTTAAGCCATTGGAGAGGACAATGGCTGCTCAGTGGGCGTGCAGGCAGGGGTTTCCAGGGGATTCAACTATGTAGCCCCTTTTCTCCTATTTCTTCTTCTCTAGAGTTTGTACTCTACACAAATATTAAGGTAAGCATGGTCCTTTACTTCCTAGGTCACTGTTTAGCTAAGTAAATACATGTTTTTTGGTATAATTTGTTTTTTTCCACCAGTTGATTCCTTAAAACTCACATTTTCCATTGTTCAACAGGTGACCTACTTTAAAAAAATATATCAGAGGATTCCAGATGTGCTCCCTAAGGATGTATAAATATAAGATTTTACTACAAAAATTCAAATTAACAACAGGGCCGAGATACTACTGACCTTGCTTTTCTATAGCTATTAAATGTACCGAACTCTTAAAGCCATTTTTTCCTCTGCCATGTTTTCACACATAGCATTCTAGTGGCCAAGCCTCCATTTTAAAATTGTGGTCTGATTTTTTTAAAATTTACATTTGCACATCATAGTTCTTAAAATATATATATTTAATTATAATTGCAAATGCAGTGGTATCATGAATAATACATACATAAGTGGGGAATGCCTGGCAAAAATTAGACGGTGACAAAGAAAATAATCATTCTCATAACTGATTTTGATATATGCCCTTCTAATTCTATATGCACATATATGTACCCTAAACTGCATCATATTGATTATATTTTATACTTAGAGATTTTTTTTAAGATTTGGTAACTACTAAGAGGTAGATGCTTAGAAAAAAAATTTTTTAAGTCTAAATGTATATAATAAAAAGAATGGCTAAAAATTAATGTGCTAGCAATCTTTAAGAAGTTAGAAAAATAACACCAAGTTAAATCTCAAAATATATAGAAGGAAATAAATGATAATGGTAAGAGCATAAATTAATAAAGTAAAAAATATATAATATATAAACAAGACAAAATAAAAAACTGACTTTTTGAAAAGCTTTTAAAAGAAAAGATAAAACCCCGTTGACACTGATCAAAAAAAAAGAGAAAAGGCACAAATAACTACTTCACAAATTAAAAATAAGACACTATTTCAGGTTTTACAAATATTAAAGATAAAAGGTATTGTGAACAACCTTATGTGATTAAATCCTAAAATCTAGATGAAATAGAGAAATTCCTAAAAAAATACAATTGACCAGAACTGACACTAGAAAAAATAGAAAATCTGAATAGTCTTTCAATGCACTAAGACATTAAAATTTTTTTACACAGAAAACTTCAGAGATATTCACTTGTGAATGCTACCAAACCTTTTAAAAAAATAGCACCAATCTTACACAAATTCTTGCAAAGAACAGAAAAAAAAATAGTATTTTGTGCTGATTTTATAAGGTCTTGATATGACAACCTAACAAAGGTGTTACAAGAGAATGAAGCTATAGAACAGTCTCACTTAAAGAACATAGATGCAAATATTCGAAGCCACATATTACTAAAGAAAATAAAGTGGTACATTAAAAAGGTAATACATTACAAACATAGATGTGTATTTGAAAATGCAATGCTAGTGCAACCCATATAAATCAGTCAAGTATCACACATCTATCAGAATGGTTAAAATAAAAAAAATAGTGACAAAGCAAAATGTTAAATAGGGTGTGGAGAAACTGGAACACTCATCCATTGCAGTTGGGAATGTAAAATGCTACTGCCATTCTGGAAAACATTTTGACAGTCTTGTCAGTTTTTTATAAAGATAAACATACATGGACCCAGCAATCGCACTCATAGGAACATATCCAAGTTTTTCGCTGAAAAACTTATGCTCACACAAGAACCTGAATACAAATCCTTACAGCAGCTGTATTTGTAAAAGCTAACAACTGAAATTAGCCTAGATGTCCCTCAGTAGGTGAATGGGTAGACAAACTGTGTTGCATCCATACTGTGGAATACTGTTAATCAATAAAAAGCAATACACTTTTGATACATGCAACAACCTGGGAATTATTCCCATGGGATTATGATGAGCAATAAAAGCCAATCCCCAAAGGTATCAAGCTGTATTATTTTGTTTATATGACAACATTGTAGAATTAGAGGACAGATTGGTGTTTGCTTGGGGTTGAAGATAGGGGCAGGAGGAAAGTGGATGTGGTTATAAGAAGGCAGCATGAGGGATCCTTGTGGCATTAGAATTGTTCTGTATCTAGACTGTGGTCATGGATACACAAACGTAAAAATGTGATTAAACTAAACATACACATATAGACACACATACACAGAGAACAAGTAAAACTGGAAATCTGAATAAAATTGGCATTTTGAATCAATGATATTGTAGTATAGTCATGCAAAATGTTACCAGTGGGGGAGACTGGAAAAAATGTACAAGGTATCTTTCTGTATTATTTAGTACAATTTCACCATGTGGAGATACTGGACCACTCATACAGTGTAGGTGGGAATGCAAAATGGCACTGACATTTTGGAAAAAAGTTTGATAGTCTTGACAGATAAAAATTATGCATGATAAAAACTATTAGTACACTAATTCTAGTGAAGTATTTTTTAACATGATAATGTATATTTCCAAAAAACCTGCATTGAACTTTGTACTAATGACAGAACATTGAACATGTTCCTGCTGAGGGCTGAAACAAGGATGCCTTTTATAGTCACGTCTATTCAACATTGTAACCAAAGGGACAAGCTAGTGCAATAAAGCAAGAAAAGGCAATAAAAGTTATGAGAGTTGCAAATGAGTAAATACAACTGTCATTTTTTTTTCTTTTTGCTTAGATTATCAAGATTTCCTTCCTGTTGCCTGTAAGAACTGTCATTTTTTAAAAAGGCAATATGCTTATGGACATTAAAAACCAAGGGATCTACAAATAAATCATTACAATCAGATAGTAAGTTTATCTTGTTACTTGATATAAAATCAATACAAACGTCAATCTTATTTCTAATACTAGCAACAGACAGACATAAAACAAACTTTCAAAAAAATTTAATTTATAATGCAAAATTATCAAATACCTAGAGGTGAATCTAAGGAAAGATGTGTAAGATCTTTACCCAGAAAATTAAAAAACATCATTAAGAAAACTTAAAAGGTTGAAACAAATGCTGGGAAACATTGTTTTCATGAACTGGAAAAAATAATGCAAAGATGTCAGTTCTTCTCAAATTGATATGTAGATTCAATATAATTTACATTAAAAGATCATGTTTTAGGGGTGGAATTGGATAAGCTGGTTCATTTAGAAATGCAGAATGTCAAACATATATAAGATATTTTGACTTACTCTATAGACATAAAACATGACTGTAAAGCTAGTGATCAAGACCATGTGTTATTGGCAGAATGACAGACAGATGCAGTAGATCAGAATAGAAGACTCTAAAAAAATCCTTGAATATACCAACACGTTTTTATTTTCATTTTTTTAAACATTTGTTTTTAATGACACAGAGGACACTGCAAAGCAGTGAGAAAATGGGAAACAGTCTGGTCTTTTTAATGAATAGTCCTGGGTCACTGGGTCAATTGTAAATTCATATGAATAAGAAATGAAACTTAAACCATAAGCAAAAGTCGATTCCAGGTGAACTAGTAGATATAAATATAAGTGAAACAACAACACTTCTAAAATATATTAACAACGATAGCTTTATGATCTTGAAATGGGCAAAGAGTAATTATATAGGACACAAAAAAGCTGTAATCACAAGTTGATAAGCCAAGTTACAGTAACTTTAAGAACTTGTTTTCATCAGAAGATACGTTCAAGACAGCGAGAAGAAAGCTAGAGAGGGGAAGATGATATTCACAACACACATACCTGCAGCCTCTATCTAGAGCATAGAAAGGAATCTAAAATTGGCAAGAAAGAGACAGACAACCCAACAGAAAACAGACAATCAACTCCACAGGCACTTTCAAAAGAGTTAATCCAAATGACCGCTAAGCATAGGAAAAGGAGTGTAACCTCAGAAGTCTCCAGGGAAAAGGAAATCATCATCATCATCATTATTATTATTTAATGTTAAAGATATGGGGTACAATTCAGAGTTAGGTATACAAACATTCATTATGTAGGTACCTTTGTTGATGAGGTGTGCCCCTCCCTCCCCTGGCAGTTTCCCTTAACTGCCATCCACCCCCCCTCCCCTGGCAGTTTCCCATTACTGCTTATCCCTTCACATAGTATTATGATAATTGTTCAAGGTCCGCTTATGAGCGAGAACATATGGCACTCTGTTCTTTGTTTCTGTGATAGATCACTGAGTATGATAGACTAAATTCATCCAAGTTACTGTGAAGTCCATATGTTTGTCCTTCTTTGGGAAAGGAAATTAAAACCAGTGTGTGATACCTCACTACACCCACTCTAGAATGGGGGTAATTAAAACAGCTGACCACACCGAGCTGGGAGAATGTGAAGTCGTGGACGTTTGCAAGTGATGCTGGTGTGGGTGAGACTGGGACATCCAATGCAGTAGGCTATGTGGCAGCCCTGACCATATGTGATGGTGCTCTGAGGTGAGTGGTTGTTTTCCCAGGAGTATCCCTAACAGCAGTGTGTGCACATGTATACAGAGAAACACACACACACACACACACACACACACACACACACACACACACACACACACACACACACGGGTGTTTATAGCAGCATCATTCATAGTAGCCCCAACTTGAAGAAAAAAGATAGATGTTCATTGACAGTAAAATCAGAAACCTAGGTATGGTATCTACAAGGAAATACCATACAACGATGGAAATGAGCAAACTGCTGCTGTGTGCAAGGATGCAGAAGAGTCACACAAGCATAATGTTGATGAAAAGAAGCCAGACACAAAAGAACAGAGGCTCTTTACTTCCGTTTATATGAAGTTCAAGCCCAGGTAAAATTAACTTAGGATGCCAGAAGTCAGGATAGCAATTTCCTTTGTGAAAGGAGAGGGCAGTAATTAGCACAGGCAGGAGAAGGGCTTGTCAGAGCCAGTAACATCTCTACTTCACATCCCGGCTGATGAGTCCTTCTGTGTACTATATCATAATTCAGCAAGGGCATACATGTTTGCACCCTTCTCACCAGATACTTGTATTTTTATAAGAAACTACTAGAAGGTCAGATGCGGTGGCTCATGCCTATAATCCCAGTACTTTGGGAGGCCGAGGTGGGAGGATTGCCTGAGCCCACAGATTCGAGACCAGTCTGGGCAACTTGGCAAGACCTCATCTCTACAATAAAATAAAAAAATTAGCCAGGTGTGGTGGCACGTGCCAGTAGTTACAGCTACTTGGAAGGCTGAGGCAGAAGGATCACAAGAGCCCAGCAGGTAAAGGCTATGGTGGCCGTGAGTGTGCCACTGTACTCCAGCCTGGGTGACAATGAGACTCCGACTGGAAAAAAACCAAACAAACTTATGGAAAGTGTTCTTTCAAAAGAACAGGTCTGTAATGACATTTTCAAGCATAGTGAGTACTATGGCTTGAATATTTTATTTATTGTTATGATTATTTTTTTAGAGATAGGGTCTCACCATATTGCCCAGGCTGGTCTTAAACGTCTGACTTCCAACAATCCTCCTGCATCTGTCTACCAAATTGCTGGGATTACAGGCATGAGCCACTCTGCCTGGCTGGTTTGAATATTTGTCTCCTCCAAAGCTCATGTTGAAATTTAACCCCTGTTGTGGCAGTATTGAGAGGAGGGGTCTTTAGGAGTTGATTGGGTCAGTGGATTCATGGGTTATCATGAGAGTGGACTGGTGGCTTTACAAGAGGAAGAAGACAGACCTGAGCTAATGAGCTCAGCCCCTTTGCCACATGATACCCTGCAGAATGTTGGGACTCTGCAGAGAGTCCCCAAGAGCAAACAGGTCCTCACCAGATACAGCCCCTTAGACTTCTCAGCCTCCCTAACTGTAGAAAAGAAATACCTTTAAAAAAAACCCAAAGTATTCAGTTTCAGGTATTCTGTTGTAAACAGTGGAAAATGAATTAAGACAGTGAGAGAGCAAATATTCATGGAACTGTCAAAAGTATGAGTATGTGTCTTTCTGTATCTATCCATCTAATCTATTTTCTATCTGCCTGTCTTTAGTGCCTTTACTTGGGAGTACCAAACTTCCTTGATTTGTACACTTGAATCCACAATCTAAAAATTGCTAGCTGGGCATGGTAGCACACACACCTGTAATCCCAGCACTTTGGAAGACTGAGGTGGGAGCATTGCTTGAGTTCCAGATCAGCCTAGGCAGCATACCAAGGCCTCATCCCTACAAAAAATTTTTAAAAATTAACTGGGTGCGGTGGTGCATGTATGTAGTCCCAGTTACTTAGGAGGCCGAAGTAGAAGGATCCCCTGAGGTTGAGGCTGTATGAGCTGTGATGGTGCCACTGCACTCCAGCCTGGGTGACAGAGTGAGACCCCACCTAAAAAAAATTCCAATATTTTTCCATGTTTCCATTCATGGTACAGGTTGGGCACATAGCAGACCTATGTTTCTTCTCCTGCCGTGCACTTGGGTGGGTTCAAGTGCTGTATGGTGAGTGAGGAAATGTTGACATTGCATACACACCACTGTAGGCCTTCCACTGGTTTTCCGTGCTTTCTTTTTCCCTATTTTTGGGCTGGATTTTGATGTACAGGGTGACCTTGAAGGTGGCCGTGCTTGGTGCCTGAACAAATCCATGAAGAATCCTTCCCTTCCCCCAAGTGGATGTAAATGGTTGAGAAAGTTCTATCTATCATGCCAAGACTCCGAGAGTTTATTGGTAACAGCAGGGGCTAGAGGATCTTATCTTACATTTTGTTTGTCTACTGTTTAATGAACACCTACTGTTGCTGGCACTGTTCTAGTCTTGGGGGATACAACAGCAAGCAAAATGAGCAGCAATCTTGCTCTTTGGGTGGACCTCACGGGGAGATGGAAAACAGATAAACATATCCTGTGTTGAGTGTCAGGAAAGGCTAAGAAAATAGAAAGCAAGGCTAAGAAGACAGGGCGACAGGGTGGGAGCTTTTACTGGAGACAGATTTGCCAGTTGAAGCAAAGTCTGTAAGATGCTAGGTTTGGAGGGAAGTGCTCGCAGGCTCCTGGATGACACAGAGGTAGCCTGTCTCCAGGAGCCAGGACCGCCTCCTGAGTGGCACTGCTGCAGCCTGGTTCAGAGGGCTGCACAGGCAGCTGGCGAAGATCAAAGGCAAATATTGTCACTGGAGTCCAAGATGAGGGTGACCTTTGACCAGCAAGGGATCTGGCTCAAACTCTGTAACTCTTGGGTTTAATATAAGCCAGGGTGCTCAGGGAGTCACATGCCCAGTGGGGGCATCAAGCTCTGATCTCCAGCTGTTTATATTTTTCATAAATATTGGGTCTTGCATTTCTTGGGATTTAAAACCTCATCACTCTGATGATATTTGCTGTGGCTGTGTTATGTTGTGTGGCATGTAAGGGAATTTATCATGTGATATTTGGGGTGCCTTTTATCCCATGCCTGATTATTTGGAAGTCATGGGGAACCTGGCTACTTCTCCTCTATCACAAATGACCCTGATGACCATCTTGGGTTAAGAGTTTACAGGTCTCTTGCAGTGGGAAGGCCTCTATCTGAAGAACAATAGGAGCTTAGAACTCGAAGGTTCTTTATGGAGTTCTCTCTAGGGTATTTATGGATGAGGAAAATATATGACTTCCTAGGGTCCCTCAGGACAGACCCCAGATCATCCACGCTCAGCCTTCATCCTACTACTCACAACCAGACTGGTGTCTCTGGTATGATAGAGCTGCACTATGACCTGGAGAGCCCATTAGCTTGGAAGGTGTAGATGCACTTCTGGCATGGTGGCTGTCACGTTGCTGACCTGGGGTGCAGCAGTGGCCCGCCCCGCCCTCCTTGTGCTCGGGGTGCAGCTGGGAACTGTGGTGTCTGCGTCAGCCTTTCCTCTGCAGCTGGGGTCTCCTCTGACTCCCACGAGGAGCAGGAAGCTGCTGTTTTCCCGGTGTGCTTGGTGTAAACAGTAAACACACCAGAGCACCTGCCCGGCATCTCCCCATTTGCTGCTCCCAGCCAGGCAACCTAGGGAAGGCCTGAGGCTCAGGGACGTGTGCAGGGGTGTGTGCCATTGGCCTCCCTGAGGAAATAATGGTGACTGTGGGACTGTATGTGTATATGTGTGGTGTGTTTATGTGTTTGCACTTATGGGATGTGTATATTCTGTGTGTGCTTTGTGTCTCTGTGTATGTGTGTTTGTATGTGTAAAGAATGATGTATGTGTGTGTTGTGTGTGTTTATGTGTGGACCCAGCCCAGCCCAGCAAGTTTCCATGAAGTTGCAACACTCTTCACGGCACACTGGCTTATCTTTCTTCTCAGACAGGGTAGGGTGAGGCCTGAGGAAGGATTGGGGCCAGTCTGGCCAAGGGCTCCAGAGATGGAGCCAGGGGTATCCAAGAGGTAGTACAGAGAGGTGTACCACACCCGGAAAGTGGCCCCAACAAGAGAAACTGAGCAGAGCAAAAGTTTGAGTTGGAGGGTGGTAGGGGAATCTGCAGAGGCTCCCCTGATTTTGCAGGGCCCTGGGGAGGAGGCTTCTCGTAAGTCCCTTTTGCTCTCATCCTCCCCTCCCTCCTCTTCCTTCTTCATCACAGTACTGCACTTTTATTTCAGGAAGGTAGAGCATGCCCCTATGGCACCTGTTCTGCTGGGCAGGGTCCACTTTGGACACTCAGAAATAATTGAGTAACAGGTGGTGTTCACTGGGAAGGTACCTTGCCAGGCATGGTACTGGGTGCACTGCTCAGTTACTCATGAGTCCAACGAGGCAAAGGCTAAATGTGTGTCCCTGAAACATGCTAAGTGGGCAAATCCAATGAGGGCTGGAGCTGGGAGGGGGTTCTCGGTTTGGGTCGATCACAGCCCTTGCTCTAAACCACTAGCATCGACTGCAGAGGCTTTATTTCTAATATGCTTAATCTCTTGGCCCAAAGAAGGATGAGATACTATGTTTGTGTGCCACATTGAGGAATTGGGTTAGTTGCCTTGGGAAAGAAGACATCCATCTGCCAACAAAACCCGGGTGCGGTGGAGAGGCCAGAACCTCCCCCACACACCTGGGTTCCCTTTCGCTGCCTCGCCAAAGCTCAATGTGAGAAGTGCACTTACTGAACATCTCTCTATAAGGCAATAAACACTTATTGACTGCATCCGCTGTGCAAGGGGCCTTAAAAATAGCATCTTGGGTGATTATTTAGGTGCTAAGTGCAGCCGTTAGGAGGAGCTAAAGAAAGACTCTTCATCAGCAAGGGGGTCTCACAGGGAAGAAGACTTATCCCACATATTAGGTTGAGTTCCCCGTTTCACATGCCCATTGCATGGATCTGACCTTGCATATGCTTTTTCATGACCTTTTTATTAATGTCGCCTCTAGTAGACTGCAAAGTGGCTCACTCTGCACCCCTAGTCTCTAGCACTATGCATGGCATACGGTAGCTGCTCTATTGATTTGGAGAATGAAAAAAAACAAAACCCACCACCACCACCCACAAAAACACCACTGTGATGCTGTACCTGTGAGTTCAAATAAAACAGAATTATTAAGGGAACCCTGTGCTAATGAATGAGTGATTCTAATGGTGGAGATTTCAGGTGCTTTGAGACACATATTCTGGGCAAAGGTTCTTTTGGTTTCCCAAGTCTCACTGGTAAGGTGGCTGCCAGCTTGGTTTTAAGACCATGGTCTTTTATTTATCTATTTATTTATTTGAGTTGGAGTCTCAAGTCTCACTCTGTCACCCGGGCTGGAGTGCAGTGGCACACTCAACGGTCACCCCAGCATCGACCCACTGGGCTCCAGCGATCCTTCCGCCTCAGCCTTCCAAGTAGCCAGAACTACAGGTGCGTGCTACCACTCCTGGCTAATTTTCTAGTTATTGTAGAGACAAGTTCTCACCAAGTTGCCTGGGTTGGCCTCAAACTAGTGGGCTCAGACAATCCAGTCACCTCAGCCTCCCAAAGTGCTAGGATCACAGGCTGAGCCTCCGAGCCCGGCCACAGTCTTTTAGTGTTTCTTTGGCTTTTGTTAGCATCATCCCAGGCCTCCATTCAATTAAAATCTTAAGACATTCAAGGACATCAGAAGCCACTTATGTCAGTGGTTTGGGTCCCATAGTGTCTTTAGTGACTAAAAATAGCATCACTCTTGTGAAACAACCCTGTGACCCCTGACTGCAATCACTCCTTTTGTATTAAATGTGGATATATGCTTAGAAAGAATCTCAAAAGTAGATTCTTTGGCATCAGGGTGTTTTGAACTTGCTATTTCTGAACACAGGTGTTTGTTTAAGCTGCAACGCTCTCAGGAGCACCTTTTAAGCAACATCTTGATATAAGGCAATGGTTTTGGACCTGGGACCCACTTATTCCTAAGTGCAGGCTGAGCACAGGGTCACGGAGAGCTCAAATTCCACTTTAATCAGATTCCATTCCACGAAATGCTCCCTTAATGAGGGTTAATGATATTAATTACTGTCCCCTCCACTTAAGAACATGCTCAAGAGGAGCTAATTGTCACATAATGACCCAGGACAGCTCAGACCCTAGCAGAGCTCTGAGGAGAGGTCTGTGTTGCCTCCTTCCACCAGTCCCTCCCCCCTGTCCACCCTGTGATCACCCTCTTTCCATTTCCTCCCACAGGGGCTGTCATGTTTCCTATCTCTGCATTGGTCAGAAGTGGGAATTGTAGCACATGGCTGTGTGACCTTTGGGTTTTCAGCATGGGGACTTTGGGTTTTCAGCACGGGTCATCAACAGGCTGCTGGAGTGAGCGATCTGCTCTGTGGATGACAGGGTGGACAGCCCTGTCCTACATAGCCGATGTGACGAGTGCCTTTTTAGAGGACAGTATAACAATAGCTACCTGCATGAAAACTGCCCAGGCAATTTGGCCCAGTAATTTCCCTTCTAGGAGTTTATCCTATGGGATTTTTGGGATATCCACCAAGAATATATAAGGGCATTTTATGCAGCATGAATGGAATAGCAAAAGGGTGAAAATAATCTGATTGTCTGTGAAAGAATGAACTGACTAAATAAATTGTGATAAAGTGGGTTTTATGGCGGGAATAAAAATTGAGGCCAGTCTACATGGACTGATGTGAAACAATATCCAAGACACATTGTTAAGTGAAAAGAGCAATGGAGTAGAACAGTATAAGGTATGTTACCATTTGTGTAAAAAAAGTGGAATATGTGTGTGTATATACACATGTATACACCCCTCCCCAGACCCAGCCACATGCAAAGCAGGAGGCTGTGATGTAAATACTGGCATGTGCTGAGCTATGGTATGTGGGTTCTGGTGGAGTTTGCAGTGACACACAAGGGATCTGATGTGTGGGTGTCTGCAACCAGAAAGCAAGGCTGGCTGATGAGGGCCAAGGTTTCAGATGGGGCTCAATGCCCCTCTGTGGAAATAGAGCACAAATCTTCATTGGGAAGGGCAGAGAGTCATCATTTAGGAGAAAAGAGAGTTACCATGGAAATCACATCTCCATGCTAGTGTCCTGGGAGAAAGGGAGTAAGCACACTGAAAGGATATTTAGCCATTGTCAGCAGTTTTTAGACTCAAGTTATTCTAAAGCTGTACTGTTCAATGCATTAGTCACACTTTCCAAGTGTGACTATTTAAATTGAAATTAACATTGAATAAAATAAAAAAAAAATTCAGTTTTTTGGTTGCACCAGCCACATTTCTAGTGTTTAGTAGCCACATGTGGCTATTGGCTATTCCCATTGGGAAAGCACAGATCTAGAACTTCCTATCATTACAGAAAGTTCTATTGGATGGTGCTTTAAAGCATATGTATCAAGTTTTCATGATTTAAATGATTATTTATTAAACTTTATTTACATAGGTTTGTATGAATTCTGAAAAAGGGTACTTGTTAAATCAAGACCATATTAAACTAAAATCATTAAAAAATTGTTTACTTTTACCCTCATACTCTTCATTTATTTACAGTGCAGATCTGATTACTTTGTGATGAACATCAAATCCCACAGTCTTGATGTTCTCTTCTTGGGTCATAAGCAAGGGTCTTCTTGCTTGCTTCAGCATGTGGAAAGATCTTGGTAGACCCATCTTGGAGACATGAGCATTAAACTGCTTTCAGAGGTTAGGGTGGGGGAGTCTGTCACAGCTTAGGCCACACTGGTCTTTGGCCAGACATAGTCTGAAGTGAGTAAGGGGAGGTCAGGCCCAGCACCTGTGGAAATTGGGGTTTCTTTGATGTGAGAAGGCAAATCCATGGAAGGGCACTCAGAAGGCAGCAGTTTGTTCAAGAGACCACTCAGGAGGACTACTCTCTGGGGAACGCAGAACTGTCTAGGGCACATCAATCTATAACAATCTCTGTCCCAATTTGTGTCAGCCTACTATGTACAGACACAGGCCGAAGGGACATGCGGGTGGTCAAAAGCATCTGGAAATTACTAGTCTTCTTGGGCTTTGATGATCTAAGCTACTGAGAATCCTGGGGAAACTTGAAACCTAACCAGGCCTGTGGAATGGGAGACTTTATGAATTTCTGTGGCATAATCCAAAACTGTCACTCAGGGTATTCCTAAAATTCAAATTAAGTCTGTTCTATCTCATTGATGTCAACTACCTCTGATTGTGTTCCTATTGCAATTTAGGATCAGGTTACTTACTACTTTCCACTAATAACTCTTCATGTTCTTATAGCATTTAAATCTCTCTTTTGACCATTTTTTACTCTTTAATCTTGTTTTACTTCTTCACTTAGCCTTTCTCTTCCCTGCATTTACCCATTTTTATGGTGTAGTTTCCATCTAGTCATTGTTCTGACAATGTTTTAGTCCTTCCAACAATCTCTAGCCTGGGCCAATGACTCCAGGCCCAGCACGACACATACTGGCAGTGGGACCTGGACTCTACTCACTTCATCTTCAAAATCTGGAGATTGAAATCATTCTCTCTCTCTCTTTTTTTTTTTGAGTTGGAGTCTCACTCTGTCGCCCAGGCTGGAGTGCAGTGGCACGGTCATGGCCACCACAACCTCGATCTGCTGGGCTTCCAAGTAGCCTTCCAAGTAGCCGGGACCACAGGCACTCACCACCACACCCGGCTAATTTTTTGATTTATTGTATAGATGAGGTCTTGCCAAGTTGCCCAGGTTTGTCTTGAACCCCTGGGTTCAGGCAATCCCCTCACCTCTGCCTTCGGAAGCGCTGAAATTACAGGTGTGAGCCACCGTGCCCAGAAAAATAGTTCACTTTTAAGATCTTGTTTCAGCTCCAGCAGCCAAATTACTGAGTCAATTCAAGGACAACACCTTTATTTCATCACATAAAATACATTATTAGCGCAAAAAATTAATTTATTAAAATATGTGCAAGATACTATACAGTGTATACGGATTAATAAAAAGCTAGTGTACTGGTGATATACTCAGCTTGCTAGTTGTCAAATTAGGGTATCCTCTACAAAATTTTAAATTGACCACTAGTACTGATGACATGGAGTGCCCAACTTGGAAAGACTGTGGAATGTGTAAAGAGTGAATTTCAGTTGTATACCACCTTTATGTAGGTTAAGACTTTAGAAATGGTTGTTATGAACACCTAGCCTGGTGCCCAGCCTACCAAAGGCATAACTGAGCACATGCAGCGCTTAGTGAATCTGTGGCATCCTCTCATCACTGCACATGTTCCTTCTCCTTGGGGCTTCTTCAGATGGGCAACGATGAGTCTTCTCTCTGCAGAGTTGGGGCCATCTCATCCCAGAGAGGGACTCAAAGATGGTGCCTCAGAAAGGCATTACTTTTTCTTTTTCTCCTTTTTTTCTTTCTTTCCTTTCTTTTTCCCTTTATCCTTTGCCTTGTCTGTGTCACCTCCTGTTAAGGCCAAGGCACGCTTTTTACCCAGAGGGGTTTTGGCATACCAGTTCTGAAATCAAATAGAAGTTTAGGAAAAGATCAGAAAGACATGGATTCACTGCCACATTCCTAAAAATAAAGAAAAGCCTGCCAAGAAGGAAGGGCAAGCAGCCACTGTACTTGGGTATTTAATGCATGCTCAATACAAACTCTTTTTCTCAGTGGTATTTCCAATCTATATTTCTGCATGATTTGAAACTCCTCCCTCAGAGAGTTAGCAGCTAAATCTAACCAACAATCCTTCCCCACAAAGTTGCCTGTTTTCCTGGGCATCTTACTGAGTCCCAAGGGTGGGTTTTCTGGATGATGTGAACGGTCTCCACAGTTCACACATGGCCACATTGTATGAACAATGGCTGACCATTCCAATGCTCTGAGGGAGACACTATTGAAAACGTGGTGGAAATAATGAAGCCCAAATACCAGCCAAGCACTTAGTGATTGTGATTGGCCCCATAATGGCATTTTTCTTCAACTTCACATTTTATTTGAAACTTGAGAAACATTTTGGTTTATAAATTTTATAACAGAATATTCCACTGAATGATAATAGTACATGTTATTTATCAAATCTCCTATTAAACACACAGGACATTTTGAATTTTTGGTTATTATTTAATGATGCTGCAGTTCACAATTTTCACACGTCTCCTTGTATGCATGTGAGAGAACTTCTCTAGGGCATATGCACAGAAATAGAACTCCTGGGGTTGTAGGGTATGAATATAGTCAATTCTACTTGATGTTGCCAAACTGTTCTCTGAAGTGCTATGAGTGGGAAACTATCTCAGTCTCCATATGTTTTAAAATGTCCATTTTCTCCCAACTCTTGGAGGCTAGTTTAACTGGATACAAATATTAAGAAATAGTTGTTTTTCCTTAGCACTTTGCAGATATTATTACACTGTCTTCTGGTATCTGTCACTGTCAAAAAAATGTCTGATTTCCCAAATGTTTCTTTGTAGGTAATCTGGTAGCTTTTAAGATTCTCTGTGGCAGCCTGTCAAGTGTCCTGATTTTATGCAGTTCCAACATTCTGTCTTATATGGGCCTGATGTTACCTTTCTTTTTTTTGAGTTGGAGTCTCTGTCACCCAGGCTGTACTGCAGTGGCACGCTCACAGCCACTGCAGCCTCGACCTGCTGGGCTCAGGTGATCCTTCCACCTCAGTCTTCCAAGTAACTGAAACTATAGGCACGTGCCACCATGCCTGGCTAATTTTTTGATTTATTGTAGAGATGAGGTCTTGCCAAGTTGCTCAGGCAAGTCTCGAACCCATGGGTTCAGGCAATCCTCTCACCTCGGCCTCCCACAGTGCTGGGATTATAGGCATGAGCCACTGTGCCTGGCTGATGTTGCCCTTCCATCTTACATGGGCCTAATGTTACCTAACATTGCCTAACGTTAAAAACCCAAAGAAGGCATAGGTTATAGTTTCCTAGGCCATCAATGCATTAGTGCATATGGTTGTTCTGTCTTTGAGATTTATTTCTGCTTCTGGCACTTGGGAATTTCCTCTTCCTTCCTGTGGCCTTGGCTCTGTTTTTAATGTAAGATGTGGTGGCCACGTACTTAAGGTGATGAACTCCTAATTTATTGAAACAGCATAGAATATAGTTCGTAAAATTGGCTTTGGAGTAAGGTATGAATTTTGGCTTTGCTACTTTTTAGCTGTGTGACCCACAGCTCTTGTGTTGTTTATTTTATTGCTGCTGTGGCAGATTACCACATACCTAGTGGCTTAAAACATCACATATATTATCTTACAGTTCTGCAGGACAGAAGTCTGAAATGAGTCTCATTGGGTTAAAATCAAGGCATCTGCAGTATTGCATTCCTTTCTGCAGGCTCTGGGTGAGAATATGTTTCTGTGACTTTTGTAGCCTCCAGAGTCCACCTGCTTATCTGACTCATGGTCCCTGTACCCTCTCTGGTCCCTGTATCCTCTCTAGGTAGCAACGCTGGGCTAACTGGAATACCAACGAGTCCTTCTCAAGCTGCTCTTTCTGGTTCTCTCTTCTGATTCCCTCTTCCACTCCTCATGATTACATTGGACTCAACAATTTAATTGGTGAGTTAATTACAGGTTAATTCAGGATAACCTATCTATCTTAAATTCATCTGATTAGCAAACTTATTCCACCTGCAACCTTCACTCCCTTTGCCATGTAGCCTAACATATTTACAGGTTCTGGGGAGCAGGATGTAAGATCTTTGAGGAGCCATTATTTTGCCTACCATACCTCTCTCTATATCTGTTTCCTTACTTGCAAAAATGGGGGATTGTGAATTCTAGGCGAGTTAATACTGTGGCTGGCACATAATTAGCAGTCAATAAGTATTAGCTAACGTTATCATAGTTATATCATCATTATTGTTAAATATTTTCTCCAGCATATCCATGGAGCAGAATGGAAGGTGTCTAGAGAATCTGCAAGCTCTTAGTCTGATACATTGTCAGAAGCTCCATTAGGTAAAATGTCTTGGGGTTTCTCCCATGATGAGCAACCACAGCAAGAGTATCACGTTTTTCAGGAGGGTGATGGTGTCATAGCCATGTGCTCAATGAATGTGTCCCAAACAAATTTATTGGACATCCACCTGGGCAGACCTGGTGCCAGGCACTGGTGCTGTGATGGAAGCAGAAATGGATTGGGGGGTAAAGGATAATGATGGGAAAATGATTTTGTTTCCTTAAAAAATGAATAAAGTGAATAAATACACCAAAAGTGAATGTGACAAGCACATGCATTCTCATCCCAGGTCATAAAAATGGAAGTATTCTCTTCTCTTGAATAGTATGATCAGACCTCAAACTCCTACACCAGACAGAAAAACTTCTGGTGATCACTTCAGAAAATTAAAAACCCAACTAGAGGAAAGCATAGGTTTTAACACCCTAAATCTAATTCCTCAAAATAGGGACAAATTAAACATTTTAGAAAGGAGAAAAAAATAGTAAATTTCAGAAAATAATATGATATATCATTTGAAGAGGATAAATGCTTGCAATGACAATGTATAAGCTTTAAGCAGCTAAAAAAAATATTAATTCAAATGCTTGGCAAAAAAAAAAACTCAGCTGGAGTTATCTTTTTTTTTTTGTTAGTGCGGCATCAGCAAAATATGGCTGATGGGTCAATTTTGGGCTATTGCCTGCTTTTGCAAATAAAGTTTCATTGGAACCCAGCTATGACCATTAATTTATATATTATATATGGATACTTTTATTCTATCATGCAGAGTTGAATAGTTGTGATAGAGACTGCATGGCTCTCAAAGCTTAAAATATTTACTATCTGGACCTTTAGGGAAAATGTTTGCCAACCCCTGTGCTAGGTCATTATTGCTGGTGTTATTATGCCTCTTTTTCACCTTTCAGTGAAGCATTAGGCAAACCAGGAAGGAATCAATTTTTATTTAGGCTTAGTAGAAAAGTGATATGACGGAGAGCAAATTTTTTTCTAATTGTAAGCAGGCTTGAGAAATAAAGGTTTGAATGAGAACTTTGATTCTCGTTTTGGTGATTGCATGACCAGTATTGCAGTGGCCTTCAATTGCAGACATATAATTTTCCTTCCTTGTCTTTGGAATTGGCCAAGAAAACTTCAGCTATAGAAAGGGAACACCACTGTATTCATTTTGATTTAAAAGAGAACAAGTAGAGTTTGAGAAGTGCCCACAGGCCCAGGCATCAGGGACTTCGGGTCTACCTTTATGTGTCTTGGACTAGCTATATAAATGGGCAAAGCATGGAACTACCAGCAACTTTGTGTCCTCCAAAAAAAGGGAGAGCTGGAAGAAATGATTCTCAGAGTTTCCTTCAGATCTAAAATATTATTTGAATATGTCAGAATGAAAACACTGAAAAACAAAGCTTTAGAGAGTTTCCTCATGTTTTTTCTATCGCAAGTAACCTAAAAACTGAAGTGTACCATGGCAAATGTGGGACAAAGCAGCATTGTCTTAAAATATGCTATTGAGGAAATGGTTGTCTCTATGCAAAACTTGTTCCACAATAGCAAATTTGAAGTAAAAAACCAAGATAAGGGCATGTGAGTATATGTGTTTGAGTCCAATGGTTTTGAAGGTGCTACTCAATTCGGCTATTTGACTATTAATACATAGGGTTCCAAACCATGATTTTCCTGAAATTTGGAAGACACTTGCTTTACTGCTAAAGCTTGAAAAATTTCATCATCAAAAAATGTCAGGTTTCCAAATTTCATTGTATATGGCAGAGCTCAATACCCAGTAAACCCAGAAAACCCAAGGGAGGAGATAATATGAAGAGTGCTGCTAAGATTTGACCATCAAGGTGTTCTGCTTACCTTAAAGCTCTCTTCTTCCTCTTTGTACACTGGGTTCATGCTGGTCATTGCCATAATGAACTCGACTGCAGTGAGTGGCTTATGAGCTTGTTGCAGGATTCGCCGGTCTGTGAGCACATCTTTAACCACTTTGACTATATGTCCTTGGGTGAAGCCATCAGTGACTTTTGCAAGGCAACTGACATTCAAGGCATTAGTAAGGTCTCCTCCATTGCGTTGAATGATTTGTTTCCACAAAACTGTTGCATCCAACATGGCAGAAAAGGCACAGAGAACAAGGGTTACCATAGAGAAAGCAGGGCCAGTCTAGCTCTTGGTATAAAGTTGCATCTCTTCAAGAAAGGGATACATAGGAAGTCCACTCCAATTTATATGTAATTCAAATGAGCAGAAAACCAAATAACTAATGCTTTCCTCTGTGGAGTTTTCAACCATAAGAAACACATATTTATGGCCCTAAGGTCTATAGACCCACAAGTCCCCTGAAAATTTTGGCAAGGAAAAAATTAAACCACAGTGAGTACAGTTTTGATGTGGCACCCAGTAAAGATGTTTAAAATCTTTCAACACTGGAAATTCACACTGGGTGTATATGGCATCTGTACTCATCAGAATATTATATTTCCCAAATAATTTTGACAAGTATTTTGACTTATTATGGTTTTTTAGTTATAAAGTTTATTTCTGGAATTAGAATGCATATTCCAATTTCTATTAGTTTCTGCTAGGCTCTGTTCCCTTTGGGTGTAAGATGCTGTATTAACACTGTATTATAGTGTATTAAATAGGGCAATTTGACCCTTATTCTTTTCCCCTCAACAGTCGTAAACACACATTGGTTGACTAAAATCCGCCAGCTAGGTGTGTAGCTGCTCTCTGGGTTTGTGGGACCTGTGGTGAATGAAAGATTTCAATAAGAGCACAGGGATGTTGTGAAAATGAAATAATTATTGATGCTTCACTTTAGAGACAGAATGAACACTGGTACAACATTAAAAATAATCTTCCATTTGGAGAATTACATTCCCTTGTGAAGAGAACTACAAGGGAATTTGTGAATGAGATTTTCTGTAATGTATTTAATGGTATCCTGACAGTGAGGAAGGGTGAAGGGCACTCATAGGACCAGCTGCCTCAGTATTAGAAGTTAGTCTCAGCATTGAGACTGTCTAGTCAAATGTCTCTATGGTATTTTGATCTTATGTGAGGACTATTTGAAACTGTTTTTTAAAAAAATGACCATTGCTACTTGATCTGAGCAATGTCAGATCTGATAAAGGGTTAATTCTGGGTCTGTTAAATGATGGCATCACTCAATTACATTTATCCAAAAATGAGTAGTAAAATGAAAATATCTACGTACTGTAAAGGCATAAAACTACTTGTGATAGAACTATGAACTACATCAGAGAGTTGGCTTTTGGGCCATGAGTTGCTCCAGCAGCTTACACTCACTGTCCTCTTTGGTGGGTTTTCTGGCTCTCTGGGTGAGATGAGTTGCTGGGAAAGGGTAACCTGTGCCATGAGGCCTCCCGGTTTCTCCGAGCTGTGGGTGATTGGAATATGGGTGTGGAGACCTGCCGTGAGACCAGCAAGGGCCACAGGGACCCCAAATTGGCCCCATGCATCATCTAACCCCTTGAACCTACTCTGTGACTTCCTTGGTGAGTTTATTTGAGCTTCAGCCCTTAGTCCTCCTCTTTGCAGAACAAGAGTAGTAGAAGGATTTAAAGTAGAAAAAAGCACAACAGTGTATATGAAGCACTTGGAAGAAGAGTACCACCCTTGCATATGATGGGGACTTGACTTTCTGTAGCTATATTACTGTTGTGACCACAATGATGTTATTCTTCTTCATTCCGTCTTGCATCCAAGTTTCCTAATCCTCATTAAAACATCAATTATAAAAGTTAACACAAAATAAACTACAGAATATTTCAAAGCATGTTTTTGTAAAGATAGATTGTGGCAGATAAGGACTATCCTTATCTCAATATAACCATTGTAGAGTTAGAAATCAGAAAGTATAACCCACAGTAAAAGTTATAAACAATAACCAGACAGTATCACTTGAGATCTGGTATGTCTTCTCTCCAAATTAATAACATCTAAATAAAGTACCAACAGGTCTGAGTGGTCTCTGGGAGCTGAGAAGGGAACATGTTTTATAGGAGAGTCACAGGTGAGGCCCCAAAGCCGAAGTAGATATCCCAGGCTGGGCCGTCAGAACAGCTTCAGTCCTGGGCATGCCTGGGCAAAATTCCTACCTATGGCATGAAAAGAAACCATCAGTAGACGGGTGGTGAGGGCCAAGTGTTCCCAGTAACAAACAGCTAACTAACTCCCTTGCCTCCCTGTTAAGCTACAATAGTCACAGCCTTGGAAGTTTCCTGTCCAAATCATCCAGTCTTCTAATAGGTGATTTACTTCTCAACAGGTAAAGATTCGTTAGTAATGGAGTACAAATACTCTGGTATAGTATCCACGTGTAAATACACTATCGACTATTTAAAGAGTGTAATACTTGATATTCCTGGAAAGTTTTGGTCAAGATTCTTCCAAGTACATAAATCACTGATGACTTTCCAAAGGTCACCATTTTTTAAAATGGAGTTGCAGAGAGCTGTGTGAGGCAGTCAGCGCTACGGTGACACAGTCATCTTAAGATCCAGAGAGTGAGATGGAGAACCAGGCTTGAATTCCTTCTCCTGGTTGATGAACTCAGGTGATTAGCCTTTCAGGGAACAGCTTCTGTTGTTTCTACATAACCACCTGCTCATGGGTTCGTGACACTTGGCTGATCTGGGGCCAAGGGGTAGAGTCAGGTGTGGAATGGGGCACAGCGTGTGGGCTTGGTGGAGACAGGAGCCCCACAGTGAATATTGGAGGTCAGCAGGTTGCTGAGTCTCTGGCCCAGGAGTGTAGGTGGGGGGCACAGATACATTGTAGTGGGGTGCAGTAATGGCAAAGACCAAAACCAGGGACCCAAGAGTGCCAGGAGCAGTGGAAAGGCTCTCTGGGCTGAGTGCTGTATTTTACTTTCTCCTCTTGGATGCAGAAGGCTCCTCACTCCTCTTTCCCTTCTTTAGAACATGTGGTCTTGGTCTTCCCTTCATCGGCTTTTGGCATTCCTAACTGAGTCCATTTTGGCTAGTGCTTGAGATGATGTAGTATCTCAAAATTCATTCTTATCTAGGATTTTACAAAAACTTGAGAGGCAAATAATAAGATTTGGGTGAGCTCTGACCCTCTGAAGCCTAGAATTCCAGAAAAATCTGAAGATATACACTGGACTCTTCTGATCAGACCCTGGGTCCAGGCGGGACCTGTGATGAATTGGGTTATTAGTGAAGCAGACCCCAGGGGAAAGAGACAAGAGAAGGGGCGCATTAGGAATGTGGAAAGAAGGGAGCCCAAAGGGATTTCTGGGGACTAGACAAGGCATTAATCAACCTGGGGGGGTGAATTTTCTTTGCAGAGACAGTTAGATTTGGGGGCAAGGAGATAGATATTGAGTTATATTTAGTAAACCTTAATGACTGTGTTTCCTCTGTTGACCCCCCCCCCGGGCTTTTCAGTGCTGTTATTCCCCACACTGTCTGGAGGAATTTGGGAAGTGGGGACGTGGAGGCTCCTGCACATCTTTGGTGCTCTGCTGGGCTAGATAGATGGCCAAGCAGTGGTCTGCATTATGGATTTGCAGGCTATGCTTTATGGGTTAGAAGAGGCCATTTTTGATCACTGTAAAGACAGGAAAGTCTTTCTTTAAGATGGATGCCCCAGCCGCTGTGGTTATGAAATCTTCAAGGTCACAGGAGGAAATGTTGGACAGTGTTTATGATGTCGGCAAGAATGGCGACCCGAACAAATCACCTACCGAGAAAGAAATATGTGAGAAGCATGTAGTTTAGTGGACAGAGCCCCAGGCCCAAGAGAAGTGTTTTGTACAGGTTTATCATCTGCCCATAGGTGAAGGGACACTTTCTCTCCTTCCTCTCCCATCATGATGCTGTGAGGAGATTGAGGTAGGAATCTGTAATGTGATCTGAATCCTAAGGGATGCCTGGCATTTTATCAAAAGAACAAAATTGCCAGCTATACATCAATGGCTTCAGTTTTAAAGGGTCTATAGTTTTGTCAAACAAAAGAAACAATTCAATCCAAAGTCAGGAATAATGCTCTAGCCCCTTCAAATTAATAATACCCTACGTTATTCCATTAAGATGACTTAAAATATATATACAATATAAAAAAGAGAAAAATAAAAAAAGAGAGCACGAGAGGAGAGAAAGCTCTGATAAAGCCAGGTGTGTAGAATCTTCGACACTGACTGCGTAGACTGTGGCTGAGACTGCAGGGACTCTCCCATTTCTGCACTGTCCCTTTGCTTGGCTGGACATCCTTGCCCTCTTGTCCCTTCGTGGAGCCATGTGATTCATTCTGGCCAATGTGGATATGGCCAGAAATGTTGGTCCCCTTTCCGTCTAATCCTTAAACTCTCCTGTGATGTCCTCCATCCTGTCTTACCTCTTTCCTTTTGATGCTGGCTGGATGCAAGGGATCTAGCAGAAGGTTTTGAGGCCATAAAAGATGGAGAAGCCACTAGATAAATGGAGAAATAGCTGGGCCCCAAATTGTCCTGTACAATGTGCATAACATTTGATTTATGAAGCCAGGATCACAATTTATCAAGACAGAAATAAACACATGCTGCAAATAGAATGGCTAATATGCTAGCAGTTTATAATCTATGGGGAGTAGAGGGTTGTTCTTTCAGCAAATAAAATTGACCAGAAACTTAGGAACAACCAGATAGGATCATCTATCCCTTCTGTTTTGGTGGTGCTCATGTGATTGGAGGATTAATAGACACCAAGTCTGACCTAATCATTGTATTACTACTATGAATGCTAACCACCACTACCACACCATCACTTCTACCTCTGCTGCTACTATCACAGTGACCACCATCATCGTGTGACCACCCACCATTACTACCAACCTCCCCAGCATCACACCGCACTGTTGCCACTACCACCACACTTCTACCACTAATGCCAGCGTGACCACCATTGCCTCCACTAGCACATGCTGTCACCATCTCCCTATGCCACCATTTCTTTTTTTCTTTTTTACATATATTTATTTAAAAGATGTGGGGTACAATTCAAGATTAGGTATACAAGTGGGCATCATACAGGTAAAGTTGGGGCCTCCTGCTGGGCTCGGTGGCTCAGCCTGTAATCCCAACACTTTGGGAGGCCGAGGTGAGTGGATTGCCTGAGCCCGTGGGTTTGAGGCCAGCCCCGGCAACTTGGCAAGACCTCATCTCTACAATAAATTAAAAATTAACTGGGCCTGGTAGCATGCACCTGTAGTTACAGTTACTTGGAAGGCTGAAGCGGAAGGATTGCCAGAGCCTAGCAGGTTGATGCTGGGGTAGCCGTGAGCATGCTACTGCACTCCAACCTGGGGTGACAAAGTGAGACTCCAACTCAAAAAAAAAAAAAAAAAGTTTGGGCCTCGCTTTGGCCCCCACTTTCCCTGGTTTGAGATCAGGTACCCTTATTGATGTTGTGTCGCCCGCATCCCCACCCCACCAGTATCCTGCTACTGCCAATCAATTTCTGATAGTATCATGGTAAACATTCAGGGTCCATCTCCACCATTTCTAACACTAACAGCACCATCACTATCTCAACAACAAATCTCTCATCATTTCCCTCACCACTGCAGTGTTAAAGATGGCCCCTCCACGAGCCACACCTGTGGTATTCATAAAATGTGTCATCTGCTGTTTTTGAATCTGGGCTGGCCCTGTGACTACCTCTTAATCAGTAGAGTGTAATGAGGGTGATTCTGTGTAACTTGTGAGGCTGGGTCACAAGAATTCTTTCAGTTACTGCTTGAACCTTTTGAAATGTGTGCTTGTGAGATAGTCCCTCGCGGGACCCAGCCACTATGTGTGCAAAAACCCCATGGAGAGGCCAGGTATAAGCCGTCTTCTTGACAGCTCCCAATGAACACCCACTGATGGCTAGCAGCAACTCCATCTCATGGGTGAACTGTCTTAGATGTACACACTATCCAGTCTTCAGCCAATTGAACCCTAAATGACATATGACCCCCATCTCCTGAGGTACCATAAGGAGCCAGAGATACCAGCTGAGCCAAGTCAACCCTCAGAACCACAAGAGGGAATGACTTGCTGTTTTGAGCCATTGGGGGGGGGTTCAGAGAGCAAAATATCACAGTAACTGCCACCAGCACTGTTACCAGCTCCTGTTGCCATTCATCACATCATTTCCTCCTCCAAAGCCCATGCCACCCTCTTCTCTTCCTCTGTCTCCACACCAAGACTGTCGACACCCCTGTTCTCCCAATGCCATGGGGCCGGGTTTTCTGCTAACTATTCATCTGAGGGCCACAGCAGCCCTGTGGCCTCAACAGTTCTCCTACTTCCCAGATGAGAACATGGGGGCTCAGAAGAGTGATTGACTTGTCAAGGTCACCCAACTATGAAGTGGCAGAGCCAGGGTTCTAAATCAGGTCTTTTGAGAGCCCCGATTCCATGGCTCTTTCTAATTTCATTGTGCTGTCTTTCAGGGCATTTCTTTTGTATTGTCCCCGTTTAAAAATATGTTTCAAAAGGAATGGATTTTTAATCTGTCTACACAAGAAGAAAGAATCTTAAAAGTAAGCTCTTGTTGTATTTAATGTTTAAGTAAGTCAACATGCCACTGGACTAGAATTTGAGACTGGAAAAACAAAAACAAAAACAACCCAGTGAAAAGAAACAGTGTTCTACGAGAAAGACACCATCACCATGGGTACAAGATGAATGATCCTAATCTACCTGTCCACAGAAAAATTAGCAGCCACAAGAGCTTTTCCTGCCACCAGGGCCAAAAATAATAACTCCCATCCAGTTTTCTTTTGGCTTGGGTAAAGAGGAATATGCTAACAATAGAATAAAGACACATTGCTTCTCTCTTCTGACCCAGTGTTTACATCTATGGCATGTGCTCCACGTCAGCTTCAGGTGTGCACACCCCTGGGGCACAGGCTCTCCCCAAAGCATCTGATGCTCACAGGTCATGAGGACCATCCTCCTGGCCCCACATGCCTGCAAGCACACAATGAATAGCCCAGAACCAATTACCTGCATGGGAAGGGGTTGGGGTACTTGCCATATCTGGAAGCATAGTCTGGTCTGGGAACCAAAATAATTTTTTGGTAAACTTTGCAGAAAGATTGAAGTTCAGCATCAAAAGGACGTTGTGTTGTCCCCACAATTAGAATCCTATCTTCTGGTTTCAGGAGTTTCAGAATTCTTGGAAGCTGTTTTTTCAGACGTTTAGGGTCATTCTGAGAGAAAGAGAGAGGGGGAAAAATTGACCCACATATAGAAAAAAGAATAAAAAACAAAAGTATCATTAGTCTTAGACTATACTGTGGCATACATTTGTTAAAGTGATTTGAAAGCTCTGAAAAACACAATTTCTTAAAGTGTTCTGGAACACGTCTTGGAATGTGCTTCCTAGTTTGACTGGGTGATTTTAAATTGTCAGCATTTCCTTTCCTCAACCTCTAGTATCCAGATTTGGAAAGTGGGAAGGAAGGAAACACCTGAGTGGACATTTGAGCACCTTGACCTGAAGAATGGGAAATAGTGGCTGATTTCCAAGCGGAAGGAAGCTTGCTGGGACTTATAATTAGTTTTGGTACTCCCATTTTCCTGAGTTGTTTGGAAGGTGAACTCAAGACTTCCTTTGCTGACTGCTGTCGCAATAAGGAATCAAGGTCCTGTGTCTCATGTCTGCAAAATTCCTGGTTACATAAGGTTGTGCAACTTATCTCTGAGGCAGTTTGGAGATAGTTTGAACCTGTATTATTTTAGTATAATCTCAGAACTAACAAAGCAGAAGAGTGAGTGAGGACTGGCTCTCTGTTCAGTACCCCAAGGAGGAGGATGACTTCCAGCAGTGGGAGTCAGGTCTGGCCATAATGCCATGGGCAACAGACTGGCTGTAAATTAACCTCCCCAGGCACAGACAAGCGAAGAGGAAGCGTGGGAAGGAGGAGATTGAGAGTGGTGATGGCTAGAGCTTCCATAGAGATGTCCCAAGCACAGTCTTGGCCATTTTTGCTCCCATTTGGCTAATGGCTAATGATGTTCATCTTTTCATGTGCTTATTAGTCATTTGTATATCTTCTTTGGAAAAATGTATATTCAGATTGTCAGCCCACTTTAAAAGTTGGGTTATTTGTCTTTTTATTATTGAGTTGCAAGAGTTCTTTTTATGTTCTGGATAGTCTCCTATCAGTACATGGTTTGCACATATTTTTCCTATTCTGTGGATTGTCTTTTCATTTTCTTGATGGTGTCCTTTATAGTAAAAAAAGTTTTAGATTTTGATGAGGTGCAATTTTCGTTTTGTTGCTTGTACTTTTGGTATCATATTTTAGAAACCATTGGCTAATTCAAGTTCACAAAGATTTATGCCTACATTTTCTCTTAAGGGTTTTATAGTCTTGGTTATTATTTTTAGGTCTTTGATACACTATGGGTTGATTTTTATATGTGGTGTGAGGTAGGGACCCAACTCATTCTTTTGCAGTTGGCTATCCAGTTGTCCCCCACTGTTTATTGAAAAGAATATTCTTTCTGCTGCTGATGAGGTGCAGTTCTATTAGTAGGGATGGAAATAAGTGGTATGCTCATTTAGTCAGCAACTCCTTTGCACTCAGGACACCACTGTTCCAGTTCAGAGGTTCCCATTATGCATAAGACCGTGTGCTCATTGATCACACCAGCAGACATCCCCACGAATTGTCTTGGCACCCTTGTAAAAAAAAAAAAATCAATTGACCATAAATGTAAGGGTTTACTTCTAGACTCTCAATTCTATTCCATTGATCTATATGTCTCTCCTTATGCCAGTACCACACTGTCTTGATTACTGCAGCTCTGTAGTAAGTTAGGAAATGAAATTGGGAAATGTGAGTCCTCCAACTATGCTTTTCTTCTGAAGATTGTTTTGGCTGGGCTCCTTGGATTTTCATATAAATTTTAGGATCAGTTTACTAATTTATGCAAATAAGTCAGCTGGAGTTTTGATGGAGATTGCATTGAATCTGCAGATCATTTTGGAGATTATTGTCATCTTTATAATATTAAGTCATTCAACCCATGAATATGAAATGTTTTTCCATTTGTTTTGGTCCTCTTTAATTTTTTTTTAACAATGTTTTGGTTGTTTTCAGAGAAAAATCTTGCACTTCTCTTGTGTCAAAGAAGAACTTTGTGAGAACAGTTTTGAGGGATTGGTGAGGGCAGCAAGCTGATGGTAGTGGCTTGAGGAGTGAGTGAGAATGGTGAGAAGAAACTAGTCTTTTAAGAAGCTTGATGGAGAACAAAGGTGATGAGGGCAATTGCCACATGTGGGGGCACATGCAAGCTGTTCAAATGCTAGTGGAAGAGGGACTGATCTGAGGGTTCTGGTGAGGCTGGAGACTGAGACTCCATGGAGGTAGACGCATGCCTGCATGAGCTGAGTCCATCTCCAGCAACCCAGTTGCCATGGTGATGGCAGTGTGGTCCCTGCCCTTTCTGAGGCAGGAGATGATACTGCTACCTGCATGTCCTGCAATAGCAGGGACATTTGAAATTAATTAACCTATTTGGATAACAAATGTTGATCCTGGGCTGTGTCCAGAGTGACATCCTTGCTGATGGTGAGGTGCAGTTTCATTAAGTAGGGATGGAAATAAGAGGTGTGCTCATTCAATCAGCAGCTCCTCTGCACTCAGGACACCACTGTTCCAGTTCAGAGGTGCCCATTATGCACAAGACCTGCATGCTCATCGATCACACCAGCAGACATCCCCACTATCATTTGGCAACCTCCACAACTGCCGCCCCTACTGCTGGGCCTGCCAGCCTCTCACAACTGTATTACTGTGGGCAATTTCAAATTAGTGGCTAGCATTCACGCAGCAATTTCAATTTGCTTTTCTGCAGTTAGCGCCACAAAACAACCGCCACAGCCAGCCCCAACAAAGCAAGCAATTCCCTTGTGGAGGCACTATTGTGATGTCAGGGAAAGCTCTTGCTAGATGAAGTAACAAAGGGTAATGGTGCAGAAAATGTAGGAGCAGACTGTTTTGCCTCATTCTTTCCTGCTTTCGTCTCATACACAAACAACTGACCGATTGCATTCTAGCTGCAGATGGGAGAAGACGATTGCTCTCCTCCCAGGAGGGGGAGAAGGGGAAGAGGCCAGTCCAAGTGTCTGTCAGGGGCAGGGCCGTGTTTGTAAAAGTGGCAGGGGTGGGGGGCACTTGGAGTTTGGACTTTCCTGGAATTCCAGAGGTATAAGGGCTTCTCAAGCGTTGTTGAAGACAACATGAAGGGGACAAAGGTGTGGCAGGAGGATGGAGAACCCTGGAGCAGTTCCCATTTGGCTTTAAGACAAGAAGGCAGTGTTCAGAATGAGATTTAGAGTGGACTCGGGATGGAGGCAGGCTGGTGGGGGACACGGTATAGTATGAGCACTCTGGGAGGGCTGGCGTTACAGGAGGAAGGGAAGCCAGTGCTTTGTCCTTAGTGTCTTCCAGCCTGTGTGCCACATCCAGGTGGGAAGAAGGCCTTGGTCTCTACATTCAGTCATGTTTCTGAATCCCGGCATGACCCGGGCTAGCTATGGGCACTCTCGGAGCCCTGTGCTCTTCTGTAGGATAGTGAAAACAATGCCTCCCTCCTGGGCTGCTGGGAGTTTCCCTGACATTGGCATTGTGCCTGGTAAAGAGACAGTGTTCGATCAGTGATCCCCTTACCCCCCAGCTGCTAGGGTCCTCCTCTTCCTGCTGCAGCAGTCCTAGGTGTCAGAGTCTTGTGTCCCTGCACCCAGGAAGCCCAGCTTCCTGACAGGAGATGTCACAGGCCAGTCTGGCCTTCTTTGCTGCCTCATTGCCTGTGACTGGCTGGGCGTCATGCATTTTACCACAGGAGAAAGCCTCACCTCAAAGGCAGAGATGTTGGAAGGTGGATTCAGTCACTATGGGCTTCCAAGGGGCCTTCCTGGAGTCCCTCAGTCCAGCAGGCAGCCGCCCCAGACAAGGTTGGCCCTGCTGTTCATACTGTGGTTGGAGCTAGTGGAATGCCCAACCTCCTGTGCCTCAGTGCCTCTGGGATCAGGGGAGCTTTTGGGACAGGCTGGACAGGTGGGAGAAAGGACACTGGGCTCTTCAAGTGCCTGAGAGATGCAATGACATGGTTATGATGCTTCCGGATTCCTCTCATCTGCCAATGTAGTGGCTGCCCTTGGCCTTTGGTTATCACCTTTAAGACTTGGATGTCCAGTACTCTGGGCTCCCCAGGGCTCTGGTGGCTGAGGAACTTGGGTAAGACTCGAAGCCTCAGAGGCTGGGAAGCTGGGAAAGAGAGCAGAGCTGGCACAGGCCCAGCCCTGGAGACCCATCGAGCAGCCTGAATTCTGTAGGCCTGCTCTCGTAGGCCTGCTCTCCTGAGAGCAGGCCCTGCAATGCCATCACTGCCTGATGGGGCTTAGTGGAGCTCGGAGTTCCCACATGGAGCTGGCAAGCCCACACGGTGTTTTCCTCCCTGCCCCTCTCCTCCTGCTGGGATCTGGAGTTGAGGGCCGGATGCTGGGGCCAGGGGTGTTTGTGCCTCATGAAGCTCTGTCTGATCCCTGATGGCTCAGGCTCCCTTGGGCAGTCTTGGGGATGTTCAGCGACCCAGGAAGCCCCTTCTGCTTACTTGTATCTCCCTGAGATTTATCCCAGGGTGTGATTCCTGGTCTTCAATGCAGTTAACTCCCCAAACAGATGATAGACGCTTCTAATGAGAAGTGGGCAGAGGATAGGTATGATATGTCCCAACAAAGACTCTGTCATCGACAGACAACCTTCGTTTCCTACAGGAGCAAGCCTGACTATGGGCAGTATTTGTGGGAGTCCGGGATGGTGCTGAGAGGATAACTCTGTGTCAGCAACGGAAGAGCTGAAGCAGGGGAGGGTTCTGGAAATTCAGTTTCCTCCTCATCGCTTTCATCTCCCTCCTTGGCTGTCCTCCTGCCCCTTCACGTCAACTCCCTTTATGTGAGGTGTCTACTGAACCCACATTTCATTCCCCGCCGTCAGCTCTCTCTCAAAGGCCCCCTTCCAGCCCTTCCCCAGTGCTCCTCTGGCTCTTTCATAATGGGGTTCACATTCCTCTTATTCTCCACGGACTCAGGTGGGCAGGTGAGCAGACGGCTGTAACTGCTGACGGCAAACCCAGGACGTCATGGAAGAGAATGTGAGGGAGGCTTCCAGTACTCAGAGGTTGTCCTGGCTGGAATGCTTTAATTTGATAGTTTAGGAAGAGGAGGCTCAGAGAACTTAAGTTACTTGCTCAAGGACACACAGCCACATGGCTGAATGTCTGGCCTGAATTCCAGGCCAGTGTCTACCCACTATCCAGGCTGATGTCCGGTGGGAGAGGAAGTAGCCTCTGTCCATTAATAAGCTGGACTTCTGATAGGACCTGAAGAATGGGGCACCTTGAATCAAACACTGCCCTGCATTTCTCTGTAGATTTATGACCTGGTTTTTAGTGCTGTAATTACTGCCATCCATTTTGCATATGTATATAAGCCTTCTTTCTTTCTGCTTCAGTGCAGGAGCTTTGCCAGCAGAGGGAGCTAACTACTAGATTCCCAGATTAAATAATAAATGAGTCTTAAGAGTTTCTAAAATGACAGGGCAATCAAGGCTCATTTGGGAAAGAAAAGATTGAGCTTTCATTCTTTATCCAAATCATCTCTACCTGCTAAAAATGATGTATAATACATAAGGATCAAAAGTGATTAAAATCCTTATGAATTTAATCAGAAATTCACAGTTAACCATTATTTGCTTTGGTGCAAATTGATGTGGAATAACAATCATGTGTATCTGCAAATTTTTTTTAACTTGTGGGAAATTTGCTGGTGATTTGTGGAGGGAAATGCGGGGGAGGGGGGACCATTGAAAAGAGAGAAAAGAAGGAAGGAAGCAATTGAAACAGGGCTCCCTGGAGGCCCCGAAGGCTGTGCACTTAACAGTTCTATTGATAGTCTTTGTTCATAAGTTTTGGGCCTTTTGCTATTTATTATGATGAACAATAGGAAGTCCTAATAATAACTCCTATGTGTACCATTTGCTTTAACTGAGTGGAGTTTTCTTTTTTTTTTTCCTTTTTTTTTTTTTTGAGTGGAGTTTTCTAGATTGTTTCTTACCTCTGAATCATATGTTTGGGTGGAAAATCCCCCTCCCCTTTCCTCCATACTTTCTTTCAATTTTCTTCTAAATTATGCCTCATAAGATCAGAACATTGGATTTTTTCAAATGTAGACAAGTACTAAAGGCAGAGAGAGACCACGGCAGGGGATTTAAAAGCCCTGGACATTTCCTTCCTCCCTTGAAAAAGCAAGACCTTCTTGAAAAGTGGAGGTAGCCCCTGGTAAGGGTCCCGATTGGAGAAAAGAAAAAGCCCATGTTAAGAATGATGGAGAAGCGCTCACCTTCTTTTCTGCGATGGGAACTTTTTTGTAGAAGGTTTTTTCTGTGTCTTCGATCCATACCACAGAGGGCTGGAGCTGCCGAGCCACCTGCAGAGGAGAAAGCACGTCTTGTTGTAAATGCATCATTTCATTTCCCACCAAGAGCAGGACTGACTGCCCTTGGTGATGGCTCCTGTGGGTGGCTGTATCACCCATCCTCGGTTTCCTCTGCATGCGCACATTAATGCATTCTGCAGCACAGAACCTGTCCCACCAGGTCCCCTCTCTCACGCAGCCCCCTCCACCCCTCCTCCCCTCCATGACATGCTTGGGGACAAACATTCTGCTCTAGGAGATCCCAAGTCTCCTCTTAGTTTTCCTTGAAAGAAGCCAATCATTTTCTGCGGAAAACGAATGTGAAACTGGGCCACGAGTTTTAATTACAGCCTCCTGGCCGTTCCCAGGTTTATTCAAGTTTGCTTACGATGAGAAAAGCCGTTTCAGCACAACGGCCCCCGCCATGCTATTTGTTCATCACTGTTTGGTTGTGCCTTTGTGGCCCAGGCTCCCCCTGGAAGGCGGCTCCGAGCCCCTCTGGGCAAGCAGGGCTTCACAACCCGAGCTGGGATGGGACTTACCATGGGCCCATGAATAATTGCCACACACCTAACAATCTCTTCAAAGCACCCCTATGATCGCGAAGTTCAGGTATTTTTGCAACAATTTGTGCTTTGTGCAAAATTGTGACAGATAAAAGCCATAGCGGATACAGCGTTATGTACTCCTATTTTTATATTTCTTAAAACATCATTAAGGCAGCAGGCATGATTTTAAACCAAGACAGTCATTCAATGAGTGATGGAAAAATCACTAGGGACACTGTGGCTGCGTCTGTTTCTCTGTCATTATGTCTGAAGTGGCAAGTTGGGACTATAAAGCAGATTATGCACCTTCAAAGACAGAAGTGGACACTGATTGAACTTGAGCCTTGTGCTGGTCCAACACTGGGGCTGGCTGCATTCACAGTCCCCAACATGCAAGGACATTCAGAGAGAAAACAGTACTGGTCAAGCACCATTTGGTAGGTGTTATTTTTTAGACCTAGAGCCACAGAATTTAAGAATTCCGAATCTCAAATTTTAATCCTGGTTTCTGAGGCTGTGTGACGTGATGACCGCAGTTAGCGAGTGGCAGGCGTGTGTCAGGCATTGGCCACATGCATTGTCCCCAGCATCACACATGGTCAGAGCCAGCACACCCAGCACCACGTCCTCCTCAAGGACTCCATGTGCATGTGACAACTCGTTCATTCACCTCAACCCTATGAAGCAGGTACCATTATTATCACCCCTGTTCACAGATGGGGAAACCAAGGCTTGACAATGTTAAGTGATTGTCTGGTTCTCCAGCTACAAAGTGACAGAAGCAGGACTGAAGGCCAGGCTGATGGCTGCTGAGTTTGTGCTGGAAGCAGAGGCCACATCCATGGTTCTCTCATCCGTAAACATGAAGGGCAAGTCCCAGAGTGTATTTCACAGGTGGGAGAACCAGGGCCCTGAGAGACAAGTGAGGGAGTTCAGACCCAAACCTGTATCTTTGGATCCCAAAGGTCTTGCCCTCCTCCTTCAAGGGACATCGCTTCTATGTCAGGCTGAGCACCAGACCTTCCACCCCTAGTCTTGTTGAATGGGGGGAGAGTGGCCTGCATTTGTGGGTGCTTTATTTTGGCCTTGCCACTGGGCATTGATATTTTGGCACAAGAATCCGAATAGATATTGACTCTTTACTGGTTTTAGGGCACGAGAGAAAAAGACTACGTCAATTAAAATGAATTCAATTGGACTGATTACAACAAATTTTCTCGGACCTGCCCCTGCCCTGCACACAGGGGTCTCTTTTCTCCCCATTCCATTCTCATGTTGTCACCAACACTACCTGTCACCCCTGACGAGGATGCGCATCACGTGGTTTCCCAGTTGGAGTTGTCACTGCTCGGGCAGGTGGGTCCTGCTCCTCTTGGGGTCCCCACTGGATAAGCAGAGGGCTCAAAATCTCAAATCTTCCATCATCACAAAGGTTATTAGCTGTAACACCTGCTGGTAGAATCACCTAAAAACCTTGCTGAGATGACCTAGATGTGAGACAAACATGAAGCCAGGCACTTTGCCCTGAACTTTCATCTATGAGAAGACAAAATGCTACAGGGTAGAGGAACTCCCTCTTGTGTTCTCTCTTACTCATCTTTGATTTTTTTAAAAAAAGTCTAATAAACTCAGCTCTCTGGTAGGCCAAAGCAACGTATTCAGTGATTCTCCAGCTTGGGCTTTCTGAGCCTATGAAGAAAAGTTGTGTATAAAATGCAGATTAAAAGGAGTCACAGCTGCTCTGGAAAGCCCGAGTCCTGGTCACTGTCCAGGAGAAAGTCTGGTGGGAGGGAAATTCAGGAAAAATGCAAGGTGTGCTCGAGGCCCTTTGGAAACAGAGCTCTCTGCTTTGTTCACTGATCTGATCTGTATTGATCAGGGCTGGGCACTGAGCCTTCTGCTAGTGTGGTGAGGACAGGAAGATGGACAGGTATGGGTTCTGCTCATGCAGGATCACCCCAAAGGGAAGCCAAGTGAAATGCACCCCAGTCAGGGGGTGACAGTACCGGATAGTGTTGGTGAGAAAACATGCTTGGGAAATGGAAAAAAGAGGCCATGTGTGTGGGACAGCAGCAGGTGAGGCGGGTGGGGAGGAAGATAGATAGGGAAGCCTCTTTGTTTCCCTGAAAATTTAGTGGTTCTCATTAGGACCACCTGAAGAACTTTGAAAAATATGTCTGGGTCCCAGCCCTGGAGATTCTGGTGTGACTGGGGTGCTGCCTCAGCCTCAGCAGTTTTTAAAGTTCCTCAGATGAGGCTCAAGTGCAACCAAGGTCAGAAACCGCTGCCCTGAAGCACAGATTCTTACTATGTGCTTGCTCAAATAGAGCTAGACCTGGATGATGGGGGAGGGGGTTTCCTAGCACTCTGCCCTGGTTTCTCTGAACCCCTCAAGGCACCTTGAGGGCTGATCTCTCCACTCTCCTGTGTGCTGATGACACCCAAACGTGCATCTGGAGTTCAGGCCACATCTTTCCCAGAATGTCACATCCCCACATGGTGCCTGCCTCGGAGAAGCCTCAGAATTAAACATGGCCAATGCTAAACTCCCCTCCATCCCGCAGTCCTGCCTCCTGCGGGTTCCCTATGTAACCCCCTTCCTACCCAAACCAGAGACTTGGGTATCCACCCTTGTCTCACCCCCACACCTAACAATCCTCGGGTCTATTCACTGCACCTCCTAAACCCTTCCAACGAGGCTCCCATTCTCTCAACTCCTGGGTGTGAGACCCCTTTTCCTTCCAATCACAAGATGGATCTGAGTGGGTTCCATCCAAAGGATTATTGTTCACTAAAAGCTATTTTGAATTTAAGTCAAAAGCTTCCCCACTTCCAGTCCTGAAAGTAAATAAGAAAATGAGATGTTGTATGTAAAAGGTCTTAGGCTTCCTAGAGAAAAGATAATTTGTAATAACAAGGGCAAAATCCTATTCTTTTCAGTCCTTCTGTAAAAATCTTAACTTTTAGAGCTGAAACCTGTGGAAAAACAATTTTCACATAAACAATTGTCTCTGTTAGATTGTGTACTTGCCACGACGGTGACTCAGTCCTCTCAATGTCCATTTGGCAATGCAATGGATTTTCCATAGTTCCAACTGGGGCGTCTCTACCCTCCATTTTCTCAGTCCAGCTTTTCTTAATGGGAATTGCAGATGTGAGTGCCAGATATTCAGCGTTGCTTTCCTCTTTCTGCTTTTAACCAAGTCAGCTACACAGCTGCAAGTCAGCTCCACAGCTACCTTGAGTCTTACTAACTTGGAATAGTTTTGTTTTTTTTTTTTTTGAGTTGAAGTCTCACTCAGTCGCCCAGACTGGAGTGCAGTGGCCGCTCCCAGCCACCCCAGCCTCAACCTGCTGGGCTCCAGAGATCCTTCCGCCTCAGCCTTCCGAGTAGCCGGAATTACAGGCATGCGCTACCATGCCCAGCTGATTTTTTGATTTATTGTAGAGATGAGGTCTTGCTGCCCAGGCGGGCCTCGAACCCGCGGGCTCAGGCAATCCACTCACCTCAGCCTCCCAAAGGCGCGGGATTACAGGCTGAGCCACCGAGCCCGGCTAACTTGAAATAGTTTTAAGACCAACAATCTTATTTCTCGCACCTGATGTAGAGTTGTTTTGAAACCTTGGTTGCACCATTCCAACTGAATGTGAAGAACTGTTCCTTTAACTTGTATGCTCCTTTAAAACGAATGGGAAAGTTCCACACTTTCTGTATGTCCTAACGCGCACCTGTGAAGGAATTCCTCTGTACCCCTCTCCCTTGCTCCCGTCTACCTGCTTTGAGGGTACACAGGGTTGTGCAGAGGATATGACTTGGAGGGGCTCAATAATTACCAACCCAAACAGAAAACACTCCCCAAGAGTGTTTTTTCACAGTGATAACAATACAACTAACTTTCATTTGCACAGTATTACAGCGATAATACTGTCACGTGTGATAGCCAGCCACATGTCACACTCTGTGCCAAGCACACCCCATGCTTCTTCTACCCTTTCATATGCTGAGGCAGAGTAATGTGAAGGGTGAGTAATGTGTCTGACCAGCACCAGAGAAGTGCTGGAGCCTGGAGCAGGACCTGGGTCTGCCCAACCTCCTCAAACCCGTGCATTAACCAAGCAGCTGCCACGTTGCCATGGAAGACACAATGCCCATTCCAGAGCATCCTGTATCCTCTGCTATAATTTTCCATCCCAGCAGGAGGAATGCTAAAACCATCACTGTCTTGTCCTCCAGCGTGTGACTCTGATTTTCCTCACCTTCCTCTGGGGAAGCTGATGGCAAGCTGGTCACAGGACCCTGTTGACCGTGTTCAATTCTGGGCAGAGAAGAGAGAGGCATGGGAACAGGGGGAAGTCTCAGGCAGAAAATTTCTTTGAGAAAGAATCGAAGGAATAGAGACGCTTTTACTTGGAGAAGAGAAGACTCAGGGGGGTAAGTTAGCTGTTCTCAGATAGTTGAAAGTCTATCATGGGGAAGAAAGACTGGTTTTACTATTTTTGATCCAATGTAGAATAAAGATCGTTCTCTCATTTCTTCCTTCATAAAACATTTGTAGAGAAACTTGGATGTGCCGGGAACTGTGCTAGGTGCCAGGCTCATAAAGATCAACAATGCAGAGTCCCCGACCTCAGGGAGTCTGCCCATGGAAGGAGAGGGTAGACGTGAGGCTGTGAGGGTAGCCCCCAAAATATGGGGTGTCACTGAGAACCGCCAATGACAGAGGGGGAGAAGAGGATGGGTGATAACCAGACTGCAGAGAGAGAGGTTAAAGCAGGCAAACCCCCCAAGATCTCCAGAAGGTCACTTGGCCTGGAAAGGAGGAAACATGATATTGGGGACTGGAGCTAGTGTGCAGGGTGAGATATACGTACATGGGGCACATGAGATGCTTCTGGAAGGAATCAGAAAAGGCTGTGGTCATGCTACAGAGTTTACTTTTATCTTGGAAGCTCTGGAGGGCCTGGAAAGGGCTTTAATCAAGAATTTTCATCCTATTAGTGTTACAGAAAAATCCTTCGCATGAGCATGTGAAGCAATTGTGTAGCAGCAGCTGTGCTGGGCTTGGGGAGTGGATGGGCATGGGCCATGGGTGCAGTGAGGGGCAATGCCACTGAGGGGAGCAGATGAGAGCCCACAGGCGGAACTAGGGAGGCCAGGAATGGAGGGTGAGATGTTTAAAATCAGCCAGACTCAATGACAGTGGGATGTAGAGGTGTGTGTGTGGGTGGGTGGAGGGGCTTGATGCTGGATGCCAGGAGGATGGGGAGAATGCTAACAAGAAGGTTAGTGTCAGCCATCAAAAGCCTGTGGACAGCTGGGCAGGCAGGCAGGGAGAGCTGTGGGGGCCAAGGAGGAGCAGTGAGGTGGGGGCAGGTTTGAAGCTGCCAGGAGCCAGCGGCATGGAAGCCTCGAGAATAGATGGAAGGAATTCCTGAGTAAGGGGGTTCAGTGAATCAGGCTTGGTGAGATCTGCAGAGAGAGCCCAGGGAAGATGATGAAGGAGGAGAAGGGTCAGGGCTGCCGAAGAGGAGCCGCAGAGAAGGATGGGGGAAGAAGAACGAGCCATTCTTGAAGCCAGGGGGAGACGGAGGGGCAGAAGGGGAGTTGCCAGCAGTGGCTCGTGCTGTCCAGAGGGTTTGGTGATGAGGAGGTGGCCGTGGCAGGGAGTGGAGGGAACAGAGTCAGGTGACAGGAGAGCTCTTTCAGAAATAGGGGCAGACGGTAAGCCTAGGTTGGAGGGAGGTCCACGAGACATCTCCAGAGTAGCCAGGTGCCTCCTGACTGAAGGCAGAGTTGGTGCCCAGCAAGAGTTTGGTGATGGCATGGGAGGGGAGGGGAGGGGAGGCAGGGAGGATGGCCTTGAAGGACAAGGACTCATCTTCCTTGTACCTTAGGCATCTGGAGGGCAGGGTAGCAGCTCCTGCAGGAAGTGTGCAGGCCAGACAAGAAATGTCTGCAGATGCTTCAGGCATGCCTCTCTGCTGGGAATAAGAGCCATCCTTAGGGTAATGGGAAAAGCAGCATTCTTCAGTAAAAATTTACAGCAAGAATATACAGACCTCCATAACACCCTTTTCTCCCTATACCTAGAATCAGTCACCAAACATTTTCCATCTTTACAGAGTGTTTCGACAGCCATATTTACAAAATGGGACCATTCTGCATGCACTGCTTGATAGATTACTTTTGTTCACTTTACATGAAATTTACTTTTCCGACATTATTTTCAAGAGAAGCACCATAATTTATGGTTCTAACACCCCCTATTTTTGAACATGTAGATGGTTTCCATCTTTTTACTACACCAAACAGTATTTAGCTGGGCATTTTGGGCACATGACCGAGAATTTCCGTAGAATGACTTCCAGAAGAGAAGCTTCCAGGTCGAAGGGCCAGGACATTCCTCACATTTTATGTGAAGGTTCTGTCTGTTTACACTCTTTCCAGCAAGAAATGAGGGATCTGGTTTTCTATACTCTTCTCCTTGACAAGGATTAACAATAAAAAACTCTTTGCCAATTTGCTAATGAAAAATGGTATCCTTTGCTCTTTTAATTTTCATTGAGTGATGAAAAGGCTTAATTTAAATTACCCACAGATAGTTTGAGGTCATGGACAATTAAATGTAATTAATTCATAATTGAACTTTTCTGAAGTTCTGCAGGGTAGTTTACTTCAATTGCCAGTAGAGGGCTCTTCAGTCCTACCAAATACCAGTATAGGTTTTGTTTTGTTTTGTGTCAATTACGGATAAAGACAAAACTTCTACCATCATGTGCTTTTACGAATTCTGGGAAGTTCGAGCAAAAAAGTAAAGATTTCTCCATCCTTGTGCGTTTTATGGATTTGATCTTTCATATCTTCGGAAGAAACATGGTCAAACATTCACCCACGGAATTAGATTCTCAGGATGGAATGGCTCAACAATTAAAAGCTGCTGTGTTTTAGCATGCTTGAGTTACTAATATCTGTCCAAATGACTCCTGGAGATTTTCTCTGAAAGGGTCCTGTTTTGCTTGCCAGAGAGAACTGCAGGGAAAAACCAGCTACTGTTTTTATCAGCTGTTGTGTTTCAGCTGAAACACATGCATTCATTCATTCCACATGTATTTACGGGGCATCTGTGAGCTCCGGGGTAGGAGGCAGGGACGTCTGGGAGTTGGGAAACATGGTTCCTGCCTGTGGAGTATGTAGCTTCCTGTGTCTGAATGGGCTCTCTGAGCAAGGATTTGGAGGGGGAGGGAGGCTCACTTTTCTGTAATATAGTCACTTGGATTCTATTTAAACACTTAATATGTGAAGACATTTTAGTCTGTGGTTCTGCTATTTTAAAATTATATTTTAAATTTCTATCTGCTTTTATGAAACTGAACGTTACTTCAAGTCCTAGTTGGGAATAAACCATAAACGATAAGAGCGAGGTGCACTAGAATCAGGAGCCTGGCTGGGCTGACTCTGGATGGAATGGGAAGTAAATTGAGGCAGAGGAGAGGATCAGACAGGAGCTGAGGTTGCAGGGGTTTGCAGGAAAGCCTAGGCAAATTAGGGCAGGAAATGTGTTTGTGTGTGTGGGCAGGTGAGCGCTAGTAACAGGAACATGTGGATGCAATTGTTGATTATCCATATTGGATTCAAGGGGGGGGTATTTGGATGTTGACAGGTGTCAGGCTTACAAATCATCTGAACTCTCCTCTTGAATCCCCTTCTCCTCCTTAGCTCGCTCCCAACGATGCTAGGGCTAATGAATTCACACCAGGTGGCACTGACCCCGGGACTGCTTGGAGAAGCACAGAGTACTGCCTGTGTGCAAAGCCATACTCAACTTCCCAAGGCATGTTTTAGACACATTTAAGGCACACTGCATCTCCCCCCAGTGTTTCCAGGTTGGCTAAAAATTCTTTAATGCCTATGGCATCAACCCCAGTTCCAATATGTCCCCATAACCCCAGTGTGGAACAGTTGCAGATGCCACTCTGGATTCATAATGATTTACAGTCACAGAATGTTTTCACATACTTCACTGATAGACAGCGCCAGGGACACTCACAGCCTGACACCCTCCCTCCTGTGGAGTGCACCCTGTCTCAATGGGTGGGGGAAGTTGGAAAGTGCATCCTCAGGTGGTGGAGAAGCCCGGCTCCCTCGTTTCCTTCCTCCTGGGAGTCCCCTTTCACAACAGTCTTGGACACAGCTGGACCTGGCTACAAGGCACCCCTCAGTCAAAGGGCCCTTTCCTTTCTCTCATTTTATCTTTCTTCTTTCTTTTTTCCTTTTCCCCCAGGTGAACATGTCTGAGTTTTGAGAAGACTTTCCTATGTGGCACCATCTAGGTTCCCACACCATCATGGGCATTCTCTGGTTTGATACTGTCCACCCAGTATTGCTGCTGATGTTCCAGACTGCAGAAGCAAGGGCAGAGGTCATGCTAGCCACAAGATGCCCCTGCACAGGTTTTGATGGATTCTGGGTGATAACAAGGTGTCTATCCAGGTTCAGGAATGTAACACATTGTATGTGCCACTGTGGGAGGCTGAGAGTGGGGGTGGCTGTGCGTATGTGGAGACAGGGTAATATAGGAACTCTTTGTACTTTCTGCTCAATTTTGCCATAAAACTAAAACTGTTCCAAAAAGTAAGATCTGTGTAAAAAAGAAAGTAGAAGGTGACCTTGGCCTCTTCACAGCAGGCTCGTTTAGGACTTGGGCCACTAGGCCCTATGTTCACACCTGATGCCTCAGCAAAGCACTACATCTTGTGTCCCTCTCTCCATGTCCCAGTCTTCACTTGTCTTTCCTCTCTCCTACCCCCTCTTTTTTTTTTTTTTGAGTTGGAATCACTCTGTCGCTCAGGCTGGAGTGCAGTGGCACATTCACAGCCACCCCAGCATCAATGTGCTGGGCTCTGGTGATCCTTCCGCTTTAGCCTTCCAAGTACCCAGAACTACAGGTGCATGCTACCATGCCTGGTTAATTTTTTAATTTACTGTAGAGACAAGGTCTTGCCAAGTTGCCCAGGCTGGTGTCGAACATCCAGGCTCAGGCAATCCATGCACCTCGGCCTCTCAAAGTGCTGTGATTACAGGCTGAGGCACCAAGCCTGGCCTACCCCCTCTTTTTATCAGCTCTGTTTTGGGGGTCAGATATAGGCCTTTGCATTATCCTTATTGAATTTCACCTTATAAAGGTGAGAAAAACATATTTATTACATTTATTGCATATCTCTGTGTCTGTTTTTTTTTTTAAAGAAAATCCTCCATAAACAGCAGCAATGTCTTTGTCTGGGTTATTAATCAGTAATAGAAGACTCCATGAGTTATGTAATTGGCTGGTGCCCCATGCCTGACTCCTGGACCAGCTGTTTAAACCACTACATTTGGGCAAGACCCCTTGGTGCACTGCCAGGAGGCTGCTGGCTGTGAGCCCAGTGAGGGGTCCCGGAGGATGGTGTTGGGGCACAAGGAGCATTGCTGCTTTAGTCCAGATGCTGCAGGCCAGAGCAGGCCACATGGCCTACTTTCCACACTGCTGGGTGGCTGCCTTAGCCCTGTTCTCCCAGGCTCTTGCTATAATACTAGACTTCAGTGGCCAGGTCACCAAGCAGGGGGAAGAAAAGGAGACCCTAAGGACCTCCAGGGGAAGAGAGAACATCTCTCCCAGAGTGCAGCTACTCTGGTCTCCTTTTCCAAAGCCTCCCTTGCTTCCCTTTGACCTTCTAATGGGAGGTCTTGAGGACTAGGGCCATTCTTACTGGGAAGAGGGGATGCTCAGGAAGGAGAATTCAGGAAGAAATGGAGTAGCTTTCTGATGCTTCACCTTCTAACACAGGATGCTTACCCTTCTCCCAGTGAGTGCTTTAGCCCAGGAATGCCCTTGACCTTAATTCTCCATGAGGGCACAGTTTCCCACAGGGTGGGGCAGGAAGTGTCTATGCTCTCCCAGAGGCTGGCAGAGGGGCACGGTGACGGCTTTGGAGCCAGACCCAGGGTTACATCCAGTTTTCAGCCCTCTAGTTCTTTTGTATTTTTGGTCAGATTTAGCACTCTCAGTTTTCTCATCTGTAAGATGAGGAGATTAATTCCTACCATATCAGAATTATGGCACAGTTAACTGGGAGAGTATGTGTGAAACTCCTTAGCGTGTGCCCAATTCCTGGTTAGAAGTCAACAAAAGCCCTTTCTGTTCCTCTGTCCTCTGCTCACTATTAAAAAAACTCAAAGAGACTGGTACCTGGTGTGAGGGGTGGAGCAATGGCCCTGCCTTATAATTTCTTTTGCCCGTGAAATACTTATTCAATATTCATCATTTTTGTCAAAGATTTCTTAATTGGTTAAACAAATGTACTTGTAATATTTCCAAGAGATGTATATTCTTTTCTTAATATAGCTTTAGTTGTATGGAGAGTTTGGAATAATAGTTATTTACTTGTACAATAAACACATTTCTTAAAGGAAACACTACCCCTCCTCCCTAAGTCATGATTCTATTAGATTTACTGTATGGAAATAAAGGAATCTTCCAGAAATAATGATCACAAAATAGATTCAAATTTATAGTTGTGAAACAAATCAGAGACTGGTTTTCTCAGTGTGTTTTGGGAGTGCTGTGGTTAAGCAAATGCCACCAGCCAGAAGTGAAATTATGAGCAGTTTCCTAATGGTTGCATTATTTACTCTCTGGAGATTAATTCAGTAACAGGAATTCTTTATAACAAACCTTGAGGAATTAGCCTTTCTGTTGTTTCACCCTCTCCAGCAAATACCTTCATCCGTATAAGCTGCACTCAAGCCATGGCCTGAGTCCTACGTCTCACATAACACAGTAATGCACTCCAGCTTCCTACCGTTGACTTACCAGCATTGGCATGATGTCTGGCTTGCCTTTGGTTAATTAAGAGCAAACACCTCTTTGCAGTGCAGATAGCTGCTCTATCAGTTATGCTGGGACACGGTGGTCTCACTGCACACGGTTTTTAATGGAATGACTCCCACTCCTGAGACCTCTGGGTCTTTTATTAATCAGTTATATACACAATAAAGGTGAAGTTTAATGAGGTGTATGTCAGGCACTCTGACATGAAGCAGCCTAGGTGGATAAATGTGCTGTTCCACATTTTAATAACTTGACACCCAGCATTTTGTGATCCACATAATGTCAGTTTGCAATAATTCTAATAGATGCAACAATAGCTTATCTGATATCAAGACAAAAACCTCTCAGCAGCATGAACAAATAATTTCCTGGAGTGAGAACATAATGACCATGCCTTTGCTCTGTCCTAGAGGCACACCAGGAGCTACTAAGTCATTTGGTGAGCAGGAAAAGAGATCCTTAACTCAGCCCTACTTCAGTTAGAGACTGTATAAGGCAGCTATGAAATTTGGAGGCTCTGGAGCCAGACTGCGTGGGGTCATAATGCAGCACTGCAGCTCAGGAAAATTACTCGAATGCATTGTGCCTCAGTTTTCTAATCAGTAAAATGGGTATACTGATAGTGCTTACCTCACAGAGTTGCGAGGATTGAATAAGTTAATACAAAGTGGTGTATAAAACACTCTGGAATGTATAGATGCTTACAAAATGCTAATATTCTTACATTTATGTGCTTCTGTCTGTTATTTGACAATGTCAAATGTCAACAAAATCTGATGTTTAGAGTGAACAAATGTAAGGGTTTTTGGGGCTAAAGGATGGATTTTACTTTTCCTTTGAAGAATGCAGTGCTTAGGACTTGGTGGTTAAACACATGGAGGCCACAAGTCAGGCCACCTGGCTTCAAATTCCAGCTCACCTTCAAACCATTGGCTAACCTCCAAAGTGTGCATGTGTGGGGGAAGATTCCAAAAAGTTCATTGAAAAGCAATAGTTGGAAAACTAAAAGAACTGAACATATTCTGCAGCTACTGCCAAGTTAGAGGAGCTTGGTAAACAGGCCTTTAATTGAAACCCTGAAATAAAGACCATGTCCCAGGACTAAGGGGTTTGCTTTGAACTAAGGACAAAATCCAGATAGACCTAAATTAACAAAATGGAAAACAAAGTGTCTGCAAGTTCAAGCTGATCAGTCAGTAATTTAACTACCTGCTAGAACAAAGCCTAGCTTGCTTCAAAGTTTCTGCAACATATCATCCACAACATCTAATATACAATAAAAATTATTCATCATATGAAGAAATAGAAAAACGTGACACATGGTCAAAGAAAAAGCAGTCAAATAGAATTAGACCCCACAATTACTGAGTATCGAAATTTGCACATAGAGACCATTAGGCAACTATTAAGTTCAAGGACTTAAAAGAAAAGATGGTCACATTAAATGAACACATGAAGAACTGCAGCAAAGAAATGAAAACCAATAATAATAAGCAAATGCCAATTCTAGAACTAAAAAGCAAAATATCAGAAATTTAAAAAATACGCAAGATGAATTTAATAGCAGATTGGAGATGGTAGAAGAAAAGATAGGAAAACTTGAAGATAGATTAATATCCAATGTGGGAACATATATCAGAACTTCAGTAACTTGTAGAACAATATCAAACAGTTAAATATGTATATAATTGAAGCCTCAGAAGAAGAGGAGAGAAAGAATGCAGTTAAAAAGTACTTGAGAAAATAATAGCCAGAATTTACCCAATATGGTTTAAAACGTCTTTATAGGTTCAATGAGCACAGCAAGCCACAGTAGTATAAATACAAAAAACAAACAAGAATGCCTGGGTGCATAATAGTCAACCTGATGAAAACCAAAATAAAGAGAAAATCTTACAACCATTCAGAGAATAACACATTACACACAAAGATACATAATTTAGTTTTGATAACATTTCACCAGAAACAATGAAGGTAAGAAGACATTGGAATAATACCTTTACAGTGCTAAAATAGGTCAATGCAGAATTCTGTAGCCAGAAAAAGTATTCTTCAAAAATAGAGGCAATATGAAGATATTTAAAAATAAATGTAATGAAGGTTAAAAAAATTGTTGCCAGCAGTCCAGCACTAAAAGAAATGCAAAAGAAAATTCTTTAACTGAAAGGGAAATGACACCAGGTAGAAACATGAATTGACAGAAACAAAGTGTGCTGAAATGGTAAATATGTGGATACATGTAAAAAGCTGTATTTCTCTTTCTTTTAATTTTTTAAAAGACAAATGACCATTAAACACAAGAATAACATTCTATTGTGGTGTTTATAACATTTCTAAATGCAAAATGTATGATAAAAACATGAAGAAAAGGGGATAATAAATGGATTATACTATTGCAAGATTCTCATATTTTATGTAAAATGGTACAAAATGCTACATAGACTGTGATGAATTAAGAATTATTATTGTTATCCATAGAACAACCACTAAAAATTAAAAAAGAGGTATTGCTGAAACCAAAAGAAGGCAGGACAAGAGAAATCGAGCAAAAAAGAAATGGCACAAACGAAGAACAAACAGCAAAATGGTAGACCTAATTCAATCATATAAATAATTGCATTTAATATAAATGGAGCAAACACTCCAATTAAATGGCATATATCATCAGATTGAATAAGAAAGAAAAACCCACCTACATGCTGTCCACAAAAAATGAACTTTAGCTAGAAAGACAAAGATATATGGAAAATAAGAAAGTATAAAAATGTATCATGTACAATAAACATAAGAAAACTTACATTAATATCAGACCAGGTAGACTTCAAGACAAGGAGTATTTCCAGAGACAAAATGGGACATTTCTTGATGATAAAATAACTCATCAGGAATGAAGACATAACAATCCATAAAATGTGGATGTATCTCATAACAGTGCTTCAACATACATGAAGCAATAAATGACAGAATTAAAGGGGAAAATATAGAAATCTACACAGTTGAGGTTTTAACACTCATTTTCAGTAACTGATAGAGTAATTAAATAAAAAAATCAGTAAGAAAAGGAAAACGTAAGGCACAGAATAAGAAAAAAAACATTTGTAATACACAAGTGTGACAAAGACTTGTATCCGGGATACACAAAGAGATCTTATACATCACAAGACCAATAATCCCATGACTCAAACTGGCATTTCAGAAAAGAAGTTAGGCAAGAACAAAAAGCACATGAAAATGGTGGTTACATAGTTGTACACATTTTTCAAAGCTCACAAAATTGTACACTTAAGACACTTAATGTGCCTATCATTCTACATAAACTTTGCCTAATAAAAATACTGCAGGAGAAAAAAGAAGAGAAGGACCTAGATTTGAATCCCAGCTCAGCCATTGGATCTCAGTGACCTTGGGCAAGTTACTTAACCTCTCAGAGCCCCAGTTTCTTTATTTGTAAAATGGAAACAATGTTGATCTCATCTCTGAACTGGGCTGTTGTGAAGATTAAATATAACAAACAACCAAAGACACAAAACACCTGGTCCATGTGAGGCACTTTCTTGAGTTTAAATGGACTTTCTTGGTTCCCTACCTGCCTTCCTCCTCTCTGTCTTCCAGCTCTTCAAAATTCTAAAAATGTGGAAATACTAAAAATTAACCTAAACAATGAAATGAACCAGCAAAATGAATCCCAATGAAGAGTACAGTTGACCTTTTAACACCCCGAGTTTGAATTGCATGAGCCCATTTAAACGTGGATTCCCTTCCACTTCTGCCACCCTTGAGACACCAAGACCAGCCCCTCCTCTTCCCTTCTCCTCAGGTTACTCAACATGAAGAAGATAAGGATGAAGACTTTTATGATGATCCGTTTCCACTTAATAAATAGTAAATATATTTTCTCTTCTTTATGATCTTCTGAATAACATTTTCTTTTCTCTAGCTTACTTTATTGTAAGAATACATTGTATAATACATACAACATACACGTGAATTAATTGATGGCTTATGTTATTGGTAAAGCTTCCAGTCACCAGTAGGCTATTAGTAGCTACTTTTCAGGGGACCAAAACTTATAAACAGATTTTTGACCATGCAGAGGGTTGGTGCCCCAACTGTGTTGCTCAAGGGTCAACTGTAGGTAGAAGACTTGAATAGACATTTTAAAAAAGCATGAAATGGTGGTTACATGACACAATGATTTTAAAAGTGTCTAAAAATGGTGGCTACATATCTGTATATTCCACTGATTCCCCCATGGATTCCTTCATTACAAGCAAGGAAGAAAAGGAGAGTGGAGAATGTTCTATGTCTCTGCAGTGGGAGGGACCATGTGACTAAGGGAAGAAATCTGACTGATGTCACGTTCTCATTTTTGGTATATAAGCATGATACTAAAATGGAAACACTCCTATCAGTTGATTAGTCCTATAAACTGTTTCATTGATAACTACCTTTCATGTTTTAGAGCCCCTTAGAAAGCAGACACAGGCCGGGTGTGGTGGCTCACACCTATAATCCCAGCACTTTGGGAGGCCGAGGTCAGAGGATTGCCTGAGCCTGCAGTTCAAGATCAGCCTGGGCAACTTGGCAAGACCTCATCTCTACAATAAATTAAAAAATCAGCTGGGCATGATGGCGCGTGTCTGTAGTTCCAGCTACTTGGAAGGCTGAGGCGGAAGGATTGCCTGAGTCCAGCAAGTTGAGGCTGCATTGGCGGGAGCATGCCACTGTCCTCCAGCCAGGGCATAGAGTGAGACTCCAACTCAAAAAAAAAAAAAAAAAAAAAAAGAAAGCAGACACAGAGCCAATGTCCAGCCTCAAGTATAGGATAGTGTTTGCAACCATGTGGATTTAGATATAGTAAAAGTTGGCTTTCTAGCAACTAAAGTGAATTGAGCAGCATAAGGATAACCTTGAAGTCTTCAACCAAGTGAAAGTTCAATTCTGTATATCTTAATACTAACTATGAAATATTCCATATCAAAGTTCTTTAAAACTGACTCATTTTGGTGATGATAAAATGGAAACCCAGTGAAGTTAAGAGCTTAGCTAAGATCACAGAGATGAGTAGTAGATTTGCTCTTTCAGGACACCCTGCCTCTGACCCTCCCTGTGATAGCACTGCATATTTACATCACTGTGGTCAACTTAGCTTCCTGCAGGTGCCTCTAGCACATTTGTGTGGGAGTGCACAGAGCATAGCAGTTCATGCCATGGGAAAAAGAATACCAAAAATGCAAATAACTGTACCTGGTGCCAATCATTACAGCAAGGTGGGCTGGGAAAAGAAACTGTGGATTTAATTTTCAATGAGATGTGAAAGCATTTCGGAAAGGGTTCCTGTGGCAGAGGGAGGGTGATCTGGATGGCACAGTAAGGTGTTTATGCACAGAAATAAGCTGTTTCTAATTGTTGCATCATTGGCCAGATGCAATAATGAAGTAATTTACAGGAGGATACAAAGGGGATGTTTAAGAGAAACGTGCTTGTTGGCCTAAGGAAATTACCTGCAGGATTTAAAAATGTAATTTAAAGAGGGAGGAGAATTGGGAACCAAGAAATGGAATAAATACCTTGAAGACTATATGCAGCATCATTTGTAGGCCATTTTTGCCAGGGTACTTCCTGGCAATGTTTGATGAAGACAAGTTGAAGAGGTTGGCTCCCGTTTCGGTACAGATGGCGTGGACCAGCATTTTCTTCCCCACCCCAGCTGGCCCGACCAATAGCAGTGATTTCACCAAAGGTGCTTTCTCATGCACTGCTGCAGAACCTAAAAAAGGCAGAGGCAAAAGCTCTAACATTCCTTGAAAATCTAAGATAATCCATGGTTCTTCGACTAGTATATCTCAAGGCCATGACTGCATTGCATGACCCCGGTTTCTGCAATGGTGATATATGTGTTGAAAGCATTTCAAACCAGAGGCACGCCTCCACCCCAACTGGCCCTGTGACATCTTTAATTTGTATGTCAGGGCTCATGGTGGGGCCGTAGGGTATCTGTGGGTCCTCAGTACCCTTATTTTCCTCATCCTCATACCAGTATTTCCCCTAAACTCATAAATTTAAAGAGCATTCTTGCAATAGCTTACCTCTAATTTTTTTTTTTTTGAGTGCTTTCTTTGTCAGCAGCAGCATTACATTCTTTGAAATCTTGGGAAAAGGAATGTGGAGACACAGACGATAAGGTTGACTGAAAAGTGTTTATTCTCCTGAAACCTTCTTTCCTAGCATTTAGTGGTAAGGTGACAGGGGACAGTTAGAGGGTAGAGAGGGGTGCCAGTTGTTGGGTTCCCTGAAAGGTGGTCAGGGATCTCGGGGTACCAAGGGTTCTGGCTGAAGTCTGGGGGCTGGGAGAAGTGACTTGAATTATTATAGTCATTCAGAAGCTCATGCCTCATGTTCTCCTGGGAGACAGGGAGGGAGGAGAGGACAGTGGTCACCAAGGTCACCAGAGAAGTAAAGAGAGAGGTTCAGGGAAAGCCTCTGTATGCGGGCCTGGCTGACCTCAGGGAGGGCAAAAAAGGAAGAGAAAGACCAAGATCCAGGCAGCAGGAATCTGAACTTTCTTCTGCCCTGGTTTCTATTCTATCAGAACCGCAGGGTTAATCTGACACTTGATAATAAAGTGATTTGAATTATTATAGTCATTCAGAAGCTCATGCCTCATGTTCTCAACCACATTGTCAATTTCCTCAGGGCTCAGAATGGACCCCAGGCTTGGGTATATTCTCCACTGCAGTGAACACAGGCAGAGCACATATTGGGCATTAAGTAATTATAATGTGACCAAAATTAAATGCTGGAAAGTGTTCTGATCAAAATGTCTACTATCATGTTAGTTTGCTTTTGGTCACCTACTGGGCTCTGTTTTAAAAATCAGCTATAAATATGTCAACATAATCATTATCATGCTTTTTTTTTTTCTTGTGTAATTGAAAAGATATAGGACATTTATGTGATAGCTAGTGACATAATTTTTACAGTTACCTACCATTTTCCACATAAACTTGGAAAATAGTTTTGAGTAAGTTCTCTTTAAAATGTAATTAAAAGAGCATGCTTTTTTGTGGTTAGTGACAATACAGTAATGTAATATGATAGAGGAGATATTGTTCTCCACAATAGGAGAAAGAGATGCCATTCATTCATTGTCATCCATTCAGCACCTAGGTATTGAGGGCTGCTCTGTGCACAGCCCTGGCTGGGGGACATGAAGGGTGATTGGTTCAAATATGGAAAAGACTCAGAATTTGCTGCCAAGAGTTTATGGCCAGGAGCAGCACTAAGATCTCAGTAGATATAACTTGGCAAATGATGCCAAGATGTGTGAGCATCACAGAGAGTTCAGAGAAGAAACTGATCCCGACTGGGGGATGGGGAGGGGAGACTCGGGCTGGACTTTCAGAGGATGACATCTGAGCTGGCTTCTGAGGAATGGAAAGAACAGGAGTGTGCAGTGAAGGGGGAGTGTGAGAAGGCTCCAGGTAAGAGGGCACACGACACAGGTCTGCAGTGGGAAATCAGGCTGGTAGGGGGAATGGTAAGGTGACAGGACAGTTAGGGGTAGTGAGGGGTGCCAGCTGTTGGGCTCCCTGAAAGGTGATCAGAGATCTCGGGTACCAAGAATGCTGGCTGAAGTCCAGGGGCCAGGAGAAGTTCCTGGGAGACAGGGAGGGAGGAGAGGACAGTGCTGAGGACAGAATCTTGGGGAGGGGACAGCAGAAGGAAAGAACAAAAAGGGTGGGTAAGCAAGAGACCCAGGGAAAGGTGTGGCAGATCTTCCAGAGGAAGTGGGTAGTCACCAAGGTGACCCAGAGAAGTGAAGAGAGAGGTTCAGGGAAGGCCTTTGTACACGGGCCTGGCTGACCTCAGGGGAGGGCAAAGGCAGACAGAGGGCCCAGGAGTCAGTGGGACACACGTGACCCAGTGACCACAGCTCCTCTCAAGAGACATAATACAGTACCAGCTTTCACACCTAAGCCCTGTTTAACCTTTGGAGGATTAAAGAGTAACAAGGAGGCCAACATTCTGTGTCCTAAACCTGCTTTTGCTTCTTCTTAGCCCTGTGACTCTAAGGAAGTTCCTCTGCATCTCGGAAGTGCTTGCTAATCTGTACAAGTGAGACAATGTCCACCTGGATGGGTTCAGGCTGGAAATGAAAAGTGGGTGTGCAACTTCCAAGGGCACTGTTTCTGCTCAGTAAGAGTGCCATCTCCCTTCCTTTTCTCCCTGAACTTTGAGGTCAGTAACATTTCCAGGAGGGAGAGTGAACTCTGATCAGACACTTCCTGAGCTTTCTCTTATGTACCAAGGGGACTTTGGAGTGTAAGCCCTAGCCCCGGGAGCCAAGGCTGCCATTGGTGTCCCCTTGTCTGGTGCAAAGAGTGGCCTCGTGGAGATGTTCTCAATGTCCTCTGCTGAGTGGCTGGGCTTGTTAGTTCAGGCCGTGGCTACCACCAAGGTGACCTGAACCATCGGGGCCAAAAACATTCCTTTTTGTAATAGGATGCTATTTTAACATATGAAGTTTAAACTAAGCATCCAGAAGCTTATTTGTATACAAACTTTATCTGCCTGACTTGTTTGTGCCTTCCAGACACATGACACAAAACCTCTGTCATGAGAACAAATGCTCCAGCTAGCCCTGTGCTCGGGACAACTCAGCTGCAGTTAGCAGTTTCCTCAGTGGCAAAGAGTGGATCCTGGCAGGATGCTTCTTGACACACTTCTGTGATGTTTTCAAAGCCAGCTTAGAAACTATAGATACCACCTTGTATTCACAAGATGAGATAGTGAAATATACTGTACGCTCATTTGTGAGGTGTTCTCTTAAAAACTTGTCAGCTCAGGCCAGGTACCGTGGCTCAAGCCTGTAATCCCAGCACTTTGGGAGGTGGAGGTGAGAGGATTGTCTGAGCTCAGGGGTTCGAGACCAGCCTGGGCAACTTGGCAAGACCTTGTCTCTACAATAAATTAAAAAATTAGTTAGGCATGGTGGCACATGCCTGTGATTCCAGTTTATTGGAAGGTGGAAGTAGAAGGATCACCTGAACCCAGCAGGTGGAGGCTGCAGTGACTGTGAGTGTGCCACTGCACTCCAGTTGGGTGACAGGGTAAGACTCCAACTCAAAAAAAGAAAAAAAGAAAAAAAGAAAAAAACAAACCCATCAGCTCTTGGTACTTTCTGCTTTACTGTTTTCCATGATATCTGAGGAGGCTTGCGGTCTAATCTATTTATTTTATTTTCATTGACCTCATAAATATTATATTGACCTTAAATTATGCTGTTCTCCAGATATGATATATTTATGTTATATATAATATAACCTATATGTACATATATATGATGTGTGTGTATAATTGACATTGACTTCAAGTTGTATTTACTACTTCTGACATTAAGTTAACAAGGAATTAACTATTTCTTAAGTTCTTATTTAAGTTAACATGGAGCAATGTTATAAGTGCTCAAACTACTACTATCTCATTTAAAAGCAAATTAAACAAATACAAAGTGATTTCTATTTCAAAATTGTTGTCAGAGCACAGCCTGGCTGGAGTCACATGTCCCTGTGCCAGGTGATTCAGGTCACACACATATCAAAGCCATAAAAAACCCAAAAGTCAATGAGAGTAGCAGATATCTGTGTCACAGAAAACGCAACTTTCCTGAATCACTCGCATACCACAGAGCTCTGGTGCATCTGTCTGAAAAATCACAATCGAGCCTTATTTAGCAATGACAGTGGACTTCAGTGAAATCTGGCAGAGCCATAAAGGTGATCCTTTAGCTCCATGAAATACACTTTCACTGACTCCTGAAAGGCTGCCTCTGTTTAGGACCTAGTAATAGAAGCCTGTGTGTACAAGGCAAGCGGTAACCCTTGCCTTTTTTCCAATTTGATGAATTTTAATGGGAAAGTTCTTGCTTTGCCTATTATCTCTCCAGCTCATTGCCTATAAGTCCTTCAGCCCAGAACTGCTAAGCAGTCACACACAGGTGGTGCAGAAGTGCCTTCCCTGGTCAGTACCCAGATGAACTAATGAAATGAAACAGTGTCACTCAGAATTCTTAATATCAAACGTTAAACTGCAAGGCACCTTTGATGACAAACAGGAACGTACTGTCCAAGCCAGCAAGTGGTGCTGCCTGCTTTTAGAAAAGTCACCCCTGTGTGTGTAGGGTCTTTACCTAAAGGCAAGATTCCGTACAAGGTGATGAGCTGTCTGACGTCCAGGAGGGAAGGCATGGGTTCTATGGACACCTGGCGAAGGGTGGTCCCCAGGTAGCTGTACTCACCTGGAGAGAAAGAAACAGAGGCTAAAGGACTGGGAAACTATGCTGGTCTGAGCTGCATCATTTTGGTCCTTGCAAAATTAGCACAGAATACAAATTTAAAATTTCAGAGCTAATATACATATTAGGGAGAGTTGTTGCAAATAACACATCTTTTCTCAGATAAAGGTTTGAAGAAAAACTATCCAGGCAAGAAAGCATTGCTATACTAGCTGTGGTAAACTGGGAATTATGTTGACTATTATATTAACAGCCTAATATTTTTTAAAATAACATTTGAACATTGAGCTATGTGAAATGGAAGAAAGTTTGAGAAACATGCAAAGAAGGCTAAAATATGGTGAGTTTTGTTTTATTTATAGTCTAAGAGATTATATATAACATTTGAACAGATTTAAAAAATAAATTATTTAAGATCGATGTGGAATTTGTATTGGAGCCGTGTAAATCTGAATTAAAATGCAGTCATTTGAAAGGAAAGGTATGAGTCTAATTTAGGATAAATAGAAATATCTCCTTTTGAGAGTAATATTCATTTACATTTTTATCATTTTTAAAGGATTACCAAAGGAATAATATAGAAATAAATCTTTACAAGTTTAATTAGAAGATATCAAAGGGCTTAATTGTAACTAGTCATAAATCTGAAGTGTTATTTTCTAACTAATTTAGATAAGGTCACCAAGAAAATTAGTTTGGCTGTCTCCATTTGTCATGAGGATGGACCTTTATATGCTCATATGATTCTCTCTTGATTTGTATCTGAATCTGGAGTAAAAATATTCAATGAATGAATCACAGTGTCTTGATTTTTTCCCCTGATACTTTCTTCCTGATCTCACAGAGGTTTGGATGTTATATACATACGACAAGTACAATGTGCACATTTATGTGTGTATGAAACAGAAAATATGAAAAGCTTTTAAGTATTTTCAAATGCTAAGGAAATCAGAATTAAAACTCAGATAATGATCGCTGTGTTGTTGTGGAGGGCAGCCTGTCAGAGCCTCCACGTGAAAAAAAAAGTCCTTGGCAAGGACAATGGGTATTGGTTGGGAGAATGAGTAATAATGAAAGTGTCTATTATAGCTTCAGATACCACACTTTTTAATGAGCAGGTAATAAATAGAAGAGCGGTTAATTTAACCTCCGCTAGAATAGAAAGAGATCCTGTAGCAACCATTAAATCCAGTGCTCACTGCCAGTAAACATGTCATTAGAGGTGATATGAAAGTGACCCCAATTTTCCTGCTTATGTAAACTCGTATTAATATCCAGATGCCCCATATTTTCTAGACCCTAACAGATTTTATTTAAGCAAATGATAGTATGTTGAATTTGTGGGTGTTGGTTCAGACACAGTGAAGGACATCACCAGCCTGGGCTATTTGCCAAGTTATGAGACTCACTCTGAAAGCATATTACCTTGTTTGCTGTTGCCCTGCACAGAAGCCATACCCTTCCCATGCACTCATTCAGGGCTTAGAAAGTTCAGGATTCCCTGCACAGATACCAGATTTTCCACAAGGGAGGGAAGAAGAAAACAGCAGATGAAAAGGCATATGAGATAGAGGGCAAGAAAAAGGGTCAGGAAGCCTAGAATGATGGGGGAGAAAACAACAGGGAATGTATTATGTGTTGCATTGTGTTCCCTTATGATTCTTGTGCTGAATCCCCTGTATCTCAGAATGTGACTTTATTTGGAAAAAGAGTAGTTGCAATGCAGGGCTTGGTGGCTCAGCCTGTAATCCTGCACCTTTGGGAGGCTGAGGTGAGTGGATTGCCTGAGCCCACGGGTTCGAGACCCGCCTGGGCAGCAAGACCTCATCTCTACAATAAATCAAAAAATCAGCCGGGCGTGGTAGCGCATGCCTGTAGTTCCGGCTACTCGGAAGGCTGAGGCGGAAGGATCGCTGGCGCCCAGCAGGTCGAGGCTGCGGTGGCCGGGAGCGGCCACTGCACTCCTAGTCTGGGCGACACAGAGTGAGACTCCAACTCAAAAAAAAAAGAGTAGTTGCAGATGTATTTAGTTAAGATGAGGTAATCAGGTGGGTCCTAAATCCAGGGGACTGGAGTCCTTATCAAAAGGGAAAAGTTAGACACAGTCATGCACAGAGAGAGAATGTCATATGATGATGAAGGCAGAGATGGGGGTGATTCCTCTATACACTGAGAAACACCCAAGATTCCTAGCAAGCCACCAGTAACTAAGGGAGATGCCTGGAACAGATTCTTCCCCACAACCTTGGGAAGGAACCAGTCCTGCTCACACCTTGATATGGTCTCCAGCACCAAGGAACAATTTCTGATGTTGAAGCTACTAGGTTGTGGCACTTGCTATGGCAGCCCTAGCAAACTCATGCTGAATGAGTAAAATAAGGAAGAGAATAGGAATGTAACAGCACAGTTAAAAAGTGATGAGAAGTAAAGAATACTTGAGGAATAAAGATGGAATCAACCTCTTATATTTCCATTCTACCCCACACAGAATTAAAAAGAGAATGACACTGGAGCAATATATAAAAAATACTAGCTTCTTAAATAATTTAATCACAGACCAGGGGTGGTAGAGCAGAGTGATCCCTGTGAAAACAGACTATGCTAGGTGGCTGTTGGCCTTCCAGAGGGACATCAAGGACAGCTGGTCATGTATGTCCCATCTTCCCCCCCCCCACACACACTGCAAGGGTTGCATGTGCCATTATCTTCTAGTAACAAGGACAATGATGCAGTGCTAGATAGTTAAGATCTAGGTGTATTGACTTGTTTACTAAATTTTCTGGAGATGCTGGAGGGTTACAGTAATGTCTGACACAGGCCACTCAGCTTCCAGAAAGAGGAGTAAACGTCTTAGTTACTCAACGGAAGAATTACTATGGGTTAGCTTTTTGCTGCAACAGCTCTGCCAAGTTTATGCATGTGTGAGGCTGTCTACCTATTCCAAATCTTCAGACATTTTCATATGCAAATATGTAAATAATATCCTCTAGCACTGGATTTTGGGGAAGCTGTTGAGTATGTCAATCTTTAGAGCAGGCTATGAACACCAAGGAGAATGTGAAAAACTCTAATCCTGGCCTGGGTCAATGTTTCAACCAAATGCAGCAGTTACTGAGCCATGGGTGTGGCAGGATCATTTAGGGGACTACTGGTTTGTGTTTGTTCTCCCTGTATTTTTCCCTTGAGCAGGTGGCCTGCCCTCTCTGCACTTGTGCTTCTGTGATGTGGACAGGGAAGGAGGCATAAAGAGGCACCATGAAGTCAACAGCCCTTCCTCTTTGTGGTAAACCCCAAGCCCACCAAAGGCAGGGTGACAACAATGCTATCAGCAGGAGCACGAGATGGAGCACCAGCTAACCTCTGTGCAGGTATGGCCCGGAGCACTCTGTCTAGCAACTCATTTAATGTTCAAAGAGATTTGGTGAGGCATTTGCTGTAATTACCTTCATCCCATAGTAGTGGAACCAAGGCATGGGAAGATTAAGTAAAGAACGAGCATCGTGTAGGAAGGCAGCTTCAGAAGGCAAAGAGGCAGGAGGGATTCCCCGAGCCTAGGAGAAGAGAGCTGACCAGTGGGTCCAGTGGGGCCAGGAGTGCCCAGCCACCAGCCCTGGGAGCATGGGAATTTTCATGGGCACTAGCACCCAGAATGTCTTTGCAGCACCCTGGTACTGCCTGTAAACTGGGGACCTCAATGGTCCCTGGGGGCAGGCTGTGGGCTTATAAGAATGGTTGAGTTTGAATAACCTTGGTAGTTTAGGGGTTATGAAGCCAAATTAAGGCAATTTAAAGAAAATAAGGAAATATGCTGCTTCTTGCACATCTGAGATTGTGTCAGGAGCTTGCTACTGGGTGGGCAGTAGCAGAGTAAGCAGCGGGGTGAGGGTGGGATCGGGGGGAGTGAAGGGCCGGACCTGGGGGAAGGGCATATCCTGAGGTCTGTCATGCAGGCTTAGCATCCTCTGACTCTGTGTCTCCTCTTTAGTCTCCTGCAGCACTAAACTGCTACGAGTCTAATGACTGTTTGGGTTTGAGTGGTGTTGAGAAGAGATGGTATTATAAATCTTAAGACTCCAAAAGACCAACCTGGTATCCCAGCAGTGTCGAGTGGGCTGGATCTACGTAACATGTGTCTGGTCTGATGGAAAGTGTCCACATTGTAGAACCATGTTCTGTGTCTGGGGGGTCTGTGCTCCTTCCCCACATGGAATAGGGACTGGGGAGGCACAATCCACACCCACCCTCTCTTCTCATCTAGACACACAAAAATAAAGGGTTCCAAGCACTCAGCCTTTGTAGTGCTGGTCCATGGAACAGAAGAATAAGAAATATAGGAACCAGCTGGGCCACAACACTGTGTAAACACATTAAAACAGAAACAGGAAAATAAAATCAGAACCAGCGAGGCAGAGGGTGAATGAGGATGCCTGGGTCAACCTCTTGGTCAGTTCTCTTCTTGGACAAGACCATGAGACATGCCTTAGCTGAGTGTTGAGAACAGAACACTTTTCAGAGGTGGGTGGGTGCATGGGGTGATGGCTTAACAAACCTCCTGGGCTTATTTGATCAGGAAGTGGCTCCCCAGCTGTGCATGATCTCATTTCCCTAATGTGAGAGGTCTGCACTGCCAGGCTGCCAAAAGGTAACTGCAGCCCTGGGTAGTCTGCTCCCAAATCAGAAATAGGTTGAGAGAACCAGTGAGGCGGGGTATGAATATCCTTCTGTATGGCCCAGTTCTACCAAGATGACCCAGCTCAGATTAAAAAAGGATAAGGACACAAACTCACAGGGCAGGAGAAGATTCTCTGGTTAGAAAGTAGAGAAACGAATGAAGTTTGGGTAAGGCTTTACCTGAGATCACAAGGCTTTCATGTAATTTGTAAGACACATAGATACATTCAGGAAAGAATGGCTAACTGTGCTTCAAGAGAGTAAAGGGGATAGTGCAGGTATGAGTAAAATGTAGACTCATAAATATGCGCCACAGAACAAAGAATAGCATCACTGGGAACAACATAGGGGAAAACTCATGGCACAGCCATTCAGGGTGGGGAAGCAGCAGGTTCTGCAATTGCGTGCACATGTGCGTGTGTGTGTGCGTGTGTATGTGTGTGTGTGCACGCGCACTCACTCACATGCATGGGCAGGCAGGCATGGGACCCACATGATGCCTTCCACCTGGGATCTCAGGATCGGGCTGAGGCCAGAGTGGGGTCCCTGGGAGACACACAAGCAGCCAACGGGGGAGGCTGAAATAGGGGCACATTGACTATCTATTGAAGAGTGCAAGCTAAGGAGCTCTGAAAAAACACCCTCCTACTGTAAAATAAAATACAGATACAGAAAAACATGCTAAATAAATGTGTAGTTTAGTGAATTATTATAAATCGAGCGCTACTCAGGTTATGAAATAACATTTTGCAGTCACTCCAGAAATAACTCTTCCTCCAGGTGTCCATCCTAATCACAGTTCTCCCCCTCCTGCCAGAAGAAACTACTACCCCAAATTGTACAGTAATCTCTCCTATATATTTCTTTTTTCCCCTTTTCTGTTGCTACATCTGAAGAACCCTTCTATTTCTTTATAGTATGATCACTGAGGTGTGCATGCTTAGAGACTATAGTCTGTCTTTTAAGTCTATTTTAACCTTAGGCTCCCTTTATCCTTTCTTTTCCTGCACAATGTATCTGAGGAAGAACTGAGGCGTCTTTGCACAGTCTGGATTTTGCTGACTGCAGTGGTCCACCGTGTTCCTCTGCATATCCTGCAAATTGGCAGCTGCATCCAGAGGCTTGTTTGGATTTAGGGAAGCCCATTGGTAAGACTACAGGATGTGCTGACCTCACACCAGGAGGCATACAACATCTAGTGTTCATTCTTTTGGTGACATCTTATTGTGCCTAGATCCACTGGAGGTAGCAACATCAGGATATACTGATTCTATTCTTTTATTTTCATTCAACAGCTGAAATTATTTTATTTTTAAAGTACATCCCTCAGGTACTATTTGGTTACCTGGTGGTATAGTTAATATGAGAAAAGCAGGACTAATGCTTGAGTCTTTTTATTTGTCAATTTTCAAGATAAAGAACTGGTTTCCAGTCATCCTCTGTGGATGATCAATTAGTCGTTTTCATATAATTATGAACTTGTGAATAAAACCATATTTTATGGATTTCAATCCATTATATTTCTTATCCTTACTAGCTCTCAAAATGTCCCACTTTTGGCCAGAGGGAGTTTCTTCAATTTGGGTCCTAAAGTTTTTTGCCATGAACTTAGTCATCTCTGAGAAGTTCCTTGCCATTTAATACAAGACGTTTCAGGTTCTTCTTGATGTTTCTTGTCCCTGTCTGAAACCAGCAATTTATTAGGAAATGCTGGTTTCTTTGATTGGGAAATAGTGTTTTAAGATAATAACCTGAAATCTAAGAATACTCATGGCTAATGTATTGGTCATTGTCTCTAGGCATTTTTAATAGACGGAGATAGAAAACTTATACATCATGGTGTGCTTCTCAATTGCCTCACAAAATTTCTAAAAAATTAACAATCAACTCCCATGAGCTGGTATTGCATACCACTGGTTTGGTTTGTGTGTGTGCATGATAAAATACCTCATGCGTTGAAAGTGATATTTTAGTTCAAATTCAAGATTACAAGTTTTACTTAACTCCTTCTGTTTTACATTGATGCCTCCTTTCCTCCAGAGGAGAAACTTAGTTTCCAAGGATAGAGGAGATGACAGACTACTCATAATTTCTCATTTCAATTATCACACATTATACTTCTCTCTCTGTCTCACACACACAGAATAGCATGAAAATAAAATCAATACTATCAACACTACTTTTGACAACTGAAAATGGTTAAATTTTTTGTATGTGCTGATTCTTCCTTCCATGTTTTTGTGGCTGTACTCTAGCCACACAGTCAAAGCATAGTCATTACACATTGCACTCTCCCTTGCAGTCCTCACTCTTAGTTTTCTAAGTATGTGTTGAATGCTCACTACCAGTCCCCATGTCAAGGTCTCTCTAGTTGTTTTTAGTTGTCCTGTAGATTGTTCAGGAAAGGGTCATGGGGAAAATATTCTGAGTTTCTGCATGTTTATAAGTGTGTGTCATGTATGCTTGAAAATAACTTTGGTTTGATACAAACTCCTTGAATCTTATTTCCTTTCCTTGAACATCTTAAATATGTCACTCCATTTATTTCAGGTATAAAGCATTGCTGTTGAAAAGTCTGATGATAATTGAATTTTATTCCCTTTATAAGTCATGAGGTCTTTTTTATTTTGTGTTTTATACAGATACCCAAAGGTATTTTTATTAGAATATGTCTTGCTGCTTAGTCTACGTTAATACTCTAAGGTACACGGTGTGATCTTTCATTATGTGGTTTTAATATTTATTTATTTATTTTCTTTTTTCTTTTTCTTTTATTTTAAAGATGTGGGGTACAATTTGGGATTAGGTATACATGTGGTTATCGTACAGGTAAAGTTTGGGCTTTCCTTTGGTCCCCACTTTGTCTGATTTGAGATCAGGTACCCTTACTGATGTTGTGTGTCCCCCCCTCACCCCTAGCAGTATCCAGTTACTGCCAATCCCTCTCTTATAGATTATGGTAAATGTTCAAGATCTGCTTATGAGGGAGAACATGTGGTACTCGTTCTTTGTTTCTGTGATAGATCACTAAGTATGATAGACTCTAAATCCATCCAAGTTGTGGTGAAGTCCATAATTCTGTTCTTCGTTATGGCTGCATAATATTCCATCATGAATATGTACCCCACTTTTTTATCCAGTCCAGTTTTGATGGGCAGCATGATTGGTTCTATGTTTTTGCTATTGTGAATAGTGCTGCAAGAAACATGAGTGTGTGGGTATCTTTTTTGGTAGAATGATTTGAGTTCCTCTGGGTATATTCCCAATAGGGGGACTGCTGGGACATATGGAAGGTCAATTTATAGTTCTTTTAGAAATAAAGTTTTCATGAATTGACAATCTTAGTGTTTCTTCTGGTTTTGGTTTTCTTCATTTGCTTTGGTTTTCTTCTTCTGGAACTTGTATTATCTGTATGTTGAATCTTCTTTGTTTATCTTCAATCTTTGATATGTTCTTTTGAATTGTTTTTATCCTATTCTTCACTTCTAGTTTTACTTTTTAAAATGCCTGTCTTTTCACCTTTTATTTTTCTGAGAGCATTCTTTATTGCCTTTATTTGTTCTTGTATTCATCATTAAGTTTTTTCTAAAACATTTTCCCTTTATTTATATTTCTTGAATTTTGTCACCTCATTTCTGAGTACTCCTTATTCTATTTTATGCTGTTCTTATATATCTTCTATAATTTTCTTAATGTGTATTAACTTGTTTTAAAATAGAAGACTCTAGTATAGATCTGCTTTATGGGGATGTCTTTTGGGAATGTTAATTCTTCAAATTTCTGTGAGTTCATATTCCTATAGTTTTATTAAAAAGTGTAGCTCAGGACTGGTTTCTAATTTCACAGAGCTCCCTCTTCTGTTGTTTTCATATATGTTAAAAATGTGGTGCCTTGTTTTCTGAGATGTTCTGGCCCCTAACTTTTTCTGGCTCTTCTCTTTGCTGTGTCTTTTTTTCTCCATCCTGTTCAATTTTAGTTTAATTCCCAAGAGTTTTTTCTTAGTATGGAGCACTGTCTAGGAAGGGAACTGAGGTAGGTCATTTTCAAGAGAGTATAAGATTCAGCCTGCTACTGCCCCTTCACACATTCTCATTCTGGCCTTTTGTACTCTTCTGCTGCTGAGGTGGACAAAACTCTTCCAAGTTTCAGCTTCCATTCTTACCTGGCCCACTGAGCTTTCCAGTGAGTGCTTATGGTTATTTTGGGGTCTCCTGTTCTCAGGTTCTTCAGTGTTCCCAATCGCTTATGCTTTGTGACTTAAGAGGTAAAACTTGTCATTGAGTTTTGGTGTATGCGTTGCCTGTGGGTTTTTGTTTTTGTTATTTAGTTGCTCTAGTTTTAAATGTGGGAATTTGGGAAGCTACACTACCATATTTCAAGCTAAGGATCTTAACTGGGAAAAAAAACAAAGAAAATTTATGAACAAGGTCAAAGTATGTCAGACCTTGGGTGAATTTGACTAATTTTGTTAGATTGGATCATTTTCACTCAGCATCACTCTTAAGTGACTGATCCCAACCACTTTGACCTTAGGCATCTTAAAAATGCTATCTTGAAGCTTGATAGATCATTTAAAAAGTCCAGAATTGATAAGAAATTAATAAGAAGTTGAGAAACCGATCCACAGGTAGGTAATGAGAATCTGCCATGGGCTGCCAGGCATCACACTAGGCTCTAGCATCTTTCATTCAGAAATCCAAACCGCAAATAAGAGACAGTTCTGTTAAAAATGATTGCTTTTAAATATTAACAAAATTAAACAGAATAGAATCAAGATAATATAAGAGAAAACTCTCTAGCACTTGAACAAGAAACACATAAAATAAATAGAAACCCAATACATATCCCAATGTATATTCTGGTAAAATTCTTATGCTATTAGGAAATGTGAAGGCATCTCCAAGCCATCTAGAAGAAAACAAAGCTGTCTTGCAAAGGGACTAAAATAACTATCCTTTGATCAAAGGAAAATGCTAGCCTTCCTGCTCTCACAGGCTAAAATTGGGTCAATGTAAACATCAGAATAAATAGTAATAGGGACAGATAATAATACATTTAATAAAAAGAGATTCATGTGTACATTAATACCACAACAATTTAAAAAAATTCCATACTTCCTTAAAGAAGAATATCAATTAAATGTAGAAGGAATGATGGAAAGAGAAAAGTTCCATTTTACAACTACTACAGAAATAATTGGTGCTGGCAAAAATCATCAGTACATATCAAAACACTTGTGTAAAAGTCTGCTGGGAACAGATTATCGCCAGCCTTGATGTATAACCTTTTTTAACTATAAAGGAAAAGATGAAGCTTTACAATGGAGAAATCAGGGGAATAGTACATTTGTCACAAGATTAAACTTAACATCAGCAGTGATGGAAATGGGTAGCATTATTGTCCCCAGTCGGAAACACTGAGAAGCATACACAATTACCTATGTAGTTTTCCTATAAAAAATGTTTAACCTGAATCAAATAATTAGGCAATTATTCAACACAAACATTTGAGTATCAGTCTATAAAACAGCTCAGATTCTTCTAAAATGTTAATGTTTTGAAAGATTAAAAAAAAAAGATGGGAAACTGTTCTAGATGGGAGAAATTAAAGGATACTAGATATGACAATCACACACATGATCCTTGATTGGATTTCAGATTAAGAAAGACAGTTATAAAGGACATTATAAGGACTATAGGAGAAATTGAATATTAACTATATATGAGGTAATATAATGTCAATTTTTTTTAGTTTGATTATCCTTTTGTGTTTTTTGTGGTTGTATAGGAAAATGTCATTAATTGAAGATTCTTTCTTCATAAAAGTAAAAATAATAACTGCATCAAGGTGACAAAGTTATGAGGAATTTCAAAGTTATGAGCTTTAAGCGTGTTTTCATGTCATCATATTGTATTTTAAAAATTCTGGGGAAAACATTGAAGATGTAATAACAAATATCCTCATCTTTTTCCTTCTAAATACTTCTGTCTCTTTTGGAAAGTCTCTTTTGTAAGGAGTTCTTCTTGTAACGATTGGGTTGTTGTGTTGAAGAAGCCCCTACTGCTTCCCCCTCAGGGCATTTTGTGTAAACAGGGAAACATGAAAGCATGATCAACTCACCATTTCCTTAAATCAGGTTATGACAGAAAGACTTTGCCCCAAGGAACCCTGCTAGCAGGTTAAAAAACCTGCTTCTACGGTGTTGGGAAGAGAGTTGGACCCATTTTATTAAGAGAATCTATTAGTTTATAGCATCCTCTTAGGTTGTTCAAATCTATTCCATCTAACATCTACCAGAAGTCACCATAGACCAGGTTTTGGCTTGGACAAGAACACAAATAAAACATGTTCAGCTGTTTGGACTTCAAAACACAAAGGGTGACATGGGACACATACATGCATTATGCTTTGGGTACTTTACCAATGAATTCAGAGAGGTTGACTTTCAGAGCTGGGATCAGTAATCCTTCTTCCACCAGTTCCTTATATAGAGACTCGATGGTCCTGAGGACAAAGCAGACTGTCTATTCCAGGAGTACACACAAAACCAGCAGTATTTCTGTTAATCATCACGTATGCAGAGAACTCAAATTAGATCTAGTTCAGATTAAATTTGTATATATGCAAATAAATGGATTTATAAAGTGTTTCTACAATTTGGGGGATAAATTAGTCTTTTTAAAAACAGTACTTTCACTCATCCATGTGCATATCTGATGTTTCCCATTAATAAGAATGATATCTTTGGGCGTCTGAGATCAGCTATAACTCTTGCAGTCTGCTCTTCCATCAGTCTTCATGATGGCACAAATATGAATTAGAAATTACCCAATAATAGTAATGCAATGGGCCCATAATTATATATTCAGTTAGCATCTTCAAGCTGTAGTAGATCATTAATCCTTTGTGGAATTTATATTTCCTTTAACCCAATAGTGCAATAGTTTAAAAGAAATTTCTACAAGGAACAAAGCCTATAATTCTTATATGGAAGATGAAATGTCTAAAGCTATGAGTGTAATTATTATTTTTAGGAGGGTGTTATACTTTTCTGTAGTGTTTACAGATGTCAGAAGCCACTTCTCTAAGAGGATCTCGGGTATATAGTCAGCACTGGTAATTTATACTAATTGAGAAAAAATGGACATAGTATTTCATGCAATGTATGAAACTCCCAATGATATTAGCTGGGGTTTGACTTGCAGGAAATAAGATAGGCTAAGTTCTAATATTATTCAGTATAATCCTTTGAGATGTTTTGTCTTTCCTTTATTTATTCTTCCATCCTACCCTTGACTTTCTTTAAGTTGAGGATTATAAATATAACTATATGTTCTATGATCCAAGTTAGTGTAATTAAAAGTGACCCAAGAATATCAGTTAGATTCAAGTCAAATACTATTAGGATAAATGTTAATCCAATGACTACAGTCTTTGGTTTACTTGAAATTGTATTCTATCAAATATATTTAAAATAGTATGCCCTTTGCTAAAAATTAAGGAAGGTTTAATTGTAATAGAATTCAGTATCTGGTCTATATCAAGGAAGTATCAACTGAATTGTTTTAGCTTGAACATTTATTCAATATAAACATATAACAAAGGCATAAAATATTAACATAAAATTGAAGAAGGTTCTTCAATGTAATCAAAACAAAATATATTAAGACGGACCAAGCACAAACCTATATCTGAATTTTTTCAGTGCAATAAACTTTTATTATGGAATAAAAAATGTTCAACTTTAAAACAATCTTAAACTATGATAAAATGCTGTTTTAAGGGCTATATTAATTTGATGAGAGAAACCTAAGTTGTCTTGCAGTGTCATGGCAGAACCAGTCCTAGTATAGTGACACAGGATCTTTAAAGTTAAAAAGAAAAGTCTTTCAGGAATGAGATGACCAGGTATTTCTGTATTTCTGAGCATAAAATGAATAACATACTGGTCACTCTTCATTTCACTACATAATTAGTTGCAGCTCTCTTATGATAGCTCAGCTGTAAGGAAGCATAGACCAAAAATATATTCAATGTCTAATAGACATTGTCCATGAGCCACACATGTGTGGTCTATATTGTTAAAGCAGTGTTTTCTTCAGTGAAGAGATACTTTACATGCAAGAGAATGTGGATGAATAATTTTGAATTAGTGACAGGCTTATATTGGTAGATTTGATTGTAGCTCTTGGTTTGTCACTGGATAAGGCACTTAACCTGATCTTCACTTGAAAGACTTTACTATTTGGGACTAGTGTAAGAACAAAGGAGAAAAGTGGCATTTAAGAGCTACTGGAAGGCTGGGCATGGTGGCTCAGCCTGTAATCCCAGCACTTTGGGAGGCCGAGGCAAGAGGATTGCCTGAGTCCAGGGTTTCGAGACGATCCTGGGCAACCTGGTGAGACCTTGTCTCTACAATAAATCACAAAAACTAGCCAGGTGTGGTGGCGTGCATCTGTAGTTCCAGTTATTTGGAAGGCTAAGGAGGAAGGATTGTCTAAGCCCAGCAGGTTGAGGCTGTGGTGGCCATGAGCATGCCGCTGCACTCCAGCCTGGGTTTCAAGAGTGAGACTCCAACTCAAAAAAAAAAAAAAAAAAGGAAAAAAGGAAAAGAAAAAGACCTACTGGAAGACACCTGTGGCAATGCGTGTATGTGTGGGCTGGACCCTCCTCAAGGGATAGGACAGTGACGGTCCCTCTGTCCCCAGGAGCTGTCCCCCAGAGATTTCAGTGTTTGTGCATGATAGATATGTGCCTCCCTCGGAATTGGAGCACCTGAATCTCAAAATGCTGGCCAGATCTCTCTTAGACAGGAATTACCCAAACAATGGAGCCTCAAGTGGGGAAACTTGCAGCCCTTCCTCTAGGGATTTCCTGTGAAAGCTATTTCTCCAAAGAGCTGGAGCCCATTGCTTGCCAGAGCTCTGTGTGCATGTGCTAGTTCTGGGATGCTTTGATCTCACCGGAGGTATCTGCAGACATGTACATGGGCTCTGGGTGCTCTGGTCTCTTCTCCTCCTCCAGAGTGCTAAGCAAGGCTTCCTCTCATGAACATTCTCTCAAGCAGAGTTTGGAAAGAGTAATGCTGGGATCCAAGCAAGGACTAGGGAACAACCCCAAACAGGGGAGCAACAGGACCCAAAGGAGGACCAGGAAGCACCACAAACAGAGGAGCAAGAAGACTCAAGGGAGGATTAGAAAATACCCAAACATGGGAGCAACAGGACCCAAGGGACGATTAAGGAGTGCCTCAAACAGGGCAGCAACAGGACCCAAGGGAGGATTAGGGAGCATCACAAACAGGGGAGCAACAGGACCCAAGGGAGGACCAGGGAAAATCCTAACATGGGAGCAATAGGACCCAAGGGAGGACTAGGGAGCATTTCAAACAGGACAGCAACGGGACTCAAGGGAGGACTAGGGAGCATCCCATGTTTGGGTGCAACACATGTTGATCCATTAACAAAACCCATGAGAAGAAAAGTATATGTTCAAAATGATTTCTGACATCAATTTTGGGGGGATTTTAATTAAATTTCTTGATAATATCTAAAAACTTAGGTACTATTTATTTGCCATGTTAAAGCACTTCAGGGCCATTTTAACTAAAAAAAAAAAAACCAACAACAATGAGTATTTAAAGTTACTCATGAGCACTGTTTTGAAGTTCAGCTAATGAAACTCAAGGAAATGAAAGCATCCCTTTACAAGCCTCAGCCTCATCCTTCTCTTTCCTCCATCAAGTATGAGGAAGCATCTCAATGGGAGGGCTCAGAGCTGTGAGGGGATGACACATCTCTATCCTGTGGGAACTCAGTCTCAAAATTTCCTCACAAGTTTTGTCAGGATGTTATTTCTTAAAATTTGTAAGAACATCTCCTTCCCCACACATTTTACAATTTTTATTTAAAAAGTTATCTGCACTCAGAAGTGATGGGGGGCCAAGTTTGCCTTCTGGGCCCATTTAGGGATCTTTCCAATCTGGTATCTGTATAGGACTCTGAGACAACTCTTACCTGCCCATGGCACTGTCCAGGATGAAGAGGGTGTGGCTTAACTAAGAGGAATGCCTTGCCCGGGCCATAGTCAAGGATTTAGTCTCTGTCTCAGGTTTCCCCTGATCCTCTCTGGGGTGCCCCACCCCTGCTCACATGCATTACCAACAAGTCCATTCCTTACCTGTCAGCTGTCAGATCTTTATCCTTCTTCCCTTTTTTGCCTTTCTTTCCTTTCTGTTTCAGAAAAAAGGAAATAATCAACATTTTAGTCAAAATAAGCAAGCAAATAAGCCCTAAAAATTAGCTAAACAAACTGTTTTTTGGGGGTGGTGGGACGTGAAAAGTTAGTTGTGATAGGTTGAACATGCAGCTGCAACGTTTTCAAAGACATAAGGATTTACCCTGGAAATCCCAAGCTGCTTATGTGCATGTGACCTTCTGTGGTTAGAAGGTGGGGTCTCCACTGGGGAACCTGCACTGGGCCAAATTCCAAATTCCCCGAGCATTCTGGCTCTTTTTCTGGTCTCTGACTCAGTGTACAGTACTATGTGCACACACAGAGAGTCAAGTTATGCTTGTTTTTGGTTCCTGCTATGGTCTGAATGTTTGTATCACCCCTTAAATACCTATGTTGAAACCTAGCTCCTAAGGTGATGGTATTAAGAGGTTGGCTCTTTAAGAGGTTATTAGATCACAAAGGTTCCATTTCCATGAATGAGATTAGTGCTCTCATAAAAGAGGTCTGAGGGTGCTTGTTCACCCTTCCACCATGCAAAGATGCAGCCAGAAGGCGTTCTCTTTGAGGCAGAGAGCAGACCCTTACTAGATACTGAATCTGCTGGTGCCTTGATCTTGGACTTCGCAGCCCCCAGAATTGTCAACTATTAATTTCTGTTCTTTACAGAAAAAAAGTACCCCGTCTAAGGTACTTTGTTTTAGCAGTACAAATGAACTAAGGCAGTACTCAATCACCTCCCTCTGTTAGAGTCTAGCCCCAAACCTGGAGGTCTCAGGGCCAGGCAACTGTCCACCTCTGGTTTCTAAGAAGTTTTGCATTCAGATACTGTGACAGCCTGGAGGAACATGCTCCAAATGTAATCTTTTAAAAAACGCTCATCACTTTGTGATTCTGTTTAAAATACCCATCAGTAGGGCCCTTATGCACAGGATGAAGTTAAAATTTCACATTATGGCATATGGAGCTTCTTCAGCTTGGTCTCTGTCTTCCATTTCTGTGCTACCTTCTCTCTCAGGCTCTCTCAGGGAAGCTGTGCTCCCTATATGCAATGGACATCAGGCACTTTAACACCTCACTCTTTTTCATTCCTCCATGTCAATTTCCTCATTCATTCATTCATTCATTCTTTTTATTGAAGCGTAATTTAAGTATAGTAAAGTACAACCACTCACAGGTTGATTAGCTTTACATTTATTTTTCATATATAAACATATACCTGCTAACCAGTTCAAAATATAAAACATTTCCTTCCCCTCTGAACTTTCTCATACTGTTTTGCATCTGTAGGTAACCACTCTTCTGACTTCACTATAGATTTATACTGCCTGTTCTTGAAAATGGAACCATACAATATAGACAGTTTTATGTCTGGCTTCTTTCAAATAATATTGCAATTACAAGATTCAGCTATATGATTGCATACAGTTATACTGAACTCATGTTTTTCAAAAATTAAATTTTTTATTTTGAGATAATGGAAAGTTCACTTGCAGTTGTAAGAAATAATAGAGAGAGCTCCTGTGTGCCCTTCACCAGGTTTCTCCTGATGGTAACATCTTGTAGAACTATTTTACAAGATCACAGCCAGGTTACTGACATGAACACAAAACACCTCCATCATCACAAGGTCCCTCATGTTGCCTTCATAGCCACACCCTCTTCCCGCCTGTGACCATCCCATGTTTAGCCTCTAGAAACCACTAATCTGTTCTCCATTCTATAATTTTGTCCTTTCAGGAGTGCTATATATAAACAGAATCATACAGTGTATAGTATTTTGGAATTGGCTTTTCATGATCAGCATAATTCTCATGAAATTCATCCAGGTTGTTTGTCCCAATAGTTTGCTCTTTTTTATTACTGTTTCCAGCTTCAGGCTATTATGAATTAAGTGGCTATAGATGTGTGTATATATTTGTATGTGTGTGAATTATATATTTTTCTATAATTTAGTCTTAACATATCTCTTTGGAAAGTGGTGATAAATTCTAGCCTTGTCATGATGGGGCTCCAAGGGGTGTGGTGATGGATGTTTATAGTGTGCCTTTTATGGGATACTTCTTTATCCTGGTGGAGGGCCTAATGCTAAGTGTTTGACTTGTAACCAGATATTTCTCTCTCAAGACACTTGTTTATACTAGCAGATGCCCTTGTGGCTCTTGTCTGATCTGTGTCCAGTTTATTCCTACCAAGATAGCCACCCCTAGGAGAGCCCTGACAGGGAGAAGAGTTAGGTTGCAGTATGTTGGTCAGGTGAGACACAGAGAAGGAAGCACAACATAACATAGGAAATAACAGAAGCAGTGTGTTACCTATAGATTCAGAAAGAAGAGGACAGCATGCCTCACAGGGCAATAGGAAGAGGAACGCTGTCTGGGACAAGTGTGCTCAATCAGCATGTGGGAGCGACAGAGAGCAAGGGACATATGGCCTGAGGCCTTTATCGGGGTCTAGGGAGTTAGTTGGACAATTTACTTTCCAGTGGGGAGTTCTAACTGAAGGGGTTTAGAGCAAGCAGGCATGAGCTCTGCAAAGTCATGCTGTGACACATGGGGGAGTCACTATGGCATATCTGTGCTGTCTGTGTAAGTGTTGGGGTCAGTGGGGCAAGTCAAGGAGGTTGTAGCTAGCGGTACCATAGGAAGGTAGTCACCAGGAGGCACTTGTTTAAGGTAGATACCTGAGCCAAGCATGCTGAGGAACTGGGAGTAGGTGGAGAACTGAAAATTGTGTCAGGGGTAACTAAGCCTTACTTCTGGTAAAAAATTAAACTTATATTCAACATGGGTGCTAAGACAACATAAAATCATAAGAATTCATTACAGTGAATGTGAGTCTTCATTTATTGGGATGAATGTCCATGAGTACAATGCCTGGGTTATATGGTATTTGTGTGTTTTTTTTTTAAACTGCCAAACTGTTATGCAGAGTAGCTGTACCATTTTTTAAATATTCCCACTAATAATATCTGAATGATCTCCATATTAACATCATCTTCAGAAACTGGTGTTGTCACTAGTTTTCATTTTAGCCATCCTCATAGGAGCGCAGTGCTCTATCATGGCTTCAGTGTGCACTTCCCTAGTGGCTAATGATGGCGAGCATCCTTTCATGTACTTATCTGCTGTCTGTGTATCCTCCTCAGTAAAACATCTCTTCATGTCTTCACCCACCTTGTAATTGGGTTGCTTGTTTTTTTTTTAACTTTTGTGTTTTCAGAGCTCTTTATATGTTCTGAATACCAGTTCTTTGTCAGATATATGTTTTGCAAATATTTCCTCCAGGTCTGTAGCTTGTCTTTTTATCCTCTTAACGGGGTCTCTCACAGAGTAAAAAAAATTTAATTTTGATGAAGTCCAATATTTCCTTTAAGTAATTGCGCTTTTGGTATTAATCCTAAGAACTCTTTGTCTAGCCTAAGAACCCTTTGTTTAGCCTTAGGTCTCAAAAATCTATTTTTGATTAAGTCTTTGAGTCACAGACTTAACTTTTAGAAAAAAAAGAGATTTTTGAGACCATGAATTCAAAATGAGCCTTATTTTTATTTATTTTATTTATATTTTTTCTTCATTTTTATTTTTTGATTATGGATATCCAGTTGCTCCAGCAACTTTCATTCAGAAGGGTGTTTTTCCTCCTTTGAATTGCTTTTGCACTTTTGTCAAAAATCAGTTGGGCACATTGTCAGTTCTTTGTCCTGTTCCATTGATCTATGTGTCTACTCCTTTACCAATAGCACACAGCCTTGATTACTTAATTGGGTAAATTGATCCTTCTCACTTTATTTCTCTTTTTCAAAATAGCTTTAGTTAATTAAGGTCCATTGCCTTTCTATATAAATTTTAGAATGTTCTTGTCCAAGTCTACAAATTATATTTCAGGGATTTTGATAGAATTACATTAAGCTTGTATAACAATGTGGAGAGAAGTGACACTTTTACTATGCTGACTCTTCTAATCAATGAATATGGTATATCTGTTTATTCAGATCCCCTTTGATTTCTTTCAGCAGCATTATGCAGTTTTAATATACAAGTCCTGTATTTGTTTTGTTAGATTTACACCTATGCATTTTATTTTTTGAGTGATCAAAAATGATATCATATTTTAATTTTGGTGTCCATGTGTTCATTGCTAGTATATAGAAATACAATTGCTTTTTGCACATTTATCTTATATCCTGCACCCTTGCAGAAGTTTTCAGGAGTTTCTTTGTAGATTCCATGTGATTTTCTACACAGATATTCATTTAATCTGCAAATAAAACCCTTTAATTTTACAAAAATTTTAGATTTGCAGAAGAGTTGCAAAAGTAGTACAGAGAGGTCCTGTATACCTCTCACATAATTTTCCATATTAGGATCTTACATTATTATGGTATATTTATCACAATTAAGTAACCAACTTTGACACATATTATCTATAAAAATCCACAGTTTATTTGGTTTCCATTGATTTTCCTATAATGTGTGTTCCAAGATCCCAGAAAGGTTTCTGATTATTGACTTAATCTTTTTGTTATTGATTTGTTGAGGCTTTCTATTTCTTCTTGATTCATTCTTGGTAGGTTTTATGTTTTTGAGAATTTATTCACTTCTTCTAGGTTATCCAATTTGTTAGTGTATAACTGTTCATAATAGTCTCTTACAATCCTTTATATTTCTGTGACATTGGTTATCATGTTTCTTCTTCCATTTCTGAATTTATTTGTCTTTCCTCTCCCTTTCTTAGCCTAGCATAGAGTTTGTCAATTTTTAGAATCTTTTTAGAAAACCAACTTAGTTTTAGTATTTTTTTCGATTGTTTTTCTGTTCTCTAATTATTTCTGTTCTAAACTTTTAAATTTCCTTTCTTGTATTGACTGTGGGCTTAGCTTTCCCTTCTTTTTCTAGTTCCCTAAAGTATGTTAGGCTGTTTGTTTGAGATAATTTTTCTTTTCTTTTTTTGACTTGGAGTCTCACTCTGTCACCCAGGCTAGAGCACAGTGGCATGCTTACAGCTACCGCAGCCTCAACCTGCTGAGCTTAGGTGATACTTCCGCCTCAGCCTTCCAAGTAGCTGGAATTACAAACGCATGCCACTATGCTTGGCTAATTTTTGTGATTTATTGTAGAGACAAGGTCTCACCAAGTTGCTCAGGCTGGTCTCGAACCCCCGGGCTCAGGCAATCCTCTTTCCTTGGCCTCCCAAAGTGCTGGGATTATAGGCTGAGCCACTACACCCAGCCCATTTTTCTTTTTAATGTAGGCATTCATTGTTATAAAATTCCCTTTTAATACTGTTTTTGCTATATCCCATACATTTTGGTATGTTGTATTTTCATTTTTGTTTTGAGATTTTTAAAATTTCCCTTTTAATTTTTTCTTTGACCCAATGGTTGTTCAAGAGTGTGTCATTTAATTTCTATATATTTATGAATTTTTCTCTATTCCTTTTGTTATTCATTTCTAGTTTCATCCTATTTGGCTGGAAGTTATTTGGAATGTTTTCAATCTTCTAAAACTTATTAAGACTTGTTTTGTGACCTAGCATATGTTATATCCTGGTGAAAGTTCCATGTGTACTTGAAAAAAATGTGCATTCTTTTGCTGTTGTGTAGAATAACCTTTAGGACCATTTGGTGCATAGTATTATTCAAGTCTATTGTATCCTTATGGATTTTCTGTCTGGATGATATATTTATTATTGAAAGTGGGATATTAAAGTCTCTTACTATTATTGTATGGCTATCTAGTTTTCCCGTCAGAAATGTTATGTAAACTTTTGCCTTATATATTTAGATGCTTTGATGACAGGTGCATATGTTTTATAATTGTTATTTCTTGCTATTGAATTGACTCTTTTACTATTATTATTATTATTATTTTTTTTTGAGTTGGAGTCTCACTCTGTCGCCCAGACTGGAGTGCAGTGGCCGCTTCCGGCCACCGCAGCCTCGACCTGCTGGGCTCCGGCGATCCTTCTGCCTCAGCCTTCCGAGTAGCCGGAATTACAGGCATGTGCTACCACGCCCGGCTGGTTTTTTTTTGATTTATTGTAGAGATGAGGTCTCGCTGCCCAGGCGGGTCTCGAACCCGCGGGCTCAGGCAATCCACTCACCTCAGCCTCCCAAAGGCGCGGGATTACAGGCTGAGCCACCGAGCCCGGCTTTTACTATTATTTGATGATCTTTTTGGTCTCTTGTGACAGTTTTTGATTTGAAGTCTACTTTTTCTGATATAAGTATAACCACATCTACTCTCTTTTGGTTATCATTTGCATGAAATATCTTTTTCCATACCTTCATTTTCAGCCTACATACATCCTTAAATTTGAAGTGAATCACTTATAAACAGCATATAGTGAGGTTTTTAAAATTCATTCAACCACTACATATTTTTTGGTTGGTCAGTTTAATCCATTTACAATTGAAATAATGATTAATAGGTAAGGATTTACCATTGCCATTTTGTTAATTTATTTCTATCTGTCTTGTAGTTCTTTTGTTCCTCTCTTGTGGTCTTCCTTTGTAATTTGATGATTTTTTTTTTTTGTAGTGATATACTTTGATTTTTTTCTGGTGTTATCACTCAAAAGCTTGTTGTTGATTTTTGTGGGTGGGCCTGGTGTCAGGGTTTTTGGACAGGCCTGTGGTGTTGGGGCCCACAGGCAAGTGGGCTTAGCACTGGGGTTCCTGGCAAAGTCAGATGCTCACTTCTCTGTCCCTTTCCCCCAGGAAAAACTCAAGGGCCTCTCTTGGCACTGGGATGTGTGGGCTTTGGGGTGACATAGGAAAAGTGAAACTATAATTTTTACTTTCTTAAATGCATCTTCGACAAATTTTTAAATTATATATTTATTTTTTAGTGTTCTATGGCCTATCCGGGTGCTGGATCCTCTCACCTGAATTCCAGAGCTCCTGTGAAGGTACTTTCATCTATGGGTGGTTATTAAATCAGTGTTAAAATAAATAAATAAGTAAATTAATAAATCAGTATTATCAGGTTACAGTGATGGATATTCAGTGCTATGAGGGAAATTCAGCTGCCTTCAGAGTTAGACCATAATATCAATACAAAATGGATCAAGATAGAGTCATTGTGAGTTGGTAAAACTAGACACTAAAGAAGCTGAATATGTGAAAACTCTAAGAGGGAATGTGTGACTCACAGGAAAAGTCAGTCAGTCATGGAACTTTAAGAAAGCCATCACAGAAGCTAAGGCTGCCTATGCACACACCAGTACTGCCAGGGAGAAGTCTTGGCCTTCTAACTTGGGTATTCTGACCTCAATGACAATGCTGTCTCTGGGATGAAGGCAGAAAGTAGGGGTCCAGATAAATTAACTTGGAATACTCTGTTCTAGCTAGCTACTCTAAACCACTGTGAGAAGCACTGGTGCAAATTACAGTTCAACTTATCTGTTTCCTTTGGCTCGGATTCCCCCACTCACAAAAACTTGCTCATTGCCATTGGCTTCCCCTGTAGATCTACCTAAAGGGACTGATAGGGGGACATCTGGGGCATGTGCTCTGGCTCCTTTGATAGTTCTTATCCTATTTGTGGGACTTGGGTGATATGCATCTGCAAATGATGGGGGTTGGGAGAGGTCAGACTCAGATGGTTGGAACTGTCCTATTTATGAACCCACAACCCACAATGAAGGCTAGATGGTGGGCCAGTTTATACTACATGTTCTCACCCATAAATAGACCCAGAACATTAGTCACATTAGCACAAAGGTGGGATCAACAGTCACTGGGCACTGCTTGGGGGGCAGGTGAGAGACCCAAGAGATTAAAAGGAAGACTCTAAGATAACTATTACTATATGAATTCCTACCCCACGTTCACTGTATTTGTTTGCAGTGTTTGTACTTAGAATTTTGTTAAGTTTAATTTTTGTTTGTCTCATAAAATAACCGATTGCTTCCGCAACTGCTGCTAGTAGTGTGTGAATGTCGGGTAATAAACCCCTCCCGGACATTCCTTTGCTTAGCCTCCCTGATTGCTAAACCTAGCTTATCTGACATTCTACTCTGCTCATTTGGCAGCTCCCCAGTCAATCACAGGTAGCTGAGCGGACCAGACCAATCCCAAGTGCCCCCGTACCTATTAGGAGAAATTACCCTATCATGTAAAAACAAGTTTAAAGTTCTTTCCCCTCCCTCTGTAATGTTGTATAAAAACTGCTTGCCATGCTGGATCGGGGCTCTCGTCCCTGAAGCTGCTGCTTTGGGCGTGAGCCCAGACTTGAGCCTGAATAAAGACCCTTGTGTGTTTGCATCAGAGCTGGCTCTTTGTTGGTCTCTCGGATTCTGAAATTTGGGTTTAACACAGGGAGGGAGGGAGGAGGCTGGAGGCCACATGGTCACACAATGGGAACCTGATCTACTACCAGGGGAAGTGAAGGCTACCTGGAAACCCAAACTTCATCTGCCTGCAGCCTACTTATGTAGTAAATCCTCACTTGTACCCCACAAGTCTATAATAAACAAATAAATTATAAAAATAAATACATTTACCAAAGGCAAGCATACTTCTCTGTGAGGCATCTGGCGATAGGCAGCCCTTATGGACATGCCCCTGCATAGGCAGAGCTCTTTTTCACGACAGAATCTGTACCTACCTCACCCCTCTACATGCTCGTTCACTACTTACTTTCCCTTTCTTCTTTCCTGTTTTGACTGGATGTTCCTTTTCTCTGTCCACAATCAGTTTTAAGTTTTTTAATTCCTGTCTCATCAATTCATCAACCTAGGAGGATATAAAACATACCACTTTTACGTATGTGACTTTGCATGCCTTGTGTTTTCTTTGTGAAGTTTAAAAATCACTTAAATTATGGGATAGGTCATTAATAGGAAATTGCAAAAGAAGCACAACCATCACAGTAAATGACTTGTTATTACTACAACATAATGTAGTTATACCTGCACCCTTATTTCTGACTTTAATTCTTTCCGTTTCTCCTCTTTGATCATTTCTGGATCATAGTCCTGAGGGAAATTCCAAGATTCATCTTTATTCATCCATATTTCTATAGTCCCGAAGAATAAAGAAAAAGAAAATGAAATTTTTTTCAACATGTAGGTTAATGAAAGGAGCTACTGCAATATAAACATATCTGACTTTATATCCTATTGCATAGAATAAAAGTTTGAATAAAGTGGTAAGATTTATATATGTGCTTGTATAATACATTAAAAAAATGAAGAAAACTGCAAATGTGAAAAAGTAAAAAAGTGTGATACAAATAGTATCCTACTGTAAGGTTATAACTATGTAAAAATAATACGTTAATGGTGGGTTTATATAATTATAGGTGACTCTGTGATATGTTTCATGTTACTTTTATTATTCAAATGATTTATTGAGGGGTCGGAAAGATGGTGGCTGAGTCAGTTGGACTATGTGAGTCCCAGTGTGAGTGAGTGAGTATATGGAAAATTTTGTATACGTGCTGTGGGTGTGTGAGTGGCTGACTGAGTGAGGGCTAGGGAGCTAGCGGCCAGGGCTCTCCTGGTGCAGTGGCTGGTACCACAGCTGCTAGGCTTGGACCCTAGTGATTCCTGGGACGTAGAAGCCGAGCGCCATTTTCTTTTCTTTCTTTTTTTTAATCAATAAACCCTCCCTGGGAAGAAAATGCTGGGAGAGACTGTCTAAGTGGGGGCTCGTGAGCAAATGGCCAGGCCCCTGGTTCAATAGCTGGTGCTGCAGCTTCTTTGCTTTCGTTCCTGGCTCTTCTCAGGTCCCAGAAGTCAAGTGCCATTATTTTTTTTTAAACAGACAAAAGTTTTTTTCTGCGAAAAAGCAGTGGGGCCGGGCTCGGTGAATCAGCCTGTAATTCCGCATCTTGGGAGGCTGAGATGAGTGGATTGCCTGAGCCTGTGGGTTCGAAACCCACCTGGGCAACTTGGTGAGACCTCATCTCTACAATAAATCAAAAAATTAGCCAGGTGTGGTGGTGCGCGCCTGTAGTTCCAGCTACTTGGAAGGCTGAGGCGGAAGGATCGCCGGAGCCCAGCAGGTCAAGGCTGCGTTGGCTGGAAGCGGCCACTGCACTCCAGTCTGGGTGACAGAGTGAGACTCCAACTCAAAAAAAAAGAAAGAAAAAGCGGTGTGGAGAAACCATCGCCCCAGGCTTTCCCTCACCACTGCAGCAGGAGAGAGACTGCTGGCTCCTGGCTTTGCCTCACCACTTCAGTGCCTGGCAGGGCTGTGGAGGGAGTCCAGAGGCAAAGTCCCACAGAAGAGGACAAAAGATGCACCCCACCACCATCTTGAAGGCAGGGCAGGAAAGTGCTCCGACTCACTCACCATGGAACAACAGACCTGATTTCTGTGCCTGGCAGATCAACTACTCAGGGACTGATCATGAACCAGAGGTAATATCCTGAAAGCACAAACTTCAGAGGAACCTGACGAGTGCTGAGTTCCAGGCGCCCCACCCCCTACCCTGAACCAGCCTCAGGACAAAGGGTGTGGCCAGAAAAGGACAAGGAAGAACTCCAAAGAGATCAGTGGTGAGTTTGGGCCTGACCCATAATCCCCTCCTCCCCAGCCATCCTCTGAATGTCAGACCCACACAGCTGGGCCATGACTGAGAGGGACAAACCCAGGCAGAGCCTGGACGTCAGTCACAGTAGGAGAACTCCATTCCAGGATAGACCTGGCTGGAGCACCCCCTGTGAGTACATACCTGGGGAAGAGATAATTCTGTACCTTCCCACCAGAGGAGATCTCCCTGACCATACGAGAGTGGGAGTGGAGGACTGCAGTCCTACCCACCTCCACTGCCCTGCCTCTTTTCCTGCTTTGGACACTGAGGAGAGAGTGAAAGAGGTGGCTGTGCAGGAGAGATCTGATTAGAGGAACAATTACAGAGCCTACCATAAGAGGGCAGGTTTTTTAAAAAAATTTTTAAATAAATTAAAAAATTTTTTGACTGTTAGTTAATCTATTTTTAAAATTTTAGAGATTAGAGATTTTATTTTTTCTTTGTGCAGAATGTGTATGTGAGGGTTTAATCTGCATCCCTTCCTAATTTTTTTCTTTACTTTTTATGTTTCTTTCTTCTTTTATTTGTCGTTTTCTGTTTATGTATAAATTCCTTTTTCTCACACCCTCTGGGCCTTCTGTTTTTCTGCTCTATTCACTTTGTGCTAGGCATGTGTGTGTGTGTGTTTGGTTTTCTTGGTTTTTTTTTTTTTGTTGTTTGTTTTGCTTCACTATTCCAGTTTGTTTTGGGGTATGTGTATGTCTGTGAGCATGTGTGTTCAACTGTTTTTTGTATTGGTTTCTGCTTTGCATCATCATATAGAGTGGTGGTGGGGAGTGGGTCTCAGAGAACACATACCACAATAAGCGAACACTGTAACTTGCAAGTAGTTTCTGAATCCTAACACCCCATCCCCTACTTTATCAAATTTCAAAAACTACAAGAGACAGCAAAGCTTTCCATCCACTGTCCTATTTTAAAATAGAACAAATGCAGAGTCTGGATCAGGGAAGAAGAGAGGACTGAGCAAACATCAGAAGGGAAAGCCTCTCCCACTGACACTGAATAACAGAACTAAAGAGAAAAACAAGAGATCTGTCACAAATGAGGAAAAACTAAAGGAGGACCTCAGGCAATTTCAAGTGTACCAAAGACAAAACTCCTGAAAAATCAGACCTTGGTGCCCAAACAATGGAAGTCACCAACTACTGGCCCTAGAATATGACAGGGATTAGGGAATGGATGGAAAGAGTGAATAAGACTCAAGAAAAACAAGATGCAACACTGAAAGAACTTGTAACAGAGATTTTGGCAATAAAAAATGTTATCCAAGAAATAACTAACAAGATGACAAGCATGGAAAGCAAAATTAATCTAGCTGAAGAAAGAATCTCAGAACTTGAAGACCAGAACATGAAATTAACCACATCTGTAAAAAACATAGAAAGAAGACTCAGAAAGAAAGAACAAAGCCTATAAGAGATATGTGATCATATCAAGAGGCAGAACCTATACCTGACTGGAATCTCAGAAGAAGAAAGGGGAATGGAGAACAACTTGGAGCAAGTATTCCAGGAGATAATCCAAGAAAACTTTCCCCATCTCACCAGAGCTGTGACCAGCCAAGCACAAGAGATACAGAGAACCCCCACAAGACATCAGATGAGAAGACCAAACCCTAGACACATAGTAATTTGCCTACACAAAGTAGGCACAAAAGAAAAAATCCTAAAGGCAGCAAGAGAGAGAGAAAGGTCAGACTACCTACCAGGGAAAACCAATCAGAACAGCAGCAGACCTATCAGCAGAAACATTACAAACAAGAGGGGACTGGAGCCCTATATTCAAAGTCCTCAAAGATAAACAATTTCAACCAAGAATTTCCTATCCAGCCAAGCTCATCTTCATTAACGATGGAGAATTAAAATCCTTCCCAGACATCCAAACCCTAAGAGATTATGCAGCTTCCAGATCAGCTCTACAGGAGACATTTAAAAAGGTATTAAGCACAGAAGAAAGAAAAAAAAGAATGACCACACACTTCCCAAGAGAACAGTAGAGCACAAAATCCACAGAGAATACAGCACAAGAAACTTGAAAACACACACATACATCAAATGATTTATTAAAATATGAGAGATTTTGTTGCCTGTTGAACTTCCAGGAATTCACTCTTGCCCCTTATTATAAAACAGACGACACTAGACACAAGCACTCATTACTTTCCCCTAATTCAACAGCTATATTTGTTTGTTTGTTTGTTTGTTTGTTTTTTGAGTTGGAGTCTCACTCTGTCACCCAGACTGGAGTGCAGTGGCCACTCCCGGCCACCGCAGCCTCGACCTGCTGGGCTCCGGCGATCCTTCCGCCTCAGCCTTCCAAGTAGCCGGAATTACAGGCATGCACTACCACGCCCGGCTGATTTTTTGATTTATTGTAGAGATGAGGTCTCGCTGCCCAGGCGGTTCTCGAACCTGCGGGCTCAGGCAATCCACTCACCTCAGCCTCCCAAAGGCGCGGGATTACAGGCTGAGCCACCAAGCCCGGCAACAGCTATATTTTTGAATTACTTTTTGGATGTTTTTGAAATCACACATATGCTAAATTTCCCTTTTGCCTTATCTTGGTAGTTGGGAGGATGGACCTAGAGAAATGTGATCTAAGAGAAAATAACAATCATTTTCCATTACTAGAATAAATTGAAATAGGGTTCATTTCTCAGAGTGGAAATTGCAAACATACGGAGGTACAGAACAACTGGATCCTTGAAGTGGGACTTTGGAAATGAGACCTCTATTCAGAATGGAAAGGAAATTTGTGGAACTCCCCAAAGGGATAACTACTGTGAGACTGGCCGCTTCACTGGGGACTCACATGAGGGCTGTGATGACTTGCAACCTGGGAAGGCAACCGAGGGTCCTGGGGCACAGGCATAAGCTCCCAACCTCTATGGGACAATGGCTATGGGGCCTCCATGCAGGCGGTATTGTGAATGAGTGGATGGATGGATGGGGGCTTCTCAACACGACCTTCTCCATGGGCATGGCGTGGCGGGGTCACTCAGAAACACAGACCAAGAAGAGAGAGGGGGTTCTTCAGCTTAATGTCAGGAGAAAGTCACAGTAACATACAGAAGCACATGTCTGGCTGCTTCATAGACCCAGAGTCATCAAAAGTGAAGACTGAGAATGGAGAAGGTGCTGGAGAGTCACATAGGAAAACCAATGAGAAAGGCAGCGTGACTCTCTGAATAAACCACAGAGAACCAGGAACTAGCAAAAGGGACAAGCAATGAAAGGAGAAGGGACCAAACATGGTGTAATCCAGGAAAAGCTAGATTCCTGGGAGAGATCAAGAAAAATGGTGATGGGATTATGATTCACAACTCCGAACCGACCAATGGGAAGGATGATCACATTAGCCTCCTTATGTCTGCCAGCAGCACAGCCTGGTACAAGGGCCACGGTCTGGGGCCAGGCAGAACCTCTGTCCTACCAAACTGCTGTCAACTTAGCACGTGACAACCTTGCTGAACTTGTTTCCCTTTCTAAGAAATAAAAATACACCCTTCCTCATATTGATAGGGTGAGGATAAAATGGAAAAAAATATGTAAAGTTCCCAGTCTAGCCCCAAATAGTTGCTGTCATCCCCAGACAGCAATCCCATGTGGTCTTATCTTACCATATCGATAATCTCTACCTCCCGGGGTAGGGGATCATGCTCTAGAAAACTGTTGTGCCCAAAAGCAGACACATGTCAGCAGAAAGAAAGTGATGGGCCTTGGGGCAAGTGCCTGTGCTGTCTTAGAGTGGTCAGAGTCAGGACCTGTGGGATAGGACACCTGAAGGAAGGCAGGACATGGAAACGCAGCTCCAGTTTTCAGAAAGTATGACTAGGGTCCACAAGCTGCAATGCTGACACCAGTGGCTGGCCTGGTGCTCCCTGGACAGAACAGTTGTTCACCCACACACAGTTGAGACAGGCCTCTCTCACTACCTGGACAGACTATGGGGTGCTTGACTCAGCAGTGTTAGCTGAGGCAGAGCTTGTCTGGATTCCAGCAGGATCTGGTGAGGGCTCTTGCTTGGCTCACCTATCTCCCACCAGGGAACCAAGAAAACTGGGGTCTGGGCAGGGTTATGTGGGTCATTGGCTGACCATGGTCTCTGCCACAGAGATATGAAAGATCAGGCTATAGTTATGGTGGGCAGGTTTCTGGAAATGGTGCCAGAAGGACCCATATGTCTTTTTAGGATGGCTAATGTGGACTTATAAACGGACGAAAACGAAATCACAAAGATGGTACATTTGTGTAGGACCAATGAATGCACTTATGTATTCCTCAGGCAGGGTGGCCTCATGAGAGGTGGCTCTGGCAACTAGGGTGCTGGGGTGGGGAGAAGAGATGAACTATGCCTTCTGGAAGTGGGTCTGAAGGTGACCGCAGAGGTGAGGTTGAAGTTCAGTGGGTATCATCATGCACACGGGGCAGGTGACCAGCCCCAAATGTGAAGACAGAAGGGAAGAAGAACCAAAAAAGGCTGATGGGCTGGAGCAGGTATATGGGAGATGACTGGAGGACCTGGCTGAATTTCTTTCATCACAGACCCCTTCCTGTGGGGTGCTGACCTGGGAGCCAGGGCACAGGAAACACGCACTGCATACATTGTCTATAGCATCCCGTTGATGTAAAGCATATTTCAAGTCAATAATATGTGAAAGTTCATACACCAAAGGCCCAGCGAGCTTATGACTTCCTTATTTGAAGCTAATAGCTCTTTTCTTTTTTGAGTTGGAGTCTCACTCTGTCGCCCAGGCTGGAGTGCAGTGGCACGCTCACAGCCACTGCAGCCTTGACCTGCTGGGCTCAGACGATACTTCTGCCTCAAGTCTTCCAAGTAGCTGGAACTACAGGTGCGTGGCATCACACTGGCTAATTTTTGGATTAATTGTAGAGACAAGGTCTCACCAAATTGCTCAGGCTGGTCTTGAACCCCTGGACTCAGGTAATCCTCTCGCCTCTGCTTCCCAAAGTACTGGGATTACAGACGTGAGCCACTGCACCTGACTAATTGCTCTTTTTAAAGTACATTTTCTGAAACACATATAAGCTTCAACTGTGAAAAACCTTGAAATGTAGGAATAACATGTAGGCATAAAATGTATGAAAAGGAACAAGTACTTCCTTTTATGTGTCTAAAATTGTAAGTTTTTCTCCTTGAAGACACTAGAACAGATTTAAATGCGTTATAATGTGCTATTTACTAATAAGAACTCTTTTCAAAGATTTTCCCTTTGTAGGGTTACTAAATCTTCTTCAACAGCAACACTTACCTGTTACATGAAAGCATTTTAAGCAAAATAACTTTGTCATTTATAGAAAACTACTTTTCCTTTTCACTAGATAGATTTACTAAAATTGGGAAACAACACATTTAATAAGAATGCAGAATATTTAACAAAAAGAAGCCATGACATGGTTATTTATGTAGGAACAGTTGTACGTTTCTGCATTCTCACTCTGAAGTGGCCACTATATTTTAAAATAAAGCACCGCAGAGCAGCTTTTGCCGATGTCCCCTCTAGATCGTTTCAATGGATCGAGTTTTCCACTGAAACTTTGCTTTTCTCATGACACTTCTGCGCAGGGCACTTTTCAATCCCTTCAAGAATTTCATGGACATTTATAAATGCAGGAAGCTATTCATGGCCCTCAAAGGGCAACAACTGCCCCACTCTCTCCTAGAGCGGAGAAAGAGCTTTTATCCTAAGAATGTGAAAAGCAAGGCCAAAGCAGTTTCACACGTGGGGGGGGTGATGAAAGAGGGGCGGGCAGAAGGGGGGTTAATCTTAGTGATTAAAATGCTAATGTTTTATTTGAAAAGGAAAACCTTTGATTTTTGAGAAAAGAATTCTAAGACGAAGACATTTAATTTCTCTAAGTTACCAAAGACCTGGCGGGTAACACTTCCAAGACTACAACATCCAGCTAGGAAAATGACACTTCAGGCTCGCTTCTCCAGAGGGACAGTGCTTGGCTTTGCAGTCTTACGGAAACAGATATTACATGAAAGCCATGGATAGCTTTAAGAGACTTTTTGGGTGGGTCAGCAGGATTCAAGATTTGGCTCCCCATGGGAACATTAAATTTTCCTCAAATTAATTTTTGTTTTTATCAAAAAAAAGCATTCATATTGTTTTAAACAAAGTCAGAGCATTAAAAGGATTATAATCAAAAAAACCTGTTCCACCCTGTCTGCCTTCCAGTTACATTGCCCAATGGGATTCTTTCCTATATACATTCATTCACTAAAAAAATACATGGGATCCATTCAGTTATTAAATTTTGACTTAATTGAACCTAATTACAGGTCAGGCATTGCTCTCTGAGCAGGTCAATGCTGGAAGGCTCTGCCCTTGGGGACCAGGCAGTTAGCACATGCTCACATTCAAATGTTAAGTACAGCAGGACAGGAGGTGGGTGCAGGGCAAGGGGCCTTCAGTTCACATGGGCCACAGGGAAGGCCTCACTGGCACCAAGGTCTGAAGGGACACGCACTAGAACAAGAGGAACAGAAAGTAGGAGGGCAAGAGGTGGTGTGTGCTTGGCGTGTTAGAGGAAGTGCAAACCCCATTAGGGTGTGTGAAACGATCCAGCCTCAGGGGAGTTCCTTCAGCTGGATTTTATGTTCTCCTAATGTTTATATAATATGCTCTTATGCTACTTCTTGATTAATATATTTCAGACATGAGCTCCTGACTTCCTGCCATGGTAGGGAGGCTTTGGCTGCCTCCCATCTTTCTTCTTGTGCCCTCATTTTCTTTACATCGTTGTATCAGAAGAGGAGGGAGCCATGCCTTCTCGAACCCAGGAAACTGTCATCCAGGTGTGAGTGTAGGACAGCATTCAGATGTACTTGGTAGCTAAAGATTCCCTCTAGTAGTCCTTCTCAGGACATCCTGGAGGACTGACTCCACCAAAATGAGGGAGTGTCAAGAAGTCGGCAAAGGCCAAAGAAGGCCCCAAAGGTCACAGACGATGGAGAGGGGTCCAAGAGGAAGGTCTTCAGAAGAAAATGAACTGATAAGTTATCTGATGTGTTAGAAGGTGTAGGAAATGATAGATACATACAATACAAAACAAGTGAGAGTTGTGCAAAGACCAAAAGATAATGCAGCTTTAAATGGCAGTATTGTTGCAGCACACACCTGATTTCAGTGGCATCCCCAGCCAGGTCCGTGATCCCATGGTGTGGATTACTGTCACTCCCAGCTGGACTCACTGAATGTTGTTGCTGTCATCCCAGTTTACAGAAACTACCCAGTTTATGCCACCATCCCCACCCCTATCCGCTGCTGTAACACCCAACATGTCATAATCTTGTTGGTGACAGTTGTCATCATTGTATCTCTAGACTAGAATTGTACATGACACGCAGGAAACACTCAATGTTTGTTGAAGAAATATACAAATGAGTGTTTTTGATAGTAACTGCTCTGTGCCATGGTGTAAAGAGTTGATGAATTCTCAGACTTGGGTGACAGCAGCCTTCTATTGGTATCTGCTGATAGGACCAGAACAGTGTTTACCTCTCCTGGTTGTGATTAAGATGAAATGAGATCGGCATGGGAAACACCAAGCCTTGCATGTCTTGGGGACTTGATAATTTTACTCCTTTGGCCTCTTTCTCTCCTATGAAAGCAAATCCTGCCAATGTCATCATTTCCTCTGGGCTCCCCTCTTAGTTTAGCATCACCACCAGTGGTATGTGAGAGAATTTTCGGTGGTACATAGACACCTTTATCTTACACAACCAGCATATCAAACCTATAACTACACTGATATGGTTGATTAAAACGAGACTCAGCTTATTGGGGTGAAAACCAGGAGTCAATTTCACACAAATAAACATATTAAGTCCAGAGTAGTGCTGAGGCTGACTAGATAAGATCAGGACTGGGAAAGAGGCACCTGAAGATTGACATTTGGAGATACTCTACCTCATGTCCTTACTGTGTTTTTCAGGAATTTCCACAATAGCACTAATGACCAGGGTTGTCTTGGCAGGTCATTCTGTGCTGGGATTTATCCTGAGGGTGGAGTAGAACCAAAGGAATTAAATCATAGTTCTAGGAAATTAACATGGAAATATCTGCAACACCAATCCATCCACTTGTGGATCCAGCCAGATTATAGCTATGCTAATTATGCTGAACAACTGACAAAAAAATTATGTGATAGGATTCAGGCATATGTCTTGGTCTAATAGGATTAAGACACTTTACTGGACATACGGTATCAATTTTCTTAATTTAAACAATCTAGGAAATATCTTTCCTGTCACTAAGCATGAGAACATTCAGCTGAAGTCTTAGGGGTTCAAAAACAGGATGGAGGTTTTGACTGTGTTCTCATCCTACATGTGTCTTGCTCTTTTGCCATCACCTTCTCATGCATGCTCACACATACAGCTTCTCATGAGCAACTGAGGCACCACTTGTAGTCTCCTAAACTGACCTTTGTATATGTTATTTTCTTCCTCCATTGCATGAAGGAAAACACTTGGTGACATTTTCCACTCCTCATCTTCTTCCTGTTCAAAGAAGAATAATATTTTTGTTAATTACAGGCACTGTTAATCTGTCAAGACTAGCCAGTAAGAAGTGCATATGTTGTGATGACCATGACTGTGGTTTATGTCACGCAGGCCCAGCCCCTCGTCCACCTGGGTACATCCCCTCCTGGCCTGTCTGGGTAGGGATTGTTATGTCCAACTGGGATGAATGGCCCAGGCTCACTGTGCATTCTCTGCTGATGCTGGCTTTCCCTTCTCAGTGGCCTCCTCTGTGGTACCCCTTGCTTAAAGTTTGGTCCTGTCTTCTAATGTTCTGACTCCTTCCTTGCTCTGAAGGCTGAGTTCCCAGCTTGAGTCCTACCTGTTTTCCTTCTCCACACCCCATAACTGGGCTTTGAAGTCACTCTCTGACCTTGCTTGACTGTGCCACTTGCCAGTTGTAGGCTTCTGCAATCACCAGAGCAGTTCCTTCCTCTCACTTACCTGCTTGAGCCTAGAAGCCATCTCTGAGCCTCATCCTGGTGCTGGGAGCCCTGCTTCCTTCCTGGAGCTGGGATCTAACTAGCTTCTCTATCCTGTAGAGAGAGTCTGACCACGTTGTCCTTGACTCCTGCTGCTGACTCTGCAATGGGAAACTCAGGGTGGGACACTGCAGGGCCACATGCCATCTGTACCAGTCATAGCTCTGCTCTGAGCCCTAGCACAGCACCTCTTCTGTCTTCCCCACCAGGGTCCACTCTCACCCAACAGTGACAGCTAGACCTTGCAAAACCTCATCTGATGTTGCTGTGCAATATTGTATATAGGGTTTCTGATGACTAATATCATGGCTATTGCTACCCTCAGAAAGAGCAAAAGGAGTGATGCTGGTCTACATTATGTCCACGAGCTTCCAAAGCACTCTAAGTACACGTCATGCAGCTTAAAGAAAGAGCGGACAGTAAGAAAATGTGAGCATCTCTCCACTTGGTTCATTCTGGGGCACCCTATGACTCTGGCACCAGACATGTCCTTCCTTTTTGGGCTCCAGGGCGGGCTTTGGGTTTTGGCAGCTGAACTCTGTGTGGCCACGTGCCCTGGTGGTTGTGTAGTGTTTGTGCCTCGGATCCTTCTTCCGCACTCCGCAAGGCCAAGCATTCACCAAACCCCACCTGTTTTGGTCCTTTCCTGGAACCTAACCCCTTCCACCCCAGGCACACTGCTCTGGTGCCTTGCTCCTAGGTTCTCTAACGCAAGACAACTCTTCTCTCTCCTTCCAGAGGGGGCTCTCTGGGATCTGGCCTCATGACTTCCTTCCTTTGAAGCGCCTCAGAGGCGTCTGTCTTGGAGTTCCTTAGAGACAAAGTTCAGCCCCTCAGAAGTCCACGTGCAGCCCTCCCAGGCATGCCCCACCTGCCTCTGCAGCCTTCACTCTTGCTACCTCCTGCCTCAGACATTACCACAGCAAGACCAAGAAGGCTGTCCTGCCTGGCCTCTCTGGGTCTGCCCTCCTGGGGCCCGACATACTCTTGCTTTCTGCTCTTTTCTCTGCAGTCCCCTCTGCCTGGAAAGCTGCCCTTTTCCTGTGCTTTCTGATGATTTTGGACTCTGAGCAGGCCTCCTTCCCTCCTAGAAGCCTCTCTATGGCTGCTCCAACTCAACTGGCCAGGTTTGCTCCCCTGCTGTACCTGCCTGTATCTCATGACTGTCACTTCCTATGATTAGCATCCTTTCCACATCAGAGTGGGCATTGATCATAAAGAGGGCCCAAGCCCTGGCAAAGGTGGCCTGGGGGCCTGGCTCATTCCCTGTGTGTGATAGGCATTTAATAAACATTCGTTGGATGAAACAAGAATAGAAAAATTACACATTCAACCAATGGGTGAATGGAGAAACAAAATGTGGTATACATCCACATAACAAAATATTTAATTCATCCACAGAAAGGAGTGAAGCACTGATATGCCCTCCAACATAGATGAACCTTGAAAATGTTATGCTGAGAGAAACCAGACACAAAGGGCTTATAATGTATGATCCCTTTTACATGAAAGACAAGTCTACAGGGATGGAAAGCAAATTAGTGGTTGCCAGGGGCTGGGATGGGATGGAGAAGAGGGAATGGGAAGGGACTGTTTAATGGGTACAAGGTATCCTTGGGGAGAGGGATGATGAAAATGTTTTGGAACTAGATAGAGGTGACAGTTGCACAACAGTGTGAGTGTACTAAATGCCACTGAATTGTCCACATTAAAATGGTTAGTTTTATGGTATGTGCATTTTATCTCAAAAAGCAAATCATATGTTTAATCTGAGAATTGCCCACTTTCAGCCTGATTTTTTGCTTTGATATCCAGAAGTAAATCTTTAGTCAACAGATATCTATTAGAGTAGGGGTCACCAACCCTTGGGTCATGGACTGGTACTGGTCTGTGGCCTGTTAGGAATTGGGCTGTATAACAGGAGTTGAGCGGCAGGTGAGCAAGTGAAGCTTCATCTGTATTTACAGCTGCTCTCTATTGCTTACATTACTGCCTGAGCTTCGTTTTCTGTCAGATCAGTGGCAGCATTAGATTCTCACGGGAGCGTGAACCCTATTGTGAACCATGCATGCAAGGACCTAGGTTGTGCTCTCCTTATGAGAGTCAGATGCCTGATGAACTGAGGTGAAGCTGAGGTGGTGATGCTAGCACTGGGAAACAACTGAAAATACAGATTGACATTAGCAGTAAGGTTTGACTGCACAAAGAACATAAAAAGTCAACTGCTTGCAGACTCATGAAAACCCTATCAGTGAGTGGCAAGTGAGTTGATGTATTTCAATTGTACAGCTGCATTGGGTGGCAGGCTTTAAGTCAGAATCCAATACTTATTTTAGTCTGTGTGTGGCCTGCCCATTATTTTATTTACCATTTCCATCTGTGCCTCTTTTTTTTTAAAATGGTGAGTTGTATAATTATTTCATTACACATTACAATATAATAATAATAGAAATGAGGTGCACAATAACTGTTCTGCACTTGAATCATCCTGAAACCATTCCCCCTGCTCCCCATCTGTGGAAAACCATCTTCCACGAAACCGGTCCCTGATGCCAAAAATGATGGAGATCACTGTATTAGAATACAAGAGTCAGTTAGCTCTGCCCAAGGTCTCCACTCTCACTACTTCACTGCATCCCACATTGCAAATTTTGTCAGATCTGAGATCCCTGACCACCAGAACCATAGCTTCATTAAGTAGAATCACTATTTATTTTTAAAATGTGGGGTACAATTCAGGATTAGGTATACAAGTAGACTCACTTTTAAATTTATGTTCTGTGGAGAGGGCACTCTCTATCACTGTGGTGAAACCACGGTTGATATGCTGGTTGGTTTCGCGAACAACTTTAGAATAAAACATCACTATTGTGATAAAAGAGGTCTGAAACTATCTAGACTAACCCCAGCACATGCCCATGTGCTGAGGAAGCATGTGCTGGTGGATTCTGAAGCTGGTCAGGTCACCCCATCACATGTACCAAGTGGGTGGAAAAACCTCAGACAGCTCTCTCTCTAGAGGAAGCGTTGCGTCACTCTGAGCAAATTCACACTTGGCTAGGTCAGTTATTTTCTGAGGCAAGCGCACCTCTAATCAAGTTACCTGCTGACTCAAGTGTCTCCCGTGGCTCTCCACAACCCCTTGAGATCATCAGTTAGCAGTGTGCCTGAAGGCTGCACCTCCCTGTCCCTCCTGACACATCTGTGGGGAGTCTACCTTTGAATCTACACCATATCTTTCAGCCTTGCTTTTAGTGAGGTGGTTTAGACCTTCAACAGATATTTGCCATGCAGAGGGCACTGTTCTGGAGCTTCCAGAGAGTTAGAGAAGATGTGTGAAATGAGAGATCACAAGAGCTACAAGGGGGCCAGGATGCTCAGGCAGGGGTTCTCATTTCATAGGGAGGTGGGGGCCATGGAAGGCCAGCCTGGAAATGCAGCTCATAAGATGTGTGGGGGGAACTGCAGCTAGTAGGGAAGTCACCAGTCCCTGAGAGATGCAGAGATAAAAGTGCAGAGGAATGTTTCTGAAGAAGTTTCATTGTCAAATATTTTATCCTTGGTATTTGTCTTGGTGAAATTAGGAGATAAACCATGTGCCTGCACCCCTCCCCCTTACTAAATGTTAACTACTAAAATAATTTCCTGCCTGGCTTAAAGAGTGACACAAACGCATGGAAGTTCTGTTGAAAAACTTCTGTTGGCAAATATGTGCATCTGAAGTAGGCTGTTGAGGGATAATTGAAATCTCACATTGGTAGGTCTGTGGAAAAATTCAAACAGGCCTGCAGCTGTTGCATTTTAAGAAATGAGGTATACATTTTGGCATATACCTATTAACACACAAGTTCAAATGTCAAACTCAGTGGCTTTCAGATTACCTGCTCCTTCTTGCGGGGCCGGTCAGTGATTTTGAAGAGGCTGATTATTTCCCACTGAACTGAGAGTGAAATAATAATCCCCTTCTTTAGATTCAGAAGTGAAAAACAGCCCAGAAACGTATAATGGCTAAAAACTATATTTTAAAATAAGAATGCACCAAACAACATGATAGCTCATGCAATTTAACTTGAAAAAAGGAAAAAAAACAAGCATCTCATAACTATATTTGAGCTTGCATGTAGAAGGTCATTTAACTTTTTTTGTTCATAAATTCCCATCAACACTAGAGAATCAAAGTTCCTCATGCCTTTTAGGGCTTCAGAACTGTATCCGTTTCCATACAAAAGAAATACAACAAATCTGAGATAATCTGTAATATAAAGTCTCAAAATGTATATCTGGATCCTGAATACATTTGCCCTAATTTTCTCTGATGATATGTATTAATTTTTGTCAGGAAGAGTTTCTTGGTTATGATTATGGTAGTAAGGAATAAACCACATTTTTCACATGGGCCATCAAAATTGCCAGCTGGCCTTTGGATCTCCAGCTCTTGGGTCTTCAAACTTGGACTGGACTCTATACCATTGGCGCCTCGGCTCTCAGGCCTTTGAGCTATAGTGATATTCCTGGCTCTCCCAGGTCTCCTGTTTGCAGATGGCCAAGAAGTGGGTTTTTTTCAGCCTCCAGGATGGCATAAGCATATACCTTATAAAGAATCTCTTTATATATACAGAAATATAACAGGATATATAGGATATATAGACCAATATCTATCTATCTATCTATCTATCTATCTATCTATCTATCTATCTATCTATCTATCTATCTGTCTATCTGCCTACCTACCTACCTACCTACCTATCTATCTATTATCTATTTGTCTCTTATTGGTTCTGTTTCTTGGGAGAACACTGATCACACTTTTTTCCAAGCTTTCTCCTTAACTTTTCTGTAGTATCTGACACTAGTAATCTCCTTTCATTAAAACGTCTCCTGACTAGCCGGGCTCGGTGGCTCAGCCTGTAATCCTGCACCTTGGGAGGCTGAGGTGAGTGGATTGCCTGAGCCCGTGGGTTCGAGACTCGACTGGGCAACTTGGTGAGACCTCATCTCTACAATAAATCAAAAAATTAGCTGGGTGTGGTAGCGCATGCCTGTAGTTCCAGCTACTTGGAAGGCTGAGGCGGAAGGATCACCGGAGCCCAGCAGGTCAAGGCTGCGGTGCCCGGGAGCGGCCACTGCACTCCAGTCTGGGTAACAGAGTGAGACTCTGACTCAAAAAAAAAAAAAAAACCTCCTGACTGCCTCCGTCATAATCTTAGTTCTTACTTCTCACATGAATAGGTTAAGGGGACAGAAGGAGATCCTTCCTTTTATCCTTCCAGAAATTCACACAGTTGGATGATTAAATAAGAACTTTATTGTGCTGAATTGCTTCCTGCCTTCCATGCTGTTCCTCCCCCCTCATTGGATTTATCTCTCTTTCCTGTCCCAATATATGGATGTAATCCAGATTGTCCAACCTACACCCATGCTGATTTTTCTAACAACTCATTTATTGTCGTAGTTTCAACTAGTTTTCCTGAACAGGGATAAGTTTTGATCTATACCACCAGTCTTTATCACCTGAGTTTGTCCTGAACATCCAACTGTTTGATAGTGGTTTGACTTAATAGTTCTAAAGCCAGCTTCTGTCCTCATTCTTCCCACAGTTCCACTTGGAATCCACTTCAACTCTTTGGTCTCTTCTTGTTCCTTCCATATCTAGTCAGCCAGTCTAGTTACCCTTCTTGATGTCTCTTGCATCTGTTTCATATTTTTATATCCAGTACTTCTACTCTAGTGCCAATTTTCATCTGATAATTTATTTATTTCTTCAGAAATAATTATTGCATAGTCCTTGAGTTTCCAAAACTGTTAGAGGTGCTGCTCAGAGTTTAGGGTCATTCTGGCTGCTGCTGGGAAACAGACTGTAGGATGGCAGGAGAGGAGGTGGAGACATTGGCTGGGAGGCTGTTGTAGTTGTCTCCCTGAGAGGCAATGATGCCTTGTAACCAGGTGGTAAGTATGGCAAAGGAGAGATGTGGGCAGACTTGGGTTGAGTGTAGATTCCTGAAAGGGTCTCCTAATTAACATTTCATATTCTCCATGAATCCGCCCGTTACCTCCAGTGCTGACAGATAATCAGTATCTTCTGAATCTGCAGTGCTTCTGTTGGCCCTTCTCCTGTGTAGCCAAATATGACCTTTCTATAAGTAGTGTTTTTAAAATTTTATTTTTTAGTAAAAAAGGACTATTTGAAAACATAAAGAAAACTCACATACCTTTTCTCCAGGAGTGATGTAAAAGGAATGATCGCTTAAAGCTGGCCAGGCTCAAGCATGCCAAAGAGTTTTCAACAAAATGTTGGCTTTTACCACCATCTCCTACACCTTGCATTTATGTGACTTTGGGTGTTGTATTATATTCACCATCATCCTTTCTCCCTTGTGCACAATTTCTGACTCAAGTAGCTTGTCCTACCTGACTGCATAGCCTGTCCCATTTCTATCTCATTGTAACATGGCACCAGAGTTCCTAGACACAGTCTGTCAGACCCACAGAGTTGCCTCTCCTACAGACAAGTTCATGAGTCTGAGCGTTGGTCAAAACATGTCTTGGAATGTGAGAAGCATGGCTATGGATATCTACCTGAGAGGTAGCTGGGTTTCTGTCTCCAAACAGAGTCACAGTGGATCATAACCTTTAGGGATACACTCTGGAGAGCTGAATCAGATTAGAGTCACAATGGGACCATAATCTTTTGGGATCCATTCCAGAGAGTTGATTCAGATTACAGTCACAGTGGGACCATGACACTTAGGGATCTACTCTGAAGAGTTGAATCACATTAGAGTCACAGTAGAATCACAATCTTTAATGATCCACTCTTCAGATTCAGATTTGATTCAGATTAGATTTGGGTCAGTGAAACAGTATCTGAATGCAGCAAACTCTACTGCAAACATAGTCATAGTCATGTTTTAGGATTATGCCATCTTCAAGCTCCAATTTCCATGCAAAGAGTTTATGCCGAGAACATACAACAACCCTGAGAGTACACTCGTCTCACAGGATGAAGACTCTCCACTTAGAATAAGTTCACTCCACCTATGTTCCCAACCCCACCATACAAGGGAAGACATGGCTCAAAGTAACACTGTGTGAACTCTGATTTCCTTTGAAAATGAATAATTCTGTTAAAACACACCCAAGATGTCAATGCTAAATTATAAATTTGAATGAACATGATTTGGTTAAATTAGATATGATTATTTTGACTTTGCAGCAGTTATTTGGTCTGTCAAGCATTTTTTTTCTTTTCTCTGCCTGAAGGAAAGGCAGGTGGGATAATTTGTTTTAAGTAATAAAAATTCAAAGCTATCACATATGAGCTGCTGAAACCACTATTTATCCTAATAGATATTTATAAGTCATAGAAAAGGTGGCAATGGATTGTTTGATCAATATAAATAAAATACAAGAACTGCTGGTATAGAATGATCTCTAGGAAATGAATGATGGTAATATTGAAAGATTTGAAAATATACCACTGAGTCAAAGCAAAAAGATCACTAAAAAGTTAAGACAAAAAAATTCCATATAGATTTTTTTACCTTATATTTTTGCTTTGTTCCTTTTTTTTCTTTTTTGGCTATCTTGGGTTTTTTTTCCTTTTTCTCTTCTTTCTTCTTTTCGTTTTTTTCCTCCTCTTCTTGACTTGCAATGATATCATCAATAACCTGGAAAAAACCAAAAATAATCATAGCCTTTTTATAGACCACCCCCCCCTCAAGAGAAGGACTATCTTTCCTGTCTGGAAGGAAGTATTTGTAATGGTCAGTATCAGATCTCTGCCCTGACCTGGATCCTGGAGGCTGATCTCTTCTGGGGGCATGGTGGGGCTTCCCACCTGCCATCTACCTTTAGTGGAATTCATCAGATGGAAGCAGTACTCAGATATTAAGGAGCAGATGGAGAGAGAGGTTGGACCTTACTAAGCCTAGTTCTACCTGTTCTGGCTTTTGCACTTATGGGAGTGCAGACATCTCTTTGACATACTGATTCGTATCCTTTGGATATACCTGCAGAAGGGATTGCTGGATCATACAGTTCTATTTTTAGTTAAGTTTTTTTTAACCTTTACCAGTAAGTTTTATACTTTTGTATGTTTCATGGTATTCATGAGCAGTTTTTTTGTTTCAGCTTGAAGAACTCCCTTCAGCATTTTCTGTAAGGCAGGTCTAGTGGTGACAAGCTCCCTCAACTTTTTTGCTTGTCTGAGAAAGTACACACTTCTTCCCCAGTTCTGAAGGACAGCTTTGCCAGTAAAATATTCTTGGGTACCAGTGTTTTTCTTTCAGCCTATTGAATATGTCATGTACTCTCTGCTGGCCTGCAAGGTTTCTGCTGAGAAATCTGCTGATAGCTGTATTGGACCTTCTTTCTCTTGTTGCTTTCAGATTTCTTTCATTGTCTTTGATTTTTGATAGTTTGATTGTAATGTGTCTTGGAGTGCTCTTCTTTGGGTTGAATTTGATTGGAAACCATTGAGTTTCCTGTACCTGGATGTCTAAACCTTTCCTCAGATTTGGGAAATTTTCAGTCATTATTTCTTTAAGTAAGCTTTCTGTCCCATTCTCTTTCTTTTCTTCTTCTTAACTCCTATTATGCAAAAGTTAGCTCCCTTGGTGGCATCCCATAGATCTCATAGGCTTTCTTCATTCCTTTTCATATTTTCTGGATGATTTCAAATGATCTGTCTTCAAGTTTGCTTATTCTTTCTTTTGCTTGATCCAATCTGCTGTTGAAGCTTTATTACATTTTAATTCAGTTATTGTATCCTACAACATCAAACTTTCTATTTGGTTCACCATTGTGTTTTGTTTGTTTGTTTGTTTTTGCATTGGAGTCTCACTCTGTTGCCCAGACTGGAGTGCAGTGGCTGCTCCCACCAACGCAGCCTCGACCTGCTGGGCTCCGGCAATTCTTCTGCCTCAGCCTTCCAAGAAGCTGGAACTACAGGTGCGCGCTACCACACCCGGCTAATTTTTTTTGATTTATTGTAGAGATGAGGTCTCACCAAGTTTCCCAGACGGGTCTCGAACCCGCGAGCTCAGGCAATCCACTCACCTCAGCCTCCCAAGGCACGGGATTACAGACTGAGCCACTGAGCCCGGCTCACCATTGTGTTTTCAATTTCTTTGTTTAGCTTTTCATTTTGTTCTGTTATTGTTTTCCTAATTTTATTAAATAGCTTATTTGTGTTATCTTGTAATCTGCTGAGCTTCTTTAGAATAATTATTATGAATAATGGATCATGAATAATTATTCTGAATTATTTTTAATCATGGCTCTTCAATTCTTTGGCATCAGCTACTGAAAATTTACTGTGCTCCTTTGGTGGTGCCATGTTTCCCTGATTCTTTGTGATCCTTGTAGTATTGTAGATGTATCCACACATTATAAGTAGTCAACTCTTCCAGACTTTATGGACTGGCTTTGATAGAAAAAACCTTCACCTGTGAGGAGTGGGGTGGAGGATGGAGGCCTGCTGGGGACTCTGTGGCACCAGGTCTAATGGTGTGAGGCATCAAATGTGGGGCATATGATGGCTCCAAGGGGTGCCTTGAGTCTTGTCAGCTCAGGAAGCTGGTGTCTGTGTTGTTGTTGGCACCTGTGTAGTCCTTGGTGGAAAAAGCTGTGTAGGGTGTCTGTAGTGACTGTGAGGGCTACCAGGGCCCACAGCTGTGTCTCTGGATCCAGTGGCTCAGAGCTCAAGCCTGGAAGCAGTGGAAGTCAGATCCAGTAGCATGCAGCTGTGGAGGCTGGCTGCAACCCCACGGGTGGCATCAGAGGCCCGCTGCAGGCTTCAGCATGTTGGTGAGGGCTATATTTAGAGACAGAGACTGGGGCTGGCTGCAGGTGCACATGTGGTGGTAGGGGCCAGCAACTTGCACATGCATGACTAAAGGGGACAGCTGCAGGCCAGCTATAGAGGTCAGGTCATCTGTGTGCATGAGCAGCTGTGGGCTGAGTTGGTGGCGTATGTGCACATGCAGCTTCAGGAGCTAGATGTAGTGCTAGCATGGTGCTAGAGGCAGGAGTTGGAGAGCAGGGCCAGCTGGTTATGCTCGCTCAGCTGCAGAGGCCAGGCTGGCAGCACACGGTAGCCTGGCTACAGGGGTCAGCCTCAGATGCATGCAGTGATGGCAATGGAGTCTGTGGTGGTGGTTTTGGGGGGCGGGGTCAGGGCTGCTTGCAGGCATGCATGCAGTAGCTGCTCTGGACACCTGGGCCAGAGCACCCATGGAGGCAGTAGCTGAGGAGGCTCCAGCGAAGAGGGGTGATGGCTTAGGTACCTGCAGAACATGAAGGTCACCAGGATGGGTCCCTAGGATGGGGCCACTGGGGCAGGAGCAGTTATGTGGCTCTGGGTGGCTCCAGGGAGAGGGGAAGGAGGAGGAGGTGACTCAGGCACACGGAGATTGTGAAAGTGAAAAGAAATGCTGTGTTCTCAGTGGCAAATGCTCCAGGGGATCCACTGCTCTGGGCAAGCGGTTGGTTTCTTCAGCACTGAAAGCTGCAGGGTCCTCTGCAGAACATACCATGGGAATTCATGACAGTGAACACTGAGGGGTTCTCAGTGGTAAAGCTGCAGGGGGTTGCATGGTGGGCTACTGGAGGACATGGTAACTCACAGTGCATGACTGGCTGATCGTAACACACTTTCTAAAGTCAACCCAAATACTTTGGATGTGTTTTCAAAGACATTTTTAGAAATGTGCAAATATATATGCATATACACATACTATGTGTATATATATACATATACATATAAAGCACACTGACATTGTTGTGTTATGTTTGTCAGTTATGTAGGGGAAAAATGATATGTCATTGAAGTTGCCTCTTTTTTTATTTTTATTTTTTTAGTTGGAGTGTCACTCTGTCACCCGAGCAGAAGTGCAATGGCACACTCACAGCTACCGCAGCCTTGACCTGCTGGGCTCAGGCGGTCCTTCCATCTTAGCTTTCCAAGTAGCTAGAACTACAGGCACACACCACCATGCCCAGCTAATTTTTTAATTTATTGTAGAGATGAGGTCTTAGCAAGTTGCCCAAGTTAGATTCTAACCTGTGGGTTCAGGCAATCCTCTCACCTTGGCCTCCTAAAGTGCTGGGATTATAGGTGTGAGATGTTGTGCCCGGCAGATTTGCCTCTTTTTTAAACCAGTGCTAAATTAATTTTCAGCTATAGCAAAATCTTTCAAAGTGCATATACATTTATACATGTATATGCACAAATACATATTATAAATATAAATTTGTCATTTTATACAAATGTTAATATATTATACACACTAGGCTTGTTTTGTATTTTTCACCTGATAATATATCTTGGTCATCTTTCCTTTGCAGGACATAAATAGCTTCCTGATTTATTTTTTAAAGATGTATTGTAACCTATTTGACTATTCCACTGCCGATGAAAATGCAAACTTTTGCTATTACTAACATTGTTGCCATGAATAAATATGTGTACATATCATTTTGCAGGTGGTGCATATCTGCAGGATAAATTTCTTAAAGCTGAAGTGCTGGATCAGGGGTATGTACATGTGTAATAAACTATCAAACTTCCTTCTATGTGTTGTATTTACATGTCCGCCAGCAAGGTAGGAGAGGACCCATTTCCCCATGTGCTCGCTGTTACAGTATGTTTTATTTGTCTGTCACAAAAAAGACTGAAAAATGGTATGCCATTTTAGTTGCTTTTGTTTTTTGAGAAATCAATATTGAATTTATTTTGCTCATGCTCTTCAACTTGAACAAAACCTTCCAGAGCTAGAAGGGCACTTCATTGCCTATGAAGTCATATTTCATTTTTTGGTCTGAGGGCCAAATCCAGCCTGCTGCCTGTCTATATTTTAATATAACTTTATTATGATATTTTTTACATATCACACATATACTTATTCCTAAGTGTACAACAATTTTTCAGCAAACTTACCAAGTTATGCATCATTACTATAAAGTGGCTTGAGAACATTTCCATCACCCCAATAAGATCCCCTCATGTCCAATAATAATTAGTCCATTTTCCCTTTCCTCCACTCCTTTCTAGACAAGCACTAATCTACTTTGTGTATATTTTCTGGATATCTCATGTTAATGGAATCATATAATATATAGTTTACTATGTCTGACTTCTTTCACTTGGCATAATGTTTATTTATTTATTTATTTTTGTAATCAATATTTTTTATTATGATATCGTGGGGCACAGGGTTAGGTATACAAATATGCTTTGTTCAGGTACCCTTGTTGATAAGAGGTGTCTCCCTGTCCCCAGACAGATATTTACTACCGTTAATCCCATTTCCCTCCCCCCCAGCATAATGTTTTTAGGGTTCATAAATGTTGTAGCATGGATCTGTTATTTGTTCCTTTTTGATTGCTAAATAATGTTCCTTTACATAGATATACCACAATTTAACTTACCCATTTACCAGTAGATGGATATTTAGGTTGCTTCAAATTTTTGGCTATTATATGTAATGTTGCTGTGAATATTCAAGTACAATTTTTTTGTGTGTGGACATATGTTTTCATTTCTCCTAGACAGAGTACAGGAGTGAGATTGCTGGGTCCTTTGGTAAATTTATGTTTAACTTCTGAGAAACTGACACACTGTTTTCCGAAGTGGCTGCAACTATTTTACACTCCCATCAGCAAAGGGTTCCCTTTGCTCTACATCCTCAACATTTGTTATTATCTGTTTCATTATAGCCATTCTAGTGGGTGTGAAATAGTAGCTCATTTTAGTTTTAAATTTCATTCCCCTAATGACTAATGATCTCGACTATCTTTTCATGTTCTCATTTGCTATTCACATATCTTCCTTTGTAAATTGTCTGTTCAAGTCCTTTGCCAATTTTTGGATTGACTTGTTTGTCTTATACCTTATTACTTCATATATTCTGGATATAAGTTCTTTGGAGGGTATATGTTGCAAATATCGTCTCCCAGTCTGTTGCTTGAGTTTTTATTTTCTTAATGTCTTTTGAAGCGCAAAAGTTTTGAATTTTGATGAGGTTCAATTGATCAATTTTGTCTATCAGTGTAGTTTTAATTTGCATCTTATATGTCTGAAGTTGATCATCTTTTCATATGTTGAACATCTCTTATTATGTTTCAAATCCACTTGGGTTTTCTTTTGTGAGAACTGGGTGTTCATAGCTTTTTGCTAGTTTTTTTGTATTGGGTTATTGATCTTTTTCTTACAGAGCTGTGGGAGTTCTTCATGTATTAAAAACATGATCTTTGTCTGTGATACTCATTACAAATAATTCTCCCAGTGTGTCATCTGTCATTTGCCTTACTCAGGGTTGTTCTTCCCACACAGGATGCAAAAATTATTCTGTGTAGTTGAATTTATCAGTTTTTTCTTCTATGACTCCAGGGGTTTGCACCATAGTTAGAAAGGTCCTTCTCATTCTGAGATTATGACATATTTCTTTCTTGACTTCTTCTAGTCCTTTTGTGTTTTTGTTTTGTTTTACATTTAAATCTTTGATCTACCTGGAATCATTCTGAAGTAAAGCATAAACAGTAATTTAACTTTCTTCTTTTTCAGATGACAACCTGGTTTTGTTTTTTTAAAGAAGTAGGATTTATTGAGAGGACAGAAAAGCTGCCACAGCAGGGAGGGGACCCGAAGGGGTTGCCCCAACATGGTTATTCTAATATCACTTACTTTCTTTTTTCTCACACATTTGAGACACCGTCTTTGCTGTATACTAAATTTCTGTATGTATTTGGGTCTACTTCTTGATTTTCAACCCTTTTCCATTGATGTGTCTTTTAAGTAATTTGTCTGTCCAATGGGCTTTTAATAATACATTTTAATACCTGGCAGAGCTAGTTCTTTCTCATTGTGCTTCATTTTCAGAATTCTACTGGTTTTTCTTGGTTATTTGCTGTCTACTTAAATTTCAGGTTGGCCTCCCTCTCTGTTTTCCCTCCCCCAGTGCCCCAAAACAATGCGATTGGTGTTTTCATTTGGATTATATTACGTTTATAGATGATGTCTGGAAGAGTCAAGGTATTTATGGTGTTGAGCATTCCTACCTAAAAACACAATATGCTTTTCAATTTCTTTGTTTGCATCCCTCAAAAGTGCTTTAAGCTTTTCCTCACATAGAACACACATTTATTACTGAATTTATTCTTGGGCATTTTATCTCTGTGTTGTTGCTGTTGTAAATGGATTTTTTTCATTATATTTTCTATTTAGCTGCTGTCTGTATTATAATAGCTATCACTTTCTGCATATTAGTTTTGTAGCTCCTCCATCTTCTCATATTACTTCAGTTTATTTATTTTTTCCTTTTTAATCAGAGTCTCACTCTGTCGCCCAGGGTGGAGGGCAGTGGTGGCACACTCACGACTTCCACAGTCCCAGCCTGCGGGGCTCAGACAATCCTTCTATCTCCATCTTCCAAGTAGCTGGAACCAGGTGCACACCACCATGCCCAGCTAATTTTTTGATTTATCATAAAGATGAGTTCTTGCCCAGGCTGGTCTTGAACCTCTGGGCTCAGGTAATCTTTTTGTCTCAGTCTCCCAAAGTACTGGGATTACAGGTGTGAGTCACCATGCCCAACCATTTTTCAGTTGATTCTTTTTGCTTTTCTAAGTATAGGACATATCTATAGAAAGTGGTTGCAGATTGCATTTTCCTCTTCCCTTCTTCTTTTTGTATCACTGTTCTTTCTTCTAAGAGTGTCCGATAGTTTCTATAGGACAATATGAAGTCATAGTGGTGATAGTGGCCATTCTTATATTTTTCCTACTATTAGTGGGGATGTTTCTAGTGAATTCAATTAAGTATGATACTGAGTTTTGAATGAGAAATATGTTGTCATGTTCAATAAGTATCCAGTATATTTCAATTTTGTTGAGTTTTATTTTTAAATATCAAGAGTGGAGGTTGAACTGGTAAAGTTCTCTAGCAATATCCACAGTGATAAGCCTATGGTCTTTTCTTTTGCATCCCTTTATATGATGCAGTGCATTCATAGACATTGTAAATTCGGACCATTCTTGCATTCTGGAATAATTGCCCCTTGATTGTTGTGTTTTACCTATTTGATGTGCTGCTGGTTTCAATGTGATAATATTTTACATTTATGCATTGGTATTCATAAGGAAGACTAATTTATGGGGTTTTTTGGTATTCAATTTTTTTGGTTTGGTATCAATGTTATGCTCATTTCATCAAAAATTGCATTATTTCTGTGTTTTATAAAAATAAGTTTAACCACTTATGAACATTGTTATAATGGTTATGCTTGGTCCACTATCTCTTCATACTACTACTAAAACAGCTGCTATTACTGCTACTACTAACATTAGTAAGAATTGCTAAGATTTTCTGAATGAGTTTAATGTGTCAAGCAAGCTCTCTTCTAAGTTTATCAGGCTTATCATCTCATCTAATTGTTATATCAGTCCAGACAGGTAGATATTGCTAATGACTCCATTTACAGATGAGAAAACAATCAGAGGGGGAAGTAGCTTGTCTGAGGTTGTTGTATATGATTTTTAATCACTATCCTATTAAGATCCTTCAGTCATCTGCTCTGTGGTCCCCTTTGTTTTATTTTAATGTATTAACCAGACAGCCTCAATTTTCTTTTGTTTTTAGTTTAACTAGAAGTTAACTCTTCTTTTTAATGTTTCTCATGCAAACTTAGACATTCCATCTACATTCTTAATCCTATAATCACTACCTTTTTAAGCTAACACAAAATGTGTTTGGCTGCTTGCCACAGATTTTCAAGACACAACTTGAGCCTGGTGATTTAGCTGGAGGGACACCTAAGCACATAAAAAAGTGAAATAATACCAAATTAAAGTGACAGTCATTCAGGACAGGACTTGATGAGCTGCCAAGTAATAGTGTCAATATTTAGTGCTCACGGAGCTTAGTGGAGAAGGCAGGAGTCCTCTGGAGGGCTGAGGCAGGCTTGTGGGAACTGAGGTTTGCTTCTGATGGAGACGTGGAGGAAGAGCCTTTCTAGTAGAAGAGAAACTCTGTGTGCTTGACTGTGAGGGCTCACACGTGGGAACACAGGACACATGCAGTCAGTCATGCTGAGGTCCTGAGACTCTGATCTATAGCTTGGTTTTTACTGTTGTGTAGTCCTTCATGTTACTTAACTCATTCCCTGTTTAAGAACATGAGGCTGCTTCTTCTTTGTCAATTCTATGAGCACAGCAGACATGAACAGGTTCTCAATCTTTCATGGCAAATTATGGTGTGTGGCACATTATGGTGCATAGGCCAGATGTGGCTGGCTGACCATTTTTGAAATAAAGTTTTAATGGAACACAGACATGCCCATTCATTTACATATTGTCTATGGCTGCTTTCATGCCATAATGACAATGTTGAATATTTGTGGCAGAGAATATATGTGCTGCAGGCTGAAATATTTACTATTTGGCCCTTCATGAAAAGAATGTGTTGACCTCTGATCCATGGCAAATTGTCTTATTATTATCTCTTTAGTATAGACTCCTCAGCATTATTGAGTCAAAGGGCATACACATTAAAAGTTTCAATATTTACTTGGTCCATGTCTCTTAAAAAATGTCACGCTCATTATGTACCCAAAAGCAATAAATGAGAGTGATTTTTTTCACACTTGTACACCAATTCCAGTTATTATCATGATTTAAAAGTTTTACTAATCCTATAGGTGAAAAGTGATATAACAACACTACTTTATATTTAAATTTCTTTGCCAGTGAGTTACAATTTTTTTTCATATATTAAATTCCTGTTCATATTCTTTGCTTTCTTTTCTGTTGGGGTGTTATGACTTTTCTTATTATTTTCTAAGCAATATTTTACATGGAAAAGAGTCATCCTCACATATGTTGCAAATATCTTCCTTAGGTTATCATATAACTTTAACTTCACCTATGATTTTGCCATTAGAGTTTTATGTAGTTAAATATTCTCTTCATGATGTCTGCCTATGGTGATATGCTTATAAAACTGGACTCTCTGATTATTAAATAACCGTCTGATTGCCAAACAATTTCTTCTAGTAATTTGTGGTTTAATGTTTTTACATATAAATATTTAATTTATCTAAAATTTGTTTTGAATACTTATCATATTTGTTTGGCATTTGTTAAAACATCCAGGCAAAATTAAATAATAGTTCTGACAGCAATTTTTCTTGCTTTTCACTCTTACTGGCCATGCCTCTAATACTTCATCACTGAGTATAATGCAAATTTTCTCTCGGTTTCTACGATAAACACTGTGAGGCTAAGAAGAATTTTCCTATTTCTAATTTATTAAGACATTACACAAATAGCTTTAGATGCTGCAGAAGAAGCATCTTGATGAAGCATCTTTGAGATGATCCAAGGTGTTTCTCTCGTAGAACATTAGTAAGGCAGGAATAGGGGGCTTGATGAGTGAGCAGGAATTAAGTAGAAGGGCACTTAGGGCTAAGGAAAAGCATGACATGGCCAAGGAACTGAAGGAGCAGCCGCATGAACCAAGAAGGACAGGCAAGGAGGACTGCCGGCACCAGTGGCCTGATGATAGTGGTGGAGGGTGGGAGATGAGAGCTAGAGAGAAACAGGGACCAGAACATTCAGGGCTCCTGCAACCAAGCTGCACAGCATTTATAAGAAAATGACCTTCACCTGTCATCACATCTTTTCAAAACTAAGACAGGAAAAAGGATGAATTCTTTTTGAAAAAAATGTGGAAATACATATGTTGATAAACACCCAGGAGTATTTCTGTGTGGATAGTTGTAGGAAAATAACCAAGCCCTAATAACACTACAGACCCATTAATCTTAAAGTTTAAAGAAATGTAATTATGACTTTTTACATTTTATTTCTCAAACATATATGTACCTGTTGTGTGGTCTTTTCAGAAAAAATAATAGCCGAACCGCCTTCTTCTATAGAAGGGTAGTCAGGAAATGTGCCAGTTAAATTCCTGCAGAGGGAACAGAAGCAAGTTAAAATAGAAATGGAAGAAGTCCTAATTGATTTGCTTATGCTCGTTTAAATAGGTGATGCTAGAAGGGTGGGGGTTCCCTGCAGAATGAGGGCCAAGCATGACATCTTTAAGGAGCAGAAGGAACTGGTGACATTTGTTGGTGGGTGTCCCTCCTCTAGAGGACTGCGAGATTAAAAAAATCTTTCTTGAAAATAGATTGAACTTTTCCTCCTCCTTTGTTATTTTTTATGTTTTTGGGTCTCACTCTGTCACTCAGACTGGAGTGCAGTGGTACGATCATGGCTCACTACAGCTTGAACCTGCTGGGCTCAGGTGATCCTCTTGCCTCAGCCTCCTGAGTAGCTGGGACTACAGGTGTGCAGCAGCATGCCCAGCTAAGTTTTTGAGATATTTGTAAAGACAAAGTCTTGCTGTATTGCTGTGTTGCCTGGGCTGGTCTCTAACTCCTGGTCTCAAAAAATCCTCTTGCCTTGACCTCCCAAAGTGCTGGGATTATAGGCTTAAGCAGTACCTGCTTTCTCCTCCTTTAAAAAATCCCAGATTATCTATCTATCTATCTATCTATCTATCTATCTATCTATCTATCTATCTATCTATCTATCTATCATCCATCCATCCATCCATCCATCCATCCATCCATCGATCGATCTACCTATCTATCTATAGAGAGAGAGATATATATATAGATATGCTCTGTGCTTGAGTTAAGAATGAAGACAGAAGCACAAATCTTTTCTTCCTGTTTACAATTTAGGATAAACACAGGATTTTGAAACTAAACATAAGAATGCAGTTGTGCAAATTACGAAGTTAGTAATAGTGAATGAAACACACACCTATGCTTTAGGTTTTAGTTAAGTCCAAGGCCTTATGTTTTATGGGTTCCAAATGGTATTATTTTTCTGTAACCATAGAATTACTACATTTTAAAAAGCACACTTTGAAATTTAATGTTGAGATGTCAGAAAGGATATGTAGTTAATGTTTCTAAGATAAATGTAATTTGACTTGAATCTTGTATTTATTCTACATATATGAAGAGAAGACAACCTGCTGAGTTAATTTCATGAATTCACAGAAGTACAGAATCTAAGGTTTAGAAGTGACCACCATGTTTAAAATGACTCTGCGAAAGTGGTTTTCAAACTTTTGGCCTTAGAAGTCCTTTACCGTCTTAAAATTTTTTGACGATTGCAAAGAACTTTTGTTATATGAGTTAGAGCTATTAATATTTACTGCATTAGATAATAAAACCTAGAAGCTTTTAAGACATATTTTAAAATTTATTTTAAAATAAAAATGAGTTCACTATATGTTAACATAAGTACATTTTTTAATGAATATAAAGTATATTTTCCAAAACTAAAAGAAAATTAGTCAGAAAAGTGTTACTGTTTTGCATCTTTTCAAGTCTCTTTAATGTCTAGCTTAATGGAAGTTGGCTAGATGTTCAGATCTGCTTCTGTATTTGATCTGTGGCAATATGTTGTTTTGGTTTAAGTACAGGAAGAAAATCTGGCCTCACACACATGTGTAAATGGAAAAGGGAGAAATATTTTAATAGCCTTTTAAAATAATTGACTAGTCTGCTTTGATTCTACACCACAAGTGGAAGCTTCTGTGATGTGGAATCTGTAACCATATCAATAAACTTGCTGCTCTCTGTCACATTAAAATCCATGGATCAGTCTTATGCTTTTACACATGCATAATTTTATAACATCAGGTCTTGCTCATTGGAAAATCATGGGTCACTGAGTTATATGGATCTTCCCAATGTTGATCCATTTCAGCATAGTAAAGATCACATTCATGAATACCACCACTGATCTCCTAATGAAAAGTCTAAGCATGGAAACCGCTCAAATGCACATGTTTGTGAATACAAATTTTCCAAAGTTGTAATTTTTGCTAGAAAGCTCAAATTTTACCACTGGCAACAAATACTGCCAATTGTTTTCCTTCGGTTTTGTTCAATTCCCTTTTGAAAAAATGTCTCCCCAAAGTCCAGAGTGTGTTGATTGTCTCCTCAGGTAAAAATGACACTCCATTAAAAAGTGGTTGGTTCGGCTCGAGACTTAGCAACCTCACAGGTGTTGCCTGGAGACAGCTATCATACTTTGGTGTGTGGCAGGAGGGATTTGTAAGCACTTCTGATTTTTTCACATAGAATATTAAAAAGCTACCTGTTTCAAGAGTCAAGTCTTAATAAAATTATTTTTAACTGCATCCTCAAGGACATTGTACAGTGAAACTTTTTTTTGAGTTGAAGGATCTCACTCTGTTGCCCAGGCTGCAGGGCAGTGGCATGATCACAGCTCACTGAGTCTCAGCCTCTTGGGCTCAAGTGATCCTCCCAAATCTGCCTCCTGAGTGGCTGGGACTACCGGAGTGTGCCACTATGACTGGCTAATGTTTTGATTTTTAGTAGAGACGAAGTCTCACTATGATGCCTAGGCTGGTCTCAAAGCCCTGGGCTCAAGTAATTCTCCTGCTCTGGCCTCCCAAAGTGCTGAGATTACAGGTGTGAGCCACTGTGGCTGGCCAAACAAAACTTTTTGAAAAGGCAGGTAGGTGCGTGGTGGTGAATCCCACGATGACTTAGTACTGGAGCTGCTGCCTCAGTTCCTACAGAGATGCAGGCAGCTTTGTCCCCTGCTGCTGCTGCCCCTTTGGTGTGAACATCAGCAAAGGAAAATGGCAAACGATGTCTTAGTATTCATTTGAAACCAGTTTGACTTTCTGGTTCCCTAAAAGGGTCTTGGAGATCCCCAGGGGTCCCGGACACACTTTGAGAACCATTCTCTTGGCCACTGCTTAAATGCTTCCCATGACAGTAAACTCGCTCTACCCCAAGGCAGGTACCTCCATTTCTGGATACTTTCTGACACTGGACTGTTGCCTCATTCCCTGGGTCATTGTTTCACCCTCTGGATACAAACAGAACTTGATTTTCTTTCTCTTCCACATGATGACTCTTCAAATGTTTTAAGACAGGGAAGCCATTGTCTGGGCAAGAGATCTCTGATGTCTTGAACTGTACGTATGGACTTATTTTGTAGAAATGTGACCAAGCTCCTCCTCAGTATTACTTTAATATATACACAATTACATATATATGATAGATAAATAGATAGTAAGTGTGTGTGTCCGTGTGTTGGGTAGGGAGTGTGGACAAAGGCACCAGCAGCGAGGATGACAGGAGGTCATGTATCAGGTATTTCATTTGGTCTATGGAGCTACGACCACAGGAGTTACTCTAGTAGGCTCACTCACTTATTCACTCATCTATCCATCCTTTCACTCCATAGAGTTAACCAACAAACATCTGTTTAGTGCCAACTAGATTCCAGATGCAGTGATGGCAGAGATCAAAGATTAAAAGACATCAGATGTTGTCCTCATGTAGCTCACATTCCAGAACCCTGACACTGATGTGGACATTGGGCCCCAGATGCTGCCTGTCCATAAGACTCATGTCTTAAACCTTGGTCGACTGCTTGATCACATGCTCTGCCTCAGACCTGTGCCTTGCCCAGTCTGGGCAGGTGTTGGATAAAAATGATGCATACGTTTGGACTAAAAATTACAGCACTCTTTTCTTCGCCCCCCAATCACATTATTCCTTTAGTGACCATCTATACAAGAACACCCTTGTATAATTTTATTTTCATATTGTAAAGCTTTAGTGTTTTCAGGACTCAAAACAAACTTAGCGACTTGTAGATAGAAAATTTGCATATGCCATTTCTAACGTGGAACTCTATGGAACACATCAATTTTCATAATAAGATTTAATAATAGTATATTTTCCCTAGTACTTTTGGCAACAATAATATTAAACATTTATTTTTAAATAGATAAATGAATACAGTATTCAGCTATTTTTAGCCATTAGTTTATGTAATTAGTCATCACCTGAAGTTGAATTAATCTTATCCTTAAAGAATGAAAAATGGTTGTAGAGTTCACATTTAAAAATATACTTTAAGCTGTGTTCCTAGAAAATGGCAGTACTCAATACTCAGCACACACACACACTCACGCAAACACACACGTGTGCACCATCCCTCTCCTGTGCTCACTACACTCCATCTGCCCCTCCCAAGGGTGGCTAGGAAGCCTCTGCTCCCACAGTGGTTGGGCCCTGCTTTGTGATATTCCCAGGGTGCCCTAGGTTTGCACTGACTGGGAGTCTCTCCTTCACGCCTTCCCTGTGACTTGTTCACTTGAAGCATGATACGAGAAACCGTGATGAGCTCTGTTTCATGTTTCTGAGGTTTCCCCCTCCCCTCCATTTCCAGCTGTGTACTGCGGCATGAATGGGAGCACATCCCTCCCCATCCCGAGTAAACCTCCTCAGGGCTGAAGCGCAGTCGACCTCTGTGCCTGCTGCTCATTGCAAGGAAGTTGCAGGCAATGAGTGTTTTCCTGTGTTGGGCATGGGGTGTAAAGCCTTCAGGGACCCATGGCTGATAATCAGGGAGCAGTGGGCAGGAAATATTTGGCTCCCACGATGTTTCTGGTGCAAACAGCTGGGGGTCTGACAGCACTGACTGCAGGTAATGTCCCATCTGGGGACTTTCCCAGGAGTAACTGAGGACCCCAAATTACATGGTGTCAGCAAGATGGGTCCTTTGATTAAAAATGGAAACCAAAGCATCTGCTTTTTGTGGAACCTGATCCCTCTGAGCTGCCTCGTCCCCTTAATGGTCACTTGTTTGGTGTCTGCCTTCCCCACAGTCCCTAAGCACTGGAGAGTAAGGCTTTCCCCTGGACGCTTGGACACATGGTCACCCCTCACGGTGTCTGGAACCCATGGCCAAGAGCCTGGAACATTCTCTGCTGTGCTGAGGCTGCCACAGTGTGTGAGCATTAATAACATTATAAATCACTTGATTTGTAAAATGCTGGGCTCTTGGCCCTAGAAAGGCCTCTCCAGACATGCACACCTCAGGGTATCTGCCGATGAGTCCCCAGAAAGGGGACGGGGAGCCGCCATCTTCCAGAGATGATTCTTCCCCCTCAGATATGCCTTGCCGTTTTCCCTAAGGCCGCCTGGCTGTGCGTCTCTTGGGCTCCTGCCTTCTCATGCCTTATGCTTCTCAGGGTCCTTTCCTCCAACTGGATGCTTCCAAGGACTTTAAAGACGCTCAGGTCTCTCTCATTTAACCAACAATCCTTTTCCTTGAGCGCTTGTCCTACGTCTCTTAGCTTCTGCCCTATATCTCTGTCTCCTTCATAGCTCAGCTTTCCAAGAACTGTTCCCATTCACCGTCTCCACTAAAATAGTTTTCACCTCAGAATGTAACCTCATCTGAAAATAGGGTCACAAAGGAGGTGAGTGGTTAAAATGAGGTCATGCTAGAGTAGGATGTGCCTTATTTCAATGAAACTGGTGTCCTGATAAAAAGGGGAAATGTCGACACAGAGACAGATGGGCCTAGAGGGAAAGTGAGGGGAAGGGACAGAGGAGGAGGCAAGGAGAGAGGCCTGGAACACATCCTCCCTCACAGTCCTCAGAGGGAGTCAGCCGGGCAAGGTCTCGATTTGGGGCTTCCAGTCTCTAGATCTGAGAGAATGAAAATTGTTGTCTAAGCCACCCGGATGATGGTACTTTGTTCTGAAACCCCAGGGAACTGGTACACAAGTGCAGCAGCGAGTATGCTGTTGCCTCCGAATGGTTTTTCACTACTCAGCCCTCTCGCTGTCAGATGACCAAGTCCCTTTTTCTGAAAGGCCCTCTCTCCTCGCTTCCATGGCTCAGCCTCCTCCCAGTTACCTCTTGCCTCTCTGACCACTCTTTCTGTATTCCCACAGCAGCCCTTTCTCTACTTCACATGGAAAGAGTTCATGTTGCATGACCTGCAAGCAGTGTCTGAGTCGCCATCTTCCTCTTTGCGGGATAAGTGCCTGATGGACTCCATCTTGTTTGTCCTTTCCCCACAATGAACACTCCAGCTCCATCTTCCCTGCTGGGTCCTCCTCGTCTCCCTGCTACCTTTAAGCTCAAGGGGGTCTGGGTGTGGGCTTCGGGCTCTTCTCTCTCTCTCTCATCTTCTATGCACACACCTTATGATCTCGCCCAGTTTCATGGCTGTAAACACCACCAACATGCTTCTCCTCTCTTAGAGTCCTGTCTCCTGTCTTCATTTCTCCCCAGAACTGCAGACTCACACCCAAACGCCCATCTGCCAACTCCATTCGGAAGCACAGTAAAGTACCTCAAACATAATTCTCAAACTCAACCCTGTTCTCATTGCCCCACCCTGACCTCCCACGACTTCTGCTTCTCTTGTACTTTTCTCATTTCAAAAAATGGAAAATCTTTTCCCGGTCACTCCAAGGACAGAAACCTGGAGATATCCATGGCTCCTCCCTTGGATACCCATGTTCAATCCATCAGCTCATGCTGCTGGCTCTACCTTCCAAGTCTATCAAGAGTCGTTCCCAACTCCATGGGCCCAAGCTACTGTTGTCTGCACCAGTGCTACTGTCATAAACTGGTCTCCTCATCACTCCCTGAGACCTGTCCTCCAGGTAGCAGCTGGAGGAATCCTTTTAAAACATGTCACATCATGCCATTTCTTTGCTCAAAGCCTGCCAATTCTCTCACTCACAATGAAACCAATGCCTGTATAATTAGTTTAGCCTATGTACCAGTTTCCCTGAGACAGGCCTAGTTTATGTGCAATTAATAATGGCTTCCTCTTACATCCTTAACAGTGTCCTGGTTTGGGCATTAAATTCTATGGCTCCTCCACTTATAACAGCCTGTGTGATAGTCCTATTCCCACCTTGTCCCCGTGAGCCACCTTCCCCCTTGCTCCTCTAGTTTCTGTTGCTCTGCCCTCCTTGCTGTCCCTCAGTCCCATTGGAAGTTCCCTCCTCAGAGCCTCTGCCTTTGATTAAAACACACACACACACACACACACACACACACACAAACACCAAGTGGTGCATTCCTTCTCTTGTTTTAAGGTTTTGCTCAAATGTCATCATATCAGAGAGGTCCTCTGTCATCATCTTGTAAAGAGTAAGTTTTTTGATTTATAAGATAATTTCCTTATCTCACAGAGGTGGAGAAGATGGGGACATTAGGTTGCTTTTGGGTGATTATCTTGGTTTCTCTTTGCAGTTTGGAAAGTACTTAATAGATGCAGGGATCTCTCCTACTTAAACTTTAACACAAAGTGACTTGCAAAATTAAATTTTAAATATGCTGCTTTTGTGCATAATAATTATTTAAATTACAGCTTTCCTTCAGTTATGCTTTGAATCTTAATTCCAAAGCCACTTGATTATCTTCAAAGTTTCATCATTTTGCTATTTACAAGGTTTACGTGCAGCATGCGCGAGCATGTCATTCCTGAATCCTGTCACCCTTTCAGGTGTCCCCCCCACCCAACTTTCATTTGCCCTCAAATTGCTGCAATAGGCAAGGTCAAAGCAGGCTCTTCAATTGGGCATCCAAACCCCCAAATGGAACAAGTGAAGCAGAAAATGGAACTCATCACATGATTGCATGAAAAATAACCTGGGCTATCTGTATGAGGCTCTCTCATTTCACCCATATCTGCAGAACAAAACAGAAAAGGGGAAACTAAGAAGGTGAACATCACCCAAGAAAGCAAAGTTTGAGAAATGAATGCTGACTTGATAGGACTGTGGATTTATCAGGTATTTCCGAGCTATTAGTCAACATTTGGTCACCTACAAGTAAATGCTGGCAATTTTCATGGGGATCATATTTTTGAAGCAAGCGTTTAGCTTTTTGGAATATGTTTAATTTGTATTAAACCAATTGTTAATTTCTAAATGACAGACTTCAAATTATTCATTAAGTTTATTTCCTATGAAATATTCAGAATACCATATTGAAATATGCAGTATATTATTTACAAACTTTAGCAATTGTTTAATATATTTCAAAAACAAATGATATTCCCAACTGCTAAGACCAGATGATCCCTAAGGTATTATAAAAGCAAAAAGTCAAGGAGCTGCCAACCAGTAGGCATCCCTGCAGGACAGTTAGTCTTTTAAGAGATGGTGTAATTCAAGTTACTCCAGGAGTGAACAGCTCTTGTCATTTGACATTTATTTATTTATTTATTTATTTTTAATTTTTGAGTTGGAGTCTCACTCTGTCACCCAGGCTGGAGTGCAGTGGCATGATCACAGCTACCACAGTCGTTAACTGCTGGGCTCAGGCAATCTTTCTGCTTCAGCCTCCCAAGTGGCTGGGACTATAGGCACACGCCACCATGCCTAGCTCATTTTTTATTGTAGAGACAAGATCTTGCCATGCTGCCTAGGTTGGTCTCGAACTCCTAGGTTCAGGCAATTCTCCCACCTCGGCCTCTCAAAGTGTTGTGCTTACAGACATGAGCCACTGTGCCCAGCCCGTCATTTGACATTTCTTTGTACTTCTTCTACAGTCCTAGTTCTGAGTCAGCAAGCATCACCTCCAAACCATACTGCCTAGCATAATAGCCTCCAACCTCTTGTCCCTTAAGCTAGGTCTGCACCCCATCATACCCTACTTTCCCCTAAATAAGCTTCCATGGGGGGAACAGAAATACAAAGAAATGCCTCTGAATCCCTAGGAATCCCACCTATCCTCATTTGATCCCAACCTGCTCCCACTTCATCCAAGTCCTTGACCCATGACCCTACTTTCCATCCCTGCCTTTGGTCCCACAGCCTCCCTCAGCCTCAGACAAACGCATCTGTCCAAGGCATCACTCTGGTACCCACCCAGGGACCAGCCAGACTGGCCCACTCCCTCGTCCCCTCAAGATTTTATTTTGTACAAGAGTGTTTCCCTGGCAGCTGGGTGACCCAGGAAGCGTTGTTGCCATTTCCTTAATGTGCCTGAAAAGTGTTCCACTTGAGCTCCACAGTCTGGAGTCAGAGGCCGAGAAACCCTCAGGGCAGAGAAACTCCTTCTGCACTCTCAGAGGCAGCTGTGCTGGCTCCATCCTGTCTAGACCTGCCGCATACTGCCACTGTACTCAATTCAGGCCAGTTCATACCCTACAGGCATCTCCACTAACATTAACAACCTGTTCTTGAATATCAGATTCTCTATGTAATAAACACTCTCCAGGAGACTGTTTCTCATTACAGTAAATCCCTTTCATAAGAAGCAGTTCCGATCTGACAGCATGTTCGTAAGTCCAATTTGTTTGTCAGTCCAATGAAGTTAGACTAGGTACCCAACTAGCACAATCAGCTATACAGTACCTGTTATATCATCACTGCTTTTATACTTGCTTCCAGACATCTTAGGCTTGAAATAAAGATATGGTATACTGTACTTTATACAGTACTATAAAGTACACCAAAGCACAACCACTGTGGAGGATGCACATTCTTGACAATGTGCGCCAGACATATGAACTAACTTACATGACTGGACATATGAATGCATGTTCACATCTTAGAAAGTTCACAACTTGAAGGTTTGTATGTAGGGGACTTGGTATATTTTAAATGGGAAGAATGAAGATGCATTATATGTTTAACAACAACTTCTTCCCAACCAATGTTTTGTAGGATGATGGAAGTACACTGGGAAAAGCCCAGCCACTTCCTGAAATAGTGATATAATGTTAATAGAAAAGATCAGGCTGTGAGAAGATCTCTGTTTTTGTTTGAAAGAAAAAAGGGATAGGAGGAGAAATTCACATGTGTGTATTTATGTTTGCAGGTGGTCTGGGAGACTGGAGAAGGTGACCATCCAGGATTAGTTGGGAGGCGTGGGACAGGAGGAAGACTGCTAATGCTTTTAAAATACATTTCAGTATTGTCCTTGCTACAGCAAATAGGAATTATGTTTGTAGTTAAATGAAATAATAAAGTAAAATGACTTATAATGAAAATCAATTTAATGTTTGGTTTTCTATCTTACTTTTAGAGTTTGATTATTATATAGACATTATAAGTTTTATAATTATAAGTGGAATGAGTCCAATTTTCTTTTAAAATATTTTTATTTCTATAGTTAGAAAATTGTGACCTCTCTTTAGAGGCATTAAATTCTCTATTCTGCTTTCTACTATTTGTTGGCTTTAACAATTAAAGCAATCTAGTTATTGCAACTATATTATTTTCCATTCTTGATGCATTTTTAAAATTTACGTTTCTTATTTCCATCTATTTTTTGTCAGTTCTTGGGCTATCTCCTTTGATCTATGTTTATGCTTTTATATGTATAATGCACTTACCTTATTTTTCTTTACAATATGCTTGAAAATACAATGTCATTTGTCCTTCCTTATTGTTCTAATTTTAATCCTAATGACCTTAATAATTATATTTTCAGGTTCAATAAATAATCCTGTAGGGATTTTAATTGAAATTGCATTATCTCTATAATTTACCTAGAGCAGATTTATCATCTTTCCATTTAACCAGAAACATGGTATATTTCTCCATTTATTCAAGTCTTTTCATTTCTTCCTTTTAACACTCATAGACTTAAATTTTCATATAGTTCTTATGTTTTTCTTTTATATTCAGTCCAGTGATAATTAGAAAATACATTTTGCACTTTCTTTAAAATATTTATTTATTTCCTTTTCATGTCATATTAACAATAATTTATATTATGGCACTAATTATTATTAAGGGGCAAGGTCATCCACATTGTCCTTTTCTTTCCTGGGAAGACCTATAGTGCTTATTCATTAAGTGTATAGCTGTCTTGTTTCAACAAATATTTGTTATTTCATTCATTCATTGACAACATATTTATTGAGTGCCTACTGTATGTCAAGTACTGCTCTAGGTTCTGGGAAAAGCAGTTAACAATGATAGAAAAATGCCTGTCTTTATTGAGCTTACATTTTCTTATGTTAAAAATTGACCATTTTCTGTTTTTAATTAAAAAAAATAAGTTGTAGGTATTTAATTTTTTAAATGTCTTTCCCACATGACCTGAAATGGCCATAATGCATTTACTGATGTACACAATTTGAAATTTCCTACTATTTAACTATTTCTATTTCTGGAAATAAGCACTCTGGGTCTAATTTTGAACCACTTGGAAATCTAGAAGTGCTTTCTGAAATAACAACTGAGTCCAACAAGTTAGAAATGAATGACAAAAAAAATCATGAAATATATATATTTTTTAATTGCGCAGAATAAGAATTTAGTAACATGAGCACAAGCTTCTAATTCCCCTTCTTCCAGATTTCTGCTAGAATGAACAACAAAACATATACTTGGGGGACAGGCCTGGAAGCTTGAACCCAGGGATGTGCATCTCTCAAATGCTAGAATTCCTGTGGAAGAGGCTCTGGGGTGGAGTCACAGCTCCTCCTCAAGAAGGGATGTGTCTCTGGGCTGATGTTTAGAGGTGCCAGGGCTCACTTAGTGGCTATATGACAGTGAACCCAGATTCCCCTTCCTGGGATCTTCTGCAGAGGAGTGTTGTGGCCTGCTTTAGGTTTCTAAAGGATGATTTAGGCTCTCCATGGCAGACGGACTCTAAGAAGGCCCCATGATTTCTGCCTCTTGGAATCACATCATTGTGCATTTCCTTCTCCTTGAATGTGGGTGGGACCAGTGACTGGCTTCTAACCCATAGAATACAGCCAGAGTGACAGGATGTCCCTTCCCTGATTATGTTATACATGTTGTAGCTTCCACTTTGCTTCCAGATTCACTCCCTTTGATGAGGCGAGCTGCCAGATTGAGAGGCCCACCTGGCAAGGAGCGGGGGGCCCACAGCTCACAGCCAGGAAGGAACTGAGACCCTTGGTTTGACAGCCAACAGAGAACTGAAGGCCGCCAACAACCATGTAAGCTTGGAAGCTGATGAGACCTCGGCCCCAGCTGACACTTGAGTGTAGTCTTGTAAGAGGACCTAGCTAGGTGGTGCCCAGGACTTGGCCAAGCAGAGTCAAACTTTGAACCTGACCTATGGACACTATGAGATAACAAATATGTGTTGTTTAAAGCATCTAAGTTTGTGGTGACATTGATATGTGGCAACAGATTGTTAATACACTGTTCTCCTGAAAACAGATTTTAGGGAATGAGGAGGTCAATCAGGAGGCAAATGTAGGCCAGGCTGGGATGATGCAGCTCATACCCAGATGGCAGGGAAGAAGGAAGCTGGAAAGGAAATGCTGAGAAGGGGGTGGGTTGGGAGCATGTTTCTTTTTTTTTTTTTTTTAAATTGTTTGAACAAGTCTGCTACACAAGCTTTTCAAAAATAAAACTGTATTTCAAACGCGTGTAGGCCATCTTGCCTAAGCACCTTTCAGTTCACAGGAGAAAATCAGCAGCCCAGTGTAGAGAACATGACCTGCTCGCTGGGAACTCACAACATGGTCCTTTCTAGCCGGAAAGGCCATCTGACTTGAAGTAGTACTGGGACTTTCATGAAATCATCAACCTTGTCCAACAAATCTCCTGTTACTGAGGCCAACTTTGGTTACATCACATAGAAGGCAATGCAATGACGTGAAATGAAAAAAGATCCTTAGACACACAATATATGGTAGATACTATACAAATCCATGGCTAGTTCCTCTTCTTCTCTCCCTGCTCTACATACCAAAGGCCCTGGAACCAGGCCTCTGTCCCCTTGGCCCCTTCTTTCTCTCTCCTTGTGGTAATCTCCTACATAAATTCCATCTGTGTTTCACTGAGTTCCAAAATGTGAATCTCCAGCCCAGAGTGTTTGCTTAAAACACAGACAATGTAGATCCAGCTGCCCACTCAATATCCCCACTTAGAAGCAGGGCAGACATCTCAGCCTCCTCACCCCAAACCTGACTTGTGAGCCTGACCCCCAAACCTGCTCCACCACAGATGTTCCTGGTCCAGTTGGTGATAAATCCATCTTTCCTGTCTCTCAGGCCAAAATCTTCAAGGTCATTCCTGAATGTTCTCCTTCTTCCAGCCCTCCCAAAATCCCTCTGTAATAACATATCCACTTATTAAGCACTTACATGCTCAGAACTTGATATCATTGTCTCATTTAAACCTCCCAACAATCTTAGGAGATAATTACTATCTTTGTCATTGACATTTTTTCCAATGAGGAGGTTGAGGCTTGGCAAGACTTTCCCAAGGAGATTTGAACATTGAACCAGAAAGAGTGAGACAGGGCCTGCAGGCTTGGTCGCCACCACCTGATCCCTTACACAGGGCTGAATCAAATGGCCAAGGACAGCATGCTGTTGGTGGAGATTCCAACCAGAAAACTTAAAATAAGGCTTTATACTAACTAAAGAAGAATTCGGGAGCTACAAATACCATGAAAATTGGAAATGAAGATACCTGAGGCAACTGCCATTGACTAGCTCTGTGATTTGAGCGGATCACTGTGGAAACCAGGTTAGTGCAGTTGAAAAAATAAGTATCCAATGCCTATTAGACAATTTCTACAGTTCCTTTCAGCTCTAGAAACTCTATGATTTACATGTGACAAATGCTGGAGGGAGGGCAATGTTAATTTATAATTTAATCAACGAGTAATGTACTTTCTTAATAAAAGTAACTTCAACATAGCTATCTGCCTTTATATTCTTTTATTTGAGGATGCTGGAGAAGAAACACACACATGCCTTATATCTTTCAGTTAGCAAATATGAGGTATGGAACATTTGTTAAAGTTGGGGCCTATTAAAAATTTATGCATATTGTCAAAAATTCTTGCACAAATGTGAAAATGACCAGCTCCAGAGTTTGCCATGATTTAGAAAGCAGAACTACTAAAATGATAAATTTTTCCCCTGAGGTCTGACACTGAGCTTCAACGGGTCTCACCATTTCAGACTCACAGGACAGAGATTTATCTGTGTTTCATCAAGTATGAAAAATATATGGATGGAGGGGTTTCCGGCCGATCCCCCCCCCCAAGTCATCCAGCTACCTCCATTAATGTCAGCAGGCTCATAAATTTTTCCTGCGTTCTAAAGAAAGCAGCTTGTGCCACTGCACAGAAGCCTCCAAAGGTGTCAGTTGCTGCCTATAAATTCACTTACACTCAATAAAGGCAATTGACTGCACATGAACTTAATTACCATGGCCCTCCTTGGGAAACTGAGGGGCTCACCATTTCTCAAAGGAGTAGAAGAAAAAGGAGTATGCAAAGCAAGGCAGTTTCTCAGTGGCACCTTACAAAACCTGATTTATTCATTGGTGTGTCTACTTATTAGTGGAATATTATTAGCAGTTATCACTCAGGACTGAAACTTCCTTCTTGATCTGAAAGTATTATCCTGAATTCTACTCAGTGCTGAATTCTACAGGAACCTCCCTCCCAACCTTCCTTGAAAATTTTATTAGAAAGAACAATATATCACTGATTACACAAGTGGTTACTTTGGTTCTGGTTTACTCTTCTGTTGAGAAAATGATACATATACTTTATTTTCACCTTTCTATCCTAAATATTTATTTGTATAGAAAAATTCATACCCAGGCAAAACCAGAACATTTTAGGAAGGAGTGGAAAGATTTCCTATTCAAAGTCACCATCATCCCTTTCTGTTCATTGATCCATCCTTCAAAACTCTAGTCATTATTCACACAGCAACTCTTCCTCATTTAAAGGAGTAGGTCATCCTCTTTTCTAACTCAGGAATCCAGAAAGGTTAGGAAATAGACATGAGAGAAAAGGCACAAGTTAAAATGCTTAGCCATTCTCATTTTAAACTCACTTCCTATTGAAAAGATGTAATCTTTTATAAGCAGCAAGAAGAGTGAATTGTAGAAAGGGGCAGTTTCAGGGTCTAAAGGTTTAAAGATCCTCCAACGTTATGTGATCAAGTGATAAATGAATATCATATTTATGAAACACAAAGGCAGAGAACAAAATGAAAGAACAGTTCTGTCTTTTGCTGCAGATGGGTTAAGTTCTGTAAAGGACATGACTCCAACATCTGCTTATTTCTCCCGTTATGGTGACTGTAGCAGAGATGCAGTAAATTCCAGGTCTTCCACATTCCCAGGTTAATACTGGATTTAATATTTTTAGTGGCGTCCTGCCACTCTTTGGAGTGACTCCCTGCCCTAGGAGGTATGCAGGGGTAGCAGTCACTCTAGCTCATGGCTACCCAAGGTCATGCCACATCAACATCACCCAGGAGCTTGTTCATCACTTGTAGACCAGTAGGACAGACAGAGAGGCACTCAAGAGGGCATGCTGAAACCCAAGGGTTTAATGGAACAGCCTATGGGCCCATAAAAAGGGAATCCATTCAGTGCATTTGCCAAAGAGCCTCAAGTCTGTCTTTCATCATGACTAGGTGCCTGCATAAACCAAGAGAGTCTATAACTACTGGGTGTTCTTAATTTGATTTACTGTGACGACTCACATCAAAACCTGTGATTTTATGCAAGCTGTGCACCTGTCCCTGAGACCTCAGTGAATAATGCCTGGATATTAAGTTCTCACCCTACCTTTTCTTATGCTTCCCATTCAACCTAATATATTTTATACCAAAGCAAACAGTAGAAAAATTTATTTGCCTTCTCATATGAGTCACCTACCCACACGTTCACATCTCCTCTACACACCACAGCTGCCTTTGAGAATCTACTAAAAATATAATTACACAAGGAATTCAGAATAATGAGCCCCTAACTCACCTCCCTGTGTGATCATCTTTCTAAAACCTCTTTTTTCATCCTGAAAGTAATTCATGCTCCATGAGAAAACTTGGAATATAAAGGAAGAGAATACATATAGCCACGATCCTACTACTCAGAGGATATCTATTGTGAACATTCAGGTGGCTTCTTTTTGATGTTCTCAATAGTCCTTAGAGAGAACAATTCTAAACTTTTCCTTGAGAAACAATTCCGGTTTTACACAATGCTCATGTTTCAAAAAGACTTACCTCACCCAGGTTTTAGTTCTCAATCTGCCAGTCACTAGGCAGGTTTTTAGCCAAGTTACCTGACTTCTCTGAGTCTGCTTTGTCATCTGTAAAATAATTAGGGCAAGCCACCGCCAGCGTTCTCAAATCCCACGATTCTTCTCCTTCTCTCTTTCTCCCCTCCCCTCTCTTTTTCTGTGTCTTTCTTCTCTTTTTAACAACATAGAACCATCACTACATTCTTCATGAAGATGCTAAGAAGTAGGATAAAGAGAAGGAGTTAGGAGTTAAGAAAGACCTGGGTTCCCAGGTAGCACCTATTAAGCCGTGTGACCTTGGGCAACCACCATTTCTTTTTCAACCAAACGACACTGACTATTTGCCACCACGGAGTCGAAGACACTCAAACTGACATGGTCAGGAAGAAGAGACCCACTTGGTGTTGTGGGAATCAGGACCTGAGTATGAATTCCAGCCCTGCCTCCTATAAGCCATGAACCCTGAGAAAGTCACTCAACCTGTGTAAGTCTTGAGTTCCCACGAGAACATCCATGGGCAGATCCTGGTGCAGTCCCCTGGCCTAGGAGGAGCATGTTCATTTGAGAGAAAGGACCAGATTTTCAAGGCGTGATGGGTGGTGGAAGCTTGCGTGGAAGATCTAGCCAGGAAGAGCACAGGCTGGAGTGGAGGCAGGAACATGAAGACAAGCCACCTTCCTCTATTTCTCCAGGCTGATGGAAACTCTAAACTTTTGCCTCTCTCTGAGGACACCATCACTGTCAGCAAAATTTTTTTAGTGCCTGAAGTTCTCCTGGACAGCAAGTATTGATACTCTCTCCACTTGCGGATTAGTTTTAGAATTCGACTGGCATCTACTGCAGGGATGAGAGATAAGGAGTCCATAGGTTTCCCCAGCGCCCACAAGCCTTAAAATGCCAAAGTTTAAGTTGAAGAACTGTACACTGAAAGGGGAAAATTTTACTGCATTTAAACTGTATCTTAATTTTAAATGAAAAAAAGATCAACAAAGTGTTCCAAGACCTCCTCCAGAAAGAATGCACATTTGCTGGTGATCAGAAACATGTTGCTTGCCTGCCCTGGGGACTCAGAGCACATTCCTTGCTGTCTATTTTTTGCTTGTCTGTCCTGTTATTATCCCTTCAGCTGTATGCCTTGCACCCCCATCCCTCACAGCCCTCCCCCTGCCCACCTCCATCACCAACCAATCTCTGCTTTTGCAGATTAGCAGTGCAGCATATGAACTGTGGGAATCACAAAAGATGTGTTCTATGGCTGTGAATATAAAGGCCCAAGATTCAATAAAAACATGGGGTGCTATAAAGATGGCAGGCATGCCAAACTGCAAATTGTGTATCTGAGAATCTGATGGCCTTCCTATAGATTTAAGAGCATTATTGGAGGGCGGTGTCTTGTGCTGCACATTGTTCTAAGGACTTTATGTTTACGAATTTAAGCTATCCTACCTATGAGGTAGATACAATTAATATCCCCTGCCCCCTTTATAAGATGAGGAAATGGAGGCACAGAGAGGTTAAGTACTGGCTGAAGGTTACACAGGCTGTAAGTGGCAGAGCTGGGATTTGAACCAAGGTACCCCAAATCTACAGCCTCTATTCTTATGTGTGTGCATGCACACATGCATGTGTGTGTGTCATTTGTATTGTATTTGCTTATTATAGATGTATAAGACATATTGTCTCATAAGTGGACCCTGAACATTAATTATAATAGTATAAGAAATTGGCAGTAGCGAGAAACTGCCAGGGGGAGGGGGAGCATATAACATCAATAAAGTGAAGTGGGGACCAAAGGGAGGTCCAAACTTTACCTGTACGATGGCCACTTGTATACCCAATCCTGAATTGTATCCCACATCTTAAAAAAAAAAAAAGACACACTGTCACATCACAAGATTGAAAGCAGTGGCTGGCCTACATCCCCAACCAGGTTCACCCCACTGAGGACCTAGATAACCTCAAGGCCACAAGCCTTCGCCACGTCACCTCCACTTCTGATTGACAATGTGTTGGCTTAAAAAATGAAATAAGGCTAGCTTATTTACATCACTCTCAGATTCCTTAAGCTTACATGAATTCAAAGCAGTCTGCCAAACAGAAACACCTTTGGGCCAGTCCTAGAGTTAGAACCCTATGGGAGTGTTACCTCTCTCTTCATTGACAGATGAATTAGAAGTCAGGCATATTTTCAACAAATTAAGTAACAAAATACAGGTGGTAGAGAAATGGCAATGCCTCACAATAGGACAATCTAGAATTTTCATTTGGAAAGACTCCAAGGCCTAAAATTAGTCCCAGTTCTTGGAGATGACAGCCACTTAGGTGGCTCTGATGCCTGTGGGGAGATGAAGAGAGACTACTGCATCTTCCATGACAACAGCCTGTCGTCCCAAGGTCTGGCTGTGGTCACACAGCCCATCTGGGCTTCAGGGCTCTCTCTCACTTGTCATCCTAAGGGGTTGGATGAAGTTACTGCTGAAATCCCTCTATGATACTTTAAAATGAAGCTTATTCATAAATTCTGAGACTTAGATGGCAGTTTGTGACTGGTCCCAAGCCAAAGACCTACCAATTAGAGCGAGATGTTTTCTGGTAACAACTGTTTCCATGATTGTTTTGTCCAATATGGTAGCCACCAGAACCTAGGGCTATCTAAGCTTAAATTTAAATGTATTAAAAGTACATATAATAAAAAATTCAGATCCTTAGTCACCCCAGACACATAGAGCAATTCTATCACTGTGGAAAGTCCCTTTGGACAGCACTGATCCAGACTAATACAAACTTCTATAAGTTTGTCCTTCATCATGAATGCTATTAATGAGTGAAAGGATAATAGCATTTATCTTATAGGGTTGTTGAGGACTGTAGTAGGCTGAATAACGGTCCCTAGATATATTGGGACCTAATCCCTGGAGCCTATAAACAGCATCTCATATGGAAAAAGGGTCTTTGTAGATGTGATTAAATTAAGCATCATGAGATAGGGTGATCATCTGGATTATCCAGGTATGCCCTAAATGCAATCCTAAGTGTCCTATAAGAGAGAGAGAGAGAGAGAGAGAGAGAGAGATTAGACACACACAGATGAGGAGAGGTGATGTGACCACAGAGACAAAGATTAGAGTGACATAGCCATAAGCTGAGGAATGCCAGCAGCCACCAGAAGCTGGCAGAGGCAAGGAAAGGATTGTCCCCAGAAGCTTCCAGATGGAGGACAGCCCTGCCAAAACCTTGACTTCAGTCTTCTTACTTCTGAACTGTGAGAGGATAGATTTATATTGTTTTAAGCCACCAAGATTGGGTTAATTTGTTATAGCAGCAGTAGCAGACTAATAAAGGGTCAAAATAGCTGAAATAGTTAGAATTTCTGGTATAGAATAAGTGCTCAATAATTGTTAGTCTCTATTATTATTATTATTATTATTAAATACACATCTAATATATCCAATCATCAAAATTATTCTAATAACAAGTGATTTATAGGAAAGAAGCCCACATTTGAGTTATGATGCTTGGGAAGATAAGGAGGGGTCAAAGTTTAAGTAGAGGATGTTGGTGTTTGTTTGATGAACAACTGAAGCACCTACTAAACAAAATCGTGTTTCCAAAATTTCAATATTTGACAAAAATAGCTATTTCATTTAGTTCATCCTATACAAAGAACAGTAAACATACGTGTCATACTATCCAGAAAATTCTAGACCTCTAGAGCTTCAGTGGAGGGAGGGGCCCAAAATCCAAGAGAATCAACTGGAAAACTTTGAGAATTGAAGGTTCAGCTACCCATATTTACCTAATAGCAGGAGAAAAAGATATTTGGAGAGAGTCTCATTCAAAAGAGGAAACATACATATAAAATCCATAACTTCACCAAGAAATTTGTGTGGCCCAAGCCTATTATTTGCATCATCTCATTTAGTTCTCCCAGCAACCTTAGGTGGTAGGAACTGTTAATGTTCGTCTTTTACAGATGACAAGGATGAGGCTCAGAGAAGCGATGCCCATGGGCACCACCAGCAGGGGGGCATCTGGTGGCAGAAGATGGGCAATGGGCTATATTGTTTCTCTTGCACTGTTTCTTTCTGTTCCTTTTCATGGCTTTCCTATAGGCCAGTTAAAAAACAAAAAACAAAAGATGAATGATAAACTGGGAAGTCATTATTGCAAGAGTTCAGGAAGTTTTATTATCTGTCATGCATACACACACACACACAAACACACACACACACACAAACATACATTTTAGGGGGGAAAAATCACAAAGCGAAGCAGATAAATGACAGAGCATTTTACTCTGTCAAGAAATGCTGTTGACAAAAACCCAAGATTCTTTAACTCCTCTATTAATAAAATGCATGCAAATTAAACAATTACTGAGGTAGCACTTTTTTCTTACCAATTTGGTAAACTATTATAAATGATTATAATAAATTCATTAATTAGTACATCCAGGCAATTGAATGATAGAAAATTAGTAAAAGCATCTTTTGGAAAATACTTGAAGGACAAAGGAAAACCCAATGTTAAGTTTTAAAAAATTTGAGAAAGGATTCATAAAACTGTAATTAAAATACATATTTGAGAGGAAAGGACTGAAAAGAAATTTATCAAACATTTTCATGGTAGCTGTGTCATATGGTGAAATTACAGATGATTTTAATTTTCCACTATAAACACTATCTTCCAAGTTCTACAATGAGCATGAATTACTTTTAACTTCATATAAAATAACCTGAAAAAGTACTTCATATAAGATAACTTAAAAATTGACTTATAAAACAAATAACCCCTTTTGGCAACCATAAGTATTGATTAAATGAGATAATAAATAATTTGAATTTTGGGAATACATATTAATTATAACTTTTAATAATTTGTTGAACTGTCATTGGGTATCCTATTGGAAGTTATCCTGAGGAATGATCATGTTTCATGTTTCAAAGACAATATTTGCTTTATATTTGCCTTTGATTTAAAAAAGCAATGAAAAGAATTTTATCAAAGTTAATCAGATAAATGTAATCCAATTAGGAAAATAAATTCACCCTTGAGCTTAAATTACTTCAAAAAGAGGAATTTGTATATCTTGGTGAGCTCTACACAGCACACCCACAAGGCCTCCAAACTGTCAGGTCAGTGGCACCAGGATGAAGCAGGATTAAATGTTCTCAGGGGATGGGTCAGCAAAGGCTGGATCTTCAAAGGAAGCCCATAAACCCTGGAACAACTGAGAAGGCACTCCAGGGATGACATCCAGAGCTGCTCAAGTCTCCCATGACCCTTCTGGGACCTCAGGTGGGGGACACAACTCAACTCACCGCCAGCCCCACGTCTCCCTGCTCTTCTATCCAAAGAAGGTTTCCATGAGTGTCCAAGGAAGTGCATTTGTCTATTTTTTAAAAATTGGGGTGCTTTAAGAATTTCAAATCAACCCAAATAGATTGCCCTCTTCCCTCTTCAGTACATTTTTCAACTAGAGCTGAAAAAAAGTCTTATAGAAGTAGAGAAGAATAAAAAAGAAAATAACCTCAGCATTATAGTCCCAAGAAGTAGCCATACTAACAGTTTCTTGCATATCCTTCCAGAAATTTTCTATGCATGTAAAAATATATATTTAATAGGTCAAATGTATTTGTGGATATATGTTCATATATATTTTAATTTATTTGGGGTTATATTTGTACATAATGCTTTCACCTTGGTTTTATATAGACATCTTAAATGTCTATATAAAAGTAAAGAATCATTTTATTTATAGAAACTCTATTTTTGGATACTTATTCTCTGACACATGAGAAAAGGGAAGAAGTTCCTGATAAGGAAAGTTCATGAACACAGGGCATATAATCCTCGCTAACTATGAAAATGAAGGTTTTAAGTATAAACCAAAGTGATTTAATCAGAAGAATCAATTCTTTTGAAGCAATTCCTTTCTACCTAAATTTCCATGATTGCAGCTGTGCAAAATCATCCTAAGTATATTTTCTCCAGACACAATTATATAATTGGATAAGAATGAAAAGACCTGCCTGGGCAACTTGGTGAGCTCTCATCTCTACAATAAATCAAAAATCAGCCAGGCGTGGTAGCACACGCCTGTAGTTCTGGCTACTGGGAAGGCTGAGGTGGAAGGATCGCCGGAGCCCAGCAGGTCGAGGCTGCGGTGGCCGGGAGCGGCCACTGCACTCCAGTCTGGGCGACAGAGTGAGACTCCAACTCAAAGAACAAACAAAACAAAACAAAACAAAACAAAAAAAACCCCCCAAAGAATGAAAAGTTGGAATACCATTAGCTTGCATCGTTCGGTGCTTATTTGTGAAATTTACATACCAACTTCTTAGTACCAGGCACAGTCCTCGTGTGACTTTCACATTATATGGCAGAGGGGGCATCTGAGTAAGCAGATGGTTACAATATGGTAGATTTTAAAATGGCCCGCTCCTAGAGGGCTAAGTTCTCTCTGCCTGTTTACAACCCCATGAAATAGGGATGATTCTTGTACTCATATCACAAATGAGGAAACTGAACCACAGAGAAGCTAAGTGACTCTCCCAAAGTTGTGCAGCTATTTTGTGGAGGGCACGACTCCAGTTTGCACTTTGAATCATTATGCAAAACTTCCTGGAAGAGGAGCATGGAGGGGCTCCACTGTACCCAGAAGGAAATAGGGAGGTTTTCATGAAAAGTCACTCCCAACTTGAACAGTTAGTGGGACAAATCGGTAAGGAAAGGGAAGAGAGGAGGTGAGAGTGGGGACACTAAGTCCTTGCGCTTCACCCTTTGGGGGTCTCTAACTCTAAAGTTAACTCTAAAGAGGGGGTGAATTTTAAGACCCCTATAGAAGCCCTAGAGTGACTAAGGGGGTTCTATGAACTTCTGGGTGGTGCTCATCTTCCTGCCTGTAGCAGGTTCAGGGTTGATGGCAGTGAGGTGGAGGGGACCTGCTGGACAGTCCCCTCAGTCCTGGGAGATGTGGATGTCCTGAGAGAACCAATACCCAGCAGGGCTGGGTTCAGATACAAGATGCCTGGACTGTGGGTACCCAGTGACACCACAGGCTGCAGAAGAAAGCCACCACAGACCAGATGGGCTAGACCAGAGCGGCTACACCACACGCCTGCAGAACAGTGTGTGTCCGGATGCGGTTAACTCTTTGTCCCAGCCCCCAGTTGTTGGTAACTTCCTTTTGTAGTAAGATACCTCAAGGAGAAGAAAAATGGGGCAAGATTCTTGAGAGGGAGACATTTGAACTGACTTCAAATTTACCCACAAGAACCAGTTACCTTGAAGAGAGACTATTTTAAACCAGAAAAAGATAGAGTCACCTATAACAGGCAAATGCAAGTCTTATACAGTGAGCAGGAGTAGAACAAGGTTAGCAGTCAGAATACGGGTTTTAGTATTCTGGATAACAGAAAAACATGCTATTTTTAAGAATTAAAGCATTCAATTTTTTTTCTGATATACTGTCATTACTATGATATATTTCTAACAACTTTATGGAGGTGTAATTGATATTCAATAAACTGCTTATATTTCAAGTGTGTGATTGGATAAGTTTTTACAAACATGTGAGGAGGGAACCCTAAAAACCCAGAATTATCTTTTGAAGAGTGGGCGTCTTATAGTGTGGGCTTCCTCTGCTAGGTAAGTGTTCTAGGAACCCATCAGCAACAGTGTGCCAGCTAGCATTGTTGTGAGAGGCTGCATTCAGCTTCAGTGATTTTTTTTGGAGAGTCTTTAACCACATTTGCCCATTTCATGATGGGAGATTTCCAAGTGCACCTGCCCACACCACGCTGAGTGTTAAGCAGTGTTTGACCAAAACCAGCATGATTCCCATGTCCCACCCTCCCTATTCACCCGATCTTGCCCCAAGTGACTTTTTTTTTTGTTTCCCAAGATGAAAAAAGTCCTCAAAGTGATGTTTGCTGATGTGGAAGAGGGGAAAGCAAAAATGACAGAAGCACTGAAAGGCATCAAAACTGATGAGTTCAAAAAGTGTTTTAAGCAGTGGAAAAACCATCTTGATAGATATATTGCATCAAATTAAGAGTACTTTGAAGGTGACTGAAGTTTAAACATGTGAGAATAGATACACACTTTTTAATAAATAAATTTTGGGTCCTCCCTTGTATATACTCATGAAACCACTACTAGAAGGAAAAGCGAGATGAAAACTAATGAAGAAAGGAAGAGGGGATATGTGCTTATCTATACCTCCCTATTAATACCGCTCCTCTATCTGTTATTATTATCAGCACATAATTTATACAACATATAATTTCTCATTTTAAATACCCTCTCATTCAAAACATCTCCTGTTTTACTATAAAATATTCCTGATAAATAAGATATAAAGAGAAAACCTCATGCACTTAATCGATTTTAGATTTTAAAAGTCATTGGAAAAATTGTACTTGTAGGAAAGGATAGTATCTCTAGTCAAAAGTGTGCAATCGTTATGTCAAATTTTTATAGAGAAACTTTGTTATAATATTAAGTATTATTGAGGAAATAGTGTGTTAAAATTAAGCTAATGTAAAATTAAGATGAGACACTTTTAGTAGTTTAGATTTTTCTAAGTCACTGTAAAATTAACTGATATACAGTATATTAGACACCTATTGCCGCATAACAAGTTACTCTGAACCTTAGTGGCTTGAAACAACGATTATTGTGCCACAGCTTCTGTGGATGGGTAACCAGCTGTGGCTCAGCTGGGTGCCTCTGCCTCAAGGTCTCTCATAAAGCTGTGACTGAAGTGTCAGCTGGAACTGTGGTCTCATCTGATGGCTCACCTGAGGGAGGATCCATCTGCTTCCAAGTCCATGCATGTGGTTGTGGACAGCACTGAATCTTTTTTTTTTTTTTTTTGAGTTGGAGTCTCACTCTGTTGCCCAGACTGGAGTGGAGTACAGTGGTACGCTCCTGACCACCGCAGCCTCCACCTGCTGGGCTCCAGCGATCCTTCTGCCTCAGCCTTCCAAGAAGCTGGAACTAGAGGTGTGTGCTACCATGCCCGGCTAGTTTTTGATTTATTGTAGAGACGAGGGTTCGCCAAGTTGCCCGGGCAGGTGTCGAACCTGTGGGCTCAGGCAATAAATACACTTGCCTCAGCCTCCCAAAGTGCTGGGTTTACAGGCTGAGCCACCAAGCCCAGCCGAGCACTGAGTTTTTTCTAGGCTGCTGGAATGTGACCTTTGGTTCCCTGCTAGCTTTTGCTTGGGAGTCTCCCTTAGCTCCTTGCCATGTGGGTCTCTCTACTGGATGGCTGACTACTCTGAGCCAGACAGGGAGAAAGCAAGTGAGAAAGCAAGACAGACAAGAAGGATGGAAGCAATATCCCATCACTTTTGCTGTGTTCTTTTCCAACTCCAGGGGAGAGGTCACTGGAGGCCAGCTTTGAGGCTGCCTGCCACAGATATAAAATCTTTTAACAGAATTTTTTTAGAGAAAATGTGATTTTTCTATTGTCAATAATCAAATTCTTTGGTCCTGATGAGCTAACCAGAGCTGGCATCTGAGCATCTTGGGACTGGATGTGATAAGGTGCATACCCCTTAAAGAAAACAGATGGCCAAGTCTGCCTTCCATGGCTCCTGGGACTGATCACAACAATCTGCCCTCTTTTCTTCCCCTCTTGAAATAAAATCTATTTAAAAATCTGCTCTAGTTAGGTTACCTACAGAATGTTCTACTATGTGAAAAAATGCTCTAATAAAGAATATCTTTCAAAAACCATCTTTTGTAAACAAGTTTTAAATCATTTACCTTTCATACACATACAAGTCTGGAGCCTTATCCCCAGAACTCCTACCGACCCATATTTCAGGGAAACCTGGGGACCAGGTGTCAAGTATCCGCAACTGCCTCAAAGGATTATGACAGAGATGGACCATGATCTAGAATCTCAGTCTCTTACAAGTGGAGAGGCCAACCAGATCCCTGAAGGGAAGGTTGTTACTGACTCTTGGAAAGACCTGACCAGTGAGGTCCTATCATTTTGGGGCTATGTCAACCACCTATAATGTTCCATTTCATGTAGTCATGTGGACCATATTTCCATATTTTTAAAAAAAGAACAAAAACCAATTTCATTTGAAAATTAACTTCTGAATTCTTAGCCTTGGTATTACACTTTTCTAAAATGAAGTCAAGAAACCTTTGACTCTATATCAATATGCTTTTGTGGTTAATAATATACAATAACCTCAACCACTAGTAAAGAGACTGTTTGACTATACCACTATGCGACTCATGGTCACCTGCATTCAATGAACCAATGTCGAATCTGGTCTTGAAGGCTCTCCTTGATGTCTGGACCTTCTGTTAATCTCAGGTCATTCTTGATTGTAACTATGGCTTCCTTGTAGTTTTCTTCATGCTTTATTTGTACCTCATTCCGCAGACGGTTCACCTTTTCGGCCTGGATTATTGTAGAACTGACTTTATTAAAGAGAGGATGTGGACTCTGAAAATATAAGCAAAAAGATTTGAGATCACAAAAGGTACAGAGCTGGTAAAAAATATTTGAAACTAATCAAATATGTCAGTATCTTCAGTGGTGTCCTAACGACATATAAGAAATACAAGGAAATAGAAGGAGCAAAGTTAAATGAGGGCATGTACTCTACCTATTTAACTAAAGGTTCCTGACATAATATCTAATGTTCCTTTGTTTAAAAATGTTTAGCATTGATATATTGGAAGTTTTTCTCTTGTCAACAGCCTGTAACTGTATTTTTCAAAACTAAATCTGAGAATTATTTTTAAAAATTTATTCATTGAGCCAGGCTCGGTGGCTCAGCCTGTAATCCCGTGCCTTTGGGAGGCTGAGGTGAGTGGATTGCCTGAGCCCGCGGGTTTGAGACCCGCCTGGGCAACTTGGCGAGACCTCATCTCTACAATAAATCAAAAAATCAGCCAGGCGTGGTAGCGTGTGCCTGTAATTCCGGCTACTCGGAAGGCTGAGACAGCAGGATCGCCGAAGCCCAGCAGGTCGAGGCTGCGGTGGCCGGGAGTGGCTACTGCACTCCAGTCTGGGAGACAGAGTGAGACCCCAACTCAAAAAAAAAAAAATTCATTCATTGTATAGAAGAAACATTTGGTGCTGATCTTGCCATCCTTTCTATATAATACATTTCCTTTATTTTATTTCCTATTTTCTGTTGGGATTATGAAGTTAGCTTGTTCATTCTTATGCAGGGATTTTAAAATTACACATTGTATTTTAATCTTCTATCAGTTACTTAACATTTTAACGTGTTAATTAACTCCTACATTTCTATCTTTGTCTAGAATTTATCATTATCTACAGCTTCTTTGAACAAGTCTAGGACCTCTGCATGTGTTTACTTTTCTTTCTCCAACCTTTCATTTTATAATCATAGACTGCAAATAATTTTTAAAATCAGCATTTGCTTAAACTCAGCTATAAGTTGTCCTAGCTTCTCTGCTTACCTTCTTCCTCTTTTTTGTATTCAGTTTTCATTTTGCTGGAAGTATGACCTTGAGTGTAACGTTCAGAATGAATGTGTGCAGCCATAAACATTCTAAGTACTTGCATTTCTAAAGATGCCTTCATTTGGCCCCTCCCACTTGAATGGCAGTCTGGCAGTTCCCATGGAGAACACTACTTCTAATATGTAGAGCTGCCAGTGACTTGCTGTTCCTTTGTAGATAAGCTGCTTTCTCCCCCAAAGCTCTTATGATGCTTTACCCTTAGAGTTTTGAAAGTTCATCAGAACGCATTCATTCATTACAGTCTCATTTCAATAGAAAGAATTGCGCCTTCAACTCTTCAAAATTTCCTTCTATTGTGGCTCCTTCTTCATTTCTCTGTCTTTAACAAGTATTAAATAAATGCCAGACTACCAGACAGATCTTTCATGACTGGACTTTTCTTATATTTTCCATCTCCCCTTTGTCAATTTGCACTGTTATAGGAGGTTTCTTTATCTTCCAGGACCAATTTGACTTTTAGTTATGTTTACTTATGATTTGGATTTATTTAAATTTGGGGTGCTTATTGTTTAAATTTTTGGGCATAACTTTATTTTCCCAGAATTCTTTCTTTGCTACTTTTTTATTTTTGGTAGCCACCATGGGGAAGTCTTTTGTTTTTTTTACATGCAACATATCTTCAAATTTCTCTGAATACATGAGTTATTCTTCTTAAATTATTTTTTTCTTTGAAATTCTGAAAACTTAAAAAATACAGATTCCCATTACCAAGGTAGAACCAAGAAATCAGTAGTTTTGGAAAATTTTCAGGTGACTCTGATAATTATTCAGAAACTCTAACTGGCCACTTATAGCTGATGAGTGAAACCTGGCCCACTGCATATTTCTATAAATAAAGTGCTACAGAAACACAGCCACCAACATCCATTTATGCATGGTCTATAGCTACTTTCACACTATAATTGCAATGTTCATGTTGTGACAGAGATCACATGGCCTGCAAAACCTATAATGATGATGACACTATGATGATAAAGAAGATGAAGGAGGAGGAGGAGGAAGAGGAGGAGGAGGAGGACAAGGAAGAGTTGTTTACAAGAATAACTTTAAAATGCAGACATCACTTCCTGAGCTCCTACTTAGTGCTACTTACCATGCAGAAATAATCTGGTTTAGCCTGTAATCCCGCGCCTTGGAAGGCTGAAGTGAGTGGATTGCCTGGGCCCATGGGTTCGAGACCCACCTGGGCAACTTGGTGAGACCTCATCTCTACAACAAATAAAAAAACTAGCCGGGTGTGGTAGCGCGCGCCTGTAGTTCCAGCTACTTGGAAGGCTGAGGCGGGAGGACCGCCGTTGCCCAGCAGGTCGAGGCTGCGGTGGCTGGGAGCGGTCACTGCACTCCAGTCTGGGCAACAGAGTTAGACTCCAACTCAAAAAAACAAAACAAAACAAAACAAAAAGAAATAATCTCTTAACACTTGCAACAATCCAGTCAGACAAGTATATTACCATATAAGGAAATGAAGCTGGGCTCGGTGGCTCAGCCTGTAATTCCGCGCCTTTGGGAGGCTGAGGTGAGTGGATTGCCTGAGCCCGTGGGTTTGAGACTCGCCTGGGCAGCGAGACCTCATCTCTACAATAAATCAAAAAAAAAAAAAAAAAAAAAATCAACTGGGTGTGGTAGCACATGGCTGTAATTCTGGCTACTTGGGGGCTGAGGCTGAAGGATCACTGGAGCCCAGCAGGTCGAGGCTGCGGTGGCCCGGAGCGGCCACTGCACTCCAGTCTGGGCGACCGAGTGAGACTCCAACTCAAAAAAAAAAAAAAAAGATAAAAAACCAAAACAAAACAAAAAAACAAAAAAAAGGAAATGAAACCAGAGAGGCTAATTAACTTTCCCAAATTCACACAGGGGCAAATGACTGAGGTAGAAAATCGAGCCTTAGTTGATCTTATCCAAAGCTTACCTCTGGGATTTGGGGGACAGAATGTCTGGGTTAAGAGCTTGGCTACCTCTATGATATTGTATAAGGCACTACGATATTGAGCCTGGCACTGAACGAGCACTCCATGAATGTTCCATGCTTGTAACTGTTGTCATTACTCCAGGCTGCACCAACAACTAAGTGGGTGAAACCCAGGAATGCTGGGGAGTGACGGAGTAAAAAAATTTCCAGGGATAAGAGAACAACATTAAAGTCCCTTTGAAAAGCTGTGAAACAAGAATATAACAAAATTCAAGATCGTATTTACAAAAAACAGAAGTAAAACTATACATTTAAATCAATTAATTGAAAAAAAATTATCTTAAAGTTTCAATTTCTGTCATCTACCAAGATAAATTTCAAATGAATTAAATAGCTAAATGTAACAAGCATGTACACACACATACACACACACACACCCCCTCTAAGAAATGCCTATAAACCTCTGGAGGTGGGAGAGATTTCACAATGGAGATGTTGCTGGAATATAGTGTCCATTTAATGCATAAGGTCATTAAAAAATGAAAAGGAAATCACATATATCATATTTTATAAATATATGCCTTAGAAAAACTAAGAAAATGAGTTAATTTTCGAAGTTTAATAAAATGAGAATGTACAACTTTTATAATGGGGGAAAATGCAAATATTACTTAAAAAGTGAATGTAGAATGAGAATTACAGAATCATTTTAAAGAATGACGTTATAAACAAATTGTTGAATGTGGCAGCTCATGCCTGTCATCCCAGCACTCTGGGAGGCCGAGGTGGGAAGATTGCTTGAGTCCAGTAGTTCAAGACCAACCTAGGCAACATAGCGAAGTCTTGTCTCTACAAAAAATAAAAAAATTAGTCAGGTATGTTGGTGCACGTCTGTAGTCCCAGCTAGTTGGGAAGCTGAAGTGGAAGGATCGTCTGAGCCCAGGAAGTTGAGGCTGCAGTGAGCCATGATTCAGCCTGGGTAACAGAGTGAGACCCCAATTAAAAAAAACAAAAACAAAAACAAATTATCTAATTGTCTCACTATACAGGTGCCCAAAGGCATGACTTTTCTTTGTATTAGGTATTTTGTAGCAACATTAAAAAATAGAATTTCCTTTTTTTAATCATTTCATAAATCCAATTCTTGTACCTTCCGGGTAATGTTTCTCACTCTTAGTGTTTGCATTTTAAAAGTACAAAATAGGCTGGGTTCAGTGGGTCAGCCTGTAATCCCAGCACTCTGGGAGGCCGAGTCGAATGGATTGCCTAAGCCTGAGGGTTTGAGACCAGCCTGGGCAACTTGGTGAGACCTCATCTCTATAATAAATAAAAAATTAGCTGGATATGGTAGCGTGTGTCTGTAGTTCCAGCTACTTGGAAGGTTGAGGCGAAAGGATCACTGGAGCCCAGCAGGTAGACACTGAGTGACCGTGAGTGTGTCACTGCACTCCAGCCTAGATGACAGAGTGAGACTCGAACTCAAAAAAAAAAAAAAAAAGTACAAAATAGAAGTTTACAATTCAAGTAGATTTTATTCTCTCCAATGGCTATTTTAAGGTTAATTCTTTTCATGAGGATGTTAAAATGGATCTCTGTGGCAACTGCTCACATTTCTTTGTCTTTGATGAAAGTGTACTGTTTTAAAGTCTTGCATTAATGTTACAATTCTCTGCTGTATAATTAATCACCCAATGTTGCTCCCCCACCAATTACATTGTTCCCATTGTTATTTGTAGATTTCCTTCATAGGTATATACAGACAAAATGTATTTTAGCTAAGACTTTTCTCCCTTCATCCCTAAAAATGAATGAATGAATGAATGGTTTGATTGATGTTTTGTCAATAGCTCTGTTAAGAAGTGTTCCACAAACTTCCTGACACTTCCCTCATCTATGAGTAAAACAGAAAACACTCACTCTCATTGGATTTTCATAACAACTGCCTTGGCGTGGTGCTCTGTCCTACGTGGTCTCTCACTGCATTTCTTTATTGTTCCACATCCATCTTTTGAAGTAGAGATAAGGACGTGACTATCCCATTGAACAGATGAGAAAACGGAGGTTCAGAACTAAATGACATACCCGTCAAATCTACATTAATGAAGAAGCCAGCAATAAGGCTTCCCGGCTCTTTTAGTTCTGTTTCTCCTATTACACCATGCTGTGTTGTTAATATGTGTGTATTCATGCGTGTTTCTTGATATAGACTTTCTCTGACAAAAATACATTTGGGTCATTTGTAGTTTCTTTCTCTAGTTGCTTTTGAATTTAAAGGTTATAACATATTTAGGTCCTATGTTAATGAGCAGCTTTTCCTTTGGGCTAAAACATCTTCTCCTCTTTAGCAACTTTGGTCATATGGAATTCAAATTTGTTAACTCACCACATAAACAGCAACTCATTTAAAAATAAATTACGAATATTAAAGGGAGATAGAGAACACGGTAGTATACTATATATTGAAACACATCAGTTGTAGAATAATGCATCTTAATGAAGGCTTCCCATGTGAATAAACCATTATATTTACAAGCTTTCCATAGTTAATGACCCAGAACCAGATAACGAAACCTACATTTATAGCAAGGTCCTTTGTCAGCAAAAATATACATATTAATAATTGATGTTGCTGTAAGAATAGGACATAACATGATGCTTCTGAGTTTGTGGGGAAATAGGACTACATGGTCCATTAACTTAAAATGCTTATCTAATGTTTGATGGGTTTTGTCTTTAAAAATCCTTGTTCAAATTAGTAAGAGAAAATGGACATTTGTCCAAATGAAAGTCTGTGCAATTTATCAGTCACAAATATACTTGCAAATAAGTGATTTAACGTTGGTAACTTTCTGGAGAGGATTGTTGGTCTTGGGAGAGGGAGTTGCTGCTCATGGTGCAAAGATGGAGCAGCCAGGGAAAGGGGAGACGTCTATTCAGAGGAAATGACCACCCTGTAAAATCTTTTGCCGTTGTCAATGCATAGATGAATGAGCTCCGCGGCCCTCCTGGACAATGTGTGCATTGGCTTCATTAGGAAGCACTTAGAGGCGCTCGCTCGGTCAGATCATTGGGCTCGCCATACGCCTTGGCTCTAATTTTGCACATGGAAGACCTCACGCTGCGGAATGTGCTGCTCCTCAGTTGGTTCATTTCAAGATCGTGCAGAGAAGGGAATGTTCCTTAGTTTACTGAAACCAGCCATTTTGTTTCATCATTTGATTTCTGAGAAATACATCTATATTTATGTATCAGTGTTTATACACTATACCTATTCATAAAGATGGACCCAGCAGGAGAAGTGGGAAAAAAACATTATACAGAGAGCTGGAGCTGAGTTTTTTTCCCCCTCTGCTCACAGTGAAGTTATGGTAAACCTTTGTTTTAGATGCCCCAATTTTAGTGGGTATAAAACTATTAAGGAATTAAAAAAAAAATTCTAGCTTGTTAAGTCTATTTTTTGAAAGTGTTCTAGTATTTTAAAAAGTTATTTAATTAGGAAATAGGTTAGAAGAGGATCTAGTTGTGCTCATAATTGACTAGTGTGGTGGGCTCTTAATCTGCTACATTTGTGCTTTGCTTTCTTTAAAAATATATATATTTATATTTTATTTTAAAGATGTGGGGTACAATTTAGGATTAGGTATACAAGTAGTCATCATACAGGCAAAGTTTGGGCCTCCCTTTGGTCCCTACTTTGCCTGGTTTGACATCAGGTACCCTTACTGATGTTGCATCCTCCCACCCCCACCCCGGCAGTATCCTGCTACTGCCAATCTCTTTCTTATAGTATTATGGTAATTGTTCAGGGTCTGCTCATGAGTGAGAACATCTGGTACTCTGTTCTTTGTCTCTGTGATAGATCACTATGTATGACAGACTCTTTAAAAATATTTTATGATAAATACTTTGATGGCACTTACAGTTTGCTGTGCATTATTTTAAGTGGTTTAAAAGTATTTATGCTAGTAGGTAGCATTGTTACCCTTCATTTTGTATATAAGAAAACGGAGGCACAGACAGCTCAAGAAACTTGCCCAGGTTCACGCAGCCAGGAAGTGACAGACTGGGGCTTTGGCCTGTGGCATCCATCTACCGAGTCTCTGTTCTTACACTTTGTGCTTTGCTGCTTCTCTCTGCTGATAGGCTTCTTCTGGCTTTTTAAAAAATGGGTACTAAATGAGTAGATCATCCTTTTGTAAAAAATGTACATGCACATTTGTAATTGCAATACTTTCCTTGCAAAGAGGTTGTACAATTTATTCTCCCTGTCAACAGTACATGATAAGGTCTACATTTCTATACCTTACCAACATTGTGACATTACCTTTTTTGATTTTGCGAACTTAAATAGGCAAAATAAGGAAATTTTAATAAGCATTTTTGAATTCTGAATGATGTGAGCATCTAAACCCATGATTATAAACTATTAAAAAAAGATAACAGGTAACACTTATGCAATGCTTACTGCATACTATTGCCAGACACTAGTTTAAATGCCTTACAGATATCAATTTCTTTAATACTTAACATAAATCTATGAGCTTGGTGATATTACAATCTCCATTTTGCATATATAGAAACTCCCTCACACAGAGGTCAAGGCACCAGCCCAAGTTCACCCAGCTAGTAAACAGCAGAACTGGAATCTGAATCCAAGTATGCTGGCTCCAGAGTTCTTGGCCTTAACCACTTTACTCTGCTGCATTAAAAGACTTTGCAATGGGCCTTCATATGAGATAAATAAAGACAGATGTCCTGCCCTAGAATAGACAAAGGAATCCTGGGCTCAGGGGACAATGGAAGGGTAAGAAAGAGAATTCTTTTCATCATTTAGTCTCTGAGGACCTGGAGACCTAGGACAAGAATAAAGCAGAATAATAATACAAAAAAAAAAAGTCCTCAAAATCAAACCAAAGGTTGCTAAGTAACTAGACTGTAAAATCTCATTTAATAGAAAAGAAAATGGTAACTTTTCCTTTTTTCCCCAAAGCTTCTTGAAGTGGACTTCTGAAATCACAAAGATTCTTCTTGGTGTTCTCAAATTCCAATCTCCTCTCTCAGGCATTTGACAGCCCTACAGGCACAGCTGGGCCAGGATGTACTGCTTGTTGTGTTTGCAAATTTTTTGTGTGTGCAACAACACAGGCTGTGTGGGTGGGCAGCACCTGCTGCCTTAGGTATCTCCAGAATTTTCCCCTGGAGCTAGATAAGGTAGCAGCAGATGACACTCAACCCCCATGGGCTACTCCAAACCCTTTGCTTTTCAGGATCCTATTTTCAGAATAATTTCCAGTTCATATAGTAGTACATGACAAAGTCCAAGATATTTTGTATTTTGAACTCAGTTGCACATGAATTTTATACAACTTATTTTGTGTTATGTTACCTGAAAAAATTATCACAGTTCTTGACAGTTTTCCACTGTATGAAATCAACCAGGTATCATGACAAAGCACTATAATTTTTTCAAGATAATTAACACTGGCCACCATTCCTTGAAGGTGTATCTTATCCCAAGCTCCAGGCCAGGCCCTTTACCTATGCTCTCCAATGAGGTCCACTAAGGGTTCTGTGAAATAGGTAGCACTATCCTGCTCTTACAGAAGAAGAAACTGAGACTGATAGTGAGGGTAAGCCTGTTGCACAGTCTGTCCACTGGCACATTGCAGAGCTGGGTTTTGGACTAGATCTGTCTGTCTCTGAAGCGTACATTCCCAACTGCTCCCCTCCCATCTGCTCCGCCCCCCAGATGCCTGGTTCTCCTTCAACACGGCAGAGCAACCCTTCAAAGCTGGTGCCTGGAGACTTGCACTCATTTCTAGAATGCTGTTTCACTGCAGGACACTTAAGGAACAGCTCTTTTGTGTTTAAAAAGTATAGTAAAATTAAAACAAGGCCAAATAAAACCCCACACATCACAGCAAATCTATTTTTGAGAATAAACGTGTTTTTCAGAAACAATCAAAAGTCATCTGGAGTCAAATATGATGACTAATGCACATGACCAAGTTGGATTACATAGTTTTGTTTGAAACTAAAGTGTGATCATTAAAGAGCATTTCATTTAGATTCTTTGCTCATGATGACTTTGACAGCAATTCCCAAAGAGGAGCTCCAGGTTCTGCGAGCAACAGAAGCAGTTACAATGTGCACAGTGCTTTCCCAAATAGACCCCCGGAAGAGAGTCATGCTCATTTGGGCATCCAAGTTTGTACTTGGGTTATTTGTTAATAAGAAAGAAGTCTAATTTATTGGCCAAAACATAATTTAGAATATAGCTTGCTTCATGTTAGAATGTGATAGTGAACAGGGTTTTATGGTGCTTTTAGGATTTAGTTGATGCGTTTAAAAGTGACAGGTCTTCCGCTTTAATAAGCGTTCCCCCAGTGTTCTTTATTATAATGCCAACATTGATAGCTTCAGGGTAACATAAAATATATGATGGTCATGACTGCAGGACAAATTATTTCAAAGGATCCACAGAATGAAATGTATTGCATTCATTAAGTTTCCCTTTACTTGATCTACTCCACTGACTCCACCAATTAAAATAACTACACACGAAATTTTAGAGTGCTACTTATCTTTCTTTGTAGATTTTAGAATATAAATATTTAAAATCGAAATATCCAAAAATTAATTTACATGACAATGTTAAAAAGATTTTGGTCAGCAATTGAAAGCATAATGATGTCTCTTGCTTTAATTCTAGTTTCAGTTCCTGAATAGTCACTCCTAGAGATACGCCGTGTCTAATAAAGATACACATGGTTTTGATAAAATAAGTCAATGGTTTATACGTTGGTATAATGCAACAAAATAAAAAAAAGAAAAAGAAAATTTAAAACTAAGTAAGCAATATCTTAATCAGTGTTATAGTGGAAAACATATTCAATTGTAAACATTTCTTTGATTTGGGGTAATGGATTTTTTATGGTTACCAGCCAGTGAACAGAAGGTAACATTCTCTTAAAAATTGAATCCATATATTTCTCAATGATGTAAAATTTCAACAGAACATGTAATACCAATTCAGGACATACTTAAAAACAAAAGGCAAACTGAAGAAAGTCACAACTGAATACAAAATAAACAAACTCCTCTCTTTATACCATCCAAACTGTGTATTGCTGAAAAAATTAATGCAAACATCTATCATGTGAGCTGAGCACATACAACTACAAAATAGAACTAAAAATTTAAAGTTAAAAACATGTAATTCTATTTTTATATGGTGTCATTGTAAGCTATTAAGACTTTAGGGTGAAAAAATTGTGTTTGGTCATTGCTTATGTTTCTGGTGTGTGACATGTAATAGGTGTTCAGTAAATGCAGGCTGAATAAAATGAAATGGAAATCTAATTAATTATAAGTTGCTAAGTTAAAATTGATGCTAATGTAAAATTTCATGTTAAATTGTATGAGATTGAATCTTTTGACTTTTAATTTAATTTTTAAAGCAGAAAACCAGATGCAACTATTGTTTTTATCACTATATCCTATATTCATGTGTCTTAAGGATGTTGAACAGAGAAGTGTCATATCATTACCTGTCTCCACCAAATAATTTGTAGAAGAAAAGTTCATCATATTATACTGTCACTTGATTTTACTTTTTTAGCGGTAAATTACAGTATTATTTATGTATTCTTTAAAAAATTGATGCATAATAGATGTACATATTTTGGGAGTAAATGTAATATTTTTATACATTCACATAATGGTTAATAATTAAATCAGGGTAATTGGAATAGCCATCATCCCAAACATTTATCTTTTCTTTCTGGGAACATTTAAATTCTACTTTTCTATCAATTGTGAAATATGAAATAGATATTGTCAACTATAGTCACCCTACTGAACTATGGAACAGAATACTAGATGTTATTCCTTCTATATAACTGTATTTTTGCATCCATTAATTAACCGTTCTTCATCATCCCTCCCCCAACCCTTCCCAGCCTCTGGTAATCACCAATCTATTTTACATCCACTTGTACAACTTCCACATTTGAGTGGGAATATGCAATATTTGTCTTTCTGTGTCTGGCTTATTTCACTTAGTACAATGACCTCTAGTTCCATCCACGTTGCTGCAAATAACAAGATTTCATTCCTTTTATGACTGAATAATATCCTACTTTGTATACATAGCACATTTTCTTTATCCATTCATCCATTGATGGAAATGTTGATTGCTTCTATATTTTGGCTATGTGAATAGTGCTGCAATAAATATGAAAGTGCAGATACTTCTCTGATAATATGGTAGTTCAATTTTTAGTTATTTGAGGAAGCTTCTGATTGTTCTTCATAGTGGTTGTACTAATTTACATTCCCACCAATAGTATATGAGGCTTCCCTTCTCTCTACATCCTTACCAGCATCCATTATTTTTGTCCTTTTGATAAAAGTCAGTTTAACTGGAATCAGATGACATAATATTGTGGTTTTGATTTGTATTTCCCTGATGATTAGAGATACTGGGGCATTTTTTCATATACCTGTTGACCAGTTATGTCCTCTTTTGAGAAATGTATATTCAGATCTTTAGCCCATTTTTGATGGGATTATTATTATGATGCTTCTTTTTGCTATTGAGTTGTTTGAGTTCCTTATATATTCTGGTTATTAATCCTTTGTTAGATAGTTAGTAAAATTTTCCCCATTATTTAGGTTGTCTCTTCACCTTGTTGATTATTTCCTTTTCTGTGCAGAGGGTATTTAGGTAAATCTAATCTCATTTGTCTATTTTTCCTTTTGTTGCCTATGCTTTTGAAGTCTTACCTCCAAAAAAACTACCCATATCAGTGTCCTGGAGTGTTTCCTCAATGTTTTCATCTAGTAGTTTCATAGTTTTAGGTCTTAAATTTTTTAAGTCTTTAATCCATTTTTATCTGATTCTTGTGTATGGTGATAGATAGGGGTCTTGTTTCATTCTTCTGATATGGTTGCCCAGAATCAGCACCATTTATTGAAGAGACTGTCCTTCCCCCAAAGTATATTCTTGGTGACATTGTCAAAGATGAGTTGGTTGTAAATGTTTGGATTTATTTCAGGGTTCTCTAATCTGTTCCACTGGCCGATGTGTCTGTGTTTTACACCAATATCCTGCTGTTTTGGTTACTATATGTATTTGTAGTATATTTTGGAGTCAGGCAGTGTGATATCTCAAGCTTTGTTCTTTTTGCTCAGAATCATTCTGGCTATTCAAGGTCTTTGTGGTTCCATGCAAATTTTAGGATTTTTTTCTATTTATGTGAAGAATGTCATAGGTATTTTGGTAGAAACTGTATTAAATCTGTAAACCCTTGGGTATTTTTGACATTTTAACAATATTAATTCTTTCAATCCATGAGCATGGGATATCATTCTATTTTTTGTGTCCTCTTCAATTTCTTAAGTCAGTATTTTATAGTTTTCTTTGTAGAGATCTTTCACTTCTTTGGTTAAATTTATTCCTAAGTATTTTATGTTTTTGTAGCTATTATAAATGGGATTGCTTTCTTTTTCACATGATTCACTGTTTGCTTATATAAATACTACTGATTTTTTTCGTATGTTGATTTGTATCTGCAACTTTGGTGATTTTTAAAATCAGTTCTAACACTTTTTGACAGGGTCTTTAGGTTTCTCTAAATATAAGATCATGCCTGCAAACAAGACTAAATTTACTTCTAACTTTCTAAAATTGATGTCCTTTATTTATTTTACTTGTCTATTACTCTGACTAGGACTTCCAGCATTATGCTAAATAAAAATGGTGAAAATGAACATCTTTGTCTTGTTCCAGTTCTTAAAGGAGAGGCTTTAAATTTTTCCTCATTCAGTATGATGTTGTGGGTTTGTCATATATGGCCTATATTGTTTTGAGGTGTGTTTCTTCTAAACCTTTTATTGAGGGGTTTATCATAAAGGGACGTTAAATTTTATCAAATATTTTTCAGCATCAGTTAAAATAATCATAAGTTTTTTGTTTTGGGTTCTGTTAATATGATATCTCATGTTTATTGATTTGCATATGTTGATCTATCCTTGCATCTCTGGGATGAATCCCACCTGATCATGGTGAATGATCTTTTTCGTGTGCTGTTGAATTTGTTTTGCTGGTATTTTGTTGGGGATTTTTGCATCTATTTTCATCAGGGATATTAACCTGTAGTTTTCTTTTTTTGTTGTGTCCATGTCTAGTTGTGGTATAAGCATAATGCTGGCTTTGTAGAATGAACTTAAAAGTAAAATTGACCTTGAACAATATGAGCATACGGGTGCTGATCCCCAGTGCAGTTGAAAATGTGAATATAACTTTTGGCTCCCCCAAAAACTTAACTACTACTAATAGCCCACTGTTGACCAGAAGCCTTACTGATAACATAAACAATCCATTAACACATTTTCTATGTTATATGTATTATAAACTGTATTCTTACAACAAAGTAAGTTATAAAAAGAAAATGTTATTTAAAAAATCATAAGAAAGAGAAATATATTGACTATTCATTAAGTAAAAGTGGATCATCATTTAGATCATCCTTCTCCCCATCTTCATACTGAGTAGGCTGAGGAGAAAGATGTGTAGTTGGTCTTGCTGTCCCAGGGTGACAGAGGCAGAAGAAAATCTGCGTATAAGTGCACCTATGAAATTCAACTCAGTGTTGTTCAAGGGTCAACTGTATTTTCTTCTTTAATGTTTTTGAATAATTTGATTAGAATTACTATAACCTCTTTAAATGTTTGCTAGAAATTAGTAGTGAATCCATCAAATTCTGAATTTTTCTTTGGTGTAAGACTTTATTGTTGCTTTGACTTTGTTACTCACTAGGGGTCTGTTTAGGTTTTCTGTTTCTTCATGGTTCAGTCTTAGTATGCTGTAAGTGTTCAGGAATTTATCCATGTCTTCTAAATTTTCCAGTTTGTCGGTGTATAGTTGTTCTTAACAGTCTCTAATTATCTTTTGTATTTCTGTGGTATCAGTTGTTATGTCACCTTTTAATTTCGGATTTTTATTTGGGACTTCTCTCTTCTTACGTAGCTGGTCTAGCTAAAGGTTTGTCAATTTTGCTTACATTTTCAAAAAATTTACTTTTTTTTGATCCTTTGTATTTTTAAAACCTCAAATTCAGTTATTTCTACTCTGATCTTTATTTATTTCCTTCTACTAATTTTGAGTTTCATCGATTCTTGCTTTTTTAGTTCTTTGAAGTTCCTTGTAAGGTTGTTTATTTGAAATCTTTCTAGTTTTTGATGTAAGTGTTTATTGCTATAAACTTTTTCCTAGTATTGCTTTTGCTGTTTCCTGTAGATTTTGGTATGTTAATTTGTTTCATGAAATTTAAAAATTTTCCTCTTAATTTCTTCATTGACCCATTGATCATTCAGGACCATATTGCTTAGCTTATATCTTTGTGTAACTTCCAAGGTTCTTATTATTATTGATTTCTACTTTTGTTCCATTGGTGTCAGAAAAGATACTTGATCTGATTTTGACTTTTTTGAATTTTTTAAAAAATTTGTTTTGTGGCCTAACATATGTTCTATTCTGGAGAATGCTCCATATGCTGATGAAAATAACGTGGATTCTCCAGCAGTTGGGTGAAATGTTCTATAGATGTCAGTTAGGTCTATTTGGTCTATTACGTAGTTTAACTCCAATGTTTCTTTGTTAATTTTCTGTCTGGATAATCTGTCCATCATTAAGAATAGAGTGCTGAAGTCCCTTACTATTATTGTATCTCTCCTTTTAGATCTATTAGTGTTTGCTTTATATAGTTGGATGTTCCAGTGTTGGGTGGATGTAGTTACAATTGTTATATTCACTTGCTGAGTTGACCCCTTTATCATTATATAGATAATAATTCTTTTTGTCTCATTTTATGTGTTGGATTTGTAATCTATTTTATCTAATACAAGTATAACTATTCCTGTTCTTTTTTGGTTTTCATTTGTATGTAATATCTTTTTCCATTCTTTCACTTTTAGACTATGTTTTTCTTTATTGGTGAAGAAGGTTTCTTGTAGGCAGAATAAGGTGAAGTCTCTTTTCTTAATCCCTTCAGCCACTCTATATCGTTTAATTGGAGAATTTAGTTCATCTACATTCAATATTATTATTGATAGGCAAGGATTTACTATTGCCATTTTATTACTTGCTTTCTGGTTGTTTTATAACTTCCCTTTTCCTTTCTTACTATCTTCCTTTATGGTTAAGTGATTTTCCCTGGCAGTATGTTTTAATTCATTGATTTTTATTGTTAGTGTATTTATTATAGGTTTTTGCTTTGTGGTTACCATGAGGCTTACAAAAACCATCTTATAACAAGTTTATTTTAAATAGGTGACAACTTCTTTGATCACAAAGAAAGTAATAGAAACAAAGGACAAATTAAAACACTACACTTTAACTGTATCCCTCCTATTTTGACTTTTTGTTTCCTCAATTTACATCATTTTATATTGCCTATCTTTTAACAAGTTGATGTAGGTATTATTATTATTTTGTTTTTCTCTTTTTCTTTATTTTAAAGATGTGGGGTACAATTCAGGGTTAGGTATACAAATGTTCATTATGCAGGTACCCTTGTTGATGAGGTGTGTCCCTCCTTCCTCTGGCAATTTCCCTCAATTGCCAATCCCACCCCAACCCCCTGAAGTTTCCCACTATTGCCAATCTCTTTCTTACAGTATTATGATAACTGTTCAAGGTTTGCTTATGAGTAAGAACATGTGGTACTCGTTCTTTGTTTCTGTGATAGATCACTGAATATGATAGACTCTAAGTCCATCCAAGTTGCTGCGACATCCATATGTTTGTCCTTCTTTATGGCTATTATTTTTGATAGCTATGTCTTTTAGTCTTCATATCAGAGATACGAGTAGGTTGAACACCATAACTGAAGTATTAGGATATTCTGAGTTTGTCTGTGTACTTACTTTCACCAGCGAATTTTACACCTTCAAATGTCTTCTTTTTGTACATTAGTTTCTTTTTCCTTCAAATTGAAAAACTCCTTTCAGCATTTCTTATTAAGATGGGTCTGAGATGATGACTTCCCTCAACTTTTGTTTGGGAAGGACTTTATCTCTCTCTTCATGTTTGAAGTATAGCTTTCCTGGCCACAGGATTCTTGGTTGACAGTTTTTTTTTTCTTTCAGCACTCTGTATATGTCATCTTACTCTTTCCTGGCCAGTATGATTTATGTTGAGAAGTCTGCTGTCAGACAAATCGAAACTACTTTATATGCTATTTGTTTCTTGTCTCTTGTTGCTTTTACAGTCCTTTCTTTGTCCTTGATCTTTACAAAGTTGATTATTATATGCCCTGGATAGGCCTATTTGGGTTGAATACATTTGGTGATCTGTGACCTTCTTATAGTTGAATAAGTGTATGTTTCTCTAGTTTTGAAAAGGTTTTTTTGTTATTATTTCTTTGAATAAGCCTTCTATACTTTGGTCTTTTCAACTCCCTCTTATGCATCAATAATTCTTACATTTACTCTTTTGAGGTACTTTTCTATATCTTGTAGGCATTCTTTACTTCTTTTTATTCTTTTTTCTCCTCTGTGTACAAGGAGGGGCTGCAAAATGGATTTTATTTATTAAAAAATTGTGTATTTATGCTTACATGTTTAAACTTCAGTCACCTCAAAGTACACTTCATTTGATGCAATATACCTACTGAGACTTTTTTCCACTGCTAAAAATAGTTTTTTATTTTATTTTAAAGATGTGGAGTACATGTCAGAATAGGGTATATAAGTGGTCTATGTACAGGTGAAGTTTGGGCCTCTCATTGGTCCTCACTTCACCTGGTTTAAGGTCAGGTAAACTTACGGATGTTATGTACTCTCCCTCCCTTCCCTGGCAGTGTCCTGCTACTCCCAACCCCTTTCTTGTAGTATTATGGTAAATGTTCAGGGTCCACTTACAAGTGAGAACATGTGGTACTCACTTATTTGTTTCTATGATATATCACTGAGTATTATAGACTCTAAATCCATTCAAGTTGCTGCAAAGTCCATAATTTTGTCTTTCTTTATGGCTGCATGATATTCCATAGTATATATGTCCACATTTTTGAAATCCAGTCCAGTTTCCATGGGCAGCATGGTTGGTTCCACGCTTTTGCTATTGTAAATAGTGTTGCAATAAACACACTTGTGCAGGTATCTTTTTTGTATAGTGATTTAAGTTCCTCTGGGTATATTCCCAGAAGGGGGATTGCTGGGTCATATGAAAGGTCAATTTCAACTTCTTTTAGGAATCACCACACTGTTTTCCATAGAGGTTGAAACTAGTTTGCATTCCCACCAACAGGGTAGAAACATTCCCTTTTCTGCTCATCCTTGCCAGCAACTGGTTTTTGTTTTATTAATGATGGCCATTTTTACTGAGGTTAGGTGGTATCTCAATGTGATTTTGATTGGCATTTCTCTGATGATAAGTGAGGCTGAGCATTTTTTCATGTGTCTGTTGACTGCTCATATGTCTTTTTTTTGAGAAGAGTCTATTAATTTCTTCTGCCCACTTTTTAATAGGACTGCTTGTTTTTTTCCTTTTGGCATGTTTGAGTTCCTTATAGATCTTGAATGTTAGGCCATTGTCAGATATGCAGTTGGCAAATCACAAGAACAGCATAAGACCAATGGAACAGGATAGAGATTCCAGAAGTAAAACCTCAATTTCTCAGCCAACTCATCTTCGACAAAACCTCCAACAACAGTCACTGAGGAGAGGAGAACCTAGTCAGTAAATGGTGCTGGGAAAATTGACTGACCACGTGCAGAAGAATGAAACAGAACCCCTACCTATCACCATATACAAAAATCAACTCCAAATGGATCAAAGACCTAAATGTAAAATCTCAAACATTAAGAATCTTAAAAAATGCAGGAGACATCCTTATGAAAATAGGAATAGGCAACCAACTCCTGATCAAAGCTCCAAAAGCCCATGCTATAAGAGATAAGATTGACAAGTGGAATCTCATCAAACTGAAAAGCTTTTGCAAAGCAAAAGAAACCATCAAGAGAATGGGGAGACAGCCCACAGAATGGGAAAAATATTTATCAAAACAGTTTTGAAATCATTAATTGTGATGCCTTTTAGTGCTTCTGCTGTTTTTTGTTTCACCACTTCCACATTGGCAAAAGTTTTCCTTTGAGGACTTTTTTTCATCTGGGGAAACAAAAAAAAGTTGCTCAGGGTGGGTGGTGGGGCATGGGGGACATGCTATTTTTGGTCAAAAACTGAACACTGAGTATTGTGTTGACAGGTTTTTCATGTAAATCATCCATTATGAAATGGGCAAACATTGAAAGAATCTAAGAAAATAATTCACTGAAGCTGAAGGCAGCCTCTCACAACCATGGTAGCTGGTACATGGATGCCGATGGGTTCCTAGAACTCTTACCTAGTGGGGAAAGCCTGTACTACAAGGGGCTCACCCTCCAAAAGATACTTCTGTTTTTTGCGGTCACACTTGTATTTTCAAATAGCCTTTCTTCAAGCTCACAAATTCTTCTGCTTGTTCCATTCTACTGATAAGAGCCTCTAATGCATTTCTTAGTTCAACAAATATATTTCTTTGTTCTGGGATTTGTTTGATTTTTAAAATAATTGTATCAATCTCTGTTAAATTTCTCTTGTAAGTTTCTGAATTATCTTGCTTTTCTGTATTAAGACAGTTGCTTTTCTGTATTACCTTGGAGTAATGTTGGGAGCTGGCCACAGCGGCCCACTGAGCGTTAGGGATCAGGAAGGGAGAACTATCCCTGCCTCAGCCCATGAGAAGCATTGTGTCTGCCTTTAGGGGAAAAAATACCTGATTTTGACCTCGAGACCACTAGGATGTGTTTGGGAGCTGTTGACCCCATTCCCTCTCTCCTTTTCCATTTGGCACAAGCAACCAGGAAAGGCTCCTGCTGGCTCTAATAGAAAACTCTGAGACCAGAATGTATACAGCTAAACCTGGGAGTCTATTGTTCCCATTTTCCACAGTTTATGGTCTTTTGCTTTGAAACAATTTAAGTTTGACTTTGAGTCACATTGAGGAGCCTCAGTGCAGGTCACAGGTTCTCTTGATGTGATTTTAGAAATTTATAGATATAGGTTTTAGAAAATAGTTTATATAGATTAAGAAAATTTTAGTAACCATTTTATAATAGAAGTGTGGTTAGTTCAGTTTGATTTAGGGGGGCCAGTGAAGTTTGAATTAGGTTGGCTGGTGCTAGGAGAGAGTAACCATAGCACCAACTGTTTTATAGAAACTAATTTGAATTAGCATAGAATAGTAAAAGGTAATATATCATTATGTTGGTTTCAGGTGTAAGTATTGAACGATGTTATGTAGCTATAAACAATTAAGGGTACATAGAAACTGGATAAGAACTTCATGTTTTTCCTTATGTTTGAAAAATACATCTGCTTGAGAGTGGGGGGTGTCCTGTGTACACCTGGACCTGTTCATGTGAAAGGCACATGCTACCTTTTGTGTAACCATAGCAGCAGGAGTTCCTGTGATGATAATTTTGCAGAGCTTGGGGATAAAAGCCCTATGATTACACCCATTAAACGGCTTCTGGTCACTTGAACAGGAGTCCAGTCTCTTTCTTTCTCCTTTTATATCTATCCCTCCAGTTTAATCGTTGACGCCGTCATACCGCCAGAGACTCCCGATCCCTGTAGGGGCAGGATCCCCACAGGAGTTCACCTAGTTTCCTTAAAACTACTGTTTTGAATTGTTGATCTAAGCACTAACATGTCACTGTCTCATTAGGGTCAGTCACTACCTTCTTTGTCACTTTGGGAAGGTCATGGTTTTCCTGTTTGCTCTTATTTCTTGTGGGTATATGTCTATGTCTTTGCATCAAAACATTTGTTATTTATTCTAATCTTCTCTGTCTGACTTGCTTTCGTTTTCCTTGGACAATTTACTTAGAGGTTTTTTGCAACTTACCTGCTAAATTTCCCTCCTTTTTGACACTAAATGGCACCTTAAGCCCAGGTTTGCCTCAGCCCTAGCTGAGGGTGCTGCCCACTCCAATGGGGAAGGTCCCAAAGGGGATACCACTGCTATATGAGAAGGCTGGCCCAGGGAACCTGTGGAACATGCCTCCTACAGGGTGGTGACACTGAACAGCCACCCTGATTTGTTATCTCCTTTGGCAAAGATATGGAGAAGAATTTTGTGGGGCTGGGTTAGTCCCCCTATTCCCCTGTCTCTGGCTATCTTCAGGTATTTTTTCCCCTAAAGGCAGTCACAATGCTTCTCATGGGCTGAGGCAGGGATAGTTCTCCTGCGAGAAAACCCAGGATGGTGGGGAAGCTGATTTTCCACCTTGTTCTCACTTTTCCGGTATAGAAACTGTGAATCTGGGGGAAAATTTCCACACATGGTGTAGCCATGTAAGGGAACATTGAAGTTCAATTCTCTTACATTGGCTCAGAGATTTTTCACTTCTCTGTGGTCCCAGGAATTGTCTCATCCTCATATTTGAGTTCTGGAACATTGCTGATAATGATCCTGGCACTGGATATTTGCTTTTGTTTTTCTGTTGGGAGGATTGAAGCCTAATTTCTTCTACTCTGTCATGTTTGTGTGCTGTTTTTACATTGAAATGTATATTGATTTCTGATTAGCAAAGCAAAATTTGATCATTTTAGAAAACACAGACAATAACAGACAAAAAAAAATCTTCTGAAGTTTACACACTAAAATCTGAGCTGTATTCAAACATGACATATTTTCTTTCCTTCTTTTGTATTGCATGGATGCTTGTATATACTTAGCTGAAGTCGTATTATATATCTAACTCTAAGTTCTAAATTTTCACCTTGAACATTTTTATATCATCAAAATTTAGTCATAATAGTCATAAACATGTTTTAAATGTTGGCGTATCATTACATTATGTAGGAACATCATAAATATTTAAGTAATACCTACTCTGGAGTACTAAAATTAGTCATTTGCAAGTTTTCATTGTTAAAAAGAACACTATCAGGAACTTCTATGTACACAAATCTCTTTTTGATGATTATCTTAAGACAAATAGAATTTAAGGGTTAAGGATATAAGGATTTTAAGGATCTTGTGGCATTTTGCTAACTGGCTTTCAGAAAGGCTGAGTCAACTTAACTCCTTGTGTTTGAGGATGAACATCTCATCACAAACTTGTCAGTAATTACAATTTCAAAAACTTAATTTTTACTAAGACAGACACAACTTTCCATATTTCACCAAGTCTAAGATGCACATTTCTCAAAGTTTAACATATATGAAATTAGGAACGGATATATATTACAGTCAAGGGTGTGTTTTGGTTTATTTGACAGCAGTTTTTTTCTTAATGGCACCTAAAAATGGATGCATCTTACACTTCCTGATATCTTAGACTCAGTGGAATATAATAGTATCTCATTTAATTTATATTTTTTGGCCACTAGTGAATAACCATGATTTATATAGAACCATCTCAGTATACATGTCAGTATGCCAGTGAATTCCTTAAAAAAATTTTAGTTGTGATTTAAAAACTACATAACATAAAGTTTATCAATCATAACCATGTTTTAGTATCCAGTTAAGTAGTGTTCACTCTATTCACGTTGTTGTGCAACAGATCTTTAGAACTTTTGCATCTTGCAAACTGGAACTCTGTACCCATGAACAACAACTCCCCTTTCCTTCTCCCCCAGTCCCTGGCAACCATAGTCTACTTTCTGTTTATTTGAATCTGACTACTTTAGATACCTCGTGTAGGTAAAATCAAACAGTAGTTGTCTTTTTGTGACTGGCTTACTTCACTTTGCATAATATCCTCAAGGTTTATACACATTGCCAGCATGTGTTAGAATTTCCTTCTTTTTAGTGGTTGAATAATATTCCACCCAGTGAATTTCTAAATCATAAAGTTCTATAAGCACTGGCAGAAACTACTGACCCACTGGTTTCTGACAGCATAGCTAAATAGCTAAAAAGTAAAAGATAGGCTAAGATCTCAAGGGGTTTCCAAGTGCCAAAACAAATGTTGACTTATTTTAAAATACAAAGATAAAAGGGAAATACAAAATGTAGACAATAACACCAAAATATTTCTTAAATCACATATGTTCTTCTCGTAGAATTTTCCATACTTTTCAAGTCAGTTAAGCTTGACTATTGCAATTTGAGACTTTATAAACACAGGTGCAGTGATATCATGCCCCTTTACCAGGAAAATAGGAAGCTCTGAGTTCTGAAACATGGAGTTGAATTTATTCCTCAAGCAAAATAATTCTGTGTTGACAACAGACATAATGCAAAGAGGCTATTAACTGCAGGCGCAGCAGACCAGGATGAGGGGCCACAGCAAAACATAAACTATTCTGAAATTAAATGTACACACAATGTCACCTGTCATCTAGAATGTGCCATTATAAAACTGATAAAAATTATATGGCAATATGCTAAAGATGGAACTAAATAATATTTTCGCTATACTTAATTCCCTTGGCAATGTATTTAATTTCAATCCTAAAATTCCAAAAAGAAAGTTTAATATTTCTACAAGAAGACTTAATTAGAACATAGATTAAATAGTTATATTTATGATTGGTCACAGAACAAAGAAATCTTATGTATTATCCACATAATGGTATTCACTTGATTTATTTTCTCTAAAAATGGGAAGAGAAATGCAGTATTAGAAATAACACTTAAACATAAAAAGAAAAGGATGATAGAAAGAATACTATATCCTCACGTTGGTTAAAAATTATAAATTGCATTTATTTTTTCACTTCTTACATTAGTCTCTGAGCATGTCTACTGTTATAAATAAGAAGAAAAGGAAAAATTTTGTCCTACTGAGATACACATTTGATAAATATGTAGAATTTGGGTAATGTATTTCAAATGGACTATTATTCAATTAAGTTTCAATTTTAAAAGCTATAAATTATTAAAGCCATGATTCATATTTTTTCTCTTCAAGATAATTTTAAATGTATCTTTTATCTGTAATTTTATAGATATAAAATATGTATTTATTATATAAAGATATAAGAATAAACAAAAAACAAAAAATAGGATCATGGTGTTCATATTCTACATTTCACAAAATATAGGGAAGCTCTAAAATATCACTTCTAAAGATATACAATAGGATATTTTAACTATATTAGCTATTTCTGGGCACCAATTTCTTACAATTATAAAACTACACTAATATGAATATCTGCATATTGTAAATTTTGCTCATATTCTTATTTTTTTTCATAGCAGAGATATTCCACAGATTGGCATTACTGGGAAAAAGGAATAAGTGTTGTTAATGTTTGTAATGAGATAAACTAGACTCAGAAAGGTGGGCAATTAGTCCCTCACTAGCAGTCCTGAGACGACTTGTCCCAGGTCTTTGTCCAAAGTGAGTATCATCATCATTGGTTGTTTTTTCTTTTGCTAGCATGGACTTTTTACACATGGTTTTAATTCCTTTCTTGGCACTCTACTGCAGGCTGAGATGCTTCCTCCTCAGGCCTCTTTCCTAGCCCTCTCTTTCACAGCTGCCCACCCTGCATAGTGATCTGAAGGCTCTCCCTACCTTCTCTTGTCCCGCCTCCTTCCTTTCTTCTTCACAATGTCCTAGTAAGTCCCTTACATGCCTAATTCCATCGTGGCATCTGCTCTCATAGGACCCAAACTAACACAAAGACTTTGTAAATATTTTCAGTATTTGCTAACAGTGATTGGTGTATTTAGGTTTCGTCCTCCTGGTCAGTTTTTATATTTATACTTCCCTAGACAATATCTGTTCAGTGTTTTCTGTTAGATGGCCATAGCTGTTCATGACATCACCTGGTAGTCTTTCACTGCTAGTGTTTGTGGTTACATATGGTGTATTTGGATTTTATTTTTTTGATTAGCCTCATCAGAGCTTTGTATATATAGTATTTGTATATATAGTATTTGTATATATAGAGAGAGCTTTGTATGTTAGTATTTTCAAAGATGTAGTTATTGTATTTATCCATGTTATTGGACACTTTATTTATATCTGGACACTAAACAGGAGGCATCAAGCCATGCAACTCACTACAACATAACTTAAATCAATGTCTGAACAGGTCCCAAAGGCTTCTTTTCTTTTTAAAAATTACAATGCCCTTTAATGACAAAAGAGCATGTCAACAAACAAGGCCTCATCAGGAATGGCCTCTAACTCTGGTGATAATCAGCTTTGCAAAGAGTTGGCTCAGGGGGCTCAAGAGCTGCCTTCAAATACTTGAGAGTTGTCATGTGAAAGGGAAATATGACATGTTCTGAGTTACCATAGGGGACAGAGTCCCAACCAGTCAGTGGCATCTGCAGGGAGGCAGATATCAGTTAAATGAAAGGGAGAAACTTTGAAAATGAAACAGAATGGGCTACTGGAAGGTGGGGAGTTTTGTGTTTGGGGGGCTTAGATAGAGTACAAGCCAGCCTTTTTGATGATGCAGATACTGTAGAAAAATCTTTAGTGACAGACCCCCTACGACCAATGCCTTCTGGTCCTCATATCCTCTTGTGATCTCCTCCCCTTGAGTATGGGTGAGCCCTATAACTTGCTTCTAGCCAATATAATAAGGCAAAGGTGACGGGTTGCCACTTCTGAAATTATTTGCATAAGATTCCAAGCAGTAGATTCTAAACAGCCCCTCTCCCCCTTGCTGGCCTTGATGAAGCAAAGTGCCACTCGAAGAGGCCCACATGGCATGGAGCGGGGTACTTCCTCCAGTTAACAGTTAGCATAGAAACCACGGTCCATAGTCTGCCAACCCACAAGGAACAGAATCCTGCCAACAACCACACAAGCGTGGAAGCAGATCCTTCCCCAGTTGAGCCACATATAAGACCCCTGGCCCTGGCTGACACTTTGAGTACGGCCGTGTGAGACCCTGAGCAGAGGACCCCATTAACCTATACCCAGATCCCTGACCCACAGAAACTGTGAGACAACAAATATGTGTTTTAGGTTGCTAAATTTGTGGCAGTAGATAATTAATACACCCTTCCAACTTTAAGATTCAGTAATCTGCACAGAGACTCCCTTTCCTTCACAAACATACACACAAAAACCCCACTGTATCAATGCAAACCCATTCTTATGACTGTCATTAATAGTGTGTGTCTGGTTGACTTCAGATGGGGATAGTAGATTGTGACAGCTTGGAGCCTGTTTCCACATTTGGAGCATTCCGTATCGTGCACAGAGACATATAAATGGATACAACTCTGATCTCTTTGGATTACCCTGGGCCAGGATTTTGTACAATACAGGTGACTCCATCTCCTTAAGTAATTTGTTTTTCTTTCCTTTATTCTCTCAAAAAATTCTCTAAAGAAGACACAGTCTTGGATATTCTATATTCTTTAAGAAAACAAGATCTTGTCTATAAGAAAACTTACCATACCCAGGAATATCATCTCCTCTTCTCTCAGTTTTTCAGTTTCCCTACATTGATGGAAACCTCGCCAAACCTAAAAACAAATAAATGGTTAGTAGTTTAGTACATAAAAATATAAAGAAAACATTGCTATGCAGCTTCTCCCATAAAAGCAGCATGTCACAAATGTCATAATGATTATAAACTCCAGTGTGCATGTGTGTTTTGATGGAATATTTTTCTTCTGTGTTCACAGTTAAAAAAATTTTTAAAAAAGAATGAACCACAGAACTGACCTATAATTCTCATCAGCAAGATTCCCCTACCTGGGTTTTTTCCAGCGAAACTTCTAGATAGCAAGAGTGTGAGGTGAGATCTAAGGATGGGTACATAATGGTTATAAAAAAAAAATCCAGCCGGGCTCGGTGGCTCAGCCTGTAATCCCGCGCCTTTGGGAGGCTGAGGTGAGTGGATTGCCTGAGCCTGCAGGTTCGAGACCCGCCTGGGCAGGCGAGACCTCATCTCTACAATAAATCAAAAAATTAGCCAGGCATGGTAGCGCGCGCCTGTAGTTCCAGCTACTTGGAAGGATCGCCGTAGCCCAGCAGGTCGAGGCTGTGGTGGCTGGGAGCGGCCACTGCACTCCAGTCTGGGCAACAGAGTGAGACTCCAACTCAAAAAAAAAAAAAAAATCCAAAGTAATGTGGAGAAATATAACATAGTGACTGCCAAGATTTGTACAACTCAAGCTTTGAACCCAGGTGCTAACACTTTATATTCCCACAGAAATTTGAAAGTAATCAATTTCTTATCCATCCCTACACACCTCCCTCTCCCATTCCTACTCAGGCACAAACAGTCCTGATCTTCTAGCTCAATTTTATGTCCTTATACTTATTTGCTCTCAAACCTAATTTGCCTTCTTTTGCATTTTCTGTAAGTAATCCTAGACTCCATTTGAAAAAAGACAGAGCACAAGTCATTGGTGCTAATCTGACTGAGGGAAGAAAACCTCAAAGATTCCTTCTAGAAGAAACACTGAGGTTCTGGTTATTAGTGATGGTTGCTGGCATTTAAAAAAATGGTATATGTTTCTGCAAGCTACTGGATATTAAGGTTTGCTCCCTGCTTTTGTAATTATATGTCTGTGTGTGAATATATATTTTCTTTCAACCTTCTTTCAACAATTCAAACAACAATTATCAATGGTTTTTAACAATATATGAGTCAAATGCCTACAGTTTAATAATTATTTACCATAAAAGCTCTAAAATGTGACTAAGCTTAGTTAATGGTTTCCTCAGGGTAAGTTAATAAATCTTTCCAGAATTTAATCCAGTTCTACTAAAGGTAGGATTTGGGGTTTGCATTTCAAAGTACCCCCTGAAAGCTGGTATACATCTCTAGCACGTAAGACACCTTGTTCCCCAATTCCAGGAGCCCCACAATCGTACCTTCTGAATACGGAGTGCAGCAGCCCCGGTATCTGCCATTCTCTCGCTGAGTAGCTTGGCTTGCTTTGCTCTGTATTCCTGGAGATAGATTTGCTTCATGAATAATGCTCTTAGGCGACCTTGTCGGGCCCTCTCAGCAATCTGGATTAATTTAACAGCCTCCTCAAGGGGAATAGCCTTTATATAGTATTTCTGCAAAAAAGTTAAGATAAATGAATGTTCAAGCATGTTAATCACATTAACTGATCCCAGACACATTGCATGTCCCCAGACCTTACTTCTAACACTAAAGTCCCTGCAGACAATCGAAAGCGTAAGAGCTGCTCAACATTATTCATTTTCCCAACAGATTATGTATATTTTGATAATGTGCCATGCTCATGCTGTGATCCCAAATTTAAGGACCCCATAGCTTTCCTCTACCCCTTGGAAAAAAATACCAATTAGCTCCATGCTATTTAGATCGGCAGCAAGTTATACTTACAATGTCAATGAAATGGATTCAGTAAAACTTGAAATTGCTATCAATAGTTCATTAACTTAATAGTAGAAACATAGACATTAAAAATGTAGCTCTAATATAAGAATTTAATATGTAAAATGTACATGAAGTAAAATGCTGAGTTTAAAATCAATTACAGAATGACCCAGTGAATATGACTAATGTTAAAATCATTTTAGGGGCATTTTATTTTATATGTAAAATGCCCTCCGGTATCTATAAATTTGAGTTTTAAAATATCCAAACTCGATGAGTATTGTTAAAACTGAGAAAAATCAGGGTTTGTGCAGTAAAACATTTTAGGAAGTCTTCTAGTGGGGTATGAAGTGACAAAGTTAGCTGAGGGGCTGTGCCATTTTTTGAGAAAACAGGGACAAGAGCAAGGGCTCTGCGTGTATCCCAAGGTTTGTGTGAGCTCTGAGCAGGCTCAGGGGTGAGGACCACTGCTATCCCTGGAGCAAGAGAGAAGCAATGCAGGTGGCCTGGTTCAGGGGATGACCATACATGGTTGGAGGCAGAAAGGAGAGCCCATAAGCGAGAAAAACTGAGTCCATTTCCAGGCCTCAGAGGGTAGCGATGGCTGCCACAGCAGGGTGAGATGCAAGGCACTGAGGCCTCCAGTGTGGAGTGTTTTCACCTGGGCTATTGCTCCCCCAGACAATCACTTCCGTATGTAGGGATCAAAGGAGGGAGTGAGAAGGAGAGGGAAGGGACATTTATTGAGAACCTATAGATGCCAGATACTTTCCACATATAAGTTCATCAAATCCACAAAAGCAATCTCCAAGGCAGGTGGTATTGTGACCACTTCAGAGTTAAGAAAACTGAAGCCTGAAGAAGCAAAGTAACTTACACAGTTCCCATGGATAATAAATGAGAGAAAGAGCCAATATGAATGGAGGTTGACCCTCTTTCCCTAAACCATTCACTACTCCTCAATATTGCACAGAGAATATGGTTGCTTATGAGGAACCGTTTTCACATAACGATCCCTTTGAGTTATATTTTCAGTAAGATTTCGTTGGTTACAAATTTGCAGTGAGCACACATTTTCAATAATGCGCTTCACATGTTGGAGTAAAAGGAACATTATTCTACCATTAAGTCAGTTGATATATATAAAAGCACTTAAGCATATAGTATCCAGAAAATACTAGTAAGTATTGTACTTATTTTGGTTTTTGATTCCATACTGTCATTCTGAAAATAATCAGTCATTATTGAATAATTTTGAGGGATTTTGAACTTCTAAGGAGGCTCCAATCGTGGATATTACACATTACAAATGTAAGAGATGGATAATAATTTTCATTTATCAAAATTCTTCTTGAGATATATATTGCAATATAGTCAGAAATAAGCAGTTTAAAGTGAAGGGGGTAGTGAGGCACCAAAGGGCATGAGAAAGTCGTAGTAGATGCCCAGGGGTTGTCAACTGGAAGCCCTCATGGCTTGCTGAGACTCTAGCACATCTGAAATAAGACTGGGGTGGAGAAGAACAGCTCTATCCAATAGAGGTAAAAGGAGCTGGCCAAGGCTAGAAGCCAAAGATGAAAGGAAGTGAGAAACCTCCCCTCTGCTGACCCAGCACGACCAAAGAGGGACAGTAGGCACAGGAAACAGTAAAGAAAAATTTTAAGGATTTTACTGAAGCGTATGATACAATCACCTCCCATCTCCATCTTCCCCTGTAAAGTCTTTAGTGAATTCTGTAGTGTTCATCACTGCTCAGTACAAAAGGATTCCTTCGGGGAATTAAATGAAGTCTGAGTGCTTTGTTCTGACTGATGGATGGACAGAAAGCACAGACACAGAAGCCCAATGGCAAAAGGACGGCTAGATGACTCCCAAGTAAGTTAGCCTTGGAATTGACTTTAAGGAATTAATAATGTAGAAAAGGGGCCAGTAGTTTGGGGGATGGGCACAGGAAGGAGAGTTAGTCTTGAGTTAGGTGGGTGCTATGGTTTGAGTTTGTCTCCCAAAATGCATGTGTTGAAAACTTAATTCCCAATCAAGGGCGTTGAGACCTTCGAGAGGTGATTAGGTCATGAGGGTTCTGCCTACCCAAATGAATTAATGCTGTTATTGCTTCAAGTACTCTCTCACCATGTGATGCCTTTTGCCATGTTAGGATGCAGCAAAAAGCCCTCCAGATGTGACTCCTCAATCTTGGACTTCCCAGCCTCCAGAACCATGAGCAAAATGAAGTTCTACGTCTATATTACCCAGTCTATGGTATTCTGTTATAGCAACACAAAACAGACTAAGACAGTAGGGTCAGGAAAGGTTTCTTGAAGGTGAGTTCTGCAGAATGGGTATCATTTTGATGGACAGATATGTAAGACAAGAGATAGCACCAGGCTGGCTGATACAGGGAATGTACTTTGCCTGTCTCCTGAGGCAGGCAGAAGGGGTACTTTTTCCTTCTACCATCCCTAGCATAAACATGAAATCTTCCTTAACACCATGACCCAGGGTGGCAGTACCCAATGGGGCTTATTTGTAGAAAGACTGCATGTGCCAGTTTATCCTGTATATCCTGGTCTCTACCTGCAGTCTCAGCATAGTTACTCATAGTGCCTCCTTTTACTCTTAAGTGACCATCCAGCTTGAAGGGTCAATTGCTCTCTTATTGTTTGGATCATGAAGACCAGCCAGAGAAGTGAGGCAGTAACTTCATAGGCAACAAGTCACCAAAATACGTAAGCAGCTCTGCCAGAAGGTGGATAGGACAGTGTCATGTGGAAAAGACTAGAAGAAGACTGCCCACTAGCAGACTGCATGGCAGATTATTACAAGAATCCAGAAGGAGGTAATGAGATTCAGGACAGAGACAGCTGTGAAAGTGGGAGGAAAGTGGAGCTGCACAAATACTGGGACAAAGGCAGTATCGGGGTATAGAACTAATCAGATTCTACCCTTTGCTTTCCAGGAGGGATCTTTAAGGACATTTTTTCCTCCTTTCTCCATAGATGGTTCATTGAAGGTGATCTAAGAGTCACTCAACATGAAGTTATAAAAGGTCAATCAGCATTTTTAGAAATTTTAGAAAGTGTTGTAGTTTTCAAGTTTCTAGTAAGTTATGTCAGCACTTAATTATTTTATATGAACAGCATTAAGCATCTGATTCTAGCTAGGTAATTTGAGATGAGAAATTAAGCTGACTTGATAATTGACTTAGTCTTAGAGATACTGCTTTAAGTAGCAAAGCATTATGTTTTGATATCTATATCTAAGCTCGGAAAAATAATGACTATGTATCACTAAACACACATCCAAAAGTTATGCAACTTCTTATATACTGTACAACAATGGGGGTGATTCTCTCTCAAATTGAAAACAATTAAATTCATTCTCATGCAGTTAGAAGCCACATAAAAAGAAAGTTCTATAGATTATGGAATAATGTTTGTTAAAATGGTATACAAACCACATCAGCTGTATATAATCCAGTGTCAGCTAATATTTGAGCGAGAATATTCTCTCTCTCTTTTATTACTTCCAACTTCTCCTTCAAAAAATACTTGGGTATGGGAATATCTAGTTGTTGCTAGAGAAGAGAAAGAATAAACAAAAGTGTATTTTTAAAATCATGATTCCAGGACTTGAATCCATTTAAAACATACATGAAGGACATGAGCATCAAAAAGATTTGCTTTCCTTCCCATCCTCATTTAAGAGAGAGGAGGCCAGCAGAGTGAAGAGGATTTATTACAGCTAAGGACACACAAGGTCAAAAGAAAAATCATAATCCTGTGCCTTGTCTTAATCATTACAGTAAAAACCTCGGGAATTCATATCAATTAGGTCTCAATTATCTAATGATTACTTAATGAATTCCTTTAAAGAAGTATAATATTATCTCATTCTATCTAAAATAATGATTCAAACTGGAATAGCAAAGTACTGAGCTACAGGGATCTTTAAATTAAACCTAATATTTATCATTAGTAGCAACAATTCTTTGTAAGTAAATGGTCACAATTTTTCTACTTATTTGGTTTTATGTTTATGAAAATTGTCTCATTACCAAAATTATTTATAAAATTAATTTGCTTTATTACGAAACTTGTTTTTTACAGAATCAATATGAATGTCTATCCTTCACTTGTGCATATTACCAAATACTTCAAATCAGCGGCGGTCAGATGAGTATTTGCCAGCTCAAGTTCAATAATCAGGAATGTAGAAGTGCTACTCAAGAATATGAGTAGGCCCTTGGCCAGTCCCATTGAGAAACATTATCCTAGATACTCTGTCAGACCTGCCTGGCAGCTTTCTGGTAGAACAGTTGACCAGGGAAGCAAAGATTTTTGTCTTCAGCATCAGTTCCCACTTTCTGCAATTCTGGGTGTGACTCCCTATGCCAACCCTCCAAACCAGGGAATTTTGAATAGGCCTTCCCTTAAACAAGCATTAAAGTCTAAGGGGGGGGTGACATTTTTAGGACTTGGTGGGACAGTATTCCCATGACTTCTGGGAGGTGGCAATGGCTTCTGAACATTAACATTTTCTTAGGCTGATGGAGTTTTGTGAGTGATCTGAGAATGAACTGCCAGGGTCCAGTGGGTGAGTATGACCTCAGGACAGAGGGCAGTCAGAGAAGAATGACTATACTTTTATTTTATGAGATTTTATTTGTCCAAAAGCAATTCAAGTGTTGTACTATTACAACTTTTAAGACAAAAATCTATTGTTATGGCTCCATATGGTCCATTTGGGACCATAACATTATAGGTAGGCTTCTGAGGCTGAGAAAATAGAGCAACTGAGAATGGAAGAGAGGGAAAGACATATTGCTAGCTGGATTTCCACCCATGATATATTTTATGTTCACTCCGGATGCCTGGCATTTCCCATTCTCTATGAAGTGAAGCGCAGGAAACTTCTGGTAGTAGAGAAACCCTCTCACCCTACTTGCTTCTTTACATAAGGTAAACCTATTAGGAAAAGTTCCTTATGTGGCAGGTTACACAAACAATCTTCTGGCGAGTTTATCTAAAAGAAGGACAGGCTAAGGAAGGATTTAGGACTGTGGAACCAAGGGCAGAAGCACAGCAGGTGTTTGTCAACAACAGGGATACATCCAGGGATGACAATGCCTTCAGGGTTCTGCCATTTATCTCTGTAGCTCTTGGTGAATCTGTTTTGTCTTTCCTTTCCCTCTTTCTCCCTGAAGAATGGTTCCCATCATTCTTCAGAGCATCTGATTAACAATGGTTCCAACTACTGACAAGTTGGGAGACTATAGTTCAGATCCCGAGAAAGAAACTTGTCTCACTTTCTTTGATCTGGTTTCAAAATCTCAGGGAACAACAAGAATGGCACATTTATGAACCAATCCCAAACCTGAACCAATCCACTGTTGTCATGGGCACAGGGTCCTATTGGACAAATAGGTGGGTGCTGGCCAACAAATCATTGAAGAACTGTGAGCTACAGGGCGAGGGCCACAGAGGCCAAACACAGAGGATGTGAGTTGGTCAAGGTTCCACCTTGAAAGGCAGAAATGGGCTGCACAGGGCTGGCATGCTTGTCTTTCCAGCCAGGGCACAATGCATGGAGCCCATGCTGTTGTTGTTGGATGAAACCTTGACCATGTGGACTTCAGTGACATCATATGGTTCAATCACTGTTCCCAGCACTGGTGGAAATCACTGCAAATGGTCCCCCTGCAACAAAGGCTTCCTAGATGATATTTGCTCATTTGTCATTCCTCCCAGTGCTTGGTGGTCTGCATCACTATAGCAGAGTTTTGTGGTCTTTAAGAAGATACAGCCACCAGAGCGAAGGGGCTGGTTGGAGCAGTATGAAAAGCAGGGGAACACTGAAGGAGCCCACACATAGAGTCCACACACAGATTAGTCCGTAACTTTAGGGATATTATTCAACATCCTTGAAATTAAATTAATAGATTTAATATTACTTTCTTAAGTTTAGGAATATGATTTTGACTATTTGTCTCACATAAATCCTAAGCTGTTGTTCATATTCTCACTTGAGTGAGCAAAGTATATCTGATTAAATCCAGTGATTTATCTTTTTTCTTTTCTTTTCATTCTCGTTGTCATTTATTTCAACAAATTTTTAAATTTCCATCTTGATTTCATTGCTGACCCAAGGATCATTCAGGAGCAAATTGTTTAACATCTATGTCTTTGTTTGGTTTCATGAGTTCTTTTCGGAGTTAATTTCTAGTTTTATTCCACTGTGGTCTCAGATGGTACTTGATATGATTTAATTTAATTTAATTTATTGAGCATATGGTCTATCTTGGAAAATCTTCTATGTGCTGATGAGAAAAATGTATATTCTGTAGTTTTTGGATAGAATGCTCTGTAGTTTTCTGTGAGTTCTATTTCCTCTAGAGTCCTGGTTAACTCCTATGTTTCTGTGTTGACTTTCTGCCTTGATTATCTGTCTACTGTTGTCAGTGGAATGTTGAAGGCTCCCACTATTATTGTAATGCTGTCTATTTCTTTTGGGTCTGGTAGAATTTGTTTTATAAAGCTGGGGCCTCTAGTGTTGGGTGTGTGTGTATATATATATATATATATATATATATATATATATTAAAATTGTTATGTTTTCTCATTGGATTTATCCCTTTATCATTATATAATAGCCATCTTTGTCTTTTTTTTTTTTTTAGGAAATCTCATTTTATTTTTTATTATTTATTTATTTATTATAAAGATGGGTACAATTAAGGGTTAAGTATATAAACACCAATCATGCAGGTACCCCTGTTGATGAGGTATGCCGCTCCCTCCCCTAGCACTTTCCCTCAACTGCTACTCCCACCCCCCTCCCCTGACAGTTTTCCACTGCTGTCAATCGCTTTCTTATAGCATTATAATTGTTCAAGGTCACCTTATGAGTGAGAACATATGGAACTCAGTTCTTTGCTTCTGTGATAAATCACTAAGTATGATCGACTCCATCTTTTTTTTTTAACAGTTGTTAATTTAAGTCTGCTTTATCTGATATGAGAATGGCTACTCCTGCTCATTTTTGGTTTTCATTTGCATGGTATATTTTTCCCCACTCCTTTACCTTGAATTTATAGGAGTCTTTGTGAGTTAAGTGGGTCTCTTGAAGGCAGCAGATATTTGGGTTATATTTTTTAATCCATTCTGCAAGTCTATATCTTTTTAGTGGGGTATTGAGACCATTTACATTCAGGGTTAATGATATGTAAAGTACAATCCTATTCACCATACTGGTTGTTATCTGGTTGCTTTGTTTATTTATTTTCTCCATTGTGTTGGTGTTCTATAAAGCCTGTAGACTTTATGATTTCCTGCATTTTTCTGTTGGTGTATTTTGAGTATTTCTTGTACACCATCAGTCTAGTGGTGACAAATTCCCTCAGCTTTGCTTGTCTGTGAAATATTTCATTTCTCCTTCATTTATGAAACTTAGTTTTGCAGGATACAAAATCCGTGGCTGACAGTTACTTTGTTTGAGTAGATTGAAGATGGGGCCCTAATGCCTTCTGGCTTGTAGGGTTTCTTCTGAGAAGTCTGCTGTTGGTCGGATAGGTTTACATTGTAAGTTATTTGATGTTTTTGTCTCACTTCTCTTAGAATTCCTTCCTTCATGTTAACTTTGCATAGCTGAATGATTATATGCCTTGGAGATGACCTTTTTGCAATGAATCTTCTGGGGGTTCTTTGGGCTTCTTGTAACTGGATGTTTAGATCTCTGGCAAAGCTAGGGAAGTTTTCCTCCATTATTCCCTCAAATAGGTTTTCCAAACCTGTTGCTTCTTCTTCTTCTACAGAAACACTTATGATTCTTTTACATAATCCCACATTTCTTGGAAACTGTTTTTTTCTCTTGATTCACTTTTCTTTTTCAAAAGCCTTGTCTTCATGTTCTGAGATTCTTTCTTTTGCTTGTTCTAGCCTACTGTTAAAACTTTTCACCGCATTTTATACTTCCCTTCTTTTTTATACCTCCTTCTTTTTTTTTTTAGTATCTTATTTTATACCCTTCATTTTATACCTTCTTCTTTTTTTTTTTAGTATCTTATTTTAAAGATATGTGGTACAATTCAGGATTAGGTATACAAGTGGACATCATGCAGGTAAAGTTTGGGCCTCCCTTTGGTCCCCACTTTGTCTGGTTTGAGATCAGGTACCCTTATTGATGTTGTGTCACATTCCCCACCCCAGCAGTATCTCACTACTGCCAATCCCTTTCTTATAGTATTATGGTAAATGTTCAGGTCCATTTATGAGTGAGAACATGTGGTACTCTGTTCTTTGTTTCTGTGGTGGGTCACTGAATAGTATAGACTCTAAGTCCATCCAAGTTGCTACAAAGTCCATATGTTTGTCTTTCCTTATGGCTGCATAATATTCCATCATGTCTATGTACCACATTTTTTAAATCCAGTCTAGTTTCGATGGACAGCACGGTTGGCTCCATGCTTTTGCTATAGTGAACGGTGCTGCAGTAAACATGCATATGCAGGCATCTTTTTTGTACAATGGTTTGAGTTCCTCTGAGTATATTACAGTAGAAAGATTGCTGGGTCATATGGAAGGTGAATTTCTAGTTCTTTTAGAAATCATCACACTGTTTTCCATAGAGGTTGAACTAGTTTGCATTCTCACCAGCAGTGTAGAAGTATTCCCTTTTCTCCACATCCTCCTCAGCATCTGTTGTTGTTTATTAATGATAGCCATTCTTAGGTGGGATCTCAATGTGGTTTTGACTTGCATTTGTCTGATCATTAGTGAGGCTGAGGACCTTTTCAAGTGTCTGTTGGCTGCGTGGATATCTTCTTTTGAGAAGTGTCTATTCATTTCTTTTGCCCACTTTTTAATGGGGTTGTTAGTTTTTTTCCTTTCAGCATGTTCAAGTTCTTTGTAGATTCTGGATGTTAGGCCTTCGCCAGACATATAGTTGGCAAAATTTTTTTCCCATTCTGTGGGCTGTCTCCCCAATCTATTGATGGTTTCTTTGGCTTTGCAGAAGTTTTTCAGTTTAATGTGGTCCCACTTGCCTATCTTATCTCTTTTGGCATGGGTATTTGAGGTTTTGATCAGGAATTGGTTGCCTACTCTGATTTCCGTAAGGGTGTCTCCTGAATTTTCTAAGATTCTTATAGTTTGAGGTTTTACATTTAGGTCCTGTTTCAATCTTCTGCATGTGGTCAGCCAGTTTTCCCAGCACTATTTACTGAAGAGGTTCTCCTCTCCCCAGTAGTTGTTGGTGGAGGCTTTGTCAAGGATGAGTTGGTTAAAAAATTGAGGTTTTGCTTTCAGAATCTCTATCCTGTTCCATTGGTCCATATGCCTGTTCTTGCACCAATACTAGGCTGTTTTGATTACTGTAGTCTTATAATAAAGTTTAAAGTCTGGAAGTGTAATACTGCCCGCTTTGTTTCTTTTGCTGAGTATTGTTTTGGCTATTTATGGTTGTTTATATTTCCATATGAATTTCTGTATTGTTATTTCCATGTCTGAGAAGAATGATGTTGGTAATTTAATGAGTATAGCATTGAATCTGTAGATTGCTTTTGGTAGGATGAATATCTTAACAATGTTGATTTTTCTTATCCATGAGCATGGAATGTTTTTTTTCATTTGTTTGCATCTCCTTGGATTTTTTTGAGCAGTTTTGAGCAGTTTTTTGTAGTTTTCACTGTAAATATTTCTTTCGTTTCCAGAATTTCAGCTTATTTTTTTAAGGTGTCTATATCTTTGGAGAGTTTTTCATTCATGCCCTAAATAGTTTTTTAAAATTTCTTTATGTTGGCTTTCAATTTTCCCCTGAAGTCCATTGACCAATTTTATCATTAACCTTTTAAATTCTATGTCTGAAATTTCAAAAATTTCATTTTGGTTAGGGTTTATTGGTGTGGTCTTTTGGAGGTGTTAGAGAACTCTGTTTTTTCATATTGTCAGAATTATTCTGTTCGTTTTTTTTCATTTGAGTAGACGACCTCTTCTTATCTGAGGCTGGCAGGGGCCTGACATAGGCACTGTAGGATTCCCTTGGTTATATTAAATCCAGTGGTTTCATTCATTCTCTTATAAATGAATGTAATAAACATAGAAGTTTTGGAATGACCCTCAACATTTTTATTCCTTACAGTTATTTTCATTAGTCTACTTTGATAAAATAAACTAATAATGCTAGGTAAGTCTATCCCAGAAAGAAACATAACCTTTATGAAAGTCCCAATATTTTCAAAGGGAAGAAACATTGAAATCTCGTGTACAAAAGTAAATACTTTGTGGGCAAAAGATATGAATAGACAGTTCTCAAAAGAAGACATATGAGCAGCCAACAGATAACATGAAAATATGCTCAGCCTCACTGAAAAGAAATGCAAATTAAAACCACACTGAGATACCACCTAACTCTAATCATGATGGCCATCATCAATAACTCAGAAAACAAGAGATGCTGAAGAGGATATGGGGAAAAGGGAACACTTCTACACTGTTGATGGGAGTGTAAATTAGTACAACTTCTGTGGAAAACAGTTTGGTGATTCCTAAAAGATCTAAAAACTGACCTTCCATACAATTCCACAATCTGCCTAGTGGGAATATACCCAGAGGAACCCAAATCACTCTCTGAAAAAAATACCTGCATACGCATGTTCACTGCAGCATTGTTCACAATAGTAAAAACATGGAACCAACTGCGCTGCCCATCTATAAAAAAATGTGGTATATATACATGATGGAATATTACGCAGTCACAAATAAGGACAAAATTATGAACTTCACAGCAACTTGGAAGGACTTAGAGTCTATAATACTGAGTGATCCATCACAGAAACAAAGAACCGAGTATCACATGTTCTCATTCATAAGAGGAGCTTGAACAATTACAGTAATATTATAAGAAAAGTATTGGCAGTAGTGGGAAACTGCCGGGTGAGGCGGGAACATACCTCATCAACAAGGGAACCTGTATAATGAACATTTGTATACCTAACTCTGAATTGTATCCCACATCTTTAAAATAAAAAAAAATTTAAAAATAAAAATAAAAAAGGAAAATTACATACTTTCATCTTTTTCTTTTAAGGAAATGTTCCTTTCAAACTGAAGGGTAAGCTCACAGGACCATGACACTTAGTAAAGGTATCCTGCGGCTCCTGGCTGACCCACCAAACAGAGTATCATTAGAAGAGGTCCCAGGTACCTAGCAGGGAAGGTCAGAGGGCAGCAGTAGGGACCAAGTGCCCCAGTAGGGCACTGGGGTTACCAGGTGCCAGTAAAGAGAGCTGGAGGAGTTAGGGAGGACTGGGGGATAAAATAGGAATAGGGGAGGGGAGGAAGGCAAGCAGGGGGAAGAGAAGGAGAAGCAGAAAGGGAAGAGTAGAGAAAGGGGGAACCTTTCTTTGGTGTTTGAAGATCAAAGGCTCACAGCCATATAAGCCATATATCCCCCTTGGTCATCACTGACCCAAAGCAAAGGAGGCGATGCATCCATCAGGAGTAAAGAACCCACAACCAACAGGATACAAAGAGAGATTTCCCATGTAAACAGAGGGCATTGCTATTGGATATTGGCAGGGTTGTGCTACAGGATATTTATGAAAGGGTAAGCTTACCCCATTCCAATAGACCTCATTGAAAAGAAATGCAAATTAAAACCACACTGAGATACCACTTAATTCCAGTCAGGATGGCCATCAAACTGAAGGGTAAGCTCGCAGGACCATGACACCACAACTGCAGTGTTTAGCAGACCCAAGAACTGTGCAAAGATTCATCTGCACCAAAATCGAAGGGAACCCAATTCTTGTCCATGACAGCATGGTGTAATTGAACGGAAAAGTTTAGATTTCCAATCCACCAAACAACTAGTACATATGCCTAGAAAGTTTGTGGAGTAGTGGACACAGGCCTACATATTTTATGTACAACAAAAATAAGCAAATAAGAAAAAATACAACAGAGTACTTACAGGAGCCAACTTTAGATCCTGTAAGATATCATCGAAATAATGAAACTCAGTTAATTCCAATTCAACCATCTCATTCTTCAGTTCCAGGATGCGACCCATCACTCCATCCAGGATTTTGCGGATCAGTATTCGTTTCTGTGGATGGACTATCTGGTCATAGACCATCTCCAGGTTTCTAAAGATCTGCACATATTTTATGTAGAAGGTGGCTAACATTTGGAAGATTAAAACTTGATTTCTTTGTGGTTCTACCATCTTCTGAGACTCTGTATCAAGTAAAGAATTGAGGGCTTCTTGGGTCTGATGCCACAACTTATTATACATTCTGAGAGAAGATAGAGAATTTAGAAATGATAGTTAATAAAAATCACTTTGTAAGGCATACATATTGGGCGTCTGGTATAACAAAATATAATGCATAATCAAGTGTGACCTAAGAATACTGAGTGTAGTTACAAGGTTTTCTAGACCATTTATGTCCTGTTATGGTGTATATGTGATTTTTGAATATGACTATCACTATTATTATCAAATAAATAGCTTTCAAATCATTTGTTTAACTGACATAAAATTGTCCCTCACTATATCCATGAAGCCAGTATAATTATATTCATTTAAATGATGAAGTAGCTGATATCCAGAATAACTAGCTGATTTGTCCATATACACAGCTGGTAGAGTACAAATTGGAACAATCACTTTGGAAAGTAATTTGGCATTATCTTATAAAGTTGAACATGTGCATACCCTATGAATGAACAGTTATATTCTACAGAAACTTGTAAGTATGCATCAATAATGATAACAGTAGCATTTTTTATAATAGCAAAAACCTAGAGATAACCCATATGTCCATCCATAAGAGAAAGGATAAATAAATTGCAGTGTATTCACCAAAGGATTATTACACAACAATGAAAATAAAATGCATGAACTACAGCTAAAGGCAACAGTGAAGACTCTTAGAACCATGATGCAATGTAAGAAGTGATGTGGAGACTGTGGCCTGGGAGGCTGACCTCTATGGACTGCACTAGCAGTGTTCCCTTGTCCTCATTTCAATGAGTTGAGTTGGTGCAAGGAACACACAGGAAGCCAGAGGGTGGGAGAAGAGCATGAGGGTATGTACTCTCCTGCTCTCTCCCTAGAGAGACAAGGGTTAGATACATCCTTCCACCAAAGGCCGAGGGTAGTGATGACTCTGCTGTGGCTAGCCCCAGGGCTTTGCTGGTTTCCATTCCTTGCTGGTTTCCCTAGACTCTGTCCCCTTTATTAGACCCTGATGAGAATGCCTCCTTTTCCTGCCAGGACCCTGACCAAGACATCCATGGTAGAGACTCTCCTGCTACCAATTTCAGGTGAGATTTTGGTTTTCCTTTTACATTTAAGAACCAGGATTGGAAAGTAAACCAGAAGCTCAGTGTGCCTGAGAAAGCGTTTCACTGTGGTGGGTGGGTGTGCAGAGCCCTGACCACTGATTTCCTGAGATGAGGGAAAAACCTATGAATGTCACTGTCTATCTGTAAGGTCTTTCCCTTTTCTAAGGGGAACAGGCAGCCCCAATTCCCTGATGGAAAAGCAAGAGGGTCAAGGGGGCTGAGGGCTCTCACCTGCTCTTTGCAGTCAGCCTAACTGCTCAGTCCCATGCTTACTTTGCCTGGCATCCCTGAGTCCAGAAGGCCCGCGTGTGTACAGCTCTCTGGGACGTAGAAGTGATTGGTGGCCTTCTTTCATCCTATATGGAACTGTAGGCAGTCCTTCATTTGCAGCCAGACCTCAGAAGGACCAGCTCCCCTTTCCAGGGGAACTGCTGGTTATTTTTTAATCAGCCCTCACTCCCTATCTGCTGGCCTTAGGGTCTCATGTTTTCTGCCTTCCTCCATTTCCTCTCATCCCTTTCTGCTTTCCCTCCCCTGCATGCTCTTGATATCTCTTGTCAAGTGCTCAAATGTTCTCTGTCCTCATAAGTTCACAGCCTTTTAAATCCTTTATTGCCACTTTGGAGGCAATTCAGGAGGAAGTGGAGATAAGTCCACATGTTCAAGTCACCCTGTTTAACTGGGAGTTTCTCACCTGCCTTCCCAGGATCATCACTAAGCATTCCTCTCTGCTCCATTCCCGCCATCTGTCATTCCTTGAACATGCGCCATGTTTCACTATGATAAATGGAACCATCATTTATTGAAGCACTGACCATATGTGGGTTTTAAAAAAAAATCTTTCTGACCAAAAGTTAAAAGCATATCTTTATGTGAAAAGTCTTTTTGGCTTATATGATGATGGTGATGATGGCTGTGGTGGCAGAAACAGCTTGCATTTACATACTGTCAGTCACTGTTCTAAGTGCTTTCATATAATAACTCATGTAATCCTCACACTAACCCTATGAGGTTGATATAATTATTAGCCTGGTTTGCAGATCAGGAAACTGAGGCACAGAGAAGTTATTGCTCAAAGTCATGATTTGAATGCAGGGTTTGTGCCTAGACAGTCAGGCTCCAGAGTTTATATTCTGAAACACTAAACTTCATTGCTTCTGTTCGTCAGAAAGATAGCAAGTGAGGAAGGAAGAGTCATGTGGCACATATGTGACAATACCACAAGAAGACAAAGACTGAGTGTCTAAAAAAGAAACCAAACTTTTTCTCTTCCACCCTGCAACATCCCACTGAGTCAGGAGACTGAATTCTGCTTCTAGAATTTCATCCCCTACACTTTCAAGTACCAGTTTATCAAAACTTAGCGATATTTTAAAAAATATTGTTAGTGAAAGAGCACTCTGCCAGACAACTTTATTATAAGAAAGAATGTTATTATCAGAAAACTAGAATTCCATTTGACTCAGGACATTTATGCTTTGCATAGTTAGTGACTAATAAAAGATGTTTTTGACCAGGAACAACAACATTCATCCTTCCAAAGAACAACAAAAAGCAACGTCTTAGGCCTGTTTAAAGCACCTGGAAGAGTTTGGCATTCTGCTGGCCCTGTCTTGGAAAGACAAGCAAACAGGAGAGGACAGGAAGAAACATGGATGATCAAGGAACCGATGGGCTTTGCACAACAATCAACAACAGCTCACCGAACATCTGCCTGGAGAATATAACACTGTGGAGGGTATAAAGAAGTTGAGCATGGTGTTACTTTATTGAAGTTCAGGCTACTGGAATTCGAGAAGGGACAGTAAACCCAGGAGAGGGGGCACAGAGTGAACATAACAGGCATGTCAACTTTTGACATAAAACACAGGAAAGTGCTTGACTTGCTCTGTGGACTAAACTGGGCTTGGGGCCTAAACCTGCTAGGACAACATTAAAGAGGAAAATTACAGGCTAATTTTGTTTAGAACGCAGATCTGAAATTCCACTTAGAAACAGAACACAGTCCAGATCAAAAGAATTGCTCTCTCTATCCAAGGAGAGGTCACCTCAGGAATGCCTGCCAGTTCAACATGAAGAAAAGTTTAACTAAATACAGCAACGGACCAGTAAAAAACATAGATTATTTCTATAGATGCCAAGAAGATGCTCAATACAGTTCACCTACAGCACATGCCTGATTAACAATGCCCTCTTAGATGCAGAAAAAAACTTTTGATAAAATCTAACACCCCATCTTGATAAAAATCCTCAAGCATTTAGGCATAGATGGAACATACCTCAAGATAGTAAGAGTCATCTACGAGAAACCCACAGCCAGCATACCGCTAAACAGACAGAAATTGGATCCATTTCCCCTGAAAACTGGCACAAGACAAGGGTGCCCACTCTCACCCCTCCTTTTCAACATAGCTTTGGAAGTCCTAGCTAGAGCAATCAGACAAGATAAGAACACCAGAGGTATCCAGACAGGAAAAGAGGAAGTCAGGTTATCCCTCTTTGCAGACAACATGATGCTATACCTTGAAAACCCAAGAGAATCAGTCAAAAACTTCCTTGCACTGACTAAGGACTTTGGCAAAGTCTTCGGGTATAAAATAAATGTGCAAAAGACAGTCCCATTTCTATACACCAACACTAAACAAACAGAATCCCAAATAAAAAGCACAGTTCCATTCACAATTGCCACACACACACACACACACACACACACACACACACACACACACAAATATCTTGGCATCTTTCTAATCAGAGATGTGAAAGACTTTTACAACAAAAACTACAAAACACTGCCCAAAGAAATCAAAGATGACACAAATAAATGGAAAATTTTTTCATGCTCATGGATTGGAAGAATCAACATTGTTAAGATGTCCATCCTACCGAGGCAATCTACAGATTTAACGCATTACCCATTAAATTAGCAGCATCATTCTTCTCAGACCTGGAAATGACAGTACAGGAATTCATATGGAAACATAAATGACCACGAATAGCCAAAACAATCCTCAGCAAAAAACAAAACAAACAAAACAATAAACAAACAAAAAAAGCAAAGTGGGAAGTATCACACTCCCAGACTTTAAACTCTATTATAAAGCTATAATAATCAAAACAGCCTGGTATTGGTACAAGAACAGACATATTGACCAAAGGAACAGGATAGAGATTCCAGAAGCAAAACTTCAATTTCTCAATCAGCTCATATTCAGCAAAGCCTCTGCCACCAACCACTGGGGAGAGGAGAACCTATTAATTAAATAGTGTTGGGAAAACTGGGTGACCACACACAGAAGATTAAAACAAGACCCCTACCTATCACCATGTACAAAAATCAACTCTAAATGATCAAAGACCTAAATGTAAAACCTCAAACTATAAAAACCTTAGAAAGTGCAGGAAACACCCTTATGGAAATTGGAACTGGCAAACAATTCCTGATCAAAACCCCATGTGTCCATACCATAAGAGATAAGCTAGACAAGTGGAACCTCATCAAATTGACAAACCTCTGCAAAACCAAAGAAACCATCAAGAGAGCAGGGAGGCAGTCCACAGACTAGGAAAAAATATTTGCCAACTATATGTCTGACAAATGCCTAACATCTGGGATCTACAAATGTGCCAAAAAGAAAAAAACAAGCAGCCCCATTACAAAGTGGGCAAAAGATATAAATAGACAGTTCTCAAAAGAATACATATGAGCAGCCAACAGATACATGAAAAAATGCTCAGCCTCACTAGTCACCAAAGAAATGCAAACTAAAACTGCACTGAGATACCATCTAACCCCAGTCAGGATGGCCATCATCAATAATTCAAAAAACAACAGATGCTGGAGAGGATGTGGCAAAAAGGGAACACGTCTACACTGTTGGTGGGAGTGTAAACTAGTATAGCCTCTGTGGAAGACAGTGTGGCAATTCCCAAAAGATCTAAAATCGACCTCCCATATGACCCTGCAATCCCCCTACTGGGAATATACCCGGAAGAACTCTAGTCACTCTATAAAAAAGATACCTGCACATATATGTTTGCCACAGCATTGTTCACGGTAGCAAGCACATGGAACCAACCATGGTGCCCATCAAAAGAGAACTGGATAACAAAAATGTGGTACATATACACAATAGAATATTACACAGTCATAAAGAAGGACAAAATCACGAAATTCATAGTAACCTGGATGAACTTAGAGTCTATAATACTGAGTGATGTATCACAGAAACAAAGAACTGAGTATCACATGTTCTCACTCATAAGCAGACCTTGAACAATTATCGTAATACTATAAAAAAAGGATTGGCTGTAGCAGGAAACTGCCGGGATGGGGGGGGGCAGGGGGCAGGGGGGAAGGTGGGATTGGCAGTAGTGGGACTCTGCCAGGGGATGGGGGCACACCTCCTCAACAAGGGTACCTGCATAACAAACATTTGTATACCTAACCCTGAATTGTATCCCACATCTTTAAAATAAAAAAATTAAAAGAGAAAAACAAAAACAAAAAACCAATGCCATCCCCATACATCAAGGAACAAACACTGACGACTTCTTCAAAAATGCTAAGAACCAGAGACCAAATACATCTGCATTGGAGAGATGTTAGAAATATGCCCTCAGAAAAAGCAGTAAAAATGGATGAAGGAGATATGTAAGGAATTAATACAAAATATTTTTAACACTACTGCTTGCAAATGGCATGACTGCCAAATCCAAGGAAATCAGTAACAAAAAATAAGCCAATTTTTACAGCAAAGTTGCAAGACTTAAATTATCGTGGAGGAAAAAAAAATGAAAAAAGAAACTCCATTCACAGTACCTTTAATATTTAAGAGTTAATATGGTGGGAGCCACACAGGCTCTAGCTGAAGAAACTTCTAGAATGCTAGCTACAGAGGATCGGGACATTGCAGATGGTAATATCTGTTCCTATTTAAAGAGACAAACTATACAGACAGAAAATTCTCAAGACTGACATATTACCAGTCTTACTAAGAATTCAGTAATAATATACTGAAGAGTATAAATAAATCTAGTCATAACTTTTAAACGTGGGGGTGAAATGGACAATAAAAGGTAAAAGGCATCTTATCATACCTCATGATATTTACTACATCAACGGGTATTAAGTTTGTACAAAACGCTAAGGAGGCTGTCACTGTAAGGACATAGGTAGAGTGACTCCAGCCCCACAAAGATCCACACCCAACAACAACAAGGGATCTTGGGTCGAGAAGGTTCCTGACTCTACCAGGGGGAACTACAGTTAACCTGATGGAGGAGAACACACCCAGGGCCAGAATCCTGCAGGGCCAGATGCAGGGCCAACCACGAAGCCCAGGAACCCAGGTCAGTGCCCTCATTGGCTTCAATCAGGGTGGAAGAAGCAGGAATCCCCCAGGGTCATGCAGAGCTGACTCCTAAATAGAACTTTTAGCCTAAGACTGTCCTGGTAGCTTCAACTTTCCAGGTTCGTTCCGCCATTTGGACTGCAGCCTCTTTCTTCCTCACCTGCTGTCTTTCTGGGACCTTTATCTGGAGAGATTGGGCAAAAATGGCTAGTTGGTGGAAGCATTCAACAGCTGTGGGAGCACGTTGGTTCCTCCCTGCATCTTCACTGCTTTCCTCAGTGCTGAGAGGCGGCTTTATCTCTTTCTGCCAGACCTACTTTCCTGGGATGTCTCTAGTTTCTCCTGCCCACCTGCTGCCCTGACACCCTGCAGGTGACTACACCCCTATCATGCAAGTGCTGGACCATAAATGACCTGGGCACCCACTCCCCTCAGACCATCTGGCTTGGCACCCACCCCCAACATCCCTACCCTGCAGTCTTAGCATTCTTCTCTTTAAGCCAGTACCCATGAAGATCATGTGACACAAGGGATGTGGCAAGATGATTTTTTAATAAGAGTATATTGAGATATAATTTCACAGAGCATAAAATATACTCTTTACAAGCACACAATTCAGTGGATTTTAGTATATCCATGAAGTTGTGCAACCATCACCACTATCTAATTTCAAAACATTTTCATCACCCCAGAAGAAAACCGTATGCATGAAGCAATCACTCTCTACTTCCCATTCCTCTCAGTCCTTGGCAACCACTATTTTGGACATTTCACATAAATAGAATCATATAATAGGTGGCCCTTTGTTACCGCTCCTTTCACTTAGCACAATGTTTTCAAAGTTCATTCATGCTGTAGCATAATCCATACTTCATTTTTTTTAACTGCCAAATACTTTTCTAATGTATGAACACACAATATTTTGCTCATCCATTCATCAGCAGATGGACACTGGGGTTGCTTCTGCCTAGTTTGCTGTTGTGAATAATGCCACCATTAGCATTCCCACACAAGCTTTGTGTGGACACATGTTTTTATTTTTCTTGGCTATGACAAAGTGGCTTTTAAAGGTAAGAGTGCAATAAGTTTAACACCAGAATCTGTCTCCTGAGGCAGCTCATCCCTGGCAGGTCACTTAACCTCCTTCTGCATTCGCTTCTTCAACTGACAAATCTGGATAATGACACCAACTCTGGGCACCCAGAAGGATTATTGTGGGATAGAATAACAGATGTGAAAGAATTCTTGAAATTTACAGGGTGTTATAAGCACCTTGCAAAAAGAAGGTAGTATTTTATCCATGAGACTATTCAATGGTTTTTTTTTTTTTTTTTTTTTGAGTTGGAGTCTCACTCTGTTGTCCAGACTGGAGTGCAGTGGCCACTCCCGGCCACCGCAGCCTCGACCTGCTGGGCTCCGGCGATCCTTCCGCCTCAGGCTTCTGAGTAGCCGGAATTACAGGCGCGTGCTACCACGCCGGGCTGATTTTTTGATTTATTGTAGAAATGAGGTCTCGCTGCCCAAGCAGGTCTCGAACCCGCGGGCTCAGGCAATCCACTCACCTCAGCCTCCCAAAGGCGCGGGATTACAGGCTGAGCCACTGAGCCCAGCTTATTTAATGGTTTTTAAAAAGTAAATTATTGGTTTCAGACCTGAGCATATGACACAGAAATATTATAGATTTTGAAGTCAGGGGGATTGTGGTGGTGAAGACAATACGACAGTTGAAAAAGACCAGACTTATTTCTACCGCTTGGCAGTTTTCTTATAACTGAGGGCATGGGGGAAGGAAAGACATGAATATTCAGATATACTATGTACTTCCCTGGGAAGTCTAAATATTGCAAAATGGGAATTCTCCTCAAGTTAGTTTGCACATGATAAAACCTGATTCTGCCAATATGATCTAGTCTGTCATTTTCTTCCCTGAATACTCCTCCTGTCTTTTTGCTCTAAGGAAGGCCTGGCCCTGTCTTGACACCCTCTTGGCAGAGGCTCCCTTTTCCCCCAGAGCTTTCCTGCACCTGGTTATAGGGCTGGGTCATGGGACCTCCAGACCATCTCCCCTCCCTCCCCCTGACATTCCCTGGCTGTGGCTCCCATTTCATCAGATGCTGTCACCACTGCCTCTCAATCTCCGTCATCGTCCGTCTGCCATCATCCTCCCAGACCCCCGCCAGGGCATCTACCCACCGAGTAGCATCTGGATGCTGCCTTCCCACCTGTTCCCACTGCTAAATGCCGAGCTCCTCTATCTAAAGCCAGTAGCCTGAGCTGTCCCCTGGGTCCCATGCCCTCTTACTACCAAGGACTTCACCCACATCTCCCTCCTCCTCTTACACTGTCCGGTTTTCCTTACCACTGGGTCATTCGGTATATAAACATGCTACTGTTTTCCTCTCATAAAAGAAAATCTGCCTCTGGACCCATGTCCCCTACCACTAGTTAGCAACCCACTTCCTTTTCTTTGTGACAAAACTCCTTTAGAGAGTTAGCTATACTCACTGTCTACAATTTCTCTCCTCCTATACTCACTTGGATAAATCTTTCTGTCCCATCACTCCACGGAATCAGTTCCTATCAAGGTCACTGGTAGACTCCAAGCTGCTGATCAACAGTCAATTCTCAGTTCTCTTCTGACTTGTCTCAGGAGCATTTGGTGGACTTTGCCACTTCCTCCTCCTAGAAACACTATATTTTTTCTTCCTGGATTTCAGAACTCCACAACTTCTTAATTTTGCTTTTTCCTCACCGATCAAGCCTTTGATTGCTTTACTAATGTCTCCTCTTCTCTTCTCCCTAGTCTCTTACCGTGGGTGACCCAAGGCTTAGTCCTTACACCTCTTCTTTATCGATACTCACTCTATGTCTCACAAATACCACCATATGCCAACAGCAGTCAAGTTTATATTTCATACATATACCTCTCGCCTAAACCCAGGACCTGAATATTCAGTTGCCTATTTGCTTTCCACTTGACGTCCCACAGGCACTTCAAACTTGACAGGTGCCAAACTGAATTCCTGATCTCCCCTACCCCCAAATCCTGGTAAGCCCTTAATCTTTCTGCTCCCATTTCCTTGCTTAGAAAATAGAATTAGCAATAGTAAGAGTGCAGGCTGGCTTGGCATCATCCACTTGCCATATGAGCTACCTCAGCCCTTTGGACCTAAGTTTCCTCATCTGTAAAACTGAAATAATAATATTAACAGTCCCTGTGTTACAGAGTTGCTGTGTAAAGTGGGTATACAAGTCATTCGTTCGTTTAGAACTTTAGTGGGCATCTATTCTAGGCCAAGCACAGATGCAGTTTCCAGGGAAACATGGCAGATGCGGACAGACCTTCTGAGGCTTCATAAATATGAAATAAGGTGCTGGTGAGTTGTCAGTGTTAGATTTCAAGCACCGCAACAGTGTCCACAGCATCAGCACTGTAGTCCTGTTTGAAATTATCATTACAAAGACAAAATGAAGTAGCTGTACGAAAGTGCTATGTCAATGGTACAGTGCTAGGTAACACTCTTTTCAGTATCACTACCACCTGACCTGGTGAAGAGCAAAGTAAAATAATGCTTCCTCAAGCTCTTTCTGGACTGAAATTTCAGGACTCTGGGTGTTTTCACAGAGCAATCCATTAACTACTGTGAAAGAGTGATTTTAAAAAGCAATAATAAGACATACTATTGTTTCCTTAGTAATACATCAGCAAAGGCTTGGCCAAGTGAGCATCTTCATTGGGGTGGTGGGATGTGTGGGGGAGGGGGAGGGGGAGTAGGACCTTCCTTGCCCGCAAGGAGTGGGTACTCTATCCTGAGGTAAAAACGTAGAGGAGGGGAGGGCAGGGAAGAGTAGAGGAAAGGAGGGGAGGAGAAAAGAAAAGAAGAGAAGCAAAGTAAGCTGCTTCCTGACTTGGAGAAGCCCACCCCACGACTGTGGCTGGGAGCCCAACACTTACGCGTTCGACATGGTTGGCTACTTTCCCTCTTTCCCTCGTCCACCGGGAAGCTTCTCCGTTGCTGCCTTCCCAAGGCGGCCGGTTGCAAGGGTCAGTGTACAACCAGGAGCGCCCAGGGGCTGGGGGGCCGGTAGAGGGGGTTCTTCTGGAGGAAGAAATGAGCAGTGGGAATATCCTCTTATTGGGGGCAGAAAAAGGCCACAGCCAGGGGTGCTTCGCGGGCACGAAGCGCGCAGGCACAGAGAGAGGGCTTCGATCGTTCCCGTCGCGAACGGAGTCTCGGGAAGCTCACTCTATCCACTTAAGTGGGAGCGAGGCGGCCTTAGCAACGAGACGCTGCGCACGCGCAGTGCCGGTCCTCTGGCTTAGACCCTATGCGCCTGCGCTGCAGTCTCCTGTTTCCGTGGCAACCGCGCTGGACGCCGGGGCGGAGGCTACTGCAGGGCTTGGCGGCGTCGGAGGAGGGCGGAAGGGAATGGGAGGGGAGGGAGAGAGGTGAGGGGAGGGGAGGGGAGAGGAGGGGGGAGTGGGGAGGGAGGGAGGAGGGAGCGAGGGTGGGGGGGCGGCTGCGGGGCGGGGCTACGCCGACCGGGATCCTAGCCATAGGCTCGAAGTGTCAGGGTGAAGAACCCACTTCCTGGCCAGCCCCAGGCCCCGCCCCCGGCCCATCCTCCTTCAGCTTGTTAACCACTTTCCTTCTGGTTCCGTTTTCATCCACCTTCAGCTCTGTGGTCTTGGACAAGGTCCTTAATGATTATAGAGTCTTCAGTCTTACCACCTGTAAAATGGGTATACCAGTCATTCGTTCGTTCAGATCTTTAGCGGGCATCTATTCTAGGCATAGCGCAGGCTCAGGTTTTGGGAAACAAGGCAGACGCGGACTGACCTTCTGAGGCTTCATGAATATGAAATGAGGCGTTGGTGAGTTGTCAATGTAAAAGGCTATGTGGATGTTAGTTATGAGCAAGTCGCAGTGAGTGTTGGCTTTCATTGCTCTTTCTTCATCTTTAGTAACTGTTGACATTTGCGCATTTTAGAATCTGCAGTTCCCATGGAAACATAACCAGAATTAATGCTGTCAAAAGAGCATGCAGAGGACATCCACATAAAAATGAAAGCATGAATCTGGATCTCAACACCTCTCCTCCTCCATTACTAATGGACAAAAGAGTAGTAAATATCAACCCCTCTGCCCTCACCCCAGTCCCTAATAAAGGAGCAACCAAACGAGAAATTAAGTACAACTTCGTACCATAAACGTTTAAAACTCAATGAAATAGGAGCATGCGGTGGAGGATGGTGTCTCACTTCATTCCACTCCCTCAAGGCTCTACTGGGGAAAGAAACCAAGTAGACAAAATACCAGGAATTCTCGTTAATACTTTTTGATACAAAGAGACATGAATATGAAAAGAAGTGAGATGAATGGGCAAGTAGAGCAAGCAAACCACTTGAGGAAATCTAGGCAAGATAAATGGTCATGGGTGGAAGTCTATCCCTATTGCCTGCAGGACCTGAACAGAGCTAGGAAAACTTGCTAGGGCTTGCCGTCTTCTAAGACCCTGCATTGAAGTGAGGCACAAATTCAGTCAAAGGGCAGTTTGTCACAGGAATAGGATACATTTCCAAAACGGATAATGGGCTGGTGATAAAAGAGTTTACCAAAATCTTGGAAGAGCAAGATTCAGTGGAGCAGTCCTTATCATCAATGTGTACTCAGGCTATAGAAAGTAGACAAAAATGCAATATCCCAGCTCCAGAACTCACTTAGATACAATAGGAAGGGAGTCAAAGAGAATTTGCTCACATTATATTTGAATAAATAGAACATTTGCAAAGAGCAGCTCATATTAAATATGAATAAATTAGAAAGAAACACCATATCAATTATCTGAATCTAGAACCGAATTCTAGATTCAAACCGAAGGGGGAAAAAAAGGATTGTAACACAGGTGAGATAGGTGAAGAAGCTAGTCTGGAAGAAAATATAACCAAAAAATAAACGAAGAAAAGTCTTTATATTTGTCTCATGATATAAAATAAGTTAATAAGAACATTAATTTAATAAAATAAGAACTTGGAGAATATATAAAACAACAGAATGAGAAGGGAAAGAAGAGTACACAGCTAAGGAAACCAAATGAAGATTAGAAATAGTCCAATACAGAAAATATGTTTGAAAACCAAGAAATAGACCAGGACAGTTCAGCTGAATTACTGACGTAGAGGAAAAATTTAAATCAATTACAGTATGTATAGAGGGGAAAGATTGAGACATTTTAGCAATTTAAAAGGGTTAGTTGATATTCCTAAAAAAAATAAAAAGACTTTTAACACTATTAAGGAAATATTTCCAAAACAAAAGAATTAAATCTGCAGATCAAAAATATCCATTATGCTCCGGGAGAAACTGATAATAGTACACCCAGCATCAAGAGATAGCCTGGATATGTTATCAAACTTCAAATGATGTATGGAGTAGGGGAAATCTGGCTAGCCTCAGATTTCTCCACGGTAGCTTTCAATGTCAGATGAAAAGAAAGCAATATTTTCAGAGTTCTTGGGGAAAACTGTAACCCAATAATATTTCTACTCGAGTTAATAGTCTCAAATATGGAGATATAGTACTCATGTATACATTGGCATGTTATCCAATGCAAATAATAAAAAACCCAATGTCCAATGGCTTAAACAATAAGTTGATTGATAATCTCCCTTGACACCAACAGTAGAGGTGAGGCAGTTTTGGTCCTGATTATCTCAGTGGGGTGGTGACATCATCAAGGATCAATATTTGATGGTCTCTCCATCTCTTAGAGGTGGCATACTAAGGATGTTGAATTACTTCCTTCATGGTCATAAAATGACTGTAGCAGCTCTAAGCATTACATCCTCACACTGCAACATCTTAAGATAGAATAAGGACCAGCTGGGAAAGTTGACCACCATTATTGTCTTAGAGTAATCGGGATTTAGCTGCATTAAGATGTAGATAAAAGAACCCAATCAGAATTCTGCCAGCACAGAAGGAAGTACCAGCTGTTATGTAGGCAACATTCAATATGTGTCACTCAGAGCTCTTCTAGAAAATTACTTGATGATGAAATATAGACACTCAAAAGATACAAAACATGTTCAAAGGACTAGCACGATACTCAATATGAGAAGACAGTGGAGCAAAGTTTGCCCAGTCCTACAAAAGAACAAATACAGTAATACAGTAGGAGAGTGGGGGAACAGATATCATTCCTCTCTGATTATATCCTGAGAGCTTCCACAGTTGCTGCACTTATTGACTGCTGATTCTATGCCAGGGACAGCTTAGGACCTGACATGTATCATTCAGTGACTCTTCTCATTAACTTTACTAGATGAGTAAAATTTTCATTTCCATTTTATTTTTTTTTACTGTTCGAAGTATTTGTTAATTTATTTATCAAGAGAAACTAACTACTATTTAGCCCACATAGCATGTTTCATAGTTCAGGAACACAGCTCAGTGACAAACTTCCATGTAATTTAACCCAAAGAAATTCTTTATATTCCCAAATCACTTTGCTCTCTGAAAGATACCAGCCTTCCTCATCTCCTCAAAATCTTTCATGGAATCATAATTTCTGTAGAAATCTGCATATGCCTGTTTTCTTGGTTCAGTCACAGCAAACTTATAGAAAGATGCAACCCCCAGGGATACAATGAATGCTCCAACAATATGAAACTGCAGGCATTTGGCCAGAAGGCCATGCATCTGAGGTTTTGTCAAAGCACCAGAAGTCATGGTAGTTATTGTCCTCGACAGGTATGTCAACCTCAACACCCATTCCCATTTTAAACAATGTGGAAACTGAGAGCCAGAGAGGTTAAGCAACAATATATCCACAGCTGTACTCAGATCAGTCACAGAGCTGGCCCTCAATCACCTGGTAGTCTGGCTTCAAAGATAACATCCCTTCACTTATTTTAAAAAATTGTTTTTCTGTGAGACTAAATATTATTAAAAATAGTGGGTCTCAAAATCACTTATCCTTTAGGAAAAATCATTGCTACCTAGCTAGGTAAATACAGTAGAAAAGGTAACTTTATTCTCAGTATTTAATAATTCATATAGCATCATAATCAGACTGCCGTGTCTCTGGGAAAATTAGTCTTCCCAATCCTTATGCATATTAATTCATCTGGGCAAATACAAGGTGGGGGGGTAACTAAAAAATTTATTAATTTTTAAAATATAAACTGTGCATTTATTCTTACATGTTTCAACTTCAGTCACCTTTAAGGTGACTCTCCGTTTGATGTAATACACCTATCAAGATGCTTTTCCCACTGCTCAAAACAGTTTTTGAACTTGTCAATTTTGACGCCTTTTAGTGCTTCTGCTGTTTTTTGTTTCACCTCTTCCACATTAGCAAAACGTTTCCCTCTGAGGACTCTTTTCATGCGAGGAAACAAAAATAAGTCACTTTGGGCGGGGTTCATGCTATTTTTGTTTTAAAACTGCTGAACACTCAGTGTGTGGCGGGCAAGCGCACTTGGTAATCACCCATCATGAAATGGGCAAACACATTGAAAGAATCTCCAAAAAAATTCACTGAAGTTGAACGCATCCTCTCACAATAATAGCAGCTGGTACACTGATGAAGGTGGGTTCCTAGAACACAACTAGTGGGGGAAGCTTGTGCTACAAGGGGCCCACCCTGCACCTCCAAAAAAAGTAATTACAGTATTTTGGGGTTCCCCCCTTGTATTTATTGATGCTTGTTCTGTGAAATGCACAATACTCAACACTGTGCAATAGTTGGCTCTGATAGGAATGAATTTTGCCGTTAAGGACTGAGGTGAAGAGATCATCATCCCAGAGAACACAGGTTTCATCATCATAAGCACGTTTCCCTGAGGAATACTGGGCCTAAGAGCCCTTAGAGGTTGGTTGTCTGACCACTTCCTCCAGATGCTTCAAACTCCCTTGAGCATCCCTTGAGCATCCTTTCTCTGCCAACACACTTGTAGTGAGAGAGACACCTGGCCATTCTGGTTTTGGAAAACTCTCACTGTGACTCTTTGCTTTTGCATTGAAGCTCAAGGGCAAAACAAAACAATACAATTTCTCTTCTACAGGAGCCATCTTTTAAGCATTTAAGCCCATGTATACCTCCCACCCCTATTCCCCACCAAAGTCTTCTCGATTACACGGTAGGCACCCTTAGGTTCTTCAACATGCCAGATTTTAAATTCCCTTACATTCATTCTCTCTGTCACACTGTTAACATGACCAGTGTTCTTCAGTCACAAATCGATGAAACAAAATCTTCTAGATGGAAACTGGTAGGTACTTCATCAAGTAGCAAAAGAGGGCCTTTCTCCAGTCTCCACACCTTACATCCGTGGTTGGGCGGCCGTATCACATTGTTAACTTGTGGTGCTGTGAATCTCCCTGCAGCTTCTCCTGCTGAATTTCTCCTCTGTTATTCATGTGTTCATCATCCCATCCAGTTCTGTCATCACCACATCTGAACCCTACTATAGGTAAACATGCTCTTTATAGCAAAGGAAGAGAGCCCCTACATCACCATACCAGAAATGAGTCCAAGTTAGAATCAATCAACAAGTTACACTATCATCTGGCTCATATTTCTCCTTGTGCTCAACAATTCTGTGAGAGGAGGATTTTGTCAAGTGTGCCACTAGTATACGGCTATGTCATGTCTATAACATCATCCTTATCTACTAGGCTAGGAACTATAGGAATGTAAAATTAGTCTGGTCTGGTGTGTCTTGTTTTTTGAAGACCCCCAAATGATAATACTTGTTATCTCTGCTAAAAACTCACAAATCATTTTAATGATCTAGAGTATTTCCGGCGATCACATGAGGATCACTAGGCCAGAATCTGACTTTTTTATTTCAGTGAGTCATCAGTCACTCAGAACTGCACAATTCTCTGTTGTAATTTTGTTCGTTATGCCATGATAATTCAGCCAGACCAGGGGACTTGGTTCCTCACTGGATCTGAACCAGAGTTAAAACACCCCAAAGTAGCTCATCTCTCTAGACCTCCTAGACAACTCAGGCTAGGACAACTCAGGCTGCAACAGCGAGCAGAACTTTTCCTACCACAAGGTGGCGTGCTGGTGACAAGCCAATCAAAATGGGGCACTCCATGATGCTTCCCACTGCTGCCTTCTCACCCAAGGGCCCAGCCTCCTTCCCCTCCTTCCTTAGCAACCCCCCTCTTATTTTTCCCAATAACAATAGGACTAAAGTATAACAAGACAGAATCACACTTCTACCAAAAGGCCAGGCTGTAAAATACCAAGCACAACGTGACCGAGGACCTTGCCATGGGAAGGCTCCTGACAGCTTGCGGGCCAGGTTTGACAAGGACCTGACCAGAATATCCTCTGAGGAGAAGTTACTTCCTGAAGAAAGGAGCACAGTTTGTGGGCTTCCATCTTTCCTGATCTCTGTCCTTCCTACTGAATCCCACTCCACAGTTCTACTTGTCACGCCTCAGTATTATTAATAAAGTTATTTTTCTATTCTTTTATGAAAACATTGTTTTTTTTCCTTTTTTTGTAACCACACTGTATAGACATCTTGGACCTTGCTAGACATCTAAGGCCCAAATCATTATTCTGATTCACCTTTCCAGTAATCTCCTCTAAATTGATCATTAGTTTACCCAATTTTTTGTCCTAAATAATTGAAGTTTTATTTAATTTAAAATGTAAATGTCTTTCTACGGCCTCATAACCAGACTGCCAGGTATCTGCAAAAATTTATCTTCTTAGTTCTCTTGATTCGCTTGAAGTCAATTGAGCAAATATTTATTGGTGCCCATTCTATGCAAAGCAAATACTCAACACTGTGCAAAAGACAATACTGATAGGAACTCAGCCATCAAGGAGCAGAATAGAAGAGACAAAGGTAGAAGTGATTAAATGTCACAGTGCAAAATCCTCTGGAAGTTTAGAAGAGAGAGACGGCACTTTGCCCTTGAAAAAGTAGAAGGTGTTGTGCAGCAGATAGGATTAGAGCTGGCTACTTAAAGGACAAGTAGGGCTTTGGCCTGGGGAAATAGGAGAAGGACATTCCAGACAAAGGAAACAATATGTGCAAAGGCATAGAAGTAGGAGAAATATAGGGGTGTGTTCATTTTAAAGCTGATATTTGCATTTGATCTGGGAATAAGAAAAGAAAAATAACTCATTATAGACTAGGACCAGATGGTATATGGGCTCAATAACAAGAAGAGAAGTTTGGACTGAATTGTATGGTTACCAGAACCATGGAGATTTATTTGAGCAGAAGAATTGACATGATCATGAACCAAGGGACCAATGAAAAGACAAGAAGTACAGACAAGTGAATAAACAAAATGTGTTGTATACATAAATAGAACAACATTCAGTCATAGAAGAGAATGATGGTCTAATCCATGCTACATGAATGACCTTGAAAACATTATGCTGAATGAAAGAAGTCAGATACAAAAGAACAAATTTTGTCTGATTCTACTTAATGTAGAATGTCTAGAGTAGGCAAGTTTATAGAGACAGAAAGTATATTAGAGGTTACAGGGGACTGGGGGAAGGAAGGAATGGCGAGTGTTCCATGGTTGGCAGGTCTATGCAAACCTACCCCTAAAGTCTGAGGAAATTGAGAGGCCAAAGAGGTTGACAAATCCAGTATTTTAGAAAGAAATATTTAATAAGGACTTATGAAAAGAAGCCATTTCTCTGTCTCAGGTGCTGGCAAGACAAGATGGTAGATAGCTGTACCACTGCCTCCTAGATCCAGCACTTGTATACCATAGGGAAGGGGTGATTCAGAAGGGATGTCAGGAAAATTGAACTATGATAAAATCAAGGTTGTTTGACCTAAGGGCAGGATTTATGTAAGTATGTGCTGTTACACAAGGAACAATAGACAAACTAACTATTAGAGTCCTTCCTGGAACTGGGGTTAATCAGAAACAAACATGGCGGATTAGCATAAAAAATGGAGTTGCTTTAGCCTCTACAGCGAGTTATTGCTTAATGGGTACAGAGTTTCTGTTTAAGGTGATAAAAATTTTTGGAAATATAGTGGTGATGGTTACACAACATTGTGGATGTAGTTAATGCCACTGCATTGTACACGTATGATAGTTAAAATGGAAAATTGTATGTTTGTATGTATATATACATACAAGAAGTAACCAGAACCTGGACTTTTTTGAATAAGAGACTGAGAATAGAGGAGAAAGTATGATAATTGAGAAAGTATAAATCATAGGATGTGTGGTATTGCTCAGAGGGAAAAAGTCAAGATGATGTTGTGTCAAAGGAACAGAGCGGAGGGAGGGCTAGGGAAGGAGTAGGTGCTGAAGACTGAGGAGCTAAGCATAGACATGATGAAGCTTGGAAGAAGAGAAGACAGAAAAGTAGCTCAGAAGGGATAACAGGGATATTGGAAGGTGTTTTAAGTTAGGGAGACATAAACTTTTCTTAGGATAAATGGAAAGAAATAATTTGAATGTGTACTCCTTAGTCAAATGTACTTGATTTTTAAACTACTATCTAGAAGCACTGTTATTCCAGGGTATAATTTGCATTGGCATCTCTTTATATTCACGATCCTTCTTTCTTTTCCAGAAATCCCAGTACGCTACTTGTGCTCTCACAGCATACCGAGACCCTTCCTGAGAGTTTGGTCATGTGATTTAGCATTTAATGAACCAGTTGGAGTAGGTGGTAGAGTGCAGTTTGGGTAAGTCTTGGCAAATTTTCCCTAATACCCCAGATAGGTGCCAGAAAGGCAGAACACCTCTCTTTATGGACCAGAACACAGAAGGGAGTTACCAGTGTTATGCTGTGTCCCTTCCTTCCTAATTATAGATTTCCTAAAACTCCCCCGAGTGTGTGAGATCATGCATATTAGTCTGTAGAGCACAGGATGTTGCTTATTCTCCCTCAATACTTTAGTTACTAATTATTGAGTCCACTGATACTCAAAAATAGGTTGCAATGCAATCAGGCAAATATAAGCCAGTAGTTCACTTGAAAATAAAACTAGGCTTTTAAATACTATGAGTAAAATTATGGTCAATCAGATCAACCAGTCTTGATTCTTTCATTTTCTAAGTGTGACTTGAACAAAGTCTAGTGACATTTCTGAAACTAAGTCTGTCTCTATACAGTGGAAAGAATACCCCCGTTTTACTCAAAGTATTGTGATGGGTCTTCTTGAATGGGTTTTAAATTTACCATGTGCTAAAAACTGGATGGCATGACCTTGTACTTAGTATCCAGATTATCACCTGACTCACATGGTATGTATTTAAGAGATTTAATTCATGAAGTATTTTTCTGAAAACTTAGTGTAGTAGCATTGTTGGCAATTTTTCTTATCTCCCTCACTGACTCCACAGTAAAGGAATTGAGGATGGGTTTACCATGCCATGGAATGAGTCTGCCACATAAGCTGTTCCCTGAGTGTGAGTGCCAGGGCTTGAGAACAGTGACTACTGTGATCCCACCACAATTTGATGGGCACTTCTAGGCACAGTGAAAGGAAGTGGAAGTTTCCAGTTGACTTTGATTCAGTTCCAGCACGTTCCTCAGGTAGGCCTACAGAACTGTAGAGAGTGAAGTCAGCAGAGATGAAAGTGAAAAGGTGCAAAGTTCACATTGAATTTGAAGGCCTTCTTCTCTAAACTTAGATGTAAGGAACATTTTCTATGCTTCTAAGTATAAAATGTCATTCTACATAAGAGGTGTATTTTAAAATGTCAGATATTAAACTGTCAGCTGTAACATACCACTTTTTATGTCTGATGTTATGTCTCTACAAAAAGAAATTGATGAAATGCCAAGCTTGTTCCATTTGCATGCATAACTGGAACTGAATATAATATGAGTTTCATTAATTCATAATTGCTAAACATTGGTCAACCTTTGACCTAACATTTCATGACTAACATCCACAGTTTTGACTTTTCCCAAGCAACCCTCGAGGTCTGGAACAATGATCGTTACAAACTCCAACAACACCTGATATTGACATTCCCAAACAGCAGAATGTTTCAGTTGTGAATCTTGGCTTCTCTCCAGTCTGTTGCAGTAACATATCAAATCATATTTTGGACTGGAAATGAGTCTGATTTGACAGCTTTTGTTGAGAATATGCTAGTAAACTAATTTAAAGGGGATGTGAGCAATATGAACATTACCTTCTGAATGGAGTTCCAAAGAGAATAGATCATAAAAACACCAAAGCCATTTTACGTCAAATAAGCATCACTTCCCCTGGGAAATGAGTGTGTGTGTGTGTGTGTGTGTGTGTGTGTGTGTGTGTGTGTGTGTGTTTGTGTGTGTGCTTTTTGTTTGAGCTGCTTCTATTATCTATTAATAAAACTGCCCAGTGTGAGAAAAAAAGAAAAAAGGAACTAGCCAGAGGCAGGATGTTGTTTTTTAAATTATTATCCTGTTTTTTACAAACACTGAGGCAGCTTTTGTAACCCAGATGCAGCGGAGGTCACTTCTCAATTGTTTTAACACCTGCTGTCTATTAAAGTGAGCATAGTTTCCAAACCATTGATAAATTCAGGCCTAAACCTGCCTCAAATGACGATTTCCTATATTTTGATACTACTTTTGAGTAAATAACATGTGTCTATCCAATTTCTGGGTTTTTTTTTTTTTTTTTTTTTTTTTCCTTTTTGGCACTCATATCCCCTCTCTTGCTATTTTATTTTCACAATGCTTATAATAATAAAAAAAAAGTTTTTGGTACTAAGGTTAGAAAGCTAATTACAAATAACAGCTGCATTGTTCATAAAACAAAAGTGAAGCTGGGCTCTGTGGCTTGTGCCTATACTCCCAGCAACTTAGGAGGCTGAGGCAGGATTGTAGCAAGCCAGGGGTTAGTTTGAGACCAGCCTAGGCAACATAGTGAGACTCTGTAGTTACAAAAAATAAAAATTAGCTGGGCATAGTAGTGCATGCCTGTAGTCCTAGATGCTTGGGAGGCTGAGCTGGGAGGATTGTTTGAGCCCAGGATTTTGAGGTTGCATTGAGCTGTGATCACACCATTATTGCATTCCAGCCTGGGTGACAGAGCTAGACCCTATCTTTAAAAAAGTGATACATTTAATCATTGATGAGGCATATTTAAAGACTTGAATTGCCAATGGCCTTGGACACCAGCAAGATGTAGTTTTAAAGCAGAGAAACTATTTACTTAATCTATTTATTTATCTTAGAACATTGGCAGGCAATAAAGCTATAATCTTGGTTTTAAAAAAAGAAGCAGGAGTCTGGTAAGAATTTTCTTATGCTTATTTCTTCCTCCATCTGTCTGCCAGTCGTCTACCTCCTTTTCTTCCTCTGTTTACTCTTTCTAATAAGAAGTGCAGCACTTTCTTAGACATGGCATCCCTCTGTACCAGGTCTGGGAGAGCAGTGTCTGCTCAGAAAGGAGCCAAGTTTCATCTGTCAGACTTGCCCAAGGCATCTTGCTGTTACAGATAACCAGTACAGTCTGTTGGTGCTGAGGGGGACTTAAATATCAAAGCCATTTTGGACATGTGCCTGCCTAATGGATTCTCAGGCGTTGTTTACTTATACTTTTCATGCTAGGAAAATGGTTTTATTCTCTGTAGTTGCCCTAATACATGAAATGTCGATACCAATAAAAGTAGCTCACAGCTTTAAAAATACTTTTTGTTAAAGTATAATAAATGCAGAAAAGTTGGCAACTGTTTGGTGTGAGGCTCAATGAATTTTTATAATTTGAAAGCCTCCATGTAATGAAAACACAGACCAAGACTCAGAAGAGTAGCAGAATCCCAGAAATTGCCCATGGATCCCTTGCTAAATGCACACTGCCTCTCCTTCCCCTAGGCAAACACTGCCTAACACCAAAGATTAATTTTTCCTTTATAAAGGAAGACTGTACATATATAAACTTTATGTGAATGAAATTATGCAGTATGTATAGTTGACCCTTGAACATTATGGGTACTAAAGGTTCTGACCCCCACACAGTTGAAAATCTGAGGACAACTTTTGACTCCCCAGACATTTAACTATTATTAACCTACTGTTGACCAGTAGCCTTCCTGATAACATAAACAGTCCATCGACACATGTTTTACATGCTATATGTATTACACAATGTAGTCTTACAATAAAGTAAACTAAAGAAAAATAAAATATCATTAAGGAAATCATGTGAAAGACAAATATTTACCATTCATTAAGTGGAAGTGGATCATCATAAAGGTCACCTTTGTCATCTTCATGTTGACTGGGCTGAGGAGGAGGAGGAAGAGGGGGAGGAGGAAAAGGAGGAGGAAGAATTGGTCTTGCTGTCTCAGAGGTGGCAGAGAGGGAAGACTATCCATGTATAAGTGGACCTGCACAGTTCAAACCTGCGTTGTTTAAGGATCAACTATATTCTTTTGTGTCTAGCACCTTCCAGCCTCCTTATGGTTGTGTGATTCATTCATATTGTTGCATGTAAATGTTGTTTGTTTTCATTGCTGTGTACTATTCAATTTATGGACAGATCACAGTTTATTTATCCATTCAACTACTGATGGATAGTTAACTTGCTTGCAGGCTTAGGTAATTATGTGTGATGCTGCTGTGATCACTCATGAACGTATATTTTAGCACACATGCATATTCCTTGCTGAACTATAGAGTATGTGTATGTTCAACTTCAGTAGATACTGAAAAAGTTTTCCAAAGTGTTTACACTAATATTTTCTTCAATTTTAGCAATGGGAGTTCTGGTTGCTCCATATCTTTATCAACACTTTGTATTTCCTTCTTTTCTTTTTCTTTTTTAGAAATGTGGTATTATCATTTCAAGGTGGCCTTCATTTGCATTTCTCTGATGAGTAATGGTCCTGAGAAACTTTTCATATACCTCTTTGATCATCTGGATGTTCTTTTTTTGTTAAGTGCCCATAGTAATCTTTTGACTAACTTTTATTGAATTTTCTATAATTTTCTTATGATTTTGTAGAAGATATTTGTGTATTCTGGTATACGTTTGTGTTTGAATACGTTTGTTGAAATTATTTCTTCCTACCCTATAGTTTTCCTTTTCTCTTTCTTAATGATGTCTTCTAATGAATGATTTCTTAATTTTAATGAAATCTGATATATCCATCTTTTTCTTTAAGATTAATGCTTTTAAAACAAATTTCATAAGATTGAAATACTGCCAGGCACCTTCTCAGACCACAGTGGAATAAAAATAAATGTCAACACCAACAAAGTTCCCTCCAAACTCACAAAGACATGGACACTAAACTGCATGATGCTAAACAACTCTTGGGCCAACACGGAAATGAAAACAGAAATTAAAAGATTCCTGGAAACAAATGAAAACAAAGAAACATCTTACCAAAATCTCTGTAATGCCATGAAAACTGTACTAAGAGGGGAATTCATATCTCTATGAACACAGATGAAGAAAATGGAAAGGTCACAAGTCAACAGCCTAACAAATCACCTAAGGAAGCAGGAAAAGCAAGACCACCAAAACCCTAACTTCCGCAGAAGAATCCAGATCACCAAAATAAAAGCCCAAATTCAGGACATAGAAGACAAAAATATAATACCAAAAAAAAAAAAAAAAAATCAGCGAAACAAAAAGCTGGTTCTTTGAAAGGATAAACAAGATTGATGGATCCCTAGCTAGACTAACCAAGAAAAAGAGAGAAAAAGCCCAAATAAACACAGTTAGAAATGCAAAAGATCAAGTCATAACTGACCCTGAAAAAATACAAAAGATTATCAGAGATTACTATGTACATTTGTATAGAAACAAACTTGAAAACCTAAATAAAATGGAGGACTTTCTGACATCATACAACCTTCCCAGGTTAAAAAAAGAAAGAAATCGAGACCTTAAGTAGTCCAATCCAGGAAATTGACTATGTCATAAGAAAACAACCTACAAAAAGAAAAGCACTGGACCAAATGGCTTTCCAGCAGAATTCCACAAAACACAAGGAGGAGCTGATCTCAATCCTACTGAAAGTATTCCAGACAGTTAAGAGAGATGGAACTCTTTCCAAATCATTTTATGAAGCTAACATCACATTGATACTCAAACCGGAAAAAGATCCAACAAAGAAAGAGAACTACAGGCCAATATCCTTGATGAACATAGATGCTAAAATTCTCAACAAGAATCTAGCAAGCCAGATCCAATAATACATCTCAAAAATCATCCACCATGACCAAGTAGGCTTCATCCCTGGTTGCAGGGCTGGTTCAATATCTGCAAGACCATAAACATAATTAAATACATCAACAGATGTACAAACAAAAACCACATGATTATATCATTAGATGCAGAAAAAGCTTTTGATAAAATCCAGCACCCCTTCTTGATAAAAACCCTTGAACATCTAGGCATAGGTGGAACATACCTCAAAATAGTAAGACCCATCTATGAGAAACCCACAGCCAACATACTGCTGCTAAACAGAAATAAATTGGAACCATTTCCTCTGAAAACTGGAGCAAGACAGGGATGCCCACTCTCACCCCTACTGTTCAACATAGTTTTGGAAGTCCTAGCTAGAGCAATCAGTTAAGAGATGGAAATTAGGGGTATCCAAATAGGAAAAGGTGAAGTTAAGTTATCTGTCTTTGCAGACGACATGATGCTATACCTTTAAAATCCAAGAGAATCTGTCAAAAACCTGCTTGCACTGATAAAGGACTTTGGCAAAGTCTCAGGGTATAAAATAAATGTACAAAAGACAGTTGCATCCCTATACACCGACAATAAACAAACAGAAACCCAAATAAAAAGCACAATCCCATTTGCAATAGCCCCCCCAAAAAGAAATATCTTGGCATCTTCCTAACTGGAGAAGTGAAAGACCTTTAAATGAAAACTACAAATCACTGCTTAAAGAAATCAAAGATGACACAAACAAATGAAAAAATATTTTAAGCTCATGGCCTGGAAGAATCAACAATGTTAAGATGTCCATTCTACCCAAGGCATTCTACAGATTTAGCACAATATCCATTAAATTACCAGCAGTATACTTCTTAGACCTGGAAACGACAATACAGGAATTCAGATGGAAACATAAATGACCATGAATAACCAAAACAATCCTCAAACAAACAAACAAACAAGGTGGGAGGTATCACACTCTCAGACTTTAAACTTTGATATAAGGCTACAATAATCAAAACAGCCTGGTATTAGTACCAGAACAGGCATATAGACCAATACGACAGGATAGAGATTCCAGAAACAAAACCTCAATTTATCAACTGATTCATCGACAAAGCCTCCACAATCAACCACTGGAGAGAAAAGAACCTATTCAGTAAATGGTGCTGGGAAAACTGGCTGACCACATGCAGAAGACCGAAACAGGACTCCTACTTATCACCACACACAAAAATCAACTCTAAATGGATCAAAGACCTAAACGTAAAACTTCAAACTATAAGAACCTTAGAAAATGCAAGAGACACTCTTACGGAAATTGGAACTGACAACCAATTCCTGATCAAAACCCTAAGTGCCCATGCCATAAGAGATAAGATAGACAAGTAGGACCTCATCAAACTGACAAACTTCTGCAAAGCCAAAGAAACCATCAAGAGAGAGGGGAGACAGTCCATAGTCTGGGAAAAAATATCTGCCAACTATATATCTGACAAAGGCTTAACAACTAAGATCTACAAGGAACTCAAACATACTGAAAAGAAAAGAACAAGCAGCCCCTTACAAAGTGGGCAAAAGATATGAATAGACAGTTCTCAAAAAAAGACATACTAGCAGCCAACAGATACATGAAAAAATGCTCAGCCTCACTAGTCATCAAAGAAATGCAAATTAAAACCACACCGAGATACCACCTAACTCCAGTCAGGGTGACCATCATCAATAACTCAGAAAACAACAGATGCTGGAGAGGATGCCAGGGGAAAAGAGAACACTTCTACACTGTTGGTGGGAGTGTAAATTAGTGCAACCTCTGTGGAAAACAGTGTGGCAATTCCTAAAAGATCTAAAACTTGACCTTGCATATGACCTGCAATCCCTCTACTGGTAATATACCTGGAGGAACTGAAATCATTTTGTGAAAAAGATACCTGCACACACATGTTTATGGCAGCATTATTTACAATAGCAAAAACATGGAACCAATTGTGCTGCCCATCAAAAGAGGACTGGATAAAAAAATGTGGTACATATACATGATGGAATATTATGCAGCCATAACAAATGACAAAATTATGAACTTCTCAGCAACTTGGATGGACTTAGAGTTTATAATACTGGGTGATGTATCACAGAAACAAAGAACTGAGTACCACATGTTCTCACTCACAAGCGGACCTTGAACAATTATCATAATACTATAAGAATGAGATTGGCAGTCATTGGAAACTGCCTGGGTTGGTGGTGGGGTGGGGGTGGGGAACAGTATTGGCAGTAGTGGAAATCTGTAGGGGGCACACCTCGTCAACAAGGGTACTTGCATAATGAACATTGAAAGGATAATTGTACCCCACATCTTCAAAATAAAAATTTTTTAAAAAGTTGTGCTTTTGATGTACCCTGTTGAAGAAACTTTTTGCCTACATCATGGTAATGAAAATATTTCATGTTGTATTCTAAAATCTTTATTGTTTTTATCTTCCATAGTTAGATATATAATCTATCTAGAATTAATTTTTTCATAAGGTGTGTAGTAGGGTTTAAACTTCTTTCTTTTCTATGTGAACATTCAAATCAACTGGCATTATTTATAAAAAGACCTCTTTCAAAAAAAACAAACAGCCCCATTAAAAAGTAGGCAAAAGACATGAATAGACACTTCTCAAAAGAAGATACACGGGCAGCCAACAGACACATTAAAAAGTGCTCAGCCTCACTAATCATCAGAGAAATGCAAATCAAAACCACATTGAGATACCACCTAACCCCAGTAAGAATGGCCATCATTAATAAATCAAACAACAACAGATCCCGGCGAGGATGCGGAGAAAAAGGAATGCTTCTATACTGCCGGTGGGAATGCAAACTAGTGCAACCTTTTTGGAAGACAGTGTGGCGATCTCAGAAAGAACTAGAAATTGACCTTCCATATAACCCCGCAATTCCCCTATTGGGAATATACCCAGAGTAATGCAAATCATTCTACAAAAAAGATACCTGCACACATATTTGTTGCAGCTTTATTCACAATAGCAAAAACATGGAACCAACCATGCTGTCCACTGAAGCTGAACTGAATTAAAAAAACGTGATACATGTACACGACGGAATATTATGCAGCCATAAAGAAGGACAAACATATGGACTTCGCAGCAACTTGGATGGATTTAGAGTCAGTCATATTCAGTGCTCTATCACAGAAACAAAGAACAGAGTACTATATGTTCTCACTCATAAGTGGGCCTTGAACAATTCTCATAGTATTATAAGAAAGGGATTGGCAGTAGTGGAAAACTGCCAGGGGAAGGGGGGTGGGATTTGCAGTTGAGGGAAACTGCCAGGGGAGGGAGGGGCACAACTCATCAACAAGGGTACTTGTATAATCAACATTTGTATGCTTAACCTTGAATTGTACTTCACATCTCTAAAATAAAAAAAAAATTTTTTTTTAACTGAAAAAAAGACCATCTTTCTCCCACTGCTCCATAGTAATACCTTTGTCATAAATGATATGTCCATACATGTGTGAGTCTCTTTCTGTAAGAGTGTTGGATTTTGTTGAATGCTTTCTATATCTTTGGGATGATCATATAATACTCTCCATTATTCTGTTAATGTAGTGAAGTACACTGATTGATTTTTGTATGTGTATCTGGGTTAAATCTCACTTGATAGGTTGTCCTTATTACATATTGCTCAATTTTGTATACTAAGATATTGTTGAAGAGCTTTGCATCTACATTCCTGAAGAGTATTAGTGTATTAGTGTGTGATTTTCTTTTTTTTGTTTTTCTTTTTTTTTTCAGTCACCATTTTATTTGTCTTTGGTGCTTCCAACTGCAGTTTACTTACACAAGGTTGGTGATTGTTTTTGTTTTTGTTTTTTGAGTTGGAGTCTTACTCCATTGCCCAGGCTAGAGTGCAGTGTCACGCTCACGACCACCTCAGCATTGACCTGCTGGGCTCCGTTGATCCTTCTGCCTCAGTCTTTCAAGTAGCCAGAACTACAGGCATGTACTTCCACGCCCAGCTAATTTTTTATTTTATTTTAGAGACGTGATCTCACCAAGTTGCCTGGGCTGGTCTTGAACCTGCGGGTTCAGGCAGTCCACTCTCCTCGGTCTCCCAAAGTGCTGGGATTACAGGTTGAGTCACCGAGCCTGGCCTTAGTTTGTGATTTTCTTTCTTTTAATTTTAATATCTGTTTCAGGTTTTATTATCAGAGTTATGTTGGCCTCATAAAATAGATTAGGAAGTATTCCTTTTTCTTGTTCTTTCTAAGACTTTCTGTAAGATTTGTATTTTCTTCCATAAATGCTTGATAGAAGCAATCTGGGCTTGAAAAGTTATTTGTGGAAAGGTTTTTATTAAGAATTTAATTTTTTTAAACAGGTATAGCACAATTTAGATTTTTCATTTCTTCGTAGTTTTGGTAAATTCTGTATTTCAGGTAATTTGATTATTTTGTGTAAGTTAAGGAATTTGTTAAATTTTTCATCATATTTCACATTATTCTTTTAATATTTATAGGATCTATGGTGATATCCCTTTTGTCTTTTCTGATATTTGTTATTTGTATTTTCTCCCTTTTTTCCTTTACTGACATAACAAGTTATCTCAAAACTCAGTGACTTAAAACAACACACATTTATTAGCTTGAGGTCTCTGTGAGTCAGAAGCACAGCTTGGTGGACGGGCCTCTATCTTGAGGTCTCTCACACGATTGCAGTTCAGGAAAGAGCGGGCATTGAAGTATCATCTGAAGGCTTGACTGGGGGACAGTCTGCTTCCAAGCTTACTCGTGGTCGTTGGGAAGATTAAGTTCCTCATGAACTGTTGGACTGAGGCCTCCACTTCTTTGCTGGCTGTTGTCTAGAAGCTTTCCTTAGTTCTCTTCCACACTGGCCTTTCCACAAGGTTGCTCACAAAGAGGTGGCTGGACTCCATAGAGTGAGCAAGCAGGAGAGAGCAAGAGAGGAGGAGCAAGACGAAAGCCCAGGTCTTCCTTTAACCTCATCTCAGAAACCACAGCTCATCATTTTTGCTTTTTTCTTCTGTCTGAGTCTGCACTACCTAGGGTCTGAAAACTCCTGAAAAACAGGTTCACAAATTTGATCTATATGACTTATGGGAGAACGGCTGATCCAGTGTTAGTTAATTCATCAGGGCTGGACAGAATTATTATTATTTTAATAAGTATTTGCTTTTAGTTTTTAGTTGGCATAACACTGATAGACTGTTTCTTTGCCAAAAAAATCTCTCTTTACACTTCTGCTTCAGACTATTTTCTTAACGTATGTTCTTTTTATGCCTTAGCTACATCCAGATTTAACCACATAGGGCAATAATTGTAGCATCAAGTTAATAAGAAATTGCAGCACCTCCATTTGTAGTACTGATGACTTTCCTTTGTCTGCAACTGATTGAATTTCAAAATGATTTCAGAAAAGCAGTGGATCATGAGATACTGTGCTATGAAATCATTATAATAATCTAGAATTCAAATGAATGACATGTAGTCAGAATGATCATTTCATTTAACTTTTTAATGTTATGCACTTATTGCTGCTACTGTTCGTGAACGTTTCTTCCAATTCTCCATTTCAGATCTCGAAGGTACTTGAAATGTGCATCTCTTGTGCAGATTTGGCATTGAAACATCCAAATTTTTAACCTTTGGCTCCTCACAGAGAAGGCCTCCTCTTGGGTATGGTATCTTCATCTATTTTCCTCTAAAAAGACACTAGGATGAACAACAAAAAATGAAAGTGCCCCAGAGACCCGAAGATACGAGGAGGACAGGAGCATGGGTCATCCAGGCAAGGCCCGGCCTGCTGGCACCTTTGTTATTATCTCCATGTTGCTGACAGAGATTGAGAGACCCCCTTTCCCCTGCCGAGAGTCGATGCTGAATGTCTTCAGACTCTGAAAGAGGTTCTGGTGTCCTCACAGTCTGATCCCAGCATGAAGGCCTTGACCCCACAGTCACACACTGTCCATTCTGCCTGTTTGGGACAATCATTTTCCAAATCAAACTTTTAAGTTCATTTGTTGAAAAATGCAGGGCTCTCTGGTAAGAATAAAATTCAGTTTTCCACAGAACCAGAAGTCAGAGTGAGATTACCTTTATTTCTGCTTCTTTCAAGGTCTTGGATGAATTAGAAAAGAGCTGAACTAGGATCACCTAGGGTCACCTTACCCTCTTTTGTGATTTGGAAGTTCTATTACTATTAAACAATGTCATGGATACAGAATTCAGGCAGAGGTAAGTGGAGAGAATGAATGAGCAGATATGGAAAAAAGCCAACAAAAAAAGGAGAAATGGATAAAAACCATAGAGGATGTGTTCTTTGTTTTCTATTGATGTAAATCTGATTATCACAAACTGAGTGACTGAAAACAACTCCTATTAAATATCTTACAATTTCTGTTGGCCAGAATCCTAAGCACAGCTTAGTTGGATTCCCTGCTCAAGGTCTAGTGTTGGCCAGGCTGTATTCCTTTCTGGAGCTCTGGGTCCCCCTGTGAGCTTGTTCCAGCTGTTGATGGGATTCGATTCCCTGAGGTTGTAAGACTCCTGGAGGCCGCCTCAGGTCCCAGGCATGGGGTCCCCTCCCAACATGGCAGCTTACTCCTTCAAAGCCAGCAGGAAACTCTCTCTCTAGTCAACTACAGTGCAATCTTATCAAGGGAGTAACTATCCTATCCCAATCACATTCTGCCTACATTCAAGAGGAAGGGATTTTACAAGGTATATCTATCATGGGGTGGGACTCTTGGTAGTCATCTTAGAATTCTTCCTGCCACATGCTATAAAATCAGGTGGTTTAAAATAAAAGCTTTGGCTAATAAAGAAAATAATAGGCATTATTTGGGAGTTAGGTCTCTTAATGGTGAACCTCTATCAAACGAATATATTATATAATACAAAATTTATTTTCTTTATGGGGTTGTTGCAATGCTTATGGGACCATGTCCGTGAAAGGCCTCTGCAAAATGGGCACTGCCTTGCAAGTGTAAGAGAATTAGCGTATGTGTCCATGTGCATATGCGAGAATGTACGCGTGGGTACATGTGCATGGATGTGCCTATGCGTGTGAGTGCATAAGTACACGTGAAGCAAAATATTCCACATAAGATACCTCCCTCTCATGACTTTCCCATAGCCAGAGTGAGCCCATCCCCTTTCCAATGAACCTTTTCTGTTTCTAGGTCTTTAACACTCCCCACCTGGTCTTGTATAATAGTTCCCCCTTATCCACTGGTTCTCTTTCCATGATTTCAGTTATCCATGGTCAACCATGGTCAGGGAATATTAAACAGAACATTCCAAAAATAAACAATTCATGTCTTAAATTGCATGTTGGTCCAAGGAGTGTGGGCAATCTTGCTCTATCCAACTCTATCATGTCACCCAAGACATGAATCATCCCTTTGTCCACACTGTAGACACTACCTGCCACAAGTCACTCACACGATCTGCTCCTGGCATCCAACCACATGCAAATCATGGCTTGATGACCCAGGATCACTCAAAGTAGATGGTCCTCCTTCTGATCTGTTCAGTAGTAGCCTTGCTCTGTATCATGATGCCTGTCATTTATCTTACTTCCTCCCAGCACATAGGCATTTTATCAAGTTATACCAATGCAATGAAAAGAAGGGTGAGTACAGTAAAATGGATATTTCGGGGAGGGGGTGAGGGTGGAGAGGGACCATATTCACATAATTTTTATTACAGTATATTGTTATAATTGTTCTATTTTATGATTAGTTATTAATCTCTCACTGTGCCTAATTTATAAATCTATACTTTATCATAGGTCTGTGTACTGTGTATATAAGAGAAAACATAGTTTATGTAGTGTTCAATACTATTGGAGGTATCAGACATCCAATGGGGTCTTGGAATGTATCCTCTGTGGATAAAGAGGGAATACTGTAATTTCTTTTGTACTTTATATCTATTCTTCACAAATGTGTGACTTTTCCAATGATAGAGTTTGCACTTTTTTTGCATTTCCCTTAGAGACATGAGAAAATAAAGGGAAACTAACCCACTATCAATGTAACTGTTATAAGGCTGAGTATGTTGGTCATGGGGGGAGGGGCTGCTACCGCCCTGGCGGGTCCTGGTAGGCAAATTTCTTTGATACCTTCAGCAAGCATTTATAGAGCGCCTGCAGTCAACCCAGAAAGATGCCATCTAAATGGAGCTACTCTCCAGAGGCTCTACCTTTCTAAAGACTCTTCTGTGTTCAAACAAAACAAAGTACCCTAACTAGCCGTTTATAAACTTGCATAAAGGCACAAAATACTGTTTTGAACTACCTTTCCCTTATTGTAAAAAAAAGATACTAAACACGTACATACTTTAAAAGTGGACAGTAGTGACCAGTGGCCTTCAGGGTGACCTGCACTAACTCCTTGTCGCTGACTTCATACCTTGTGAGTGGTGTAAGGGTCAAGGGGTGGGGGATACAGGTACCAGGAGCAAACCAAAAACTGCTTGCATGAGGTTACCTAGAGCTGGCAAGAAGGCTTATTGCTCATGGCATTAAAATAAATACTAGTGGTGGGGCAACATCAGTCTTCTGGGTGAAGGAATTATTAGTGGCACATTGACCTGATATGAACTTGTAACTGACTAAGAGGCATTATTGATAGCTTTTCTCTTTCTCCAAGCTCAGAGAGGTTACCTCTTCCTTAAATATAAACACACCAGTCATGCTTTCAATAACAGTTGTCAACCGTGTCCCAGTTTAGACTAACAGTTCCCCCTTGGTTGGTTTTTTTTTTTGTTTTTTTTTTGAGTTGGAGTCTCACTCGGTCGCCCAGACTGGAGTGCAGTGGCCGCTTCCGGCCACCACAACCTCGACCTGCTGGGCTCCAGCGATCCTTCCGCCTCAGCCTTCTGAGTAGCTGGAATTGCAGGCATGCGCTACCACGCTCGGCTGATTTTTTGATTTGTTGTAGAGATGAGGTCTCGCTGCCCAGGCGGGTCTCAAACCCGCAGGCTCAGGCAACCCACTCACCTCAGCCTCCCAAAGGCGCGGGATTACAGGTTGAGCCACCGGCTTGGTTGGGTTTTTTGACACTAAACTTGTTCCATGAATTCTAATGTCAAGTATTTGGAATCTCAAGATGTTTATCAGACTAGGGCTGTTTCTTATCTTCTCGGTGAACGATTAACCAAAACATGCACCAGAACTGCCACATGTTTCTTTCTCAATATTGAAGTTTTCTTCCTAGAGAAGGAACTTTTAATTCCGTTTCTTCTTTTGAAGCTGAAACCTTTTACTAAGTGACACTTTACTGCCGAGGAGCTTACTTGAGCTCTTTTAGTTTTATGGCTGAGAACAGCACCCTCCTCTCTTGCAGGGCTCTTCCTTCTCTTACTTCATTCCTGCATGACCTTCAAAGACCAAACTAATTCCACACTTGCAACAGGCCCCCTCCTACCAGCCCCATCCATGACCAGCTCTGCCTCATCAAACTCCTGCAGGGTTGTTTATCTTTTTCAGGCTGTAAATGGCAGAAAAGAACTACTCAAATTGGCTTAGCAAGAAGAGATGTTTATTGGCTTGCAAACCTGAGACATGCGGGGGTTAATATCACTTCCATGCAAAGCTGCACTCAGGGTTTTTTCTCTTTCTCTCATTCTCTGTGACCAGATTCACAGTTTCTGCATGGTGAAATAGCTTATCTCCAGCTTACCTCCGGTCAGCCATGTTTCTGCCAAAAGCAGACAATTTAGAGCTATAGGATCTATAATACTTTCATTTGGATTTCTGTCCTTTCTTCCTTCCTCCCTTCCTTCCCTGCCCTCTCCTCCCCCGCTCTCATCCCCACTCCTCCTCACCCCTCCCCTCCCCTTTTCTCCCTCCTCTTCCTTTCTTGTGTGTGAATAAACAGATCTTGCCCCACCTGCTATAAGAAGGTCTGAGTACTGGAGTATCTTTTCTGCTTTTCTAGGCCCTCAGAAGTGCACTAGTAATTTATATTATATGTTACCAACAACTGAAAAAAGGAAAAGTACTAATTGTCCATCAATTACAATTTTTTTCCAGTATGGTTTTTTTTTCCTCCAGAAAGAAAAGCCTGGAATTACTTCAGGCAGATTCATAGTTCACATGGCACTTCTATCCCCACCAGTATGGACCTGTAGATATACCCTGGACCTGGGCCCAACCTGGGTTTCGGTCCTAACTCCGCAACCAAGCAGTGGACAATGTTCTGGCTGGGCCTCGTCTCTGTGCTCCCTGGCTCCATATTAACCAGAAAACAGCTGTGATGGTATCCTCCTTACAAAGCACTTAGGCATTTCTTGGGAACATAATGATATCAAATGGCTATAGGTGGCATTTTATTGTTTATAACACACTTTTCATTTATATTTCATTTAGTCTTCACACCAGTAAGGCAAGCTTTATTATTATTATTCTTGTACAAATATGAAAATGAAGGTCATATAACTTTCTCAAGTTCACACAGCTAGTGAGTAGCAGAGCCAGGACTCACCCCAAAACTTTGATAGTCTAGAACAGATGTGTCCAACTCACGGCCAAGGGCCTCATATGGCCCAGAACACCTAGTGATGCGGCCCCACAAAACTTTTTAACATAATGTGTTTTTCAGTATTATTTTCTTCAAGACCCCATGTATTGTTCCATTTTTGAAGTTCACAATCACAGCTTATTCATAACATCACTTTTGGGCAGCACATACATTTGTGAGCAGCTCTTTCAATTATGAAACACACGAAGAGCAAAATTCAAGCAAACATTTCTGATGAGCACCTTGAGAACTCACTCAAAATTGTGACTACTTCCATTGAACCAGACATTGATAGATTAGTTTTGCAAAAACAAGGTCAAATTTACCACTAGTTTTATATTGCTCTCATTTTTCTAAACTTTATAACAAAAATATAAAAAAGAAATCTTACTCTGTATATACACTGACTATATTACATAATTTATATGTGACCCAAGACAATTCCTCTTTACTTGATGTGGTCCAGGGACACCAAAAGGCTGGACATCCTTGGTCTAGAGCCTCTCAGGACAGGAGACAAGTTCAAGAGAGCTTTGAAAATATGTTACCATTGGGACCACAAAACCCATTCAAACTAACTTACACAGAAAGAGGGTATGTTAAGAAGACTCCAGGACATATCCAGAATTTAAGGTCAGTTAGACCTTATAGGGGTTAGAGTTCCAGGAAAACTGCCAGGAGCAAAATAGCCTCTCTAGCTGTCACCCTTTCTGTGGAGATGCTGGACTTCAAGTCCTGCTTCCCAGCACAGAGCGATTCCATCTTCTCTCTCTTCTTTTTGTCAAACTTCAAATCCAAAGCTCTGGGCATCTCAATCCATTGCTTTTTATAGGTAGTAACCATATGCTAGGTAAAATGCCAGGTATATTCTAATATATGATTCACTGAAGAAGAACACAAAGCTAAATGAAAGGGAAATTATTATATGTCAAGTTTAATCTGTTAATCATTTCTAAACAAGATAAAATTATTATCTTGTACACTGCTTTATGCCAGATTTCCTACACACTTTACCATCTGTTATTGCTCAAACATTTTTAGTTTTCATTTTTCAAATAGAATCCTCTCATATAGGATTTCGATTCTATAGAATAATTACTGTTTCTCAACATTGAATATTAAATTAAACCCACAAATCAAACATGGGTAGATGGTGTTTTTTCGTAAGAGGAGACATAATTAGTAAATAAAAACTAGACAGTAAGATAATAATGATATTGTTTAGAAAGTTCCAAAGTGTTCATCTGAGAAGATGGTGGATCAGACAGCAGTACCAGAATCTTCTGTCTTCCAAACTTCTCTATTGTATGTACAAGAACATTTGAACTCATTCAATCAATGATGAATTTGACTTGCTTCAGGCCTTCTTAGGATGCTCTTCTGCAATGCACATCACAGACACAGATCTACAAATGGCTCTCAAAATCTAAAGTCAGGCAGGCCTAGGATTTCTAACTTACATTGGGGAAAAGGTTACATAAAAACACACAGATAAGTATCCATATTACATCAACATACATATACATTGATTTAAAAATACATCAAGTAATCAGTTCATAAATGGGTAGGATTATGAGCAAACATTTCCACAAGAATAAATACAATTAGTAAATAGGTGAAAAAAAAATGCTCTCTCCCATGAGTAATCAGAAGAATAATTAACTCCTCCCCCACCCAGGAAGCGATTTAGAATATTATAATCTCTTTACTTCTAGAAATCTCTCCTAAGGGAGAAGAGATCTATTTGTATAAATTTATTTTCCGTAAAGGAGTGACATTCAATATTAGGAGAACAGTCAAATAAATTGTAGTATCAGCCAATAAACAGCCATTATGTAGTTAATTTTGAAGATTACTGGCAATATAAAAATATTTATATCAGAATTTTGAGTGACAGCACAAGAAGCATTCAGAAGCTCAGAGCTGAACAGATCCTGAGATGTGGTAATATCCCCAAATGTTCTCCATATGTAAGAGAACAGACCGTGTGAAGTTGGGTTTGTTTATTTCTCTACAGGTTCTGAGTATGGCATGGATCTGGGTGAAAGGGACAATGGGAAGTTGATTTGGAAGAGACACACAACTGTCAGGAAATCCAGGGAGAACTGTGCAGGGCGTGTAATCACCTGATGCTTGTATTCACTCGTGTATTCTCCACCAATATGTATATGCATATTGCCATATGCAATGCCACGAATGTGCCAAAGGTGCCGCCATTCTGCATCATGGTTTTCCCGATGCTGCCCATCAGCTCCCGACCTGGCATTCCGATCCTGAGACAGGAAAAGGTGCCAAAGAGTGCCCCGGCCGCCATGCCCACGGCGCAGCAAATCTTAAAGCCCGTCTTCAAGCCGCCGAAGCAGCTAGGCTGGGACTATCCGTACGGACCCACGGCCACCGGCATCTCTCTCGTGGGCTCTGTTGCTCAGTGCTACGTCTCATGGAAAGCGAGGCGGAGGGCCTTTTTTTTTTTTTTAAAGAAGAAAACTTGGTGCTCCCCTCCCATCTTCTAGGGGAGGGGCAGATATCTGTTCCACAGCTCTGGTAGTGTAAGTGAGGGTTTCATCGTAAGAGGGGGACACTGCCTCCTCAGGCTGAGGCCATGAAGTTACCCGGCAGCACTCTCAGATCCCATGTGGCTTCTCATCATGCTTCCTCGTTATTGTGTCTCCTTTCTTTGAAGTCAGAGTTCTTCCCACCTCCCCAAGGTCCTAAACCCTCCAAAGCTGTCCCCTCCAAAGCCATGAACAGGAGCTTAAGTACTATATGTGAGAGACAGGGATATCTCAAGGCAAACATTACCCTGATGGCTTGGAAAATAGCTTCCCAAGTGTCTTGATGGTCTTCTCCTTCGCTGCCATCCACTCAACACCTTTGCAGGCCCAGTGCCCAGAGGCATTGCATCCAAGGTTAGCAGAAGTCTGCTGCTGTGTATTGGATACAGCTCCACAAAGATAGATCACAGGATGAGGCCAGCATCTGAGTAGAGGGTCCCACATCAAGGGAAGAGTGTCCATGTGCTTGGTCTACTGGTCCAGAGGCCAACCTCTGATTTCCTTTTGATCATTAATGCATCAGCTCTTCTTCCACTGCCAGCATGTGGGGTGGCACCTGAACTGGGCTGCCTTGTTCTACACTTTTCTCTTGGCCATTGAAGAAACATGAGCCTAGAGTGCAACCTACTAAATGTTCTCATTCCTTTGTCTTAGACTGGGTTCCTGAAGCAAACCCTCAGACAAGCAATTGAGTGACAGTAGATTATTTGAGAGGTGATCCCAGAAAGCACCATTAAGGAGGTGGGAAGGTGAGAGAGGAAAGAAAAAGAAGAAGCCAACAAAGGGTGCCTTTCCCCCCCAGCTTTTCATTGTGGCAACTGCGGCAGGACTCTTTCTGAGGGCTCTGTATGGGAAAAGCAGGAGGACCACAGCTGTGAGCAGGCAGACTGATGTGGGTGTCCATGAACTTAGTTGGGAGCTTGTGGGTACCTCATGTCTTTGTATCTGGGGGAGGGAACATTGGCGACCTTCAATTTCTGGATTTCTGCCTGGTAATCTGGTTCTGGAGGAAGGTACCAGGTTTGGGAGTCAAGAAAAGCAACTCACTTAACCTGAGACTTAGTCTTCTCATCTGTAAAGCAGGAATAATAATCAATTTCCTATCTCATTGATTGTGAGGTAACAATGAGTTATCAATAGTGAATTTCCAAAGGAAATGCTTTGCAGTTTGTAAATCCCTATGCAGATGTGAAGTGAAACTAATGGTAAAAAGCAGACATCAATGTATCTGAACCATTTGGCAGTTTTGATAGCTGGCCTCTTGTTCTACAATGCCTCCTGAATGTCCGGCACTTTTATATAAGAAAAAATATCATTAGTCCTCATTGCAGCTCCTAAGGTGGTCTCCACCTTATTATCTCCACCTTATTATCCCTGTTTACAGATAAGGACACAGAAACTCAAAGAGATCAAGGGTTATCTTGGAGCCTTGGCTCCTGTGTGAAGTGGCACATTTGGGGTTCCACGCTGCCTCTCTGTGTCAGAGGATCTCAGCCCCTCTTCTGCCCTGAGTCTCTCACTGGGTAAAACATGATGTTACCTGGCCGTGTGATACCATGACAAGCATTCCACTATTGATGATCAGATTCTAGGAACACCAGGAATGGAATACCCAAACTATTACCTGCTGATAGAATGGAGGAGGAGGTCCTGGTTGAGCACCAGGGCAGCTTGCCTCAGTTCTCAGTGTGACAGTCTGGTGGAGATGAGCTGTAAGAAAGCAGGGACTATTGAAGGTGTTGGTTTTGCTTAGCACAAGGATAGTTAATCTGGGTTCCATGGATGAGCTTGGGACAGTGTCTAAACCTCTTGAAATGGTCTATACATTTATGGGTGCGTATGCCATTTTCTAGGAAGTAGGTTCACACTTTTTATTATAGTCTTAATCAATGACCCCAAAGTCTTATCCTCACTTCTACATTGGACCATCCCTGCACAAGTGCAACATGTGCAGACTCCCTTTGAATATCTCTGGACACAATGAGATTTGGATAACCCATCCTTCCGAATGGTTTAAATTCTGCAAGTTTTGCTTCTTTACTTGTGCTGCTTTCAATGTTATGTTTTTATCTTTTTGCTACTGTTATTTATGATCCATGGTTAGTAATTTTATGTGGGGGACTAGAGGGAAAGTACACGTGAATTTTATAATCAATGTTCTCCCTTTTATAACTTTATTATTTTCTGCACTTTCTCCTAAAGGTATCATTTACTTATCAAATTTAGTTTTCTTTCAGTAATGTGTATTCATGCTCTTTCAAGCAAGTGAATTTGCTTCTTTTAAGCAATCAGCCTTGCAGATTGCAGCTTTTTTAGTTGCCAGGCTAGAAAAATAAAAATAATCTAGTAAGAAAGTGTTTATGTTGAAAGTACATTTTCTAAAAAGAATAGTTCTTTTAAAAATAATTCCCCAAACAACTCTTAACAGGTTTGATTCAAAGAGAATTTTTTTCTCTAGTGTGAAAAGCAATATAAATAGACCAGACCCTTTTCTCATGCAGGGTGGTTAATATGAGCACACATCACACCTGGTGTTCGACTTACTGGAAACTTGCTAAAAATTTTGTGTGGCCATAATCCATAACTTGATTAACTGTTATTGAGTGTGTTCTGCAAAGTAACAGGAGGTTTAGATGTCTCCTAAAAAGAAAAGCAGAACAGACACAAATTACCAAAATGAAACAGCAGCACAGTGATGACACGTTTTCACAATTTGAAATACTAATACTGTGGTTAAAAGGATCTGAGTCAGAGATTGGGCTCTGTCCATGGCTGCAGGGACAACCTTGTGCCCTCTTTGGGTGGGGGCCCACCCCCCTGACCTTGGATGGAAAGCAAGACTTGCATCCTCCCACCCTTCTATGGCAGAGGTTCTTGGAGAAATCAAGGGCAAAACTGGCCCCAAGCATAGACAGGGGCTGTGTGCTGGGACTGGACTGTGGTAGAGCTTTCCTTTCTTCTTGAGAAGTGGCTGGGGGTAAGACTGGTGAATGTCTTGATCAGTAGATGCCCTGCCCTTGGAAAGCCAGCAGGACGCTACAGTGTGGCTCAGTGCAGGGCTGCCAGAAAAAATACAGGTCCTCTAGCTGCATTTGAATTTTAGATGAACAAGGAATCATTTTTAGCATAAGTATGTCCCATGCATGTATGTGCTATGCTTGTTTCAGATATTGCATAGGACTCACTTATTCTAAAAAATTATTTGTGGTTTAACTGAAATGGAAACTTAACTGAGTATCCTTTATTTTTATTTGCTAAACCTGGAAACTCTAGCTCAGGGTAAGGCAGGCCTGGATAGCCTATGCTTCTGGTTGTGGCTAGAAGAATCTTTATTGCAGGCTTAGGCTCTAGAACTTCTTGTAGATGGGATTATGTTGCATGTCTTATTTTGTGCCTTGCTTCTTTTACCCTAAATATGATTTTTGAGATTCATCTCTGGCGTTGCCTCTATTGTAGTTTGTTCCTTTTTATTATTGGGTTGTATTCTATGCATACTGTGTGAAAATGCTACTTTTATACTTTCACCCTTGATGGACCTTGTGTTTCCAGTTCTAGTATATTATGATACAAGTTTCTATGAGTTTTTATGTACAAGTTGTGTGTGTGTATATGTGTGTGTGTATACATATATTTTCATCTTTCATGGGTAAATACCTAAGAGTAGCATTGCTGGATCTTATGGTAAATGTATGGTTAACTTTATACAAAACAGTTTTCCAAAATGGTTGCACATTTTACATGATCCAACAATATGTGAGAATTCTACTTGCTCTGCATTCTTGGCAACACTTGGCATTGTCTGTGCTTTTATATTTAGTTATTGCAGAAGTTGTAAAAAGGTTGTACTTTGCATTTATCTGATGATAATTCAGTTGAGAACCTTTTCATTTGCTCAGTAGCCATTCATGCACCTAAAAAAATTGTGGGTTTAAGTCTTTTGTCCATTTTTTTGTTAGGTAACTTGTCTTCTTATTGAGTTATATGAATTCTTTCTGTATTATGAACACTAGTCTTTTTTAGCTATTTTCTTTCGGTCTGTAACTTGCCTCCAGTTTTATGGGTATCTTTTGAAGAGCAGCTGGTTTTACTTTTGATTAAGTCCAAGTTTATCAATCTTTTTTTTTAATGTTTAGTGCTTTTCAGGTTCTAAGAAATCTTTGCCTACTTCAAGGTCACAAAACATTTTCCCCCATAATAGTTGTATAATTTAATCATTTAAGTCTATGATCCATTTTGAATGAATTTTATTATGTGGGACAAAGTAATGATTGCGGTTTATTTTTTTCCCCTACATGATTATTCAAATTTTTCCAATTCCATTTACTGAAGTGACTATCCTTTTCTCATTGAATTATATTGGTGTCTTTGTGGAAAATTAATTGATCCTGCATGTGTGTGCCTCTTTCTAGAGTTTTTAGAGCCTATTCACCATTGATCTACATATCTAATTTTACACAATATCACAGTCTTGATTACTATAGCTTTATAGTAAGCAATTAAATCATTTGTGCCCAAGTACTTAAAACAGATGACTCTACTTTCTGGAGGAATCTGAGCTAAGCCATCTGGGAACATATCACTGTACAGCTCCTTGTCAGCATTTCTATATATTTACACCCGAACCTTTATTGACTTGGGTCTTTTTCTAATCCCATTTCTGAACTGACATGTAAACAGAATTAATAGTCCTTATTATTATCTGATATCACTGTGGAAAACATATCTCTTTCCCCTTCCTCTCTGCAATAATTTTTTTTCTCTTTATGGGGTATACAAATAAAAGTGAGGCTTACTTTGCATTTTTAACATCTTAACTTTTAGTCTTTTTCTACTTTTGCTGCAAAAACGTTACCATAACAGTCAAATGGCAGTGTTATGTGTTAATTCCAGCAGTTTTAGCCTTTTTTTCCTCCCACAAAACATGTGGTAAGTGAAACACCCTTTGTCTGACATACTCCCATAGCCTTATTCGGTTTCTGGACAATTCCCCTATGTAAGAGCTGGAATTCCGCTTCTTTCTCTCCTGCTCAGAAATGTATATATAAATCGAAAGGATTGCATCACCTTATTATAGGGAAAATCTCTATGTATTTTCAAATGGTCAGTGCTTCTGTACTTGGTACTTTATTTTGAGTAACAGATTGCTTTTGTCCTAGCACCTAGTAGAGAACTCCTGCTCTGTGTTTTGTGTGACTCAGCACAGTACCATGTACACAGCAGGGGCTTAATGCTGGTAGAGTGGATAAGCAATAGGATAATCATTGGTACCTCTTGGCGATGAAAATTTAGGGTCCAACAAGTGGAGCCAATTGCACCTGTCTCCTACCAAGTCCATGTTCAGTGACATTGTATTGGCAGTTTCCAATCAGCCAAGATGGGAGTATTTACACTATGGAAATAAGCAAGAGCTATGAATTAAGGCTTTTTTTTCTTCCCAAGGAGTGAATTGTCAAACACTTCCCAGCACATCACTGGGTGTGACCTTCCTGTTGGTGGGGAGATGAGGTAGCTATCAAGATTTCATAATTTGCTGTTGCCATGTGGGAAGAGAAAGAGCTCATCCTGTCTGAGGCAGTCATTTTATGGACTGGCCTCTCATTGCTGTAGACAGACTTGCCTGAGCACACTGTATTAATTTGCAACATCATGCAGAGCACTATGATAGAATCCAGCTGAAGAATCCAACCTTGTAGCCAATCCCCAGAGAGAGCCCCTCTGGAGATAGTGTCTAGCGAGTGGGGGTGGCCAGTGGTGGGCGCTCTGAGGCTGCACTTTCCCATCCATGCCTGCCTTTGTGCCTCTCATTTACTCCAGCAATTGCAGGAGACAAGGATCCCCTGTATTCAAAATTGATGCACCTCTTTATGAAGAGGCAACACGGCCTAAAAAGAAAAAATTGGAAAATTTCCCAACTAGCTTTAGCACAATAATTATCCTATAGCATGTGGACTATCTCTTGGGTCTTTTACACCATCAAACCAAATTGGCAGCACAAAACTTATAATCCTATTTACACGTGTTTTGGGTTAGGAAGGAGTGGTACAGATTTTGTCCTAAACAGCATTGTGGTATTTCAAGAGAAGTTGCATTTCAGCTTGAATTAAGTTTACATGTAACTAAAAAAGGATGTGACATTTCTTATAAGCAGTGTAAACCTTAAAGGAAAGTGGTATTGATCTGGAACATCACTCACGAATGAGAATCCAACATAGAATGTTCTCCTTCATTTTGAGAGAATCTTGTAGAAAGCATTCCACAACTCGACAGTGCACCACACCATTACTTATGCTCTCTTTGGGGCCATTTAGTCACCCACTAGTCACTATTTGTCTAATACCTCCTATATATATTCCCTGTAATAAATGTCAAGGTTATGAAGAATATGGTTTTGCCCTCCAGGAGTACAGATCTATTGTGGGAGACAGAGAAATAAAGCAGTAACACAGTGTAGTGCAATCTATGCTCTATTGAACCCAAGAAGTCAGGGAATCCTTCTGGGTGAGGTGCTACTTGGAGTGCAGAACAATGAGTGAGAATTATTTTGGCAGATAAGGAAAAGGGAGGTGAGGGTGCAAAGGACAGCCCTATGCCTCTGGGTGTCTCCCTGGGGCTCAGAGGGTGTGTGGATCTGTGGCAGATGTCCATTGGAGAGGATGGGGCTCATGTTTTGTGGGTTCTCAGAAATGCTGTGGAGCAGGATATTAAAGTAGACCCATTATATTCAGCTTCAAAAGAAACCCCGGAAAATGGTTGCCATGTTCCAAAGTGAAGTTCAAGGCCACTGTGCAGGAGATGATGAAAAAAAAAAAGTGATTTTCTTATTCTTACCCTGTCACCCACGTTGAGAGTATAGAAAAGAGCTTGGAGATAAAGAGATAATTTTGAAGAGAGTTACTGGTGTGTTGTGAGTCCCAATCCCGCCCCCAAAGGAGTTTCTGGATGAATGTACACCACGGGAAAAGAGAGACGAAGGCCCCAACTTCCCAGACAGGTGCCTACCCCACAGTAGGCATGGGCTGGCACGGAAGTATGACAGCAAGTGAAACTGCACATTTTGAGTCACTATACTGGATATTTTAATTACTAACGGACATGGGCACTTTTACAATCGGAAAGGGACCGGAATACTGATGGAACATGGCCTACATTTCATTCAGAGGCAGGAGAAGATTCAGCTTCCCAGTGTAAATTTGAAGGGCTGGTGGGATCCAACATCAGATTACTGTATTACTATATCCATAAATTGTGCTTGTTCAACAATGTAGTATTTACAGGTACATGCATGTTTTTTTCCCCAGGAGAAGGGCTTGTATCTTTATAAAGATGTAAGAAATCCAGGATTTAGAGAGGTATCAGACACTGCTGTAGACAGTGGAGGTTATTCCATTGTGTTATGGGTCATCTCATGATCGGCTTGGCATTTTCGGTGACTTCCTTTGGGAGCAGGTGGCCTGTCAGAGGGACTGGCTGCTAAGTCTGGAGGCAGGGAGACCAGCACAGAGGCTGCTGCGAGAGTACAGGCTCTGCAATGCTGAGGGCTTGTATCTTGGAATGAAGAACTCAGGGAAGACTCGAGATATGTGTAGAAGACTGAATCGACATGAGTAGGAACTGAGCAGATGCTGAAGATGACAGAGACGGAGGAATGAAGGCGATTCCCAGGGCTCTGGATGGAGCAACTAGGTGGACTGTGGTCTTAGAGCCGAGCTGAGGGAATAAAGGGGGAGGAGCAGAGTTCAAGTTAAAATGATTGGTTGAGGCCAGGAATCTGAGGTAGGAGGGGCTATTGGTTTGACATTTGGGAGAGAGATGTGGGCTAGATTAGGGAGAAAGTAGTCATGGAGTATAGGCAGTTGTAAGAGATTTTAAAAGTGTGACAAAATAAGGAAGGTGGCCCAATATGGAATTTGTTTCTTTTTAGTTGGAGACATTTGTAGGGGACTCAGACCACTGGTTTTTTACCTTAAAGAGGAGAAATCTGGTCCACAGGCAATGAGAGCAGAGAAGGGGTCAGGGGAGACACGTGGCCCCAAGGAGCCCAGCATCTCATGGTGCTGACAGTTCCCTTGCTCACTGCAATTACTCAGGATGCCCTGTATCTTTTCTGTACATTCTTCATTTCTAGAAGCTCCAGTGTGGCTGAGAGGGCATCTGTTTCTAGCCATTGAAGGATGTGAGGCAAACACCCTGATTTTCAGAGGTTCTGTCACCCACACGAGCTTGAGAACTTGTGCCTGATGGCAGCTTTCACAGCTCTGAAGTGCCACTGGGCCAGCTAGCCACAGCTCTTCCTTCTGTCACCTACTTAAGAAGACAACTTCTTTGCTTTCCACTTGATTCACTCTCTCATCACACCAATAACCCTGTGTTTCTATTGGATATTTCCTTGGCATTTGTGCAGATGCCTGTAGGAAACATGGCTCCCAAATGCACTTTACACCCCACAATCAGGGAGCCAGTGCACCATAGGCATATAGTCAATGTATTGATGATGATGCTCAAGGTTATGGCAACAGGCTGAACAAATCATGAGAGCTCCAGGAAGAACTTAGTGTAGTCAAATTGTCCATAAAACTGTGGCAAGTCAACAAAATAAATCTCTCTCTCTTTCTCTCTCTTTCTCTTTCTCCAGGGTCTTACTCTATCTCTCAGGCTGGAGTGCAGTTGCACAATCATAGCTCACTGCAGCTTCAAACTCCTGGACTCAAGTGATCCTCCTACCTCAGCCTCCTGAGTCGCTGGAACTATAGGTGCGTGCCATCACGTCTGGCTAATATTTGTATTTTTGGTAGAGACATGGTTTTTCTATGTTGCACAGGCCAGTCTCAAACTCCTGGGCTCAAGCAATTCTCCCACCTTGGCCTCCCAAAGTGTTGGGATTATCGGTGTGAGCCACTGTGCCCAGCCCAATCTCTCTTTTAAGCGTAGTTCAAATCGATCAGACTGGGATCTTTGGGCCTAATGTTTGCTTCCCTTTCCCCATAGATGCTTTTGTGCTTCCACAGTGAGAGGGCATGGGGGGATTCTGTGTGGACTTCAGTCTCAGCACAGTTTTTTAAATGCTGCACTTTACAACTTAGTTATAAAACATTAAGATTTCATGGTATATAACATGGAATCTCTTCTATCTGTGGATGTAAAATAAAACCCCTGGGAATATACTTTCTCTTTCATATGAGAAGAATTAATTGTGTTTTCCAAGCCAAGAGCTTTTATATTACTAGAAAGAGAAGTCATGTTTATTAATTAAATTATTTGCCTGATTTAGTCTATTGTTGCTGAATTTCACATGCCAAAAACATACAGTATGATGAGAACTGAAAAGTCCCGAGTTTCAAGTATGTGAGAAAGGAAATGAGTTTGTGGAACAGCTGTTCTCTGGGATATTTTTCAGCATGGCTACAAAGGAGGGGGCCATGTTTTAACCATAGTAAATTTTGCTTCCCTTTCAGAGATTCATTGCATGTATTGTTGGAGAAAATGCAAGACAGAGTTTTGTGAATTGTGAAGCACCAAACAACGGTAATGTTTTGTTTTTATACCAGAATTTTCCTTCTGACTATTCTTGGTGTCATGAGAAACTAGATAACTAGCCAAGTTTGTTGAATTTGTGATGTGAAGATGGTTTTTTACTTAGTTGTAGACAAAATGGTTACTTTGATGGTTGGTGTGCCCACAAGGGAAACTGGGCTCTTTGAGGGCTCTTCTGGAAGTATGGTTTCTTATGGCTGACCCAACAGACTTCAGTGACCAGTGAAGTTTCTGCTCTGTGTCTCTCAGTCTGTCTCTCTGTGTTCAAAGGCAGGGTTTATTCCATGCTACTATTTTACCACATAGATATTTTTCCACTACAAATTTAATAAAACATGTTGGTTCTTGGTGGTTATAGTGAGAAATTATTAAGGTTGTAAGAGTGTCCTTTGAGATCTAAATTATAAAATCCAGAGATGAGCAGATGTCTGATGACCTTGGAGAGAGTGTCAGGCCTGCCAGACTTGATCACCCTCCTGACCGAAGGTTTGCCTGCTGCAGGAAGAGGGGTTAGTGAGCCTGGGTGATAGTGAGCACAGAGATCCAGAGGTCTACACTGGTAGTGCCATCCCAACCCTGCCAAATATGGAGCCTGATCCGGGTGTCTGGGTGACCTGGTTTACTGGCAGGAGGGACAAGTAGGTTGTGTTCCCTGCAGAGGGCTCATTTAACCTACTCCCTTTGCTCTGAATCCACCCAATAAAGCCACCTTCTCATGATGCTTTGGCTTCTCTCTAAGAGTTGTCTACAGGGAGAGAAAGGGGCCGGCCCTGGAGGCGGTTGTTCTAATCTAACAATATGTATTCAATAATTCTAACATCTGCGTTTTGCAGGTTTGATGCTGTTGTTTGTTGTTCCTGCTTAATGCTCACAGTCCCTTGTTTCTTCATGAGTTTTGTGATGCTAAAAACCTTTTTGTTATGAACTCATGATCAGCTGTACTCAGGGAACCCACAGACCTAGGTTGAGAGTGTTTCCTCCGGAGAGCATTTGTGTTTGCTTCAGTCTGGCTCCTGCATGAAGTCTATTTTAAATAAAGTTCTAAGCCAAGATTTTTTTGGACCACAAAGGTAGTGTGAAATCAGGGCCCAAACCCATGTAAGGTCTGGTACGTCATTTTGAATATTCAGGAAAAATTTTCCCCCCTCCAACCAGCTTGTAGGTCAAGATGATAAGATGTTTCACCATCTCCCTAATCTTCTTATGAAGAGCATGGCCCTGTGCATAGAGGTCTCTGATTCTGACTCCTTGGCTTTGTCTTCTGTTCCATTTTTCATGAGTAAACCAACCCAGAAAGAGAACAGCCAAGAGAGGACATTGTAAACCTTATGGGCAAGAGTTATTGTTCATCTTGGGAGGAGAGCACCCTGTGACTCATGAACGGCAAAGACTGTGGAGTATCTTCTGAGGAGAGTTGCAGATGTTGACCTTTTCTGACATAACAGCCAATAAAAACGCACATTAGTGCAGTTCAGTATTTATTTAATTGTGATTTATACTTACTGGCTGAGTTTCTTGCCAGCTAGCTTATTAAAAGCTCATACACATGTATCTGAAGAGGCCATAGTACCATTCCAGAGTGTCATTCCTAATGACAAGCTACAAGGGCACACATACTTAATGCTATTCTTAAAACCTTAACGTGAGCATCTTTTGGTCACAAATTAGCATCGTCTAATTAAATAAAGAAGCTTAATTACCTGAGGTCAACTTTGGAAGGAATCTGATACTGCTTTAGTGTGTTACCAAGAACCCATAGTAAACTTTGTTTAGTTAAAATGAGATAAGCTCTTCTCTTTTCCAATAAACTGGGGCTGAGATGCTTTTTATGTCAAAGTCTCTCTGCCCCTGCCATCTCTCTGTCTGACAGAGCTGTGGCAGTGACTGCCTGCCCTGAGCTCACAACTCTTGTGCACAATCCTCTTTTCCAGCTCTGTGCCAGGGTCTGCCCTCACGCTGTACTGTTCCCCTACAGACCTGGGGGGCAGAGTGTGTGTGTGTGTGGGGGGGTGTATCTTTGCTGGTCCCAGGTCACTTCACAGTCCCTCCTCAGTGTCTGTAAGCCTGCTCATAATCATTTACGGGACCCCACACAGTCACCCCTTCTGAGTGCTCTATCGGTTTTCTTTCCCTGCCAGCAGGGTGACGGCAGGAATCCTGCGTCCCTCCTCTGTGCCCTGAAGGCTTGTGTCTTCTGGGTCCCCACACACAGTGAGCTGGCATGTCTGTCCCTCTAAAGGGCTCATCTCTGTGATGCATCTTGATCAAATGATGGGTTTGGGTCACTTGGGAGGCATGCTGCTAGTAGATTTTCAACCTATTTAATTTTAACTAAACTATAGTGCAGTTAAGCTGTTCATCATGGCAGCATCCTCCTCCCTTGGCTGCTCTTCTGGGTGTCAGAACAGGAATAAGGTCATTGCTGGTACCAGGAGATTTGTGCCTGGTACATGGTCCACCCAACCCATGACTGAAAGACAACAGCTGCCACTGACGTGTCCTCCCATGGGGTGGCAGATCCAACTATTGCAGTGCCCCGCATATCTATGGGAGGTACGTTTTGAATGTGGACATTGTCTGTCTTGTGATTGGTAGAAGAAAATTGCTTGTGAGCCACATCTCATCTATTCATTTCTAGAGGACTGACGGATAAATAGTGTTTGCAAATCAACAGTTTCTCGAATGTGGCTGAGGAAGTTTCCACCCCTTTATTATTTCTGACGACATCAGGTGCGTACAGGGTGGTATAGCTATAGACCCTAGTATTTCTGATGTCACCTTCTGAGTGGTGTGACTATGCTGTCAAGGCTGTCTGCTGCAGATCGGACACTGTCTGCCAGGGTGGCCACTGGGTCTTTGACATGCACTCCTCCAATAGGGCCCAGCTCCACTGCCACAGCCAAACCACAGCTGTGTAGATTCCTTCTTGGGACCTAGTCTTTCTCTGTCCCCATGGTTGTGCAAGGGGCTGGTTCTTCCCCACCAGTCAGTGCAGTAAAGGTGGAGTGTGAGGGGAAGTCAAAACATACTTATTTGTGCCTATATTTGGGATCTAGTGGCCTGTCATGACAAAGCGTTGCTCTGCCAGATGAAGTCCTGCTGGAGGTGTTCGGGGTGGGGTGGGCATCCCGCTGCCCACATTTGCCAGACCAGTGTGCACTCTGCTGACCTGGGTTAAAGAAAACGTCTCTATTCCCAGTGGTGCAGTTGGGACTGGTAAGCTGACATTCTTCACATCATGGGGCAGTAAAACCAGTGTTGATTGCTGGCATTTCTTCTGAGGAATCCATGCTTGCTCTGTTTTGCTTCAGGCAAGAGTCCACTACAAGGGTGAGGCCCGGGGTGAGTAAGCAGCCAGGGAGCACGGGAATCCAGTCTTCCTAAAGTGAAGGGACACCTTCACTTGACACCTAATGGCCAATCAAGGCTTTGGACAAGGAATGAGACCTCTCAAGATGAGCTTCAATGTCCTCATCTGTAAAATGGGTATCTTAATACTCTGCAGGACTGTCAGCAGGGTTTAAAGAGAGAAACACAAAGCCTCTGCTAAAGAGTAGCTACTTGTTACATATTTATTCTTACTGTCATCATTTTTATTGTTAATAAAGCTATTTGCTATGTCATGGGCATGCACACACGGCTGCCCCAGAGGGGTAGCTATGAGAGTGACCCACACCTCTCCACTGACCTCAGCTGGAAAACCCTTCTTCCTGGTTTCTTATAAACCTCTATCTTGGATGTAAGTCCTTGTTCTGGGGATAGTGTCTCTTTCCCCGTGGGCATTTGTTTCTGCGTTGGCTTTCCTGTCTTCCCCAGCACTGTGGGTATATCTGCTCCCCTCCCCCGACTTCCTTCCTCCAAGGCACAGGCTGTCTCTGCCTCTAACTTTCCCCCTTGCATGTTTGTCACCCCTTCTCCTTCAGCCTCTCACCTTCAGGGCTCACACATGGGCCCAGCCAGGAAGCCCAGTTCTCATGCTTTATGCCCCCCAGTCCCATTTCCCCTCTGTACCAGCCATTTGAAGTTTCTTGTCAGGCCTCAGGGGAACCCATGGTGGCTTTGAGCAGAAGGTGGCTGTCCCCAAGGCCAGCCTTGTGGCTACAGGAAGGAAAGTGTGCTCCTAGCCCCGAAGGAGGAACTCAGAAAGCCTTTCCCATGAGACCTCCAGGCAATGGATGGGCACAGCAGGACCAGGCCCTGTGGGTAAGCTGGTGTCAGGGCTGTCCTGCCAGTGTAATCTCTCTATGGGAAAACAGGGTCTAGGCACCAACTGATCCCAGTGTGAAAACAGATTGTGTATTGACTGTTCCCCTCTGATCGAGCAGAATGATTGCTTCTAAAAGGCAAAATGGAATATTTGTAGACAACTAAATATGCCATGGGCTGCTTGAAAACAATGTACTTCTCCTTTTCAGCTTTAACCAGCATTGATTTATACTTCAGTCCGGACTTCCAGGACTTTGATCGGCCTGGTGCCCTGTGCTCTTAGTCCTTTGATGTTTGCATCTGGGACCCCTTACAAATGGTCTGGAGGGGGTGGGTCCCACCCACTGAGGCCCTCACGGCTCAGCCCTGGTCTGGCTGCTAGTCCCACCCTGCCTTGTGACTCGAAGACCCTCCTCTGCACCCTGTTATGGCTTCTTCTCTTATTTATATCTGCATTTGAGTAACTGGAACATGGTCTCTCTCCTTGTGGAATTTTCTGCCTGGGTGTTTTGCCTAATACTCTGATTCAGAGTATTTACATTTTTGTAAGGAAGACCCAGGGGTTTTCCCAGAGCAAAATGGTGATGATCTTTTAAGATGTAAATGTGTGTTGTGAGATCCTGAAAGGAAATGTGAAAAGGGAGAGAGACCTCCTTGCTAGGTCATGCTGGTCAGGACTTGTGAATGTGTCCCTGTGAGCATGTTGTGAGGACTGAGGACGCAGGAGGGGACAGATACTGGGAGAAAAAAATGGCCGAGCATCCATCCAAAATTCACTTAATTGCTTTCTATGATACATGGTGAAATTTGATAAAATTGGTAAAATCAGAACTAGGGGAAATTACCAACTTTGTCCCCACCACTCGAAGAAAGCACCTTTAAAATTTTGGTATATTTCCTTCCAGTCTTTCCCTCCTCTGTTTCATTCTTTTGCAAAGTGATCACTATGAGAGGGACCCCAAAACACCCCAGAATTTATTTATTCAAAATTGTGTATTTATTCTTACATGTTTAAACTTCATTCATATTCAAAGTACTCTCCATTTGATGTCAAACACACCTATTGCAATGCTTTTCCCACAGGCCAAAACAGTTTTTGAACTTGTTAATTTTGGTGCCGTTTAGTGCTCTTGCCATTTTTTTGAACCACCTCTTCCACATCAGCAAAATGTTTTCCTTTGAGGACTTTTTTCATACAAAAAAAAGTTGCTCAAGGTGAGATCAGGTGAACAGGGAGGGTGGGACACAGGGGTCTTGCTGTTTTTGGTCAAAAGCTGCTGAATACTCAGTGGTGAGGGCAGTTGCGCTTATAAGTCACTCTTCATGAAATGGGCGAATGTGTTGAAAGAATCTTAAAAAAAAATCCCTGAAGCCTAATGCAGCCTCTCACATCAATGCTAGCTAGTATACTGATGCCAATGGGTTCTCAGGACACTTACTTAACTGGAGACAGCTGTACCACAAAGGGCCCCTCCAAAAAATAATTCCAGTTTTTTTGGTTCCCCCTCACATATGTGCCAGTGAACCAAAACAGCTTCCTTTTTGTGAGGAAAGGGAGATACTTTTATCTGGAAAAAATTGCAAATGCCTGTTATTGTTTTAAAAAGTAGAAAATACAGATGAACTATGATGACACAATCAGAATAGGGTGATTTGAGGAGTACTTGCTTATAAAGCATATATTTACAAAAATATGCTTTGTGTGTAGAGAACTTGACAGAGGACAGAATAACACAGAACATGGAGCCACTGAATGGACATGGGAGGGAGTGGCCCCCGGAGCCAAGAAGTGGGGGTCATGAGGTTAAGAAGACTTCACATTGGCCACTCACCTCCGAGGCCTTAGGAGGGGCCCTCAGGACGCATTCACGTCAACAAATTGTTTGGACCATTTACAGAGGTCACACATTTCAATCAGGACAGGTTAGTCCCCTTCTCTTGCCATTTTGATTTCAAGTTCCCTTTGGGCACATTGGCTCATACTTGGTGGTTGGAGTGACACTGGCATTTTCAACTCACAATTTAGTATTTCTTTTTTCTTAAAGAGAGGACCAACCAGATTGTGTCAGCTCCAGGTCCCCAACACCTGGGTCCACCTTTAAGGAAGGGACAAGGATAGAGCTGCCTAGAGTTGGCTGCTTTGCAAGGCACTTTGGAGTGAACGTGGGAGGGCAGGTAATTTTCTCCTCTTCCTGTGGGCTGCTGAGGCTCCCAATGGCAACTCCCACCAGATGCCAGAGGCTGTGGGTGCCTCTCAGTCAGAGAGCAGGTGAAGGAGGCCCAAGTGAGGATCTGAAGGAGCAAATGGAAGAGCTCGGCTCACTATATCCCACCCCTAAAGGAAATCACAGGTGACATTTGGCATATTTATGCTTGATCTCACAGAGGAAGGGGTAGTTGGAAAAAGTTCCAGATGACTCTGATTCCTGCCCCCCTTCCTCCCTTCATTCTGGGAAAACAGACTTGAGGAAGACACCACCCCTTAACTTTGAGGGGTTATTGATCCTGTGTACATTTTATATAAATAACTATAATATGAGGTACCCTTAAAGCCTGTGCCAACAGAGTGAAATAAAAGGTCTCTTGAGCCATGAGGGAGTGATGAAATCTGAATGGAAGGGGTCCAAGAAGGCATCAGAAAGAAAGTGATATTTAGGCTAAAGGTGGGTGTATCAGTCAGGGAGAGAAACTATGCAGTAACTTGAACATGGGATATTTAATTTAAAGAATCTTTATAGCCGAGGATTAGAGAAAGGAAGGGTTGGCTAGTAAGAAGTAAAGAGAACACTAAAGAAGGTAGGATTAGCAGACATGGAAGCAGCCGTGAGATAGAGCTGAGATAGGACATCCAGGGAAAAGCCCCTGCCCCCAGGTCTGAGAGCCAGACTCACTGGAGAGGGCAAGGCGGGCCTCTTGGATGGCAGAAACCTGTCCTTTCCACTCTGAGAAAGTAGTTCATGGGGATGTCTCATCAGAGGCATTTTGTCAAAACACCACCAGGGGGTGCTAGAGAAGGGACTGGCGGCCAACCAACCACCAGGATAATGGCAAGGAGCAAAACCCTTCCTCCAGCCGTGTCTCTCTGGCACCTTCTCCTGACAAGATTCGTATCATGCCAACTGGCAAAGTAAAAATATTTAAAAGGCCTACACCCATTTTCACAGAACAGGTAAAAAGGGTGCATTTGTAGCCAAGAGGCAATGAATTGATAAGCATCACAGGGTTTCATGGGATGTCAAGTTTGGAAGGGACTCTAAAGATCCTGTATTTCAACCCCATCCCCAGGTTTTGAATCCCAAATCCTCACCTGTCAATCAAGTGGTTGCCAAGTTCATGCTGAGGCATCCACAGCAACAGGCAGCTTCCCAGTTACCATCTAAGATGGCCAGGAAGGTCCTTCTACCCCTGAGTTAGCTTCCCTCCCCTGTTCTGCATCTGGAGATAGTTACCTTAGATCTTCCACCTGACAGCTCTTTAAATACACAAACTCCGTTCTCTTGCATTGCTTCTTCCTCCAACCCTTTTGTCTCTTGTAAACTATATATCCTGCCTCTGAGACAATTCAGAACCTTTCACTAATACCAAGCATAGTGATGAGTACACATCTACATGTCTAGGTCTCCTCAGGGGTGGGGAATCTCCCCTCAAAAACCTACCCTGGTGTGCTTTGACAGTGCACAATGGAGCAGAACTGACCTTGTCTCTTGGGCCCATCACTGATCTAAGGAATGGCCCCTGATCTATGCCAGAAATGGAACTTTTCAAACTGATGCTAAGAAAAAGAAGTCCCTGTCATACCTGGTAAAGACACTAAGAAGATCTGAACCCTAACATCTGCATTCAGCTCAGACTCCTTGATTACAATCTGAAAGGATGCATCCAAGATGAGAGGGAAGCAGAGATGAAAATCAGGGAGAAGATGTCCCGATGTTATTGGAAGCCCTGGATCCTGTTGTCCCCAAAGCCAGCTCTGCCCCCTCTCTGCCTTCATATGGCTATCTGAAGGAACAAATGTCTCTTATTTTCTTACACTAGTTCAAGTTGAGTTTCTGAAAATTAGCAACAATTAATACCAACTTATGAAGCCTTCTTATCTTAAAAAAAGGCAAAAATGCATCATCTCACTCTTTTGGTGTAGGATTTCTATGGAAGATAATATAACTACATAGAAACTCAGGAATTTGTTGTTAATGAGTTTGAGGGAAAGAAATGAAGATCTTGCTCCTCCCCCATTTCTTCCCTTTCCTTTCTGAACAATTCAGTCCTAAAACAATTAGGTGGGGGTCTACAGTGGGAACCAGGGAGGCTCGGCATGGGGCAAGGAGGGTGTCCAGGGGAGGGACTCCTGTGAGGAGTCAGAGTCCACACGAGATGAGGGGGGCATTCTCACAGAAGGAATGTCCAGTGGGGCTATCAGAGCCCCAACAGGGTGAGGAGGACATCCACACTAGGGGGAAGGAGTTTACCAAGAATGTGGAATCAGAGCACAAGCAGCAAGAAGAGGGTGTTTGCCTGCCACCAGGGCAGGGTTTTCAGTAGAGAGAGGAGGTTGAATAAGGGGCCCCAAAATGTCCACAATTTGATCCCCAGAACCATGAATGTTATCTTATGTAAGAAAAGGGACTTTGTAGATATGGATAAGTTAGGATGAGATGGAAAGATTATCCTGAACTATCTAGGTGGCCCCATGGTAATCACATGCATCCTTACATGAGGGAGGCAGGAGACCAGTAGTAGGAGATGTGAGGACGAAAGCAGAGGCTGGAGTGATTTGAGGAGGGGGCCCAAGTCCAGAAATCCAGAAGCTAAAAAAGACAAGGAAACAGATGCTCCCCTGAAGCCTCTAGAGAGAAAGCAGCCTTAATAGCACATTGATTTTAGACTTAAGATGTCAAGAATTGTAAGAAAATAAAATTTGTCTTGTTTTATGCCAATAAGGTGGTAATTTGTTACAGTAGCAATGGGAAACTAATAAAGTTATATTCAAGGGACTGATCAAATAAATAAACATGAGGACAATGGAGACCAAGTCTTTCACCATGGAGAAGGGAAGTACAAACCTGGAACTGGAGAAAACTTGAATGAATCCTGTCTATTGGATTGGAATTAGCAGTACTGATGGGAAGCAATTGTTTTTCATGCGGATATATGTCTATATAATGTGTGTGTGTATGTGTGAGCACACGCAGACATATATATACAATATATATCTTGGCTCTGACCAATTGAGATAGCCTGGGAGTTGCAACACACCAATAGCAATGAGCACACTTTGCATCCAGATCTTGGCTTCTAAATACCATTTTCTACAAGATGCCTTGAAGAAGCAGATTCTAGAAAAGGTTAGAGAAAGTGCAAGATGAGCATGGATCAACTTCTTGCGCCAGAAAACGAGATATTCGAAGAGTGATGGGGATATATTGAAAGGATGCAGAAGCCAGTCCCCACTAGCCAAATCAGAAACAATCTGAGCTATAAAATAAATACTGAGAGAAATGGATTATAACTAACTAAATAAAACAGTAAACCACATGTTCATACAGATATAAATAAACTAATGAACAAACTGAAAGTTTGAAGAAGAATGAGGTATTTGTATAGATTCAAAGAATCTCCCCATCAAAATACTTAGTAATTATGTAAGAGAAAAAAGAGAGTGGAGAAGCCAGTCAGTTCCTTCCTTAATCAAGGGATCAAAGTGAACATTGTCAGTAATAGGACAAAGTGGCACTGGTCTCCATCTGATGGGTTACCATGACAACATACCCTCACTTAGGTGATAGACATATCAGCAACATGAGACCTAAATGTCATCATAAGGTGCAGAAAGATAGTCGAAAAAATAACCAGCCCATTCTGTTCAAATGTTTCCATGTTATAAAAGTCAAGGAAAGACTGAGAAACTGGGCCAGGCTGGAGGAATCTAAGGAGGCAGAGTAACGAGATGCAACATGTGATTCCGAAGAGCCTTTCTCTAGAAGGACATGATTGGGGTAATTGATGGAACTTGAGCAGGGTCCAGGAACTTATAGGTAAGAAAGTATTGATGTGAACTTACTGGTTTGGGTGGTGGTGTCAGGATAAAGAAAGATAATGTCCTTGTTTGTGAGAAACACACACTTAAGTATTTAGAGGCAGTAGGGCATTATGTCAGCAACCTTCTCTCAAGTGGTCCAAGTAAAAAAAGAGTCTTTGTTCTTTACTTGAAGAAATCTTTCTGGAAGTTTATGATTATTTCAAAATAAAAAGGAAGAATCTCCCTTACTAATTTTACCTCACATGTTGTTTTAAGCTCTTTAGAGGTATTTTAAAATGTAAGTGGAAATTAAAATGTATGTCTATTAGCATATATAAAATTGGAAATCTTAAAATCCATATAAGCTGAAATAATGTTATTAGATATACTCAGATATTTATTCTTCAGTGCCTTCAGGGTTTAGATTTTTTTTGAGTTGAATCATTTTTATGTTTTGAAGTCAAAATCTATATATTGAAGTTTGAGGAGTGTGAAATCACAATACTTCAGAATGTTGCCAAAGTTTCAGAAAAATGAGACTTAGGTTTGACCTGATGTGCTTGGTATCTCATTAGGCCCTCCATGCTTTGATATACTCTCATGGCAAAAGTTTCCTGGCCTCACTCAGAGATCAGAAAAATTCTTTTCTGTGTCAAACTTTACAATGAAGTAAAAGTAGAGAAAGCAATGCTTCACTCAGAACTTTCTATTCAAGTTTTTTTCCCCTTTTCTTGAAAAACTAAAAGCTGAGATCGAAAAATTTCAAACATAGGGAACAGCAAGTCATATAAAGTATACCCATGTACCCACCAATAAGGTCTAACAAATGTAGATTTTTGCCTAAAGAAAGAAAAATATTATAGAGACTGTATAAATGCTTGCATGTGTCTCATTCCATCTCATTTCTCTCTCTCTCTGTCCTCAAGTTGGTGTATATCCTTTCTATGACTTTTTGAATGCTTCCACAAATAATATGTACTTTGAGTGCTGTAAAATTCAACATAAGTAATGTCACTTTATATGAACGTTCTGCAACTTGCTTTTTTATTGAGGTAAAATTTAATGAGAAGCACAGATCTTAAGTGTACGGTTTGGTGAATTTTGATATGTGTATGTCCACATAACCACTACACTAATGGCGATACAAAACATTTCCAGCACCCCCAGAAAATTCTTTTCCAGTTGAATCCCACCTCTGTTGACAACTATTTGATTTATAAGCACCACAGATTAATATGAATATTCTTAAACTTTGTTAATTACTATGATGTTTTTGTCAAATATCATTTGCCTGCATGTGTGTGAGCCTATTTTGGGGCTCTCTTTTGTTTGCTTACTTCACTTGTCTGCCATGCCAGGACCACACTAGGTCAATTATCATAGCTTTGTCATAAATCATGAAATCATCAACATTTTCAATTTCAAGAGAGTTTTAGCTATTTTGAGGTCCTATGCATTTCTATAACATTTAAAAATCAACTTGCCAATTTCTACAAAAGAAACTTTTGGGATTCGGACTACACTGAATCTACAGATTGGCCAATTTGGGGGAGAATTGACATGTTAACAATATTGGTTTCAAATCTTTTGAATAAATACCTAGAAGTGGGATTGCTGGATCATATGGTAGTTCTATTTTTATTTTTGTTTTTTGAGAATCTTTCATACTGTTTTCCATAGTGGCTGCTCCATTTTACATTCCTACCAACAGTGTGCAAGTGTTCCGATTTCTCCACGTCCTCACCAACACTTCTTGTCCTTTGTGTTTTGGTAATGGCTATCCTAATAGATGTGAGGGTGAGGTGATTGTGACCTTGATTTGCATTTTCCTGATAACTAGTGACCTTCAGTCATTAGTCATGAGTTTGACTATTTCTTTTTTCATAACCTGTTGGCCATTTGTGTGTCTTCTTTGAAGAAATCTCTATGTACGTTCTTAGGCCATTTTAAAACTGAACTGAACTATTAGTGGGTTTTTTTTCCTTTCTTTTTTTTGGATAATGAGCTGTAGGAGTTCTTTATAAATTTTGAGGATTAATCTCTTACCAGATATATAGTTTGCAAATATGTTCCCCCATTATGTAGGTTGCCTTTTTACTTCTGTGCAGAAGTTCCTTAGTTGGATGAAATCCCACTTGTTTATTTTTGTTTTTGTTGCCTGTGTTTCTGATTTCCTGCCCATCACTGCCAAGATCAATGTCATGAAGCTTTTCTCCTATGTTTCTTTCTAGGAGTTTTACAGCTTCAGGTCTGGGTATTTATCCAAAAGAATTGAAATCAAGTTCCTGAAGAGATATCTGCACTCCCAAGTTCATTATAACACTAGTCACAATAGTCAAGATAAGGAAACAACAACCTAAATGGCTGTTGACAGATTAATGGATAAAGAAAATGTTGTTTATTCATGCCACATGCCATGGAATATTATTCTGTCTTAACAAAGAAGGAAATCCTAACGTGACAATATGGATCAGACTTTAGGACATTTTGCTAAGTGAAATAAACCTGTCACAGAAAGACAAATATTGCAGATTCCATACATATGAGGTATCTAAAATAGCCAGCCTCATAGAATCTGAAAGTGGAATGATGGTTACTAGGGGTGAGGGGGATGAGGAGTTACTTACTAATTAGTGCGCAAAAAGTAGTTCTGATGTATAGTACCTAGTCAGCAATTATTTATTATGCACTTAAACATTCATTGAGAGGTCTCATGTTAAGTGTTTTTATGAAAGTAAAATAAATTTTGTGAAAATAAAGGAGGTTAGGGGCCAGGTATAGTGGCTCATGCTTGTAATTCCAGCACTCTGGGAGGTCAAGGTAGGAGAATTGATTGAGCCCAAAATTTTAAGTCTAACTTTGGCAACATAGTGAGACCTTGTCTCTACAAAAAATTAAAATATCCAGGTATGATGGCACGTGCCTATAGTCCCAGCGACTCGGAGGGCTGAGGTTGCAGGATCACCTGAGCGAAAACATCAAGGCTAGGGTGTGCCATGATTATACCACTGCACTCCAGCCTGGGCAACAGAGGGAGCCCTTGCCTCAAAATAAATAAATAAATAAATAAATAGATAGATAGATAGATAGATAGATAGATAGATAATAGCAGAGTGAGCCCCTTGACAAGAAATAAATAAATAAAAGAAAAACAATAACAATATTGAATCTCCCAATCCTTGAAAATGATATCTTTCCACTTATTTTGGTTTTATTCAATTTTTATCAGGACTGTTTTTGTTTTCAGTGTGGGGGAGTCTTACCTGCCTTTTGTTAAATTTATTCCTGTGTATTATATGTGTTTTGATGCTATTGTACAGAAATTTTAAAAATTTTACATTTTAATTGTATGCTACTAATATTTAGAAATATAACTGGCTTTTGTATACTATGTACTCTGTAGCCTTTCGAAATTCACCTATTAGTTATTGAAGTTGTTTTATAGATTCACCAGGATTTTCTGCATAATCCTGTTAACTGCTAATAAAAGTGGTTTTGCATCTTTCTTTCTAATACATATGCCTGTTATTTATTCTTTTCATCCTTGTTGTACTAGCTAGAATCTCCAGTAAAATTTTGGAAGGAAAGTCTATAATACTGAGTGACCTCTCACAGAAACAAAGATCCGAGTATCACATGTTCTCACTCATATAATGGACCTTGAACATCCAGTGTAATACTATAAGAAAATGACTGACGGTACTGGGAAACTATGGGGGGGAGGGGGATGGTATTAACAGCAGCAAATATCTGTCTGGGGAAGGGGAAGCACCTCTTATCAACAGGGTGCCTGAATGAAACGTAATTGTACACCTAACCCTTAACTGTACCCCACAAAGCCATAATAAAAAATATTGATTAATAAAAAAAAAATTTTGAAAGGAAGTGGTGAAAATAGAGATCCTTGCTTCGTTCTTAATTTTAGAAGTAAAGTGTTCAACATTTCACCGTTAAGTATGATGTTAGTTCTAAATATTCAAACATGGCTGACATCAAATTCATAAATATTCTCTATCAAATTAGGAAAATAAGTCAAATCTTAGTATTTTATTTTTAGTGTGCTGAAAGTTGTTATCATGAATTTATTGAATGTTGCAAAATGCTTTATCAATGTAGTGAATTTCATTAATTGTCAAATGTTAAACCTACCTTTCATTTCAAAGATAAATTCTACTTAGTCATGATCCATTGTATATATTGTTGGATTTGCTTTGCCTTTTTAAAAGAATTTTTATGTCCCTGTTCATAAAGGATATTGGTCTATAATTTTATTTTCTGGTAATGTTTGGTTATTTTTAGTTTGGGGCTCTTATAAGCAGTCCTACTGTAAACATTTTCCAGTGTTTCTTCTGGTGCAGTGTATACACCTTTAAGTGGGATATGTACCATGCAGTGAAATTTCTGGACCATGCGTTGCATGTATGTTCAACTTTAGCAAATACTGCCAAAGTAGTTGTATCAATTAACTCCTTCCCCCCATCAGGTTGTAGCAGTCCTCTCAAAGTGAGGACTGTGAGCTATTTATTATTGCCTGCAGTGAGACTAGTCCAGAAATTGATTGTGAGCATTTAGTAACTTTTATAAAAATTTCATGTTGCTGCGACATGCAAATGCATGCTCAAAGGCTCTTCATGTCACACAGTGTAGTGACACAACAGATATTGTCACACTCACATAATGAGGCAACTGTGGTATGAGCTTCATGCGTGATGGCGCCATGATCAATGAGACTATGTTTTGGTCTGCAATGGATTGGAAATGTAAAGAGAAAAGAAAGTCGGTTCCTCACCATGTGCAGTGGGAGGAGCACTGATGTATGAGAATTCTGCTTGTTTCACTTCCTTGCTAACATTCAGTAATTTTTATTTTAGCCTCTCTAGTGGGTGTGTGGTTAGATGGCATTATGGTTTCAATTTGAATTTCCCCCATGACTAAAGAAGTTCCCCACTTTCTCATGTTTATTGTCATCTGAATAACCCTTTTGTGGCATACTTAAGTCTTTGCCCATTTTCAAGGTACACATTTTAAGTTTTTCTAAAACATTTACCTTGGGCACTGTTCCCTTCTTCCCCTTCCCCCATTTCCATAATGAAGAAGGTGGGCAAAATATGGAGAGGGAAAAACTTGATTTAAAAGTGATATTCTTCAGAGGTTATTCATTTAGTTAGATGTTTATGAACACCTGGCATGTGTCAAGCACAGTGACCATGGTGATACAGCACCGACTAACATAGCAATGTTCTTGCCTTCTAGGGATTTATATTCTAGGGGAGAGAAGACAAATGATAAACTGTTAACTTTTTTTTTTTTTTTAATTTCAATGGCTTTAGGGGCTACAGAAGGTTTTTGATCTGGGCTTTATGTGTACCCTCCACCCCCATCTGTTCACATTGTACCTGACAGGTGACATTTCCTCCCTCCTCCCCATTCCCTCTCTTCCTTCTGAGTCTCCACTGTCCATTATACCATTCTTTATATCTTTGTGGATCCTTGGTTTAGCACCCGCTATTAAGTGAGAACATGCGGTGTTTGGTTTTCTGTTTCTGAGTTTGTTCACTGGATGATGCTTTCCAATTCTACCCACATAACTGCAAAAGACATTATTTCACTCCTTTTGATGGCTGAATAGTATTCCATGGTGTACGTATACCACATTTTCATTATCCACTGGTTGACGGACATGCAGGCTGATTTCACATCTTTGCAGTTGTAAATTTGTTGTGATAAATATGCAGGTACAGGTAGTGTCTTTTTCATATAATGGCCTCTATTTCTTTGGGTAGATACTTAGTAGTACCATTTACTGGCTCAAATGGTAGAGCTACTTTAAGTTCTTTGAGAAATCTCCTTACAGATTTCCATGGAGGTTGTCCTAATTTACACTAACAGTGTATGTGTTCCCTTTTCTCTGCCTTCAGCCAGCAGCTACTGTGTATTAATTTTTAAATTATGGCCATTCTGACTTGTGTAAGGTGTTATTCATTGTGGTTTTGATTTGCATTTCCCTGATGATGAGTGATGTTGAACATTTTTTCATACATGTGTAGGCCATTTGTTTATCTTCTTTTGAGAAATGTTTGTTCATGTTGTTTGCCCATTTTTTAATGGGGTTACTTGCTTTTTTCTTGCTGATTTATTTGAGTTCTTAGTAGAGGTATAGTTTGTGAATATCTTCTCCTGTCCTGTAGGTTGGCTATTTGCTCTGTTGATTATTTCTTTGCTGTGCAGAAGCTTTTTCGTTTAATTAAGTCCCACTTGTTTATTTTTGTTTTTGTTGCATTTGCACTTAAGGTTTTTTATTTTTTTGGAAAGCAGGATTTATTGAGAGGACAGAAAAACTCTCACAGCGGGAGGGCACCCAAGAGGGTTGCCCCACTTAAGGTTTTAACCATAAATTCTTTGTCTAGACTGATGTCTAGAATAGTTTTTCCTGGGTTTTCTTCTAGGAGTTTTATGGTTTCTGGACTGACATTGAGGTCTTTAATTCATCTTGAGTTAATTTTTGTATATGGGGACAGGGAGGGATTAAGTTTCATTTTTCTGCATGTAACTATCCAATTTTCCTAGCACCATTTGTTGAATAGGTATGTTCCCCAGTGTATGTTTTCACCTGCTTTGTTGAAGATAGTTGGTTGTAGTTATTTGGATTTATTTTTGGATTCTCTATTTTGTTCCACTGGTCTGTGTGTCTGCTCCTGTACCATGCTGTTTTGGTTACTATAGCCTTGTAGTGTAATTTGAAGTCAGGCAATGTGATGCCTCCAGCTTTATTCTGTTTAGGATCGTTTTGGCTTTTTTGGCACTTTTCAGTTCCATATTAATTGTAGAATTGCTTTTCTCATTTCTGTGAAGGATGACATTGGTAGTTTGATAGGGATTGCATTGAATCTGTAGATTACTTTGAGCATGAATGTTCTGTGAGCAATCCATGAGCATGAATGTTTCTCCATTTGTTTGTGCCCTCTACAATTTCTTTCATCAGAGTTTTCTAGTTCTCTTTGAAGAGATCTTTCACCTTCTTAGTTAAATATATTCCTAGATATTTTAGCTTTTTGGCTGCTACTGTAAATAAAATTTAGTTCTTGATTGGGTTCTCAGTTCATTTGTTATTGATGAATAGCAGTGCTACTGATTTGTGTGGGTTGATTTTGTACTCTGAAACTTTAATGAATTCATATATCAAATCCATGAGTCTTTTGGAAGAGTCTTTAGGATTTTCTAGGTATAAGATCATATCATCAGCATACAGAGATAGTTTGAGTTCCTCTTTTCCAATTTGGATACCTTTTTTCCCCTTTTTCTTGCTTAACTTCTCTGACTAGAACTTCCAGTACTATGTTAAGTAGGTGAAAGTGGATATCCTTGCCTTGTTCCAGTTCTGAGGGGAAATGTGTTAAACCTTTCTCCATTTAGGGTGACACTGGCTGTGGGTTTGTCATATATGGCCTTTGTCATTTTGAGGAATCTTCTCTCTGTGCCTATTTTCCTGAGGGTTTTTTCACAAAGGGATGCTGGATATTGTCAAATGTTTTTTCTGCATCTATTGAAATGATAAAGTTTTTGTTTTTAATTCTGTTGGTGTAGTGGGTCTTGCTTATTGACTTGCATATGATGAACCACCCTTGTATCCCTGGGATAAAATTCGTTTGGTTGTGCTGTATTATTGTTATAATTTTTATGTGTTATTGAATTGTTTGCCAATATTTTGTTGAGGATGCTTGCATCTATGTTCATAAGGGATATTGGTCTGCAGTTTTCTTTCTTTGTTGTGTGTTTTCCTGGCTTGATATCAGAGTAATACTGGCCTCATAGAATGATTTAGGGAGGAGTGCCTACTCTTCCATCTTGTGGAATAGCTTCAGTAAAATTGGAATCAGTTCTTCTTTGAAGGTCTGGTAGAATTCAGCTGCAAGTCCATCAGGTTCTGGACTTAAAATTTTTTTTTAGTGGGGGAGACTTCTAATTACTGTTTCTATCTTGCCACTCATTACTGGTCTGTTCAGAGTTTCTATTTCTTCCTGATTCAAGGTTGGGGCATTGCATGTTTCCAGGAATTTATCCATTTCCCCTAGATTGTCTAGTTTATTTACATAGAGGTATTCATACTAGTCGCTGATGATCTTTTGAATTTTCATTGTATCAATTGTAATGTCTCCATCTTCATTCTGATTAAGCTAATTTGAATCTTCTCTCTCCATTTCTTAATTAATCTGGCTAGTGGTCTATCAATTTTGGTTATCTTTTCAAAGAACCAACTTTTTTTTTTGAGTTGGGAGTCTCACTCTGTCGCCCAGACTGGAGTGCAGTGACTGCTCCCGGCCACTGCAGCCTCGATCTGCTGGACTCCACCTCAACCTTCCAAGTAGCTGGAACTACAGGCGAGCGCTACCACACCCAGCTAATTTTTTGATTTATTGTAGAGATGAGGTGGGTCTCGAACCTGCGGGCTCAGGCAACCCACTCACCTCAGCCTCCCAAGGCCCGGGATTACAGACTGAGACACTGAGCCCGGCTCCAACTTTTTGTTTTATTGATCCTTTGTATTTTTTTAAATTTCAATTTCACTTAGTTCTGCTCTAATCTTTATTTCTTTTCTTCTGCTAACTTTGGGCTTGGATTGTTCATGTTTTTCTAGTTCCCTTGGGTGCGATGTTAAGTTGTTGATATGTGATCTTTCAGTCTTACTAATGTATGCCTTAAGTGCTATAAATTTTTCTCTGAGCACAGCTGTGGCTGTGTCCCAGAGGTTTTGATAGCTTGCTTTATTGTTACCATTTGTTTTGAGGAATTTTAAAATTTCTGTCTTGATTTCATTATTGATCCAAGGATGATTCAGGAACAGGTTGTTTAACTTCCATAGTTTTGTTTGGGCTTGCGAGTTATTTTTTGCAGTTAATTTCTAGTTTTATTCCACTGTGGTCTGAGATGGTGCTTCATATGATTTCAGTCTTTTTGAAGTTATTGAGACTTGATTTGTGGCCCATCATATGGTCTATCTTGGAGAATGTTCCGTGTGCTGATGAGAAATTATATTTTCTGTAGTTTTGGGGTAGATGTTTGTTAGTTCTATTTGTTTTAGGGTCTGGTTTAATTCCAATGCTTCTTTGTTGACTTTCTGCCTTGATAGTTTGTCTCTTGCTATCAGTGGGTGTTGAAGCCTGCCACTATTATTGTATTGCTGTCTATTTTCTTTTTTTTAGGTCTAGTAGAATTTGTTTTATAAAACTGGGGGCTTTGGTGTTAAGTGCATATATTTTTTAAATTATTATGTCTTCTCATTGGATTGTTCTCTTTATAATTATATAATAACCATCTTTTTAAAAACTGTTGTTAATTTAAAGTCTGTTTTATCTGATATGAGAATGGTTACTCCTGCTCATTTTTGGTTCCTACTTGCCTGGAATATTTCCCTTACCTTGAGTCTACAGGAGACTTCATGTGTTAAGTGGGTCTTTTGGAGGCAGCAGATATTTGGGTTGTGTGTTTTTTTGTCCATTCTGCCAGTCTGTATCTTTTTAGTGGGGGCATTGGCTCCATTTACATTCAGAGTTAATAGTGGTATATAAGGTACTATTTTATTCATCATATTTGTTGTTAACTGGTAGTTTTATTTATTCATTTATTTTCTCTATTATGCTGGTGTTCTATAAGGCCTGTGGACTTTATAATTTCCAGCATTTTTCTATTAGTGTACTTTGAACTTTTGTTTCAAAGTATCTAGAACTCCTTTGAATATTTCTTATAATTGTGACGAATTCCCTCAGTGTTTGCTTGTCTGAGAAAGACTTCATTTCTCCATTATTTATAAAATCCAGTTTTACAGGACACAAAATCCTTTGCTGACTGTTCCATTGGAAGAGATTGAAGATTGGGCCCCAATCCCTTCTGGCTTTCAGGGTTTCTTCTGAGAAGTCTGCTGTAAGTCTGATAGGTTTACCTTTGTAAGTTACTTGATACTTTTGTCTCACTACTCTAAGCAGATCCTGACTTTTTAGCATAATTCTTTTTTTTTTTTTTTTTTTGAGTTGGAGTCTCACTCTGTCGCCCAGACTGGAGTGCAGTGGCCGCTCCCGGCCACCGCAGCCTCGACCTGCTGGGCGATCCTTCCGCCTCAGCCTTCCGAGTAGCCGGAACTACAGGCGTGCGCTACCACGCCCAGCTAATTTTTGATTTATGTAGAGATGAGGTCTTGCCAAGTGCCCAGGCAGGTCTCGAACCCGCGGGCTCAGGCAATCCATTCACCTCAGCCTCCCAAAGGCACGGGATTACAGGCTGAGCCACCGAGCCCGGCTAGCATAATTCTATAAGAAAGGGATAATACCATAAGAAAGGGATTGGCAGTAGCCAGAAACTGCCGGGGGAGGAAGGGGGGCTGGGGGAGGGGAGGCACATAACATCAATAAGGGTACCTGATCTAAAACCAGGCAAAGTGAGGACCAAAGGGGAGCCCAAGCTTTACCTGTATGATGACCACTTGTATACCTCATCCTGAAGTGTATCCCACACCTTTAAAATAAAAATTAAGAAAAAATTCTTTCTTTCACCTTAACTTTGCATAGCTGGGTGATTATATGCCCAGGAATCTGGGGATGACATTTTTGCAATGAATCTTCATGGGATTCTTTGTGCTTCTTATATTTGAGTGTTTAGACATCTGGCAAGGCCAGGGAAGTCTTCCTTCATTATTCTCCAAACTGTTGTCTTCTCTTTTTCTTCAGAAACAGCTATGATTCTTATGTTTGGATGTTTTACATAATCCTTCATTTCTTGGAGGTTTTGTTCCATTTTCTTGACTCTTTTTTCTTTGTTGTTGTCTAGTTGGGTTAATCCAAAAGCCTTGTCTTCAAATTCTGAGATCCTTTCTTCTACTTGATCTGGTCTACTGTTATAACTTTTCATTGAATTTTGTAATTCCCTGAATGATTCTTCCATTTCCAGAAATTCAACTTTTTTTAATGGTTTCTATCTCTGTGGAGAGTTTTCCATCGGTGTCCTGAATTTTTTTTTAAAGTTTCTTTAAGTTGGTTTTCAATTTTCTTCTGAAGCCTATTGTTCAATTTGATAATCAACCTTTTGAATTCTATGTCTGAAATGTCAAAGATTTCATTTTGATTACAGTTCATTGCTGAAGAATGAGTACGGTCTTTGGGGGTTATTGGAGAACTTTGTTTTTTCATATTCTCAGAATTATTGTTCTTATTCTTTCTCATTTGGGTAGACATTCTCATTTGAAGTTTGCAGGGACTGACTCAGGCACTGTAGAGTTCCTTCAGTTATATACGGCCTTGGTGTGGTGAGTTCTCAATTGCTAGCTGTGGCACTTCTGTCCTGGGCACTTGCACTATTTCACAGTGTCCTGGGTAGCCAGAGTGGTTTGGGAAGTAGTGTTAGCTGGGGTATGGAATCAGACCCTCCCCAAGGCTGAGGTATTGCATCTGATGTGGTGAGGGTATGCTGTTGACCTCCGGCCAGGAGGTGGCGCTTGTGGGAGAAAGCTAGTTGCATTAGTGGCTGTGGAGTTTCTCCTTGGCATGTGTTGCTCCAAGAAAGTGTTCAGCCAACCCTGGCAGAGGGGGAGCTTTGGGGATGACCCAAATTCTCTGAGCCTTCCAGGGGAGTGCAGTGAAAATGGGCCCAAGCAACCCGCCAATGCACACTCCTTGCCACCCCAGTGGGGATTAGGAGGGAGCCCTGGGCCACTAGAGCAATGCTGCTGTGCCAGGCAGGCACAGAATAGTAGAGTGAGAGGTTACTGTGGCAACAAGTCCTCCGCGGTTTACAATCTGAAAGTCAGAGTGCAGCCGGCCTCAGGGGCTCAGGTGTTCTTCTGTCCGCATAAACTATTCTGGCTGTCTTCCCTCACTGTCAGTCAAAGATGGGAGGCAGAAACTGGGAGAAAAGGAAGTATTTAATTTCTGCAACCACAAACATCCCAGTATTTATATACAAAATTCATAAGTCTTCACCTACCCCAAGTTAAGATTAAGAAGTTTACGTGCAGTTTTAGCATGACTCAAGGTCTTCTGATAATGTTAACATTTTCTGGTACTTGATCACTGAAATGACTCAAAATCTCCTGGTCATGCTGATATTTTCAGATAACATTCTGGAATTTATAACATTACATTTAAGACTGGTTCAGAATAATGAGAAGGAAGCAGCCACATAACAGTCACCTGGAAGAGCATTCCAGGAAGAGAGAATGTCAGATGCAAAGTCCCTGAGGTAGAAACAAGTTGACCTGAGTATTAATTAGAAAGCATTCTCTTATTTTGGTCAACATTGACATGCCAGATGTCATAGAAGACTTGTGTAGTGGACACTGGTGGTGCTGCTCCCAGATATTCGGGATCCTGTTAGGTTTCTGTGGGCCCCTCCCCTGCTGTAATGTAGGTTTACCAACCAGGTTTGCAACTGAAACTAACCTTTGAGAGACTGGCCTCAGTTGAATAATGTAGCTGCTTTGCCAAAATTGTTTGGGACCAGGAGTCATCTGAGGGCTTAAACCTACCACCTAGCAGCCCTTATCCAGTGCTTGAAGGATGTAGGAGTATGAAACCAGGATGGAAGCAGGCTTCAAAGAACCGAGGAGGATAAGGCTGTGGCTAGATTTAGTCAGAACTCATACCCTTGGTTGTTCCTTTCTCCTTTCCTTTCTAGTTCCTTCTGGAGGAAGGAACTCAGTTGCCTCTGAATTCTCACTGTAGGGTCCTCTTAAGACACCCCAATGCATGTTTTACAATTGTTTTTCTGTGATATCAGGCAAGAAGAGAATGTGCTGTGAAGTCAGGCACACTGGGTTTGAATGCCACCTCTATTTAGTCACAGTCACCCTTGGGCAGGTCACCTAGTCTCTTTGGGCCTTAGTTTCGTCAGTTACAAGAGTGAGATAAAAACAGTGCCACCTTTTATGGTCGCTGTAAAGATTAAATGAGAGATCATGGGCAACATATTTAACAGAACGATGAAAACACTATGAACACTCAGACTTAGCTATGATTATGAAACCTCTCTAAACCTCATCAGAGAGTTCATAAAATGTTGTCAAGCCTCGGGTTACATGTCTGTTGAAGTTTTTAAAAACATGCGCTATGACACTGGAATTTAGGACTTAGGACAGAGGTGGAGGAAGAAGAGAACTAGACATTCTGGGTATCTGCAGGGTACTGTTAACATGCACCTCCTCATTGTTAACAAGCACCGGGCAAGAAGAGAAGGTTCTATTATAATTATTAAAGACAGTATCCTTATACTCAAAAAGGCCAAGTTGCCTGAGGAGACTTAGTGTCAAAGGGGTTAAAATATGCTTTTCTGACATATTGACAATTTGAGCTAAAGACATTTGAAAAACAGGAGGAAAAAGATCACTTTGACTTTCCTGTCATTTCTTAAGAGCAGAAGATGATATTCCCATGTGAAAAATGCCCTCCTGACCTGAGAAAGATGCCATATCCTTATGCCATATCCTTATACACAAAGTAAACACTTAGGTCTTATTAAAAATAACTTTTATCTTTTAAGTCCCCTCACAATTTGCTTTTTCAGAACTAATTATTCTCTAACCAATTCAAGTATATAAGTACCTGACTTTAACAACTTCTTTGGGGTCTTTCTTACTTTATGAGGGCTCTTGCCACGTGTGAAACTTGTACGATGCTTTCTTCCTGTTAATCGGTCACATGCCAATTTAATTCTCAAAGACAGCTAGGACCTTAAGAGAATGGAAGTGGAGTTCTTCCACCCCCACAGTGTACAGGTTGGGGTTCTAAGTCAGGCTGTCAGGACAGAGGAATCCAATTCCCTTCACAGTAGGGCCCTGTCTTTGCTTTTAAGCCCTTGTCCTACTGAAGGGGCTCAGTATTGCGATTCCTGGGGGAATGTCCTGACTTAGTTGAAATGACTCCTGCCATGCCCAGCTATTAGATGACAAAGCTTCTACCCAGGGGCAGGACTCTCAGAATCAGCAACGTCTTGTCCTCAGGCCAGCGGTGCAGTTGAGCCTCTCTGGGCCTGCATCAAAGTCACTGGTCACTGTGCTGTCTCCACTCTGTGCTAAGAGCAGAGACGCTGTCTGCCATCCCTCTGGCCCTCCAGGATCCCCATGCTTTTAAGTTAGGTGGGGTTTCAGGCAGGAGGCTGGTGGTGCCACATCCACAGGCATATGAGATCCCAGACAGCGTGTTCTGTCAGGCATAAACTCCCAGGTGCAGATTATAAACAGCAAAGGAGGGGGGAGTTTGGCTGAAAATCCCTTCCTGATTCCTTTATACTGACTACTCGGGGCTAGCAAAACACCCAGGAACTTTGAGTTCTGGGTCAGCTGTAATAGCTCTAGGGACAGCATCCGGTGTCCTGTTCCTGCCTTCTCCAAGTTTCCTATTGGGGTAACCAAACACATTCCTACTAAAACAAACCATTATACAGGACCTTACTTGAGAGGTTAAAATATGCTGTTCTGCCATATTAACGATTTAAGTTAAAGGCATTTGAAAAACAGCAGGTGCAAGAAGATTGCTCTGACCTTCAAAGCAAAAGATAAAGTTCCTGTGTGAAAGACGCTCTTCCTATGCCAGAAGGAAAGGCAACATCCTTGTCTTCAAGGGACTAGCTGCTGGGACCTAAAGAGTACTGTAAAGATCTTCTTAGAACAACTCTTACCTCTTAAACCTCTCACATAATTTAGTCACATGGTCTGGCCAGTTTACTATGCTCTGTCCATTCCAATACACACGTTGCTGACTCAAATTACTTCTTTGGGATCTTCATTTTTTTATGAGGGCTCCCCTGCCACATCAAACTTGTTAATCTATGTTACCTCAATTTAATTCTCTGGGACACTAGGGGGTGAGGCTTTTCTGTCTCTGTGTTACAAAAGCAATTCTTCCAAAGGCTGGCGCACACTTCACAACTTCAAGGAGACCTTCTAGGTCCTAGGGCAACGGTAATCTTGTTTTACACACATTGCATGCTTACCTGTCCATTTTCCCCATGCCCAGCTTCTGGGACAGGCGGAGGCCCAAGGAGAACTCAGACCAGCAAGCCTCCAGGCAGAGCGCCAGCGCCTCCCCGCAGGTGCCAGCCTGGCCAGGCGTCCCCCCCTCCCGAACTTGAGGGTGGATGGGGACCACTGAAGGCCTGTGACCTGTGGCCGGAATCCTGGCGGACGCTGGGGCTGGGTGCGCAGGGGTGGGTCCCAGGCTGAGGGCAAGCGGAGCCGTGGACGTGGGTGAGATCCATTGCGGCGTGGACGGATGTGGAGCTCGGAGGCTGGGCTCTGGGTTGGGGGTAGGTACGAGGTCAGGGGCTGGACGCGGGGCAGTGGTTGGTCGCGGGGTCAGAGGTCATGCGTGAGTGCTCGGTGGGAGAGTGGCCGGGGTGACCGGGGCTGGGTGCGGGTTCCTGAGATGAGGCCTTTGGGATCCTGGCCTCGCTCCAGGGCGGGCCCCAGACGCGCGCAGTGGGTTCTCCTTTTTAAAAAATCATTTTGCATTTTCCTCTCTCCACGTTTCGCTAACTGCGCCCTGCCGGAGATCTCTAGTCCACGTGGCTGTTCTCTTAGCTAGAGTGCATGCGATAAGATTCAGGGCGGATTCACATCCGTGCTGTGTTTGGATCTTGTACCCGAGCTGTCCATTGCGAAGCGCTTGCTCTGAAGGACAGACCATGGAATCACAGCAATAAAGTCCAGACTGACCGGCAGTGGCAGAGGGGACCCCTACGCCTTTCTATCAGGCTCAGACACGGGTTCCCCCAAGAGAAGAAAACAGGACAAAAAGAGTAGGACACTATTCTGTGGAGGGTCAAGGTCTCTCCTAAATCTTGGGTGTGTGTGGATGGCACCGCCTTTCCAGGTGCGATGCGACACGACGAGTAATTGTGCAGGTTCCTCAGAGGTGGTGAGCTGGACGCCACAGGGGTGGGAGAGGAGGGGTTCGGAGGGAGGACAGGGCAGCCGCGGCGAGCTCCCGTGGCCCGCAGAGCCCCCCACGGCCTCCGAGGGCAGGTGCGCGCCTCACCCCCGCCGAGCAGCGACAGCCACTGCAGTCCTAAAAACGTCATGCTTTTATCTAACAGAATATTGCTTTTGTGAAGGGCTTTCTCCACACCGAGGCTTTCCAGCCATGTGAGACTTTGACCTCCCAGTACTCCAGATTCAGCTTTTGACTGCTGCTATTTTTAGAAGTCTAAAAAAGAAGCTCCAACAAGTTTCAGCTCTGGAGAAAGTGTGAATTCAGTTAGTGCCTCCACCCACTCGACTTTAACTGCTCTAGGAGAACTCCAGGAGAATCAGAAAGCAAAACAAAAGCCAAAACATTACATAAGACTGGGATGGGGTGGGGCGGGACACTGTCTTACGGTTGATTTTTCTAACTGGGGCATTAGAGATGAATGTCGCACGAACTTTTTACGTTGGAGTCCTAAATGGGCAGAACTTTAGCCGCAGGCTTCCAGATAAGATGATAAATTTCAGTAATAATAAAGTGTTTGCTAAAATCACTTGAGAAGCCGGGCTCGGTGGCTCAGCCTGTAATCCCGCGCCTTTGGGAGGCTGAGGTGAGTGGATTGCCTGAGCCCGCGGGTTCGAGACCCGCCTGGGCAGGCGAGACCTCATCTCTACAATAAATCAAAAAATGAGCCGGGTGTGGTAGCGCGCGCCTGTAATTGCGGCTACTTGGAAGGCTGAGGCGGAAGGATCGCCGGAGCCCAGCAGGCGAGGCTGCGGTGGCCGGGAGCGGCCACTGCACTCCAGTCTGGGCGACAGAGTGAGACTCCAACTCAAAAAAAAAAAAAAAAAAATCACTTGAGAAAAAGACATTATCAAAAGACGTTTATTATGCTCCTAATGTGTGTCTGGCACTTGGCAAGCACTGTAGAATGCTATCTTGATTAGATTCTCAAGGATTTTGGACCTAAAGTCCTTTATAAATAAAAGTATTCAAGTAAAATATATCATAAAGGTTATTTCCCTCATTTTGGGGATATATGGTGTGGTATCTATTAATCGCGCGTATCAAAAACTGTTCCTCCCTTTGGAGGAATTAACAAAGAAAACCCAGGCTTAATAAATCAACACAGAAGTTCAGAAGTTCAGAGTAATTTGTCTTGGGAACAAAGTCTTCCCTAGAGCTAAGAGGCATTCAAAGGAACTCTTGGTGTTAATAGGATTATTAAAGATATACCTGAGACCAGATAAATATTTGATGATTTTGCAAAGCACTAGGGTTTCTTTTGCAGTTTTTCTTTGGCTGACGTTTGCCCCCATGGGGTCTGAACCTTGCGGCTTCATTAGACTTTGCAAATGAAGGAAGGTTGGGGTTTCCCGAGAGTGCGCTAGTGCAGGAAACAACAGACTAGGGAGGTTTACAAGAGGGTGTGTGGGGGGGGTGCGCGCGCGCGAGGAGACATGGGGGTGGCGAGAGGAGAGAGAAATGAGGGTTACAAGGCTGCCATCTAGAGGCGGCTTACTGCAGTGTATATAATGCAAGTCTGCCCCGGGAGGGCACACAGTCCTTCCAAACTGCTCAGCGCCGAGGGAGCCAACGCACGGCACAAACGGCAAGGCGAGCGGAGCCCAGGCAGCCCCGGGGTAAGGAAGCGGTGCTTGGGCAGCAGCCCCGCTTTAGAAAGGAGGCAGGGCTTCTGCTGCTAAGCCGACTGGTCTTTTTCAAAGGACTTCTTTTTAACCGCCGAGATGGGTGCGTTAAGAGTCTGCGGGTCTGGTTTTTGGAAGCGTAGGCTGCACGGAGCATGCCTGCGCTGCAAAGTGCTTCTGCCAATTCCGGGGCTTCACCTTTCGCTGCAGAAAGCAAAGGGCAGTTTTCTTAAGTCATTGGTGGAAGGAAAATTCTATGTGTGCTTGTTGGGTTTAGAATGTGGTGTTTATTTGTTGCTTTTGATATTTAAACTCCAGTAAGCAGGGGAACTTTGCAAGAACACAGACTGTCTATTTTGTCTGCCTATTTTGTCTGCCTAGAGTTGGCATGAAGCTTTGCTTGGCACCACTGTTTACCTGTTTAGCTTCTGATATATCAGTTTGGAAATAGAATTCGCAGTAAATACGTGATTCCAGAATGGCGAACACTTTACTAAGAGGCATCTTTAAGTGGAGCAGAGAATAGTGCTGAGAATCTTTGTGAATCCAGAATGTATTTGAATTCAGTGCTTTGGGGGATTACCAGACCTTATAAATCCGGAAGCTATAAATGTGAATGTTAAATACAGTCCAGTCTTCTTGTCTTTTGATTGCATCCTTGCTAATCTGAGTATTGCTCTCTTAGAAAGTGTTAAGTCCAACATCAATTAGACAAAACACACACACACACACACACACACACACACACACACACAAGTCTAGTATTTTGCAATTTAAATATATTCTGTAGGTAAAACATGAATTTTGTTCAATTTTGTTAGTGCACATAACGATTCAAAGAGTGCTGGAGAGCTAAGAACTTTGGAGCGAGGTCAGGGATGGATGGTTAGCCAAGACTTGTAACTTCCAGGGAGAATGAGAAGTTGTAAAAGTCAGACTGGCTGGCTCGGCGCTTGCTTTCTCTCTCTCTCTCTCTCTCTCTCTCTCTGAATTCATTTGCTCACAACAGGATTAATTAGTTTTTCAAAAGTGGGAGAGAGCCTCCTTAAATGGTTTACAGTCCTTTGAAGGTATTTGGGGCAGTGACATCCCCTGAAACTTCAGTCTGCAAAGTCACAATGTGGTAACTTTTTTTTTCTTTTTAAAGGCAGATGCTGCCTTTGTGTCCCTTTATTTATTCCAGGAAAATGCGGGGATCAAATAGGCATGCCTAGCAAAGAAGGTGGAGGCTGCTGACGTCTGTGCTTTAACTTTCTATAGATTTTAAATGGATAAACTGCTTGTCTTGCTTTCATCAGAATATGAGCTTTCCCCAGATGTAAAGCCTTTCTCTAAAGCAAAGTTGCACATGGGAGCTCTAGCTTGGAAACAATTTGCTCTTTTTTTCCGAGTCTCTGCCATAAACACTTGAATGTGCACACAACTGCAGAGCTTAATGCCACAACCTCCAGGAGATGGGGGCAGGGGAGGGGGAAGCTGCACGAACAGAGGAAGAAAAGCAAAGGAAAATGAGGAAAGGCTGTATTTTGCTGTCTATCTTTTTTTTTTTAAGGGCATGCATTACAGTCATAGTTTAAAAAAAGTTTCATAAACTATAGCCAAGGCGGCATGCCTATACTTAACTCAGTCAGGACTTTGGGGGTGAGTTTATCCCATATTAACAGCAAGTCCTTAGAGAGTTAAGAAGGTATTATGATTTCTAATCAGGCCCAGAACAGGCCAAGTATAGGCTTTCTGAATGGAAAAAAAAAAAAAAAAAAAAAACCTACTTAATCAGGAACAGTGGCTTTTTGTGTGATCATTTTAGGGAGAGTGCTCCTGTTTTCAAGTCAATGGAGAGAAGTTGGTTGAAGTTACTCAAACCCGAGACTGAAGGACCAGTCACTTTATACACCTTAAGAGTGAGGAAAAGACCTAGAAGATCACAGAACTTTAGATTTTTCTCAGGGATTTTGTAGAACACAAACGGAATGTGGGACCAAAAGGCACTTATACCTTTAAACCAGCCAACCAAGACACTTAGTTTTGCTCTTAGGAACAAGAATAGTAGGTGTAATTTATAAAGAAACCAAAGGTTTTGTCATGTCAAGTGTTTTTAAAGTCCAGAAAAGAAAAGATGTAGCTCCAGGACACATATTTTTTGTTAAAAATACAAGCAAGTCAATAAGCAAGCGCGCGCGCGCGCGCGCTAGAGAGAGAGAGAGAGAGAGAGAGAGAGAGAGAGAGATCAGGACAGGGGAGAGGGTGTCCCTGATTTTGAGTTCTTTTGAGTTCTTTGATAGTTTTCTGCAGGGACAATTTGATGCTTTTCTTACCAAGAATCTACTATTTTAGAATTGAAAAAAAAAAGCAACAGCCATTACTGCTTTGTTATTAAAGTGATCAGGGACTTGCATAATCTTGTGGTGACAATTTTGCACAGCCACAATTAGGAAGCAGACTGTGTTTTGTTCCAGATGCTCCAAAGATGGAGGGGGCTGAGACTATCTCAGGTGGCCTTGAACCACTATTGGCAAAGGGACACATAAGGGCAGCATGGGGAACTTTGCGTTTTGAAAGTTGGATCAGGCAGATAGCTAGCATCTTTGACTTTTCCTGTTGTAACAATTCTTTTGTAGATGTCTTCCCTGGATTTTATAGCAATAGCCTAAGACTGTGCAGCATCCCTCTGGGAGCCCTATTGTGTCTAGCTGAGAGCTGGTGGTGAGGAATTTCTCCCAGCCTGGCTGACCTCCCACTGCTTCATCCTGGTCCTAAGCTGGGTGGGAGTTAGGGCTCTGATTACACTGGGCCAACCCAGACGGCAGCCTTTGTGACATGGGAATCTCTGGACCTGTTCTTCTGGGTACAGCTTTGCTTCCCTGTCGGCAGCTGAGCACAATAGACCAGATCAGGTTTCTGGATGTGGGATTTATTTGATCCGCCAAATACTCATAGTGGATGAGGACGTCCCATGTGTCAATGTGAAGTATATTGAAGGATGCTGAGAATAGACCCTGTGTCTAAACCAGGGTATGGATTTTTCTGTATTTTTTGAATTCTCAGATATTTCAGAGCAGTGGCTTACTTAAATAAAATAAGATCACTCAGGGTCACTAATGATTGTGTGGTTGAGACTGTTTGCCAGTTTCTTGACATTAAGGGGACAGACAGCTCCCATTCTGCCATCAGCCCTAGCAGATGGACACAGAGGGCCTCCCTGGGCTGCAGCCTGCTTGATCTTCTCCCCCGGGTGGCTTGGTTGGTTCATCCACAGATTTGATGCAGGATTGCTTTTTTGAAAACAAACAAACAAACAAACAAAAAAACCACACACAAAAAAAACCCTCAAGTTATGTGCAATTGCCTGGTGGATCTTTAGAAGCAGTGTGTATTCTCCTTATCTAAATTGTGTGCTTGGTGTAAACTGGGGCCAGCCAAGTGGAAGAGTCAAGGTGCTTTCTTAGAGACTAGAGCATGAGCTTTTTCTCACATTATTCCCACTAGAGAAAGCCTCTAGAGAAGTAGGGAGGGTGAAGGGAACTCTGTCTTTAGCCACAAACCTGAGAGATCCCCTAGCCTCTTCCTCTGTCCTGGCCTCAGTTTCCAGGTATACACTGGGAGAGGATGAATGAGGTGATCACCTCTTGTTTGGGACAACACTGAATTTCTCCATGAGATTTCATTATGGGACACAGGGCACACATTGCAGAAAGCCAGCGAAGGAGGCACAGGACCTGAAGGGCCCAGAGGCCAGAGGGCCCCTCGTTTCTGAGCTGGTCCTGGGGCCCCAGGTCTGGTCTGCATTATCTTATCTTCACGACTGTAGAAGAATGACATGTCTGCTATGGCCTAGCCTGTGCCCAGCCACCACAGTACCCTACCTCAAAGCCTTCTGTGTTGTTTGTATCACTCTCATTCATTAAAGCCAAGGCCTGACTCAAGGCCTTCCTGGCTCCTGTATAGACAAGCCCAGGGCTGACTTCCTTGCCTACCCTTCAAGGCCCAACTCTTACTGCCATCTCTCTTTTACGGAGAGTCCTTGCCCTAGCCAGGCTGGGTGGCTCTATTTCCATGAAGTGCCCTCCCAGAATATCCCTGATCACCCCCACCCTCCTTGAAGGCTCCCGTAAGCCACTGGATTGAAGCCCTGTATCTTCTTGCTGTAGGGGCACCACCACCTTGCTCGTACCTCAGAGGGTGATTGGCCTCCAGGCCTTCCTGAACTTCTCAATTGGACTATGAGTTCTTGAGGGTTGGTGTGAGAAGATTCTGGTTCATTATCCTTGTGTGCCCCAGAGCAGTGTCCCCTCACAGAAGAAATACCAACAACAGCGTGGTGAGGATTTCAGAAAAGTCTCTCCTAAACTCTTATTGCTGATGTTGGCCTCAGATCATGGGTTTCAGTGGGCATGATTAACTGTGGGCTCATTGAGTGCCTACTTATGGCAGGTTACCTAGCTCACTGTGGCTCCACAAGGATAAATAACACACCATGGGAGGTGCAGGCTGGAGTAGGAATGAGATGGGGGGAGAAACTTGAACCTGATGGTGCAGAAAGAAGATTCCAGAATGGAGATGCATAGTAAGGGTGGAGGGAAGGCAGAAGAAACAGAAGGGCAAGGGGCATCAGTTTGGAGGACACCAGCTGGGAAGACTCAACGTAGTCTGTGATGGGAGATTTTAAACATACTAAAGACAGTTTTGGTGAACACTGGCCAGATAACCTGAACACATGGCAGTCTCTCAAAGGAAGCAACCAGTGTAAGGACATGCCGATTACAGGTCAAACAGCCATCTCATGGAGACTCCTAACTGGGGACTTCTGATTCTGGGTTTACCCCCCAGCTTGCCTGGTGAGCTTGTGCAAACCATTTGGATGCAGCTAAATACCTCAAGCTGCTTGCTGCAGCTCAGTCAATGTCGAGGATACTTGGTCTTTGAATAGAAACGACAGGTGCATCTTCTAGAAAAATCCTCCAGTTGACACAAGAGGAGCCCTCACACCGTTTGGGCTGTGAGTGGTTGATGAGTCCTTCATGGACCACAGGCCAGTGGGGAGGGCTGGACAGGTGCTGCACCCACTGCCGGCCACAGGAACAGTCCCTTCCTGTCCCTGCGGAAGTGCGATGCTGTTTGGGTACAGGTGTGAGACAAGGTCACCCAAAAGGTGATCCCTACACAAAGGTCTCAATGACATAAAACAGAGCAAGCATTAGGAAAAATGGAATGAAAAGCGACGTTTACTGCTTTTGGTTCTCAGTTGGGCCTCTGTGGTCTGGAAAAACGGAACGTGAACCTTTATTGTTTTGTGGATCATTCCTCCCTCTACTAAAATTTACACAATTCTTGATGTCAAATTTCAAATAATACAGAAATTTCTGGAGTAAAAACTGCAGTTCTTCCTTTGTCCCCTTGTTTGTTCCCGGCCCCAAATTTTATGCTTCAGATCTTTTCCTGTGCCTTTACGCACATCATGTTTACATGTAAAAATACACATAATGTTGGCTTTTTTCCTGCACAGGTGGGTTTATGGGGTATGTGTGTGTTTGTGTATGTGTGTGCATCTGCACACTTTCACTTAACAATATGCCATAACTTTCCTTGTTGGTAAAAATGGGTCTCCCTCTCTTTACAGCTATATGATGTTCCAGACAATGGATACACCTTCCTTTATTGAATCATACCTCAGCTGATGGATGTTTATGTTGTCTCCCATTTTGCTAGTAAATAAATACGACTTTAGTAAACATCTTGTACTTCATTTGGGGACATGTGAATATTTCATGAAGAGAAATAAGTGAACTTGTGAGAGAACTGGAAACCTCTTTTATTCTGAGCCCCCTTTGTCTTCCATCCGGAATCTTCCACGCAAGAGCATTAAAACCCAAGTGTCAGAAATGAGTCTCATCCCCGTGCCTGCCCTGGCGTGGGCACTGAGCCCATAGAGAAGCAGGCAGTGGACAGGTTTAATTAACACCCCAAAACTTCTCTTAAACCCTGCCCTCAAGCGGAAGTGGAATTGCTGGTTTATTCCAGCAGAGGGTGACTGGTTCTCAGCAGTCTCTGATTGCCAGCATCAACAGACCCGTGTACCCCCTAGAAGGCATTAAGTCTGTATACAAGGATCCTGGGGCCTGCCCATCTAGATTTGTGTGGAATGCAATCAGCTCTTCTGTACTGGATGAGGTAATCCCCTGCTTTTGCTTGAGGGGAGCTGAGATTCCTGTGCGTGGCACTTGAGCCTCCCCGGGCCCTCCTTCTGTCCACTCAGATTTTGCGGCGAGCTTTGTCTCTAGGCCTTGGGGAACCATGGGCCCTGGGTAGACATAGTCTGCCCCATGAAGCTTTTGTTCATATCAGGGACTCTGAGGGGTCACTTGTTAAGATCCAAGCAGGTAATTTAACTCAGCAGCTGACACGCACATCAGTGAATAGCATGAAGTGAAAGTAGGCCCTGCCGGGCTCAGACATCCCACACACAAGCTGGGGCAGCCAGAGCCTTTGTTGCAGCCCACATTCCATATTACATGGCAGGTCCCTATTTTGAATAAGGGGATTGTCTTTGTCAAATCATAATCTCTTCTCTGGAAACAGCCTCTGTTTGTTTCCGAAACCTAATGTGTGAAAAATACCGAAATGACAAAAGGCTAAGCAATTGTATGGTGGTTTTTGGTTTTTTTGGTTTGTTTTCTTTAGCTCCCCATTTAAATTTGCGAAGATTTGATTACTGCACTGTCTGCTTAATCTCCTTTCTTTCTGTGCTTCCTTCATCTGACCATGGGAGCCTTCTGCAATGGGAAGGAGGGGCCCATTCAGGCCCCCTAGATGAAGGCCTCTGGATTCACTTCCTGATAGTCTTAGTGTGTGCTGCCCGTTCCCTGGGCTGACTGGTGGTCAGTGAGTGATGCTAAGGGGTCAGTGATTGATGGTTGGTGATCAGTGATTGGCAGGCCAGCTAGATGGCCCCCAGCCTCTGCTCTCTCGTTCTGCCCTTGGGAAGTAACAGCTATGACTTTTCTGAAAGATTCCCATTGGGCAACCCCAGGAGAGAGAAAGAGAGGATGGCAGATGGGTGCTGAAGTGTGCCTATCTCAGAAATTCTTTTGACTCAGAGGATCAGTGATCCTAAATCAAATTTTATTTGCCCAGAGGGCAGAGGTAGAAATCAAAGGACTGGATGGGGGTCCCTAAGCCCTTTCCATTTCCCACCACTGACCTGGGCTCTGAGAAAGCATGTGGGTGTCAGAGGGTCTGTTTTACGGGAAGAGTGGGGGACCTGAAAGTTGTACACCAGAAACAGGAGAGCTGGGTGTCTTCTCATTTTGTGATCCTGCCCCTGCAGGGCCTGTTCGTGCTGACAACGGCCAGGCACCCAGTGGGCCGACATTTCAGGTGTCTACACTGGAGGGCAAGTGAGGCCCAAGCCAGAGTAATGTTTCCATGCACGTTCAGGATCCAAGTTTAGGCTAACAAAGGCTGAGGGTCGTCTCTTTCTTTCCAGCCCTTGTGAGTGACCCAAACCTCGGGATTTATGGCAGTTTCTGGCAAGGCTGTTGGCTGTGCCAGTGGGGACAGAGGAAGGAACCCGAGCCAGGAGCCAGCTGAGCTGCCCTCTGGGCCTCGCCACTGTCCCTGATACTACCTCAGATGTTGCCAGGCTGCAGGGTTGTGGCCTCTCCTCCATTCTGGTTCCCCTTCTTCCCAGGGAATCTGGGGTCAGAGGAGATCATAGGGTGAGTGTGTTTTATAAACCAAACCATGCTGAGAATGTGTTTCATTTTAAGGAAATGAGGAATGGGAGAAAAGGTCATGCATTAGAGCTGTGCAGAGAGCAAAGGTAAGATCCTTGATTTGTGTTCTCCTGGAATCATGGATACAGAGGGGAGGGTCAGCACCAGGTTCTTTAGTAGTCAAAGGGAGGTGGCAATAATATCTTCAAGGCTCAGTCTGGAGCTGGCTGTCTGCCTCGAGGCCAGTTTGGCAGATCAGGGAGGCTCCAACTTCTCCAGGGCATCCTTGGCTGCTCTGGTGGGCCCATGTCTGATTGGCTCTAGAGCTATGTCTGAAGACAGGGCATGCCAAAGGTTCTTGATTTGAGTCTACTTGTCTTCAACTTAATCTTACTCATCTCCATGGATGCCCTCCTGAATTTGTGCATCAGGTCTTGGAACAAGTCAGTAGTCACAAGGCTTGAATCCTCCCGGTGGAGTGGCTCTGAGGGCAGCCAGCCTGCTCAGCTGCGCAGCCAGTGGCTCCACTATGGAGGGCTTTCAGAGTGGGGAGTTTGGGGGGGATGTGGCCTTTTCAGGAGGCTCAAGCCTCTCCATTGGCAGTGGAGGAGACTGAGGCCCAGTTCAGTCACCAGGAGATGAATCCACGGCCATTAACATCCCACAGAGGGGAATGACCCAGAAGCCTGCAGACAGTGGGATCTGGAGTAGGTCAAGATCACCCACTGGGAGTTTTGAGGCTGCAGAGAGGATCCTGGAGGCAGCAGAATTTCTCACTTTTCAGGGATTCTGTTCATATTATCCCAAAGGAGAAGCCATTCAATCTAGTCTTTGTGTGAGCTTGTGAATCCCCCTCCATGGAGGATATTTATTACTTAGCTAGTAAGAGCCGGTTTCTAATATGGGAAAGAATTAAGCGAAGTTCTGCTTTTTTGCTAAAGGGGAAAATACCGCTAACTTTGGGCTGGAGAATCCCCAGGGTACTTTCTTCCTGGTCAGGGAAGGAGAAAGAACTGAAGTTGTATTGAGCGTTTGCTATGTGCCAGGCTGTGTCTTCTTATTAGGCTCTTTATTCTTAAGGTATCTGTAAGATAGTTGCTGTTGATCTGGGGAGGCAGACACAGATAGGTTAACTAATCTCAAGTTAAACTCCAATGAGCAGAGGAGCCAGAATTCCAACCTAGGAATGTGATCTCGGAGTGGGTGCTATTCCAGCTGTGCCTTCTCATGCCATTAGCATAGCCACCTGGGCACTGACCGTTGTGCTTGATTTTCTAGGAAGTTCTCATACGTAACCCGTAATCCACTTTAAATGAACTTTGCAAATAAACTTGACTCTAGGGTGACAGGTGGAAGAACAACCACTTAACTATGTAACTGTCAACAGTGCATCCTTGGGCTAATTTTTAGATTTTACATCCCCCCAATCTATGCAGTCAGGTTCAGGTGGGGCTTCCTGCTGTCCCAGGACTGTGGCCTGGAGGGATATCAGAGCCTTCAAGTGGACAGATCGACAGGAGAAGACAGCCCCTGGCAGCTCTCATAGTCGGTCTGTCTGTGGAGAAATCACTTCCAGATACAGCAGTACCTTGTGGCTGAATTCTCACTGGGTGTTAAATGGTGACAGTTCGGAGTGCTGGCCTCACGTCAGGTTAGCAGGGAAAACAATTGAGAAAATCGTCAGCTTTCCAAAAATGCAGCAGGTGGTGATTTTTGTGCTCTGGGTCTTGGAAGCAGTTGAACAAATAAATGAATGGAAAACTAGGTGGTGGCCCAGAGCCTGTGGCAGCTGGTTGATTGTCCTTTGTTGAAAACCACAGGCAAACCCCAGAGTTTGCAGGTTTGGGGAGCAGTCAATCTCCAGGGCTGTCCGCACACGCTTGCCATGTTTTGAGAGGTCTTCATGACTACAATGAAGGCCCTGGGACCCAGGTTTACGTTTGAATTTAGCAGAAAGGTAAAAAATGCTGAGTCATGTTTTAAATGCAAATTTGGGAGGGGATTTGAAATGCTTTCTTTAAGACACTGAAGCAGGACACTCATAATACAACTGTGCCAGAACAGATCAACCCTGACATTCTTTGGGGACGTGGATAAAAATGGCTCCATGTTCCCCTACTGAGAGCATGCAGGCCATCAGCACTGCTGTGGCTGGGGTTCAGCTGCCTGACGTTTCTTTGGCCCCTGTTCTGTGTTGATTTCACACCCTGAGCGCAGCCAGGCTGACGTGTCTTGAGAACACAGCCATGGAAAGATAGAGAAAGCAAACACTGTGTCTTCCGTGGAGCACCACATGGATTTTGATGCTGGAGAAGCTTTATTTTGTGTTGAGGGTCTATACAGTTGCTTTCTTTTCTCCTTTCTTTGCAAGGATGTGACTGAGCCAAAGCAAAACAGCTGAGCCTATCCATACCATTAGCATAGTCAGCTGGGCACTGATCCACTGAATATTGTCCTTGATCCTCCTGGAAGTTCTACCAGGGTGCTGGAAACATGTTTTGCCTGACACTTGAGTTTTTCCTAACGAAGCGATTTTTCTCTTCCATCCTTTTTGTTTGGTTTTTCCTGTAGGTTGTTTGATCACTTCCATTGAAACCATGGATTTGCATCTCTTTGACTACTCGGAACCAGGGAACTTCTCCGACATCACCTGGTCATGCAACAGCAGCGATTGCATTGTGGTTGACACAGTGATGTGCCCCAACATGCCCAACAAAAGCATCCTGCTCTACACGCTCTCCTTCATCTACATTTTCATCTTTGTCATCGGCATGATCGCCAACTCTGTGGTGGTCTGGGTGAACATCCAAGCCAAGACCACAGGCTATGACACACACTGCTACATCTTGAACCTGGCCATCGCCGACCTGTGGGTTGTCATCACCATCCCTGTCTGGGTGGTCAGCCTTGTGCAGCATAACCAGTGGCCCATGGGTGAGCTCACGTGCAAGGTCACGCACCTCATCTTCTCCATCAACCTCTTCGGCAGCATCTTCTTCCTCACGTGCATGAGCGTGGACCGCTATCTCTCCATCACCTACTTCACCAACACCTCGAGCAGCAAGAAGAAGATGGTACGCCGTGTTGTCTGCGTCCTGGTGTGGCTGCTGGCCTTCTGCGTGTCCCTGCCCGACACCTACTACCTGAAGACCGTCACGTCTGCATCTAACAACGAGACCTACTGCCGGTCTTTCTACCCTGAGCACAGCATCAAGGAGTGGCTGATTGGTATGGAGCTGGTTTCTGTCATCTTGGGCTTTGCTGTTCCTTTCTCCATCATCGCTGTCTTCTACTTCCTGCTGGCCAGAGCCATCTCAGCGTCTGGTGACCAGGAGAAGCACAGCAGCCGGAAGATCATCTTCTCCTATGTGATAGTCTTCCTCATCTGCTGGCTCCCCTACCATGTTGCGGTGCTGCTGGACATTTTCTCCATGCTGCACTACATCCCTTTCACCTGCCAGCTGGAGTATGCCCTCTTCACAGCCCTGCACGTCACGCAGTGCCTGTCTCTGGTGCACTGCTGCGTCAACCCTGTACTCTACAGCTTTATCAATCGCAACTACAGGTACGAGCTGATGAAGGCCTTCATCTTTAAGTACTCGGCCAAAACAGGCCTCACCAAGCTCATCGATGCCTCCAGAGTCTCAGAAACGGAGTACTCTGCTTTGGAGCAAAACACCAAATGATCTGTTCTGCATAGGCTCTGGGACATGGGTACTTGTTTTGAGCAAGGCATTGGGCTGCATGATTTTCTAGAGTTGAAGCAAGGTAGCTTCGGGTCCTGATGCTCGAGTAACCTGAGTAGGAGAGAGTGTGTTCATTGTGCAACCTTCCTCTCTTTCTCTTGCCGATGCAGCTGTCACTTGGCTGTGTGTTCCGGCAGTTTTGCAACAGGCAGAGCCATGTCGTGCAGCCGTGCTGTGTGTTGAAGCCAGTTTCAGGGCAGGTTTGCCTGGACTTCTGTAAAAATAGGACTTTATCTGTGTTTCCTGAATTTTTTTAATATGATTTGTATTTAAATTTTGAGACTTTATTTTCTCACTATTGATGTACCTTATAAATGTATTTGAAAGTTAAATATATTTTAAATATTGTATGGGAGGTATAGTGCTGACATATATTCAGAGTGTTGTAGTTTTAAGAGTAGTTTGACTCCAGTTTTGACTAAGGATGACATTAATTGTTAGCTGTTTTGAAATTTTATATATATATATAAATATATATATAAATATATAAATATATGCCAGTCTTGGCTGAAATGTTTTATTTACTATAGTTTTATATCTGTGTGGTGTTTTGTACCAGCACAGGATAAGGAACACAAACTGCTCTGTAATGCAGTTTGTGACATTAATAGTATTGTAAAGTGACAATAAAAAAGAACAACAAACAACTGTTCTAGACTGCAAATCTGTGCACAAAACGAACAGTCGGATTTCAGAAAGTTCTGTCAATTTGTAAGTTATTTTTTTAATAAAGATTTTTTTTCCCTAAAAATGCATTTGAGTCTCAGTTTTAAAAGTGTGTTTTGGTATTTAGGCAGCATGTATGATAATGATCAGTGGATAGATATGGCATATACAGGCCAACCTAATAAATATGTTTAGAAAAAGAATGCTATCATTAACCAAAATCCAAAGGGTTAACTTGGATGAAATGATATAAAAAGAAAAACATTTGCACACATTGGATTTTTAGAAAAAATTTTCCAGGTAATAACGTGTTTGGTGCGAGGGATGGTTGCTAGGATGCAGCTAGATGGCTGTTGAGAGAAAGCTGGCATTGAAAAGGTGCTGCTCACTGTCCTGGTTGATTTTAGGATCCAAGACTCATGTCCTCATCTGTACCACCTCTGTGCTTCCAGGGCCACATGTCACTTAAGCCTTCTCTGCCAAGGCAAACTCCTCTGGGAGCAATACTTCCTATTCAAACTTTTCATTTAAATTATACCAATCGATTACCTTCTCGAGGTCAAGCAATAAGCAAATTCCTGGCTTGTATGTCCTTACTAGTAGTTCAAAAATGTGCTCTCAGGATGGCTGATTCCTGCTGGGTCCTCACTAACTCTACCTGGGACCACAAGAATGGGGGAGTCTTCAATAGGCAGGTCTTCCGGGCAGAAGCTCAGAGAAGGGCCAGGCTCCCAGCACCACCCCTACTATCTCCACAACTACTGTGTCTGAGCTGCACAGAGAGCTGTTTCCAACACAAGGGAGGGCTCAGATCAAATGCTGCAGTCTCACCTGTGAACTAGGGACCTGCTATGGTGTAGGAAAGCACCCTGTGCACGTTGACGTGCCCACAGTCTCATGGCAGACAGCCCTATCGGCTCCCAGAGCCCATAGACCGAGTTGGCCGCAGGAGAGCTCCTGTTTCCTGCAAAAGGCTTCATGGCCTGGAGCTTTGAGACCAGGGTTATAACTCACTTGAAACATCTTTTTGATATATATACACGTCCTCAGGTGCATAGACAACTGGTCGTCTTATTCCAAAGAGAATTCTAGTCGAATAAGAGTAATGTTGGCCGGGCGTGGTGGCTCAGCCTGTAATCCCAGCACTTTGGGAGGCCAAGGCGAGAGAATTGCCTGAGCCTGGAGTTCGAGATCAGCCTGGACAACTTGGTGAGACCTCATCTCTACAATAAATCACAAAAACTAGCCGGGTGCGGTGGTATGCATCTGTAGTTCTGGCTACTTGGAAGGCTGAGGTGGAAGGATCGTCTAAGCCCAGCAGGTCAAGGCTGTGGTGGCCATGAGTGTGCCACTGCATTCCAACCTGGTCAACAAGAGGAAAACTCCAACTCAAAAAAAAAAAAAAAAAAAAAAAAAAAAAGAGTAATGTTAATAGTGGGATAATAGCATAGCAATAGGAAAAGCTAACAACAGGCAGAGATTCCAAGATGAGGGAAAAATAAGAGCACGATAGCAGCATTATGACCCAAATGTGTGTACCTCGATGATGAGAATGGATTGCACATATTCTCAGGGTCTTCTAGTGGTTCAAGTTCAGACAGAGACATTCTCCAAGTGGTAAATTCAAGGTGGGGGCATAAATCACAGTCTACATGCTCAGCTGTGGAATAGACATAACAGTTAAAAAGAATTCATCTTAATTCTTATTTTGAGGTCCCATCTCAGTCAATTCAGAGACCCTTTGCCCTAGAATTTCAGGAAAAGTTCTAGAGGGTTAATAGTGCTGGGGTGTGTGGGAGTCCTTGATCATCTGTCCACACAGACATCTGAGATGTCTACTGCCTGTCTGGTCCTTATGCAGGTCTCCTTTGTCACCCTATTTTTTTGCCTCACGGGACCCAAGCCTGGCCCAGGCCTTTCTCTGCTTTCCTGCTACTCTGTAGCTCGAGCAATCCCCCAGGGGTGTCCTCCCACACTGCTGAAAGGGAGAAGGAAGGGAGGGTGACACTGACCACGGTATGAACTCCCCAGGTGGCACCCTTGCTCTGCAGGGAATTTTCTCTCTCCTCACGGGACCCAGAGCACTGTGCCCTGCTGTCTCAGACCCCTCAGACATCCCTGGGTTTTGCTGTCTGTAGGGTGCAGGCTCCATCTCAGGGATGCTCCAGTGATTATGCTCTCTCTGTCCCTTCTAGAAATCCTCTTCTTTGTCCTGCCTGGGTCTCAAAGACTTGCTGATTTATCCCTAGTTATCTGGACTCAGAAGCCTTTCCTTTGATTTTTGGCTGCAACACCCTTCCCTGGAACAATGTAGAATATCAGAGGCCCGGGCCAAGGAATACAGACTACCTGGTAGGGGGAGAGGAGTCATCAGGTAAAACTGAAAAATAAATTCTGTCCCACCCTACAGATGTGGACCAGAGGAGACAGAAGGAGTCTCAGACCAGGTTTAGATATGGATTGGGGTTTAGAGGTAGAAGAGATAGGCAGAAGACCCCTGGTCTTCCATGAACCCAAGGTCCAGAAGCTTCCAGGAACCTGAAATGCTGCCATTCAAGGGTCATTCTTTTGGGCGTCCTTTTCTCTACATAGATCTTCAAGGCACCAGCCTCCTGATGTGGCATGGAAGCTGTTAGTGCCACGGAATTTGGACCCCAGGAAAGATGTCTGGAGCCCCGGGAATTCAGTGGGACCTCAGAGTTGGGGGAAAAAGCAGCTTTTGCTTCCTTGATGGCACTTCCTAGAGCCTCCTCCCACTCCGGAGAGGGGAGAGATCTTTCCTCTCCACTAGCTCCTTCTAACACTCTGCTCTTTGTATTGTGGGTAAAATGCCAAAGGCATGGCAGGCAGTGGGCTGTGGGCAGTGGTAGGCCACACCCAGCAGCCCTGATGGCAGCCTGCTGATGATTCCATTTTAAATGCTTTCTATCTGGTTCAGTGTTTGAGCCACTAACTTTCATCACACCCCGGTTTCCCTGCAAGTGAAGAAGAAAAATAATGCCACTCAAAATGCCAGATGCAAAATCCTCTGGACGCAAAGGAATAAAATCTATCTACTGGTCGATGGCTTTTGGTCCTTCCAGGGGTCTCACAGTAACCTGGGATGAGACCCCTCTGACATTTGTGCTCAGATCTGGTGGAGCAGCAAGGAATTTTAAATCTCTCACAGCTGGTTGCTTCTGGGTCTCTCCAGGAGGCAGCAGCTCTGGGGCATGGTCTATCTTATTAGGAATATGGACATTTTGCCTTATTGGGCTTTTACTCCAAGGACACTGGCTATAAACAATGGGTCTGGGAGACTTCTCTTTTGGGCTAAGTCCAGATCTCTCAGAACTCAGGGTAAATGTGGGGAGCTGTAAATCTGCACCCATGGGCTGATCAATGGGGAGAGCAGGAAAGGTTCTCAAAACTCCCTCCTGGAGGTGCAGACTTTAGCTCCTAAACTCCTGGGGTGCCTCTGTGTGGGCATATGTCACTGAGACTTTAGTCCTTCAGGGGAGATGGTTTCAGATGGGCTAAATGCTTTGGAAGATCTACCCATTCTTATAGAATAAATCCTTCTTCCTTCTCCCTCGTCTTAGATTTTCCAGGACAAGCCCCTTTAAATGCTCCCTGCGGGTTCGAGACCAATGCTGGGCAGCTTGGTGAGACCTCATCTCTACAATAAATAAAAAATTAGCCGGGCGTGGTAGTGCACCCCTGTAGATCTGGCTACCTGGAAGGCTGAAGTGGAAGGATCGCTTGAGCCCAGCGGGTGGACGCTGGGGTGGCCATGAGTGTACCACTGCATTCCAGCCTGGGCGATGGAGTGAGATTCCACCCCCTCCACAAAAAAAAAAGCTCCCTGGTGGTGTACATTTGTGCAGTGCCTGCTAGGGTCCCAGAATCTTGATACGAATGACATTTGATATGAAATGATATTAGTTCAAATAAGGTGTGATAGGAAATGAGATTACCCATACACAATTGGGATTTGCAGCACTTCACTTCATTTGCTTTTTGAATGACTGAAGACAGCCTGGCTCTTCTGCAAGTTCTTCTAGTAGAATTATGAAATTTGCTTACCTCATGCCAGTTCTTTATGGGCTCTCAGACACATGTGCACACCTGGACTTGCTACTCTCCCTGTGATGAGCACACACTTACAGACACGGTTTCCATGCTCATGTTTAGGGTAGTCCTAGCGCGATCTAGGGATGCAGGTTTGAGGTCTACCTTCTTGAAGTTTCAGGCCTCTGCCAAGTGTGTAGGCCAAAGAGCCATTACTGTTCGCTGTCCTGAGGCATGGGGCAAGGTTGTAGCTTGGTTCAACCTCAGTTTCCTGATTTATAACATCAGATGATGATAGTTCTTGATCATAGATTATTGTGATGAGCAAGTCATGCAATTCCCTGCAGAGTGCTTGTCATGGTTCCTGCGGCCCAGGGGACAGCAGCTGCTTGGCTGCACTCTCTGGGCGCAGTCTGCATTTTTCTTCAGAGGAAACAATGCATTCCAGAGAAATAGGACAAGAGAATATCTGCCTGTGGGTAGTGACTAAAAACACGAGGCATGTCTTCTTCAGACAGTGGTTTTAACAGAGGGCGATTTTGCCCCACTATGAGACATTTCCAGTGTCTGGAGCCATTTTTGGTTGTCACGACTGTGGACAGAGAATGCTTCTGGCATCTAGTGGGTCGAGGCCAAGGATAATGCTGAACATTCCATGGTTTGCAGGACAGCCCAGTCACAGAGAATTCCTGGGTCCAAAATGTGAATAGAGTTGAGATGGAGAGAACCTGGCCTAGGATAGAGACGCTGGGCTGCTCGGTGGCTCAGCCTGTAATCCCGCGCCTTTGGGAGGCTGAGGTGAGTAGATTGCCTGAGCCCGCGGGTTCGAGACCCGCCTGGGCAGCGAGACCTCACCTCTACAATAAATTAAAAAAAAAATCAGCCGGGCATGGTAGCGCATGCCTGTAATTCCGGCTACTTGGAAGACTGAGGCGGAAGGATCACCGGAGCCCAGCAGGTAGAGGCTGCGGTGGCTGGGAGCGGCCACTGCACTCCAGTCTGGGCCTCAGAGTGAGACTTCAACTCAAAAAAAAAAAGACACAGAAGACTTCTGGAAGCTATTCGTTGCTGAAGCGAGGACTTTTGACTATCCCAGAGCTGGGGGTGCCTGGGGTAAAGCATCTGAGGGGCCCTTAAAGCCTCAGCTTCTCCATTTGCTGCCCCTCAACTCAGCAGAACTCTAGCAGGCCAGGACAGCACATATAATCAATACACATGTGGATTCATGTCAGTGTTTTCATGTGCCTGAATATATTTCAATTACAGGAATTTGGTGCTTTTGCTGTTTACGTAAAAGATGTGCTTGTGAAATAGGTACACACAAATTAAATGTCGGTAGACATTTTAAGTGCACTTGGGAGGTTTTAAATTTAATATTGGAAATATTTTGTTTAAAAGGTCCCAGAAAGAACACAGCTATCAACCAGAATGGCAGACAGGACTGTATCAGACTGGGGTGATAGATTCAACTCCGCTTCTTATTAGCACGATGATGTTAGCAATGTTTCTTCCATGAATCTCAGTTTCCTCACCCTTATAAATTACATCTCTCCCTTCATTAGCAGGCTATTGTAGAGATCAAAAGAGAGCACATATTCAAATAAATGCAGTTGAATGAATGGATAAAAGAATGAGTAAAGTGCTTTCAAATCTGCATAGGGCCACACAAATGTTCCTAAGCTTTTTTCCCCCTCTGTTTGATTCTGCTTGATTTTTATTTCACCTAGTGTTTAACTAGCATGCCATTTGATCATGTCATAAGTATGGAAATACATCGCACCCTTGGTATGCCTCCTATGTCCAGATTTGTCTGGAGTTTCCTAAGGGGTTTGTGCTCACCCAATCTATTGCTGCAGGACGCAGGACACAGGACCTTCATCTTGATTTCCCAGAGTTGTGTTTCTCCAGCCCTGAGATCAGCGACCCTGGCCACAGGGCCTCTAGTGAGGGAACATATGGTTATCTCGATGGTATAGGAAGAGTAATGCACATTTTTTGGAGTTTTTCTTATTTTTCAAAAGCTTCATTTTTTTGTCGGCTTTTCATATGCTTATTCACTCAGACTTTCCATGTGGGATTCAGAACGGCTGACAATCATGTTGTTTCTCCCTACGGGTTTGGGGGAAAAAAAAGTGGTGGCTTCATCAGCCATTTGTTACCATATAATGCTCAGAAGCAGCAGAATGGAAAAATCTAAATTTCCATAGTTATTTCCGGAACTAAACTGATTAAAATCATTTCCTAGGTAGGTTGGAATCTTCCTTTTAACAATTTTCAGAAGAAAAGGCAAAGAGAAAGTCATTGTGGTGATGGCATTAAATCTGCTTGGGTGACTCAGAATGTATGTTGGCACGGCAACATGTCATGGGGCGCGCCGCAAACATGTCTTGTCGGTGGCGGTGGTATGTCTGAAAGAGCCTTGGGCTTCGCCGTGCCATGCTGAATTTGCTTCCTTTTAGTCTTTCACATGAAAGTGTTTGAAGCTAATCTTTTCATTCCCCTTTGCAGGGCTCTAATCAATAGAAAGAACGCATTAAAGGTTTCCCCACTGCTGCCTTTCTCAGGCTCATGGTTAAAAGTGTGGATTGTGTTCTAGGCCACACTGTAATGAGAATTTGAATTTTGTGCGGAGCCTGAAGTGTAAATGAAAAATCGCTAGTTGCCCAGCTGTGCAGACGATGAATGTAGCTCCCTGCAATTTATTCCGCACTAGTTCTCGTTAATTTATTCATCCATCTACACATTCGTTGGTTCACTCACCGATGGGATAGGGTGTATTGAGCGCCCACTGTGTGCCATGCACTGTGCTTGTCCTTAAATATCAGAGGTGGCTGGAGTGCTGCTTTTTTCTTTTGAGGTTCTCCCATCCTGGAAGGGCAGATGGGGAACGAGAGGCAGAGAGATCATTATGGGGCAACATGAAGAGAAGGATTCTGGAAAGGCTCAGAGCTGAGAGGAGGGACTGGTCCTTTAGACTGGAGGAACTGGAAAGGCTTGCAAAGAGGAACTTCTTCTATCCTGGCCTAAGGATGGCCAGGACCTCGCTGGGCAAACCCAGGGGACAAAGTGTGTGATGGCAGTCCTCAGTTCCTGGGATGCTGTCACTTCTAAAAGTGATGCTTTAAGGAAAAGTGAAGGCATCTGAGAAGTGTCCAGTAGTTAATGAATACCAAAGCTGTTAATCAGTGTGTGGCAGGAGTGTATTAGTGGTGGGAATCAAAGGTCGTCACGGCCACCCCTGCTGAGGACAGAGAATGAGACTCAGGATAAGGAAGTTAAGGAGTGGACAGAGAGGCCTCTGGGCTTTCCGCATCGATGACTGGATGGCTATAGCTGTCTTTTGGCTTCACTGAGCAGCCTGAGACCTGGTTCTCCCTGCTCCTGACTGTTCAGCTGCTCAAAGTTCCCGATGATCTGGGAATTCTGCTAAGCGGAAAGGGGCATCTGTCAGGAGGTTTTAGAAAGTCAAAGGTTGTTCATGAGGATCACTTGACACCAGGAAGACACTAGGGTCACACCCCAGCTGCAGGCAGTGCTCGCAGAGCATGGTCCAGATGGTGGGTGACCCTTGGTACGCCATTCTTGAGCCTATGCCTCAGCTGGTTCCTTGAAGGCCAAGGACAGCAAGCCATTCCCACCCCAGCACCAAAGGCAGGGGCACCCCTCTTGATAATCACAGGATTCATGTGGATGGAACTTATGGGAAAACAACATTTTAACATATCACAACACTCAATTCTTACCTGCTGTAGAATATTCTACTGGACATGTGTTACCAAATGGAATGAGTAGCTCTCTGTTATCCTGAACTCCTCTCCACGCCCTGTCTTGGTGGCACACACTGCAGGCTGATTTTGCCTGGGCTAGTCTGCGGTGGTTAACAGGGAGGTGGGGACCACATTTTAAGGCTGAGCTCACAGTCTCATGTGGTCAGCTGAGAGACCCAGTGTCTCCCTTGCCTTCTCACTCCTTCCCACACTGTTGTTTTATAGGCTCAGGAGTTTAGATTATCTAATACATGCAGAACATGATCAGGGCACTGCCAGAGGTACCCGTAGCCCTCTGTCATGTTTCTTTACCTGTCCCTACCCCACCTGGTCTGTGATTTGCACTCCTCAAGTTGTTACCCTTGGATATTGGGGCTCTTCATAAAAAGCGCTGGAAATGCCCTAGAATCCCATGGTACCTGATACTGCAACTGTGTAAAAGCCCAGCTCCTGTGCCTCAAGGCAGGACCAACTCCGGGTGTAAGTTATGCTTTGAGCATTAAATCGGAGCATTGAATCACACTATCCATTGGATTCTTCCCCTACCCCTTCTGCCTTACTCACCCCTTACTGGGGTACTTTCTCCCAAATCCTTAGCTTGGGGCCTGCCAAAGAGGTCCTGGGAGAACGGATCTCAGGCAGTGTATGAGAAAGCTCAGGCTGCTGTGACAAAAATGCCACAGACTGGGTGGCTTAAACAGCAGACATTTATTTCCCACGTTCTGGAGGCTGGATGTCCAAGATTAAGGTGCTGGTAAGGTAGGCTTCATTCTGAGGCCTCCTGTCTTGACTTGCAGGTGGCCACCATCTGACTGTGAGCTTACATGGCCTCTTCTTTGTGCAAGTGGGTGAAAGAGAGAACAAGCTCTCTGGCATCTCTTCTTTTGAGGACATTAATCCTATGGGATCAGAGCTCCATCCTTATGACCTCGTTTAATGTTTTTTACTTCCTTAGAGGCCCTGACGCTGAATATAACCACATTGGGGGTTGGGCTTCAACATATGAATTGGGGGGACACAAACATGACAGATATAAAGAATAAAATAACAGAGGCATTTATGGAGCACTTACGGAGTGCCTGGTCTCTCACATATATGCTCAAAATTCAACCACAGAGATGAAAAGAAACACCCATGTGTCACCACACCTCCATCCCAGCTGGGCAGTACTAGCATGCAACTGCATGTGTATGCTCAGTTTAGAGAGAAGGAAAGGAGGGGCTGACAGTGAGTGGCCTGTGGGGGCATCAGCCTGTAAACAGTCGAGCTGGCATCTGGATGCAGCCAGTCAGGTCTGAAGCCCTTGGGTACAACTGTTTTGCAAGCTGCCTCTGGCTTGGACAATGTGAAGACTTCATTAGCTTCCTAAAGCTGCCGTGACAAATTACCACACACTGGGCGGATTACAACCACCAAACTTTCTTCTCTCAGTCTAGAAGTCTGCTGTCAAGGTGTCAGGAGGGTTGGCTCCTTCTGAAGGCTCTGAGGGACTGTACGTTCCTTGGCTCTCCCAGCTTTCGGTGCTGCTGGGAGTCCTTGGCATTCCTTGGCTTGTAGATGCATCACTCCAGTCTCTACCTTTGTCTTCACATGGCCTTTCCCTGTCTGTCTCATTTGCCCTTCTCTTGTAAGAGCACACTTGTCATTGGATTTAGGGCCCATCCTAAATCCAAAAGGTCTCACCTTGAGATCTTTAACTTAATTATACCTGCTAAAATCCCTTCAATGAAGACCCCATTCACAAGTTCAGGTGAATATGCCTTTTGGGGTGACACTATTCAGCTTACTCCAGGGACATTCCTGTCCGCCAGTGAGGTGGACACATAGGCGTGCACATTGTCAGTCCTGCCTTATCATACGCAGAGCCTCGAGTCTCCTGGGGGGCAGCCCAGCCTTTCTTTTCCCTCTCTTTTTCTGTTTAACTGGTTATAGTTTTTGCTTTTCTGACTAGGGTTTTTCTGAAATAGCCACTGGTCCTTGGTGATCTAGTCACACTTTACAGTGAGGTGCTAAAAGCTTGATCTAAAGTTCTGTGTGTTGAACTGGGCTGGTGACCGGGGAACTTCCCTAAAGAACCACTGAATGGGTCCCAATATGTTTCCCTGTGGCCACCCTGAATGCTAGTGACTGAGGGGCTTTCTTCTCAGTCTGGTCTATCTTTCAAGAGAAATTAGTTCAATCTGTCTGGGAAATATGACCCTGACTTGTGGCATTCTGAGAAGGGATCTGGGAGAGGGGAGTAGAGGCATCTCACCATCCAGCACGTAGGCTTTCACTTAATTGCTGTAATTTTAGCTCTTTGCTATGAACTACTCCAACATGGATTTATCATGGATTCATCTTTTCAACACAGTCCACGGTCATCCTTACTGTCTATCACTAGAGCTGTCACCTTAGTCTAATTCCTATGTTTCCTTTTGGTTTGTTCCCTGCCTTGTCTCTGTCCCTCCAATCTGACCTGCACACAAGTGTTGGAGTATCTTTCCCAAAAGCATGAGGCTGACTGCTTCCCTGTGTCCCCTGCCATGCCAACCAGCAACAGGTCAGTACCCTTCATATGCTTAATAACCTTCGTGAAGTGATTCTGTGAAGACTCAGCCGACAACCTAGAGTGTGGTCAAGAGTGTAGTGATGGCATCTTTCAATATAAAGATTCCATTTCCTAACCCACAGTGGAGAAAGTGGAAAAAGAAATAGGGAAGCACCTCCTTTAGCAATAGAAAAGTTGTGACGGCACATGTGACCCCAGTCTTGAGAGGGAGCAGCTTGACATTTCAGATTAGTTTTTTGTGTGAGAGTGTGTGTGTGTGTGTGTGTGTGTGTGTGTGTGTGTGTGTGCGCGCGCGCAGTGTGTATATGTGCAGGTGTGTGTGTGTGTATGAGGTGTGTGTTTTGTGTTGTATATCTATGTGCATGTGTGTGCATATATGCATACGGGGTGTGTGCGATGTGTTGTATGTGGGGTATGTATATATGTGCATATGTGTGCGTGTGTATATGGCATGTCTGGTGTGTGGTATGTGTGGTGTGGTATGTGTGGTGTGTGTGGTGTGTTGTGTGTGGGGCATGTGTATATGTACCTGTGTGTGCACGTGTGTATATGGGTTGTATGTGGCATGTATCTATGTGTGAGGGGTGTGTGTTGTGTGTGGGGTGTGCAATGTGTGTGTGGTATGCATTGTGTGTATATGTGCATGTGTGCATGTGCATGTATGGGGTTTGTGTGTGGTGTTGTACAAGTGTGTAGGGTGTATGTATACGTGCCTGAGTGTGCATGCACACACATGTGTCAGGCAGTCAGTATCTAGATTTTGGGAGATCATACACTGTTGGCTTGCAGGAATAGCTTCTGCACTTTTGCCAGTGGAGTGTCGAATGCTGCTTTGCCCAGGTGTCCTGGCTCTGACGTTGAGAGCCAGCACAGTATTTGAGAAGATGGCAGCTTTGGGTTCCTGCCTTTCTCTTCTTCTTTGGGACCTTCACGTTGTCTAAACTACTCAAGCCCTTTACTCATCTGTGACATGGCAACAGTGTCTCCTCACAGCACACAGCATGGTTCTGGGGATAATTAAATCCTGTCCCATGTCCCTATCTCCTTCCCTTCTGCACACTGTGATATAGAGGATGAAAAGAAATGCTGTGTTATTCCTCATAAATGCACTTATAAACCACAGGTTTCATTGGGTTATAAACATGGTATTGTGCCTTGACGGAATCATATGATAGTGGAGCTGCTTATTGACCGGGGTTGCCAGGTTGATGAATGGGGGAGGGGTCCTTAGACCTCACTGCCAGCTGAGTTGGGTGTGCAGGATTCTTTGATTTTTATATCAAAGTTTCATCAAAAAGGGAAGTTCTCATGTGATTTTTACCTTTTAATGATTCAGAGCAGTGGTTGTTAATTGGAGTTGGCTTTGTCCTCCAGGGAACACTCGACAGTGTCCGGAGACTGATTTGGTTGTCGTAACTGGATCAAAGAGTTGAGGCCAGAGATGCTTCTAGACATCCTGCAATGCACAAGACTCCCTTCATAGTACAGAATTATCTGGTTCAAAATGTCAATGGTGCTGAGGTTAAGAACCACCCGTGATTTAGAAATACTACATGTTTGCATTTCCTGTAGGAGTTTGTCCGAGGAGGCACTGTATAATTCTCTGTAGGAGTCATTTCCTAGGACTTCAGTTCTGTGTGAGGGTCATTTCCTAGACTGTGATCCCACGGCCAGATGTGGGCACAGGTTCCTAGAAGAAGGCTTGGGCTGTGTTCCTTGATGACCACCAGTCTCTGTTGGGTGAGTATAAAGCTAACGTCCAGCCGGTGGGCCAGTCTGTCTCCTATTTCTTTGAGATGCTTTTACTACCTTTCCCCTGCATTAAAGGGGTGAGTTCTGCCAACTGCATTTCCTGAGACCCTTTGTCACTGGCTTCTGGCTAACAAAGTATTCCTTCCTCTCTCTCTCTCCCTGACACGGTCAGTATCTCTCTCTGCGGCTACCTCCCACTGGCAGTGGTTGGCTATGGTTTCTCTCCTGCCACATAGCTTTGGCCTCTGAACTTGGGTAACCTGCCCCCTTTCCAAGTCCCACCAGCCTCGGAGGTGGTGGTTCCTCTCCCTGATGCTAATCTCTGTGTTGTCTTCTTGTCTTCAGATGGCTTTTTAGCACTTCCAGCACCTTTGCCAAAGTCGTCATAGCACTTACTAGCTGGCCTGGGCTTTTACTTCATAACTGGATCCTGACTCAATTAACCATCCCCTTTGCCAAACTTGACAAAGTACCACCTGCCGGGGGAAGAGTGGGTGTTGGGCGTTCTTGATTCCCACCTTTCACTCTCACTTTTTTGAATTTAATAGTTTCAATTTTCTCTTTAGTAAATTCTGATACTTGCCATGAGCATGGGGAAAACTCCACTTTATTTCTAATGCTGCACGAGTAGAATTCTGCACCCCCAAAATCCCCTCTCTAGCACTTGGGGTCAACATCCTGCTGGATGGTGCCCAGAGGGAATGGCGCTAAGAGAAGGCCAGAGTCTTCCTTCGCCATTATCTAAAATGCATGCTGGAGAGGGAAACGCCCCAGCAACTCAGCAAGGCTGAGTGACTCAGAGATGCCGAATTCCAACAGTCAGGCCATGAATGGTCAGTGAGTAACTAAGCGAGGTTACTGGTAGCCTGCCTCAAGACTGACTTACTCAACTCATCATGTCTGGGACTGTTCAGGCTCAGTTTGCTGTGTGGACATTGCACATTTATCTTCCTGGTTAGAGTCTGTGTTGGGCAGAACCATCTAAGCCATCACCTTCCTTTATGACCAAACCTGAAAGTGCAGGGTAGTGTTCTCAGGTAGACTTTGACTTCCCAAATGTCAGACAGTGGGGTGTGAAACCGAGGGCTTATCTGAGTAAGCCCGCCAAGCTTAACCTGCCTTGCTTGCTTTTAATCGCTTACTTCTAGTTGATCTTAAAACTCCTACTAGTGAGTCACGTAGCCAGACATTACATAGCTAGACTCCCACAAGCTTCAGTATAGCTAACATCTCTGACAATGGGTCACTATAGTAACAGGTGCTGCTATTTTTCAGGAACTAAGGGTCAGCTCTTGTCTAGTTCAAGCTGGTTGAGGCCCTTCAACTGGGCCGGCTCAGGTGCCTGAAGAATGGCGTTTTGATATTTTGATATCAGAGGGCTAAAATACTGTCATTTTCTGCTTATGTACTCTGTGAAGAACCTTATAGTTCCATTATAATTGCACAGAAATCCAGGTTGCCTCACCTTTCCTACTTGCCAGTCACCTTCCCCACACTTTAGACTATTCTGGTTTCTGTACTCTAAGGTTTACTCTGTTTTTGTAAGCCCTGTTTTTGGGGAGGCAGATTTGAGATTGGTTCTCTTGTCTCTTTGTATGGCAACCTTGTGAATAAAATATTTTCTTTTTTGTAAAACCCATTGTCACAGTGATTGGTCTACTGTATGCAGGCAGAGTGAACCTGGCTTGTAACAGGAGCAGGCTAGCACTGATTTTACAGAGGAGAAACAGGTGTGGCAAGGGCAGGAGGCCCTGGCAAGATGCAGCAAAGGCAGGGGAAGCACCAGTGAGAATGTTAGGATTGTTCTTGGGGTAAGAGGTATTAGCTGAGTTAAGCTCCAAGCAGCACTCCTTGAGCAAGAGTGCTCTATAGACAAATAAGTTTAAGAAATGCTGCTTTGCATTGTGGGAAATACCCAATACATCCTGGGCACACCCTAGGCGCTGAAAAGTCCTGGAGTAAAGAAAGCCTTTTAGCTTCCTTGACCGTGGAGCCCTTCCCTTGTAGAACATGTATCGCTGGCTTGCAGGGCTAGTTTAGCCTGCTGTGCTAATACTGAACATGGCAGGGTTTCCAAGCCTGGCAGCAAGGAGACTCAAATGGAAAAATTTTGAAACAAAAAAGATTCCTCAGCTTTCACTCATGGATGTTTTGGGTTAGGAGCTCCAAGCTAGGCCCCACAGTTCACACTCTCTAAAACCTTCCAGGTGACTCTGATTATCACTCAGGTTAGAATGTGGATTCAGGTGCCACAAAGTCCAAAAGCTGAGTTTGTTTCAGGTCTGAGCTTCCCAGAGGCAAACAGAAGAGAGAGGTCAGTGGTGGTGCAAATCTATCTTAGACAAGTCCGGTGGGTGAACTTCTTGGAAAACAATGTCTTGGGAGAGACTTTTGCAGAGTAATTGTTGGAATGATGGCTGTAGGGAAAGTAACTTCACAAAAGTGGCTTGCATTGACATTTTGAGTGCAAAGGAAAACATTAACTGCAGTCACCTTACTTGTACTGTTGAATCTTCCTTGGGGGGAAAAGGGGAGGAAATGGTTTCCTCTGTGAATGCTTATTTATCCCTGACTTGGGTGATAACCAGGCAAATGCTTCTGGTCCATTTCCACCCATCCCAAGTAATGTGTGCAACATAACATGGAAAAATTAAGACACAGGAAACATCTGAGCTGTATATGAACTATTTAAAATGACTTGAGGAAAAACCTGAGGACAAGAATTAGAACTGATCCACAAGGAACCTCTTAGTAATGGGCAGACAATTAGGTGGGTGCTAATGGTTCCGTAAGGTGAGCTTGAGCAGGAGGAAACTGACATAGCAAAGTAGCCTGGCTGCCTCCTATCTCATGCAATGGAGCCATGATGCGGGACAGAGGGACCTGCTAAAAATAGAGTTGTCCAACCCTATGGAGCCTGGTTGCAGCAAGTGGCCGTTCACAGTGTCCTGAGGAGAAGATTCTGAACGAGCACCCTGGCTGGGGAGGAACCTGCAGTAAGTGCCCAAGAGGAGAGGCAGGCTGGGCTCCTTAGGATTCTTAGGAATCTCACGGTGATTACTCTTGGCAGCACAAAAGAATCTAAGAATCAGTTGAATAAGTTACATTTAAGTGACCTATCTCATCCTCAAGTTAAGTGGATAGTTAACATGCGTTAAAGTTTTTCTTCGTTCACCAAGTACTTCCTTGCATGGACAACTCAACCACTGCCTAATAATGCATTGCATATGTGCATTTTTTTTTAACCTGTCCAACTACTACCAAGATAAAGAGAAAGTGTTGGTCTCGGAGGTCTTAGGTGGAACAAACAACATGCAAAAGCATAGTCAAGAACTTGGGCTTTGAGTTCAAGTAAATCTGGGTTTCCCTTCTCATTCCACCTCTATGTGACTTCAGGAAAGTTATTTAACATCCCAAAGATTTGGTCTTCACATCTGAAATATGGGGATACTCTGGTATCTTCTTCATAGACTTGTTTTGAGGATTAAATCAGGTAGAGAGTGTAAACCTTTGCACTGAAGATAGGGTAAATCTTTTTTTTTTGAATTGGAGTCTCACTCTGTCACCCAGACTGGAGTGCATTGGCCGCTCCCGACCACCGCAGCCTCAACCTGCTGGGCTCCAGCGATCCTTCCGCCTCAGCCTTCTGAGTAGCCGGAATTATAGGCATGCGCTACCACGCCTGGCTGATTTTTTGATTTTTATTGTAGAGATGAGGTCTCGCTGCCCAGGTGGGTCTGGAACCCGCGGGCTCAGGCAATCCACTCACCTCAGCCTCACAAAGGTGCGGGATTACAGGCTGAGCCACCGAGCCCGGCTGATATGGTAAATCTTATCAGCAGGTTTTTTTGGGTTTCTCTAGGCTCCCACAGAACTTTGACTCATCTCCCTTGACTGTATGTCTATCCAAGTAGAGAGTGAGCTCCTTGAACCTGGAACCAAATTTTCCCCATATACCTAGTTTCCAGTACTATGCCTGACTCTTTGCTTATTACTCAATGCATAGTTGTTGAATGAAGAAACAAATGTACAAACAAAAGTTAGAGCTACTAACTCTAAGCTCTTTGCACTATGTTATGCTGCATTTAGAGTGAATGTAGTGATAACCAGTGCTGTGAAAGCAGGAACATGACTGGTTTAAAGTGATTAAACAATTGTCTCATCCTCAACGGCCAATAGATACATCCAGAAATTATCACAGAGAGAGAGTTAGAGTCCACAAACACTCATCTTATCAGGAGATGTCCTGGGAATTATCTTCCAACAATAATAATGTCAAGTGGTTTTCTGCTCAGAACCCTGAAAACTAAGATACTGCATAGTGTATGAATTTTCTTTTTCTCTGTGGAAGAAAAATGAATATCTCTATGGGCTTTGACTTATAAAGTAGCATCAGGCCCACAAAGTGAAAAGGAAAAACAGAGAAACTATTATGTTCTTCGTATTAAAACAGTAGCTCCTGGCAGTTTTGGATGAAACTTTGGACATTTTGCAGCTCCAGCAATGCCAAGAGAGTAGCCTACTAGACACAGCTGATTGGGAGTCCCTTCCATGAACTCCAGGCCGGCTAGATCTAAAGTCACTCCCCTAGGCTGCCTCCAGAAAAAGAATTGGTCTATGCAGACTCTACGTCAAGAAACCAGTGGATATTCTGAGACAGTTAGCCCAGCTGCCCTGAGCAAAACACAGCCCTGCCAGAAACTCAAATCCAATTTACAAAAGAATTTTCTTTTTTCTTTCCTCTTTTCCCAGTTATTGGTTTGGACATAAGTCCTAGAGTTGTTGGTTTCAAGAGCAGATACACCTGATGAAATATAGATATATTTTACAGAATTCTCCGAAATTAGAAGTCATCCAAAGGCCAAATAAGATTGCATGCCAGGAGGGATATCTGAAAATAGAAAATAGAGTCTTTCATGTTCCACTCAAAATGAAGGAAAGAGAAAAAGTTAGGTTTAAAGTTGAGCAAGATGTTCCAACTCTTTTTTTTGAGTTGGAGTCTCACTCTGTCGCCCAGACTGGAGTGCACTGGCCACTCCCGACCGCCGCAGCCTCGACCTGCTGGGCTCCGGCGATCCTTCCGCCTCAGCCTTCCAAGTAGCCGGAATTACAGGAGCGCGCCACCACGCCCGGCTAATTTTTTGATTTTACTGTAGAGATGAGGTGTCGCCTGCCCAGGCGGGTCTCGAACCTGCGGGCTCAGGCAATCTACTCACCTCAGCCTCCCAAAGGTGCGGGATTACAGGCTGAGTCACTGAGCCCGGTCACTCCAACTCTTTTAATTTGAGTTTTATTTTTCCCTTCCTTTCTTTCTGATTGCTAGATTTGGTCTTAGAAGATTTCCTTAAGGTTATTAAGCTGACAATTTATTCCTTTTCCTGACAGTGCATAAAAATAATATGGATAACTTCATGGATAGAAAGCTATTCTCAGAAGCTGGATCCCTGGGATAAAGATGCAATAGTCTGGAAAGGCTGGAAAATCCAAACCATGTGACTTGCTTTTCATGTTAAATCTTGTTGGATATGAGATACTGTTTTTCGGGTAGACTGCGCTGCTTTAAAGAAGAGGCAAAGTTTTCTACTGCAGGTCTAATCTCAAAGCTCTACTCTGCTTTAGAAGACAGTCATTTCTGCAATGAGTCATGCTTTTTATCTAGCACCTACTTTTGTTACTTGATCTAGACAATGCCCATAAATGTGAATAATTGGCAGAGCGTTTTGTATAATTCCTTGTGGTGAGCATCTCACTGAATCAGATACCAAGAGAAGGCTTCCTTGGGCAGGCACCTTCTGCACCCCTGTATCTCCAGAGCCTAGCATGGTACTTTGTAGGCCTAACAGAGACTCATTAACTTAATAAACTATTGAATGAATGCAGAAGATGACTGTTCTTTTTGTCAATCATTCCCTCAATTAGGAAACATGCGAACAAAGCAGACTCATTTGGATTTTAATCCAGCTCCATGAAATTGGCCAAGCCTCAAAGATAAGGATCGCTGGAGTCAATTCTGGCTTTGGGTTTTGGATGAAGTGTTCTTCACTCCACGCTGAGAGTGTTCTCTGACTGTCTCTGGTTTCAGGGCAGACCATTGGGCGGTTTTTCAGCAGACCCCATCACCTCGGAGCTGCACTTTTGGGATCTCCCTGAGCCTGCCCAAACTTTTCTTCTGGATTTCTCTGGGATGGACTTCCAAGCTCACGGACTGGTTCTGGAAGCAAGGACTGCTGGCCCCAGAAAGCTGGCTTCCTCTGCCTGCCAACTAGGGGCTGCTTTCTCTCTCTCTAGCACATTCTGGTGCAGAGACGGAGATGGGGCTTAAGAATTAGACATGCCTGGATTAAAATTCTTGCTCTGGACAAGTGACTCAGCCTCTCTGAGCCTTCATTCTCTCCTCTAGAATGTGGGCACCATACTAGTGTCTGTCCCGAGGAGTATGATGAGAATTCATGGAGAAGCCCTGTGACAGCCCCTACCACAACACTGTGCACAGTATACTTGTTCCATGAGCTCAAGATGACTGGTCTCCTCCTGGTCCACCTTCATTTTTAACCTTACTCCGCTGTTTGACGTTATATTAAAAGGAAGATTGACAGTATGTGTGAGAAAGCCATTAACATGCAGGCCAATGCCTACTGTCCCCCATGGGGTGGGGGATGCCGGGGGTGGGCTGGGAGGATGGTTACCAGATGAACCAATCGGTTAGCTCCATTTCACCATTGGCCAACTTGGCAGATTTAACCTTATCCAGATGCAGCTTGCAGCATTGCAGTCTTCTTGGTCACCTTAAAGATTTCTTTCAGTGTTGTTACCCTTTTTATACAAATTTACAAGAGGTGTTTGTTCTTACATTTCAAAGGTGAAGTTTCTTTCTATTTTAATAGTCCTCTTGTGATTAGTTTCTAAAACTCCACCCTGTGGTTACATGCATTTTCTTTGAGGAATTTACATATTTTAAAAAATGGGTAACAGTGAGGAAAATGAAAAAACAAGTTCTGGGCCCCACCTACTGCGACTCAACTCACATAACCTTCTGCTTTAACTAGGGTCTGAGTAAGTGACGGTCAGACATCATTTCCTAAAGTCAATTACTCAGGATTGTTGGAGCAGCATGGCAGTAAAAGGATGGGCTCCAGTTTGCTTTACTGGTTTCTGAGGGCTGCCTGGAGGAGGTGGAATTCCTCCATGATCAGAGTCAGAATCTACTCCATGTGCTCATCTGGATGGCTTTCTGGGCTGATTGTCCCTGGGCACCAGGCTACCTGGTTGCTCTGTTGCTGTTCAGCAGTCTCAGGTATGGCTGAGAAGGGACAGGGCGATCAGAAACCAAGTGCCTCTGGGAGCATCTGGACATAGAAGAGCATAGAGCTGGGGTTTGCCTCACTTGTGGATTCTCCAGCCTCTACTATACTTTTCACCTACAAGGAGTTGAGGGGAAGGCAGTGGAAGCACCAAACAGGAGACTGCATCCCACTCATCTTTGTATCTCTGGGTCCTCAAGCACATTTGCTGAACTCAGGAATGAATGGATGTGTCCTGTGCCCTTTGTGCTAACAAATAGACTTCACTCATTTAGACCCAGCTGATGGAGTTAAGCACTTTCATGAAACTCCCATAAATTTGGCCAAGACTTACCACATCTATCCTTAGGGCAGGCTGGGTTTTTGAAAGCAACTATCTGCAGGTTCCTTTAATGAAAACCAAACAACATAAATCGTGCCAAGACACACAAGCGACAGCCCCAGGGAAGCGAAGTTCCTCTCTAATTACCTGCAGAAGCAGAGGCTGGTGGTGGCAACTGAGTGTGGATAGATATGTAAATAGTATCAGTCATCACAACAAAACGTGTGTTGTGGCGTTGTGCCTTCACAAAGCCCAGGAGTGATGCATAATGGGAACATTGCTCTACGGGCAAGATTCTAAACCAGTCTCAGACAGGGAAAGATTCTAAACCAATCACAGCCCTATCCTCTCTACTACCACCTCCACCCCAGTATCTCATGTGTAGCTTTCAGAAGAAGAGATAAACACGAAATATTATTTTGAATATTTTTTTCCCACCGAGAACAAAATTCATAAGCCAAAGTTACTTTTGTGTATCTAGTTCTGCAGCTCATGAAGGACTTTAGCTATGATACCAAATACTCCATATAGAATGACTCCATTCATCATTAAGTCCTGCTCTTCATGCTGATGTTATAATTGATTTTTACCAGCAGGATCCAAAGGCAGACTTTGGATGTTGCTTTAGTAACAGAAACCTCACGTGATGTTTGGCTAGAGAGAACTATTGCTGTTTTGGTCACCTGTGTGAATGGGCTGACCAGCTTGTTCCATCTGAAACTGTCATCTGGGAATACTCACTTTACTGAGATAACACTTCAGACTTCAAGAGGTAAGGCTAACTTCATAGATTTTGAAATACAGTTGATTTTCAAAATTCCCAAATGGCATCATAACTCTGACATTCTAAGTTCTTACTTCTGAAATGATAGTATTGAATAAAATTTCTCTGAATGACTTTTCTTTTTTTGATCAATTAGGTTTGAATACATGGAAAACAAACAAACAAGTCAGAGCACTAAGGGATTATGTATGAAAAATCCACAGATAAGTAATTGTCTCTTAAGGAATTGCTTCCTCCATGACACAGCTGCCAAGCTGGAATGACAAGGTCATGGGACCACCAGGGCTTGGAACACATGACCCCTGTGACAGGCAGCCCTGAACTGGCACTAGCAGAATCCACAGCTGGTCTGAACAGTGCACACTAATTCGTGTGTATTTTTTTGGTAAATCCAATAAAAATATTGTACAAGTTAGGTTCTTTTTAATCCTGTTAAATTTATCATTGAGAAACATGACAGGCCACCTGGAAATTGAAGATTTACAATTACCAGTGGTCGGCGTTTGGAGGGCACACAGCCCTTCACCCTTTGCATGGGTGTGAACCACAGTTCTAGACCCTGTGGTTGGGGTTTCTAGAACTGTCTACGAGTTGTGCTAATAAGAGCCAATGTGATTATCCGTCCATTACTAATGTGAAGGCAGGTAGTCTAACATTTATTTTCCTCTATACTTAGAATTCTTTTATGTGGTTCTTTAGACATTATTTTTGTATTTAATAATAAGAAGAAAATAATAAGATACTTATTTTTTCCTTTTCTTCTTACATCTAAATATATACCTCTGGTGGAAATTTTATGGAACTTTGAGATAAAGAGTTAGTTGAAAATATATTCATTGTGTTTTGGGGTCAAAGGCACAGTGGCATAAGAGGGAACTGAATTGAGAATTGGGATGTCTGGGCTGGGCCCTTCTGCCTGGACTCCGGGAATTGGCCACACCCAGCTTTCTTTTTTATAATGTGCATGGAGAACTTAGTTTCCTCATTCAAGGATCTCAAGAATGGATATGGGGAACCGCGTGGGCATGGAGAAAAACAGCCAAGTTTCCAAAAATGCACTTGTCATCAGGAAAACAAGTGAGAAATTTAGTGAATAATGCAAGTGTGATTGAATATTTTTCTTCAGACAGGCAATTCCTTTAGGGACTCCTTTATGGAATATCTGTAGCTTAATAAGGCCCAGGAGAGGGCAAATGCCTTGTTACTGAGTTTAATTAATCAAGAGGCATCTTATCTCCCCTAAGGGATTTCTTTAAAATGTTGGAAGAAGGATCCAATGATACGTTAAAACACCATGAAAATATCATGCCTGCAGACTTCACCAGGACAGATCTCTTCAGCACATCTGGGAAGTTTTTAGAAATTTCAGAAAGCCACTTGCTCATAATAGGAGCACAAGATACTTGGAGGACGTCATGACCCCTGTCAACTGAGGAAAGAGCCATAATGTTAGAAAACAACCATACATTGCAGGGTTCACACCTCAATACAATTTATATCTCTAAAAATGTCCATGGTGTTACCCAGCAACTTGGAGGCAAGTGACCAATTTCCCTCATGAGCTGTTACATTTACAAAAGAGAGAATCTAATGATTTTGGACTGTTCCTTTGCCTGGATAAGCCTTATGTTTTCCTGTCTCCAACCTTGCTGGTCCCACCTACCTGTGTGTGCTCTGTGGTTCAAATTGACCTTCCCTTCCCTCATCAACTGTATTGAATGCTTTGTCCAATATGATAGCCAAGAGCCACCTGTGGTTATTTAAATTAAAATTAATTAAGAAAATTCAGTTTCTTAGTTGCACCAGCCACAATTAAAGTGCTTGGTAGCCATGTGTGTGTGGTGGCTCTCCAACAGGACTGTGCAGATTTACAGAACGTAGCCTTCATCAAAGAAGGTCCTATTGGACAGAGCTGCAAGAGCCCAATCCTGGATTGACACAAGTAGCTCCTCACTTCCTCCCCTACCAGGCAGGTTGCCCTGGGAGAAAAAATCACACGACTGTGTAGCCTCATGCCAGAGTCTCCAGGGACTTGGCAACGGCATCCTTCTCCAGCAGCCTTCTCCCTTCCTTGCCAGATGTCCCCAGCTCTCTCCTGGCTCTGCAAGCTCCCACTCCAGTCCTCACCCCTTAACTCAGACCCTACCCCTGAATGCAGACATCCATGAAGAAAGTAGGGCAGGAAGAAGGACTGGCTCTTGGTTTCTTTCCCACATCCCCACCTACATCACTCCCCTGTTCACCTTTACCTTCTCTCCTGTCCCCCCAGCCGTTCCTGCCCAGTCAGAGACTCTGCCCCTCACTGTTCTGTCTAAATGTGCTGGTCAGCCTGTGTATCCCCCTCTGTTAGTTTCCTAGGGTTGCCGTAACAAAAGACCCCAAACTAGTACTTTGAAACAATAGAAGTTTATTGTCTCAAAGTTCCAGAGGCTAGATCTCTAAGGTGTCAGCAGGGCCATGCTCCCTCTGGAGACTCTAGGGAATTCATGGCCTGCATGTGTCTTAGCATCCAGTGTTGTCTTCAGTCCTTGGAGTTCCCTGGCTGATGGATGCATTACTACAATCCTTGTCCTTAGATGGCTTTTCCTTGTGTGTCTGTCTTCACACAGCCGCTTTCTTTTAAGGACATCAGTCATATTGGATGAAGGCACCCTACTCCAGTATGACTTCATCTTAACTAGTTACATTTGCATGATCCTATTTCCAAATAAGGTCACATTCTCAAGTACCGAGGATTAAAATTCTCTTTCTCTCTCTCTCTCTCTCTCTCTCTCTCTCTCTCTCTCTCTCCCATAAATATAGACATATCTCTCTCTACACATATATGTGTCTATATATATATATGACATAATTCCCATAACACCCCCAAATTCATTATCTACTTTGCTCCATACCCCAGGATGATCCCTATGGCCTGACTCCTTCTCTGTGCTCTCTTGCCTTGGCCCTTGGTTGGCTACAGGAGTTCCCAGGAGGAGATTGGAAGGTGAAAAGAGACAACATCAGTCCATTTCTTTCTATTCCTCCTCAGGGTGCTCAGGGATTGTGGAAGTGGCTCCCCAGGCCGTTGTACTAGACTGGGAGCCCGAGGAGCAACTATTGTGACTTGGCTTGCCACATCTCAGTTGTGTGACCTTGGCTAAGTCCATGAACCTGTCAGACCTGTTTAGAGTTACCCTCCAAGCTCAAGGGCTGGGGTCATGGTGAAGGGAGACAGGCTTTGTAGGAGCAGAGAAGTGTCATATCCATGTGAAAAATGACTACATTTTTGAAGGCGAATTTTAATGACACCATTGTGGAAATGGGGTGAAATCACCAGGAAAGCAGATTTGTTGCTGTGATAACATTTCTTTCAAGAAAACCTTGTCCCTAGAGGTATAGGGCCTGGTTGCTGACATTCGAATACCTCCGCATTTCCGACGAATATACTTCTTTTTCCTATTTGACTAGAAGCTTAATCATGTTACCATCTAATGAATACCAGATGAGAGGTCTGGACTACAAGGGCTGTGAACCTTTCCTGGATGTTCCCTGACTTGTTAGTCTCACGTGGTACCTGACCTGGCAAGCTAAACAGGAGATAAAAGTCCAGCTTTTAACCATTTCTTTAAAAACTCATAGGCTCCGTGAATAGATGTCACTGCTGTTTCTAGTCCTTGACATTATTTACCAAGTCTTCTAGCAGAAATGATAGGCCTCTGAGAACCTGGCACACCTCAAGGGGCTATGCTATAACCTTCGGCTTGTTTGTTTTACATTTTGCTTTCTGGCATAATCTCAAAAGATGCGGTATCTCCATTTTTCATCAAGTCCTGTGAGAAACTTGTCAGGTCTGCAATACGTGATTCTGTCACGTTATAATACAGTTGTACGTACAATGTATAATAAAAACATCAAATGGTTCTGACCAAGCACAAGATGGTCTGGCTAATAGAAGTTACAGAGTTGCAAGAAATTTCAAATTTGTGGTGGCTGCCCAAGGTTTTACAAAGGATCCCAGTCTGGATGTGGGCCTGGGTTCAGCTTTAAGGTAGCTACAGAACTTTAGGCAGATCCTCTGGAGGAGAACTTCAGTTTCCTCGTCTGTAAACTGTGCAGGCTGTATTAGCTCAATGCATTAGCTCAATATTGTAGATACATAAACTTTTCTTTGGGTGCAACTAAGCACTGGCAAAAAGTTGAACAACTGAAGCTGTTCTGGCTAAGGTGGAAGTCAGGAGAACAAGGTTCCCTATATTTCCCCACCTCTAACGGGGAGCCCTGAGGTACTGTCATTGCCACAGTGTGAATCAGCTCATCTGGAGTGATCAGATCCATACTTGCACTAGTGCTTTTTCTTACTTGTTAATCAAGAGGCCTACCTTCTGATTAAGTTTTCTCATGGAAAATCATCCAAATACTCCCCATTAATTTTATTTTGATAAATATACAAATGAACAGTAAAAGATGCCATGCCACTTTTAATGAATTAGTTCATTTGTCGAAACAATAATGCAGGCAATGGTAAAGCAATCAATAGTACCATGGGAAATTGCATTTCCAAAGACATTCACAGTAATGCCTTCTGATCTCCCTGTGCTCTTCCTCAGTGTGACCCTGCCACGCCTTTTGTCATATCCTGTGGTACAGAATAGAGTGGACAATGGATTTGGGGGTGTTATAGGTTGATTTGTGTATTCCCTATATATAGTTGAAGTCCTAATCCTCAGTACCTCAGAATGTGACTATGTCCCGTTGGCCACCCATTGACAGGAGTCCTTGTTAGTTATTACCTATGATGGCACCAACAATATTCTCCAACTCAGCTACATAATCTCCCACTTAATTTTGAAAGATAATTCAGTGGGAAGTTACAAGGGTGGCAGGGGGTTTCATGGGCTCAGTAGCCTTTCAATGCAAGACTCAGCCAAGTTATAATGAGTGCCCGCCACTCTCTTAGCTCACACTTTTAACTTTTGCACTTTAGCTTGGTTCTTTTTGTTTTTAAAATCAATTTATTGTATGTAATCCACATTGGATGCATTGTAGCAGAAATGCGGAAATTAAAATAATGAATGTCTAAATCACAATTGTCCCTTATTTGTATAGGACTAAATTTTCAAAATAAAACTGACCTTTTACATGACTGCTTCTTCATGTGATAGCAACAAACATGAGATGGGCCTTAGCAGGTGGAAAGGGCCTATGATACGGCAGGAGATATGGAGATACTGAGATTGAAGAGATATGGAAGTTGTGCTGTGGGAGGAGCACTGTCCTGTTTTGCCAATAGACCCTGCAGAGCAGTGGTCCCAGTTCTGCCCAGGTGGTGAGGGCTTTTCATTTATCGTCTCTCATGGTCATGAGATCTCTCATACCAACAAGGATAGTGGGTGATACCATGGCCTTGGAGCATGGGTCTGCTTCTTTCCAATGCCTTGCTTTCTTTACAGCACCATACGATAATTTTTTTTTTTTTGACGTAATCTGGGATAGATTACAGAGATGATTTGTGGCTAATTGGTGAAGACAAAGATGTACCAAACACTTATTCATAGCCAGGTATTCTTTTCAGAGTCTTATATGCGAATACATGCAATATTGCAAAAGAATGGGAAACCAACTCCTGTGTAATGATGGTGCCTCATGCACCCCTGTGGCTTAATTTAGAAAAGTAGAGAGCCATGTGGGTCCAGGACTGTTCAGGAATTTGGGGAATTTGAAATTAGTTTCCAGGGCCAGATTCATGTTCTTGTAAACAGAACATACCCAGAGGGTACACAGTGGAATCCACTGACCACCCATGGTCTCAAAAGGGCAGATTTAGAAAGGTGAGGTCAAGGGGCTTTCTTCAGGTCATCAGCAGCTGCAACACACATGGAAAGTGAAGCTCCATGGTGTGTCAGTTATGACAGTAAAGAAATGTGGAAAAAAGCCATGCTTTGGGCAGAGAGCGGCAGGGACAGCTGTAACCAGAGTGCCTCACTGGGACATGGAGGCAAGGGGAATCCAACTAGTGCAAAATGTACCACCCGGGAGCGGATGCTTTCAGGTCCTGGAGCAGGCATTGGGAGTTCTTCAAGAAAGAAGCTCTCATGTGTAATGGTTGCATAAATGTTTTATTAAAACAATGTCAAGTTGATAGTGAGCCTCTGGCACTGGACTTCATTCAAACACTGGAGTTCACATGGACGTTTAGTCATACCTATTAGCCTTTTGAAAGTAATCCTTGCGAATGCCTCAGTCTTGTGATGTAAGCTCAGCGGAATTACAGTTCAAATGTTCAAAATTATATACCTAATTGCATTCAGCTTCAGTAACAATTATTAATCAGCCCAAGCCTTCTAGACTGCTTCTTGGTGGTGGATGGTTTGAGTGAACTAATCGGGTCCAAATTTATTTTGCTAGCAATCTCAGACAAGCTGTGCCCTGGGGCCAGGCAGCCTTCATATTGCACTCTGAGATCCAGGGTAGGACACAAGGGATGGTGGCTGAGCTGTGGAGTTATGAGGGTCAAGGTGATATTGAGAAGTTGGGTCATTAAGAAGTTGGGTCATTTACTTGGGTCAGTCTGCAGGGATGAAGCAAGTTGAGCAGAAATATCTATAGCTCGGGGATGAAAATATGTGGCCTCACCGACATCTTAGGTGTCTGTGGTAGGCGTGGCCTGTTTGTCTTGGTTCTCGTTGCCATCAAGTTCAGCAGGTTCAGCTCAAAATCCCTTTAACACAGTGCTCAGAGAAGCAACTGCCACACAGTTGGGATTGGCCCAGAAGGGGAAACTCTGGGCTATCTTGGTTCTCAGAGACCAGCACTCAGAAAGCCTGGAACTGTGGGGTCCCCCTTTGAGTTATGAGTGGGGTAGGGACTATATGGCTACTGCCTGCTGAGCAGGTTAGAGCCTGGGCTTGGAAGTAGGGGAGATTGAAGCTCATTGCTATTTAACCACGTGTCTGACCATGATGACCATGTGCTATGGTCCTCTTGTATTAGTCTGCAAGTCCTCCAAGGACTGAGATTGTATCTCATTCACCCATCACCAGCCACAAGTCCTTGCATATGACATAGGGTTCTCTCAAGGTGCTTGTTGTGTGAATGAACTGGAACAAGATGGCCAGATGAGATTAGGTGGACAGTTTACTCCTTGGAAAGCAACAAATGATTGATCTTTATTTACTAAAGTCCAGGTTCTCTTTTATGTCCTTTAGGTTACTTTGGAGCTAATGATTGATTTCTGCTACTAACAGCCGTGTGCACAGAAGCTAAGGAACTACTCACCAAGTGCCTTTCCAAAGTGAGCTCCCTACAGAGGGCCTGGTCCAGCACCAGGGGAGAGTCTGCAGCTAGGTTTTGTGTGAGTCCTGGCAACACACAGATTCCTCAAAGTATTTGTAGAGGCCTTCTGTCTCCTGGATCAGTTGAACAGATTGAAAAGTAAAACTCAAATTGCTACCTATTTGAGTCTGCACTTCCTCCCATGGGTTAAGTAGAGGGTTAGTACTGATCCCACGTGGACTCCCTTTATAGTCTTTAACAACATTGAAGGAGACGCCCACAGGGAATCCTGGGATGACCTGAAACCTCAGGGGTTACTCACTCTGGGAGTTCCTACTTGACTTTTGGTCAGGGCTTCTTTGGCCTGACCTGGAAGGTGGTTGACTTGGCTTTCTCTGGCCAACTCCTGGCTCAGGAGACTAGGGCCCATGACTTCTCCTTACTCCACCATCTCCAAAACAACCGTCCTGATGTTAAGCTTTCTGAAATGTCATCCCAACCCTCGGGGCTCTCTCACTTTCTTTCCTCTGCTCTGAGTGTGTGGAGCAGAAGCTGACTGATCTGCCCTGTGAAGGGGCAGCTGTACCCAGGGTCTTCTTAGTGGATGTTGCAGTCCCCAAAGGACATTGAACATGGGACCAGCCTTGTGTAGCCTCGCTTGGTTTGAAGCAGATCCGGCCAGCCTTTGCTCCTTAGTGTTCCTTTGCAGTTCCAGTGGGTGTCGCCTTCTTCTCTGCCATCTCTGTGTGCATTCATGGAACAGTGAGATTTGAGGAGAAGCAGGAAGGTCCATAGACACGTTTTTTGATTAGTCAAGTTCCCCACTAGCACTCAGTCTTTCTTTGAGCTAAGATTACCAAGACTTGGAGGGCAACAGCTCCTCCTTTCTGGAGACTGCAGGCGGCTCTGGGTTGCCAGTTCCCTATCCCACAGAAAAGCTTTCCATTACGTGCTACCTTCTCCTAAGGACCAAGAACACTGCCTGTGCTGTGGAGCATGTGAGCGTGCAGGGGTGTTTGGGGGAGCTGAGCCGGGTGGAGCAGGGAAGTGATCCCTCCAGCACTGTGCAGGAACTTACTTGTGGATGTTTGCTCCCCTCTCCTCCTCCCACCTCCTCCCCTTCTCCATGATCGCCTGTGTACACATGAGGAGGCTGGCATCAGGGTGCCCACATGCCCTCCCCTGCCTCCTGGGGACTCTCCTCAGCCTACCCCAAGCCCTTCGTGCCAAGGTCTCCCATCCCACTGTGGCTGCTCTTCTTCTCCATGCTGACTATGGGATCTCTGGGTCCGTCATCCCATCTGGCGGGTTTGTGTTTTCCCTTGAAGTCTCTCCAAGGCTGGTGTTTGCCAAGGCCACCAAATGAACATCTCCCTGCCAAAGGCACATTTTACATGGCAACTCATTCTGTTAGACACATCCACTTCTAAATGAAAACAAAAACACCACCTTTTTAAAAAAGAGACTATTTTGGCTACTTTAACTGTTTGCTTTCCTAGAATAGATTTTTTTTATGTGCGGAGGTACTGTGTGCAGTGGCATGTCCTGGGCTGGTGGTGGCCAGCCTTGACTCCCAAGCAGGTCCTTTGGAAAGCCATCCAGTCCACAGGGCTCAGGATGTGAGCACCTGGCCTGTTTGAAACTGAGTTTTGTGTCAGTCACTCTTTCTCAGCTCCACAATCATCTGCACATGATGACCTTATTTTTTATCCAAAGCATGATTTTATGAACTGACTGGGTTCAGTGTATCTGTCCATTTTCTGTAAAACTATTACCCCAAAGTCTCAAAGCCCATCGTGCCATCTGTGTCATCAGATGAAGTCACAGGTGGTACAGTCTTGTGCAGAAGTCTCTTTTACAAAGGGTACCATTGATGAAAGGATGAGAGCTGTGTAATTATCTTTGTCTCAGCTGCCAGGAAGCTTGGAGCTAAGTTTGTGCTGAGACCGAGGTCGTTTAACTCAGCTTATATTTTCTGGCAAAAATATTTGTCACCCCCCCATCTTATTCTTTACCTTGTGTCTTTTTATTCTTGCTTCAGTGGGTTTTGGATTTATTGCAACTTTCTTCGTGTAAATTGCCCCAAACCATCTCTGGAAATAGGCCACTTTCTTCTCCATCCACCGTTCAGCCTGGCTGATGGCTGCGGCTGAACTGTCACAGGGGAGCTGAATGTGCAAAGCGATGACGCCAGTGCCCAGAAAGAGCACTGGGAGTCAGACTTGGGCTTGTCTTACTTCACCTCTGTGAGCCTCAGTTTTCTTTTCTGGGAGAAAGGAGTAACGATATCGACCGCCCTCTCTGGGGGGCTTGTGGAAATAGGAGACAAGGCTCTTAAAGTGCTGAACCCTAACACACAAATAGACTCCATAAATGTTTGTGTCTGACTTCTGAGTGGCCTTGGGGTTGGTCTGCTCAGCTGGCCTCCTGGGTGGATAACCAGCCCCGTCTCAGGCCTGTGCTCAGAAGGGTCCACACTTGAGATTCAGTGCTTTGCAACTGCCGTCTTGGAAACTCTTCACAGTTCCATCTTTGAGTTTGTGTTTTGTAAGTGAAGTCGACAGGCCTATGGAGCACATCCTGGGAGCTGTGGTGCCTGTTGCCTTCCTGTAGCCGCCTGTGCCCCACGTCCTTTGGCATCCACCATTACCCTCCACCCCTGTGGAGGCCTAGATGTAAGCACCAGGAGGGACAGGGTGGGTGCGGGCACCTATGGAGATTCGTAGTTGTCCTGCAAATAGCCCAAGGGAGAGTGACATAATTAGCAAATAACCACCATGACGGGTGGAGAGAAACGGTCACAGAAGGAAAGAGAAAGATTTTTCAACAGAAGAACCTGTGCTTTCATATTGCACTGGACTTTGCAAATGATATGGCTGACTCTGGGTCTGATGGTCTCTCTTGAGGGTACTAACACCTGTGTGTGTGCCAGTCAGAGAGTTCCCTGACTTCACTACCTAACCAAAGAAGGAAGAAGGAGGGAAGAAGACATGCTGTGCAGTGTTCGTTTTCTAGGGCTGTTGAAACAAGTCCCACAAACTGGATGACTCAAAACAACAATATGTGTTCTCTCATAGTTCTGGAGACTGGAAGCCCAAAATCAAGAGCATGCTCTCTCTGAAACTAGAATGGACGAGACTCTTTCCTAACCTTTTCCTAGTGTTTGGTGGTTGCCAACAATCCTCGGTGTTCCTTGGACTGAAGCAGTATCATGCCAATCCCTGTCTCTGTTGTCACTTGATGGTCTACCTTTGTGTGTCTCTGTGTGTCCTTTTCTTTTAAGAACAATGAACATAATGGATTGGGGGCCCACTCGAATCCACTAAGACTTCAACTTAGCTTGATTACAGATCTCTGCAGAGACCCTATTTCCAGACAAGATCAAACTTGCAAGTTTTGGGTGAACAAGGATTTTTGGGGGACAGTATTCAAGTCAGAAGATGAACTTGGTGGGAGTTACCTTGCATAGTTGCTGAAGGAGACTGAATAAGAAAATGCTGGAGAGGCTCTGCCTCAGTGCTGGGCCAGGTGGTGCTCCTGAACTTCCTTCTCTTGCTGCAGCACCTCCAAGAGCTTTGCCTGGATGGAATAAAGAGAGCAGGTGTTTGTCAAAGGGCCATGACCTCGAGCAACGGCTGATTGTGCCTCAGAACATCCAAAAGGTCTACAGCAGCAAGTTGGACACTGCCGGAGGGTGCCCATGGCTGTGGAGGTGCCCGTATTTGCCAAATGTTTCATGGTTTCATTCGTTCCTGCTTCCATTCAGTGAGTATTTATTGAACGCCTACTGTATTCCAGGCCCCGTGCTAGGGGCTGGGATGCATAAGGAGTCTGATGAAGTGAGAAGTATGAAGTGTTCTGAAGACAGGAAGCAACAAACCCTGCCTAGGAGAACCCAGGCTGCACAAAGCACATTGCAGAAAGGCCACTGTGTGGGCTATGTCAAGGAGGTGGAAACCTCTGCATACCTGGAGTATGGTATATGGTTCTGCATGTGGGGTGTGGCATACAGTTCTGTATGTGGATGAACTGTGGGGGATGCATCAGGGAAAGGAACTGGGGAGACCTATTTCAACAAACGATTATATAAATGCAGCTTAACAAAGACTTCAGGGAAGCTTCATTAGTAATAGAAAACAGTTGGAAACAACCAAAACACTCCTTATGACAAGAATGGAAGTGTGTCCAAACAACAAAATGCTCTCTTGCTGTGAAAATGAGTGACATTAATAGCAAAAACCTGTTACCAACACAGATGCCTATTGAAAGTGGACTGGATAAAGGAATGTGGTACACATACACGATGGAATATTACACAGCCATAAAGAAGGACAAAATGATGGCTTTCATAGCAACATGAATGCAGTTGGAGATCATTAGACAAAGTGAACTATCACAGAAACAAAGAACTAAATGTCCCATGTTCTCACTCATAAATGGGCCCTGAGCACTGGTCACATGAGCACAAGGTTGGGATTGGCAGACACTGGACACTGCTAGGGAGGGGGAGAAGGAGGAGGGAAGGGGGCACATGGCAACACAATGAGTACCAGGGCCATCCATCGGGGGGGAGAGAGAGCCAGCTAGAAGCCCAAACCTTACCTGCATGCAACCTACTTATGTAGCAAATCCTCACTTGTACCCCACAACTCTAAAATAAAGTCATATACAAAAGGAAAAAAAGAAAATGTGTGAAGTAAGTTGATATACACAGATGAGAAAGAGCATTCCAACACATATTGTTGGAAAAACCAAATTGCAAAACAGTACGTAACATACGAGATATACATACGCAAAGAAAAACCCAACCAAGTATATATTTTGAAGGTACTTTCATGCAGGTATTTCCCATGATATCTTTATGTGTGTATATGCTTAAGAAGAGATCTGGGAAGAAAAAACACAAGCTGTTATCAGCGGTTATTTCTGGGTAGTAGGAGGATTATGCAAGAGTTAAGTGTGAGAATTCAGTTAATTTTTACATCAAGATGTACTCATCTCTTTCCTCTGCAGGTTATGAGCAAAGTAAGACATAGCTCAAAAGAGGGAGGTTGTGCTTCTAGGGTTGGAGATAAAGGTTGGGAGGGTTTCGCAGAGGGCTTGTGAATACCAGGCCCCTTTCCAGATCACCACCCCCAATTATAAATGGGTTGCTCTCTTCCAACCCTCCCAAGCTTATCTTTTTAGTTATACTGTTCTTTGTCTCTTATACATGGCAGACTCCTAATTACTGATGTCTGTTTTCTGCTGGGAGGATTAGTGAGTGCCTTGGTCGGCCAGCTGCAATTCCTAGGACCAATAAGGAAGATATCACCAATCTTTGTTGGAGGCCAGTATCCTGATTAATGTGCTGTTTGCCTCCATGCATCCTTGTGGAATCCCTCTGGGAGGGTTTTGCCTGGTACCCTAATGCCAGAGGAATGTGCTCACCAAGGGCTGGCATCTGGGTCTTCAGAGAGATGAGGGCGACGAGCGCCTTAACCACTTCTTGCTTAGCAAGAAGCCGGCATTGTTTTGAGAAGAAAGGTAGGAAGATGACGGTCAGCACTGGATTGCAGGAGTGTGTGTCCAGCGCCTGTAGACAAGCAGGCCTGGAAATCAAGAGACATGGACTTGAAGTGATTGTCATAGAGATCATGGCTGAAGTTTTTACTTCAACCAAAAAATAGAAGAAATACTTTTCTGATGACATAAAGTTGACATGACTGTGAATGGATTGCATGATATAACAGGAGAATATTAGACCCTTTCTAACCGATGGAGGGTGTTTCATAAGCAAATGTACTAGCTTCAAAAAGCTAGTTGCCCACGCACAGGAAGATGTGTCTGAACATGGCAGGTAAATACGAGGTCAGCGTTTCTGAGAAGGATGTAGCTAGCAAATTCAGTTGAGGGGTGGGGGATTCCACTGCAGGCTGCTCTCACAAAGGTGCAGGGCATGGAAGGAATTACAGAAGAAGCCCCTGGACTGCTATAATCCTCTTGGGGGATCTCACAGAGGAATATAACTCTCCTTCCAACATTAGAAGAAGAAATTTCCAAGTAGTTCTATTTTATTCAAAGAAGAGATAGCCAGAGGTGTCCAAGCATAAAACAGGCTTCCTTGGAGCAGAGAGAGCTCCTCGTCTCTGGCAATGTGCAAGCATACCTCATGACAGGGATACCAGCTCCACAGGGTCAGGGACCGTGTCTATTATTTTCACTCTGCTCTCAGCAGAAACACAGGCAGGACTCAGACAGGTGCTACACAATATTTGCCACAAAAAATTGATGAATATTATAAATCTGGAGAAATATTAGATGCCCTGAAATGTTTCTTCCAGGTCTGAATACTGGAAGACATCCCCACATGAAGAAAGAAGCCTGAGTGAGTCTCCTGAGGCTGCTAGAACAAGTTACAGTAAACTCAGTGGGCTCATGGAACATACATATATTCTCTTACAGTTCCGGAGGCCAGAAATCTAAAATCAGTTTCACTGGGCTAATGTCAAAGTGTCAGTAGGACCAGTTCTTTCTGGAGGCTTCTAGGGGGAGAATCTGTTTTCTCTCTTGCCTTTTTCAACTTCAAGAGGCCACCTGCATTCCTCACCTGTGGCCCCTTCCTCCATCTTCATATCATCAACACATTGCTTTCTCCTCTTCTCTCTTCTCTCTCTTTCTGCCTTTCTTGTAAGGACACCAGTGATGACACTTAATGCTCACCAAAATAATCTAGGATAATCTCTCCATTTTAAGATCCTTGACTTAATCATATCTGCAAAGTACTGCTTGCTCTGAAAGGAAACATTCACAGGTTCAGGAAATTAGTATGAGGACATCTTTTTCTTGGGGACTCTTAAGCCAAAGAGAATGAGACTGGAAATAGGTTATTGGAGGCACCATCATGTTTGAAGAAGGGAAGAAAGTGGAGCTAGTGAAGGAGGAAGAAGAAAGAAGCCAGAGAAGTTAGAGGGCCCATGACCACGTGGTGACCAACAATCCAGGGAGGAGAGTTGAAAGAAGTGGTGGCTGGTATGGACAAAGATCAGGATGTGGCCTGACTCCTTCACTGCAGTCTCCTAAGTGTCCAGGACTGTCTCTAGCATACGGTAGGTGCTCAATAAGTCTTTGACGAATGAATGAATGAATGAATGAATGAACAATAATTGAGGATGTTGTTACTTGCAGTAGAAAGACTATGTTTTTAATGCCTAATCAACATGTTCCCAATGCTGGGTTCTTTAAATCTCTAGGGAAAGCTGAGATATGGGTTGGGTATGTCTGTAGGAGATAGTAGAACTGAACCCACATGAGGCCAGCTCCTCTGGCTGCCCTGTTCCAGAGGTTCAGGGAGCTGCCTTTAGAGTATGAGCTTTGTGTAAGACTGCACCAAACCCACAGAAAAGGTGAACATGCATCAACCAGAATACTGATGCAGATTTGGCATGCAGGAGAAACCAGAACACTGTGAGATTTAATTCTTTTGGGTTTTGACCCATTTTCTGAAGGAGATGATGTGAGACTTAGAAAGCAATGAGTTTTCATTTCTATAAGCCAAGGACATAGATCCTTCTTCAACAAACAGACTCTTACTTATTATTCAGAGAACTTTCCTCCTCTTCCAATTGCCCTGCTTCGGAGGCTGAACCAAAACGTTCCTGCTTTCAGCTTTAACCCAGCCCTTGCAGCTGATTAAAGGGCAGGCATGGAAACTCACATGATGGGCTATTTTCCAAACTGTCTTTCCTGTTCTCTCTGCCCAGCAGACAGAGGACGGCTTTTGCTTGCTGCTTATTCACCGGAGCTGCTGGAGCCCTTCATGTTTAATTACATTTGCTTGCAGAAGAAACATGCAATGAAATGTACAACATTCCCTGAAGTCAATGCTGTGGTAGACCAAGATGAATGACGATGCCATCTCCCCACAGAAGGCTCCAGGGTGTAAGACTTGCACAGGCCAGTGGACACTGCTAAACCCAGAACTTCTTAGATTCTTCTTCCCAGTTGGTCACATGTACATGCTGGCTTCCAGGAAGGGTTTTGATATTGTATTTCTTAGAATTCAGAGAAAGTTATTTTTCAGAGTTAGCAAGTTAGTGCAAAATGAGCCCTCTGTAAGGCTTTATGTTTACTTCTAGTAGAGGAGACTCAGGTTGTAGGTTGATTCAATCATTCATTCATTCATTCATTCATTCAACATCAAGGAGTCTACAGTGCAGGCACTGAATAGAAAGATGATAAGGCTTGACCTCTGTCAGCTTCCAAAGAAAGTTCAGGCAGGAAAGTTGGTGGGGAGGCAAGCACCCTCTTGGGTTCTGCTCTAACGAGGGCTGCAAAAGACACTTCAATACACAGAGGATGGAGTGACCAACCACCCAGGAGAGTGCAGGAAGCTTCCCAGAGGAGGGGTGTTTGGTGGGATCTTGACAGAGGATGAGTGGTTTTCTAGGTAAGGCAGTGAGGGACAGGTATAGTATTGGGCCCAATGGGAGAGAGAGAGCCTCACTGATGGCTACTTGAGTATCTGCTCATGTGCCAATGCAGAGTGCACAGTGTTCTGGGTAGAGAGGCGAGTCAGGAGACAGTGGGTGGATGATGAGGAGCCACTAACAGCTTGACAGCAAAGATGTTTAAATAAAAAAGCAGCCTGACTGATTGGGGATGGTGGCAGATGGCGGGGGGACGGGAGTCTGGAGACTGGGATATTTTAATTTTTATCGCCCTATTGGCCTTTATGCTATAGTTTTTGATTACATGACCATCTTACTTCTTGGGGAGGAGGGTTGGTCCATCTCTTGTTTTCCCATTACTACTCTGCAGAGGCCTGGTCACAGAATAGGCCCAAAGAGAATCGCATCTCTGACTGGGAAGGTCTCACATCTTCCCAGGATCTGTCAGAGCCTTGTGTTCTCCTACCCCCGTGGCATCAGTGGACACCTCGCATGGGTCATACTCTCCAGTGCTGGGGAATGTTTCCCTTCTGGGAGCAGCCTGTTGTTATGTTCATAGTTATCATGATGCATATTAACACACCATAGGACTTGTGGAAGGGCATTCATAAGCGGACTCTCACTCCACATGGTGATTGTGAGTGGATTGTACCATCACCCCACTAGGAGAAGGGAAAGCACCCCTGCCCAGCAGTAGCAACGGACTTCCAGTCCAGCCAGGTCAAAGTTAGTTTAGAAGGGCCTTCATCTTGTAGGGACTCCCCATGAGAGGTGCTGAGGAGCTAGGGGTGGGAGGCCTGGGAGGGGCTGGAGGTGGAAGAGATGGAAGGGTGCCCAGGGGATTAGTGGTGTCGCCCACCAGCACACAGGTGGGAAGGAGAAGAGCCATGCTGGCAATCACAACACTAACCTCATGCCCTTCGTGCCATGTGGTCTCATGAAACTTCCATAGGTATTAAGTGTGCAAACCACCTGGATGAGATTATGCAGCACAGCTGAGTGACAGGACATGTTCTGGCTGGATGAGCTGCCAGTAGCAAACTGATGATGCCTTTAAGGAGGACTGATGGGTGCCAAGGTGAGCCTGGTGCCTACTGAGTGCAGAGGCAGAGACCAGGCTTTACTTAGCCTGGTATCTTCTCAGAGCCAGGGGAGGGGGAGCGTCCCTGCCCAACAGGACTGTTGGGCTTCCAGTCCAGCCAAGTCATGGTTGATCCAGAATGACCTTTGTCTTGTAGGGTCTCCCCATGGAAGGCTCTGGGATGCTGGGGGTGGAGGTCTAGGAGGGGCTGGAGTGGAGTGGATGGAAGGGCACCCAGGGGCTACCTGGAAGGAAGAAGTGATCCAGGATGAGGTGGAGTGTCTCCTCCCCTGCACCCTACCTCCTGCTTATCTTGGCTTGTAAATGAAGAATAAGAACAATAAAAATAAACAGACAACAATGCCCAAGCAATGAAAGGACAACTGTGATTGAGGCAGAATGAATACAAGGGAAAAATGACTTAAAACAATCAAGTTTTCAGTAACCTAAGATGATCTGAAAGGCTAGTGGACTTGCAGTTGGTTCACCAGGCCATCAGGATGTATAGCCAGCCTCGGGGTTGTGTGCTCAGATCTTGGCTTTGGCCCTTGCTCTGAGTCCTTTGTGCCCTCCCCCCGACCCCCTTGGGGACTTATCCGCACCTGGGATGTTGTGTTCTTGACAGCAGCGACACTAGGCAGTCTGAGATTGCTCACCCTGGAATGCCATGTCCGCATCTTCCGGTCAGAGTCTCTGGGAGGGGAACAGAGGACAGTGCCTTCTGACCCTGCCACTCAGCACTGACACTGGTGTCATGGACAACAAACATGGATAGCCTGTGGGTGAAATTGTCAAGTAACACAAGGCTGTCAAGACACTTCGTTTGTTGGAAACAACTCCAGGTGCAAAAAGACTCCTGTGGGTTGGATTCTGCAGCGAACCCAATGGGCTGAGAGGTAGTCGTTGTGGAGCTGCCTCTGTACCCTAGTGTGAGTTCCAGGCAGCTTCCCCCTCTCTCCACGCCTCATGAGAAATGCCGGCCTCTAGATGCCCAATGGGACGATTTTTTCTATTGTGTTACCTCATGGCACTTACGTGAGAAAATACATGTTATTCCTTGGTGAATTCCTGCCGGGAAAACCTGGTTACTACTAAATGCCCATGATGCCTTCCTTTACCAGTTCGTGGAAATCTATCACGCTTCCCTTTGTACTTATCTCCCAGGATGCCTTGAGAAGGTTTGCTCAGATACAGCAAGCAGCTCATTTCAAGGAACTGAAGGACTTGGCTTTCCCAAGCAGTTTCTTGTCTATACTTGAACCTTCCATGTTGTCTTACTGTGTGCTATTTCATATGTTTGTTTATTATAAGACACTCAAATGCCTGTGGAGATAAGCAGTAGGGGTTATTTTAGCGTCTGACACTTAGGTACAGAAAAGCCCAACTGGTGAAGGACCATCAGAAGGCCAAGGACTGGGTTAGCAACAGGACATCTGAAAATGGCCTGGAGTAGTCCAGCGCTGTAAATATAGAGTTGGGGCAAGAATGTGGCTATTCAAGCATCCCTGAGGTCTGAGACTGAAATAGCTGGTCACGTCAAGCCTATGGGAAGTGCTGGCCCCTGGAGCTGTGCTCTGGTCACATGTTTGGAGTATGGCCCTGGCTCCCAGGCTGGACTTTAAGAGGGGTGGGTATGGACAAGGTATGTTCGAGCCAATGGGCTGTTCTGGACAGAAAATGAGAGGGACTAAGTCGAGGGGGTTATGTTTGAAGGATGTGGGCGTGGGTTAGACTCATTCTATGTGTTTTAAGCAGAATGGGTCCAGGACCAGGGAAGGTTGACTCAGTGTGAAGGCTCCCCAGGTTGTCTCCATTTCATTGAAGCGGTGGTGATGGGAATTTCCATCAATGGAGGCATTCTTGGAAAGGCACTTGGCCACTCTCCTGAAGGATGGAGTAGAGGGGATTTGTGCGTGAAGCAGGTTTGCGCTTCCAACTCTGAGAGTTAATTATTCCACATCCTATTGGCAGCCCAACATGGGAAACCTTCTCAGCAGATCGATGCATACAGGCAGGGACTCCTAGGAGCTGTGAAGAGGTTCCTATGTCTAGGCATGTCCTTACTTCTCCACTTTCCCAGGAATTGACATTGTGCCCCACAGCCTGCTGTTTATCTCCTCATGTAGGCTGGATGACAGATTCTGGGGGAAGAACAAGAGACTGAAGACTTGGAAACCTCCCTTTGGGATGTTTTCAGGGAGGAGGAGGTGGGTGGGGGGAAGTGTGCAGGGGAGGAGGAGATGTGCAGGGGAGAAGGGGGTGCACAAGGGAGGAGAGGGTAGGCAGGGGAGGGAGGGGGGGTGCACAGGGGAGGAGGAGATGTGCAGGGGAGGAGGGAGTAGGCAGGGGAGGAGATGGGCAGGGGAGGACAGGGTGGCCAGGGGAGGGAGGAGTGGGCAGGGGAGGAGGGGGTACACAGAGGAGGAGAGGGTACGCAGGGAAGGAGGGTGTGTGTAGGAGAAGTGGGGTGTACAGGGGTGGAAGAGTGTGGAGGGGAGGAAGGGGCAGTGTGCAGGAGAGGAAGAGGACACTGATGGCTCCTTGTATCTGAAACCAAACCTGTCTGACACAGCAGTCAGGGCAAGTGGAAATGCCATCCTGGGTCATGTTTCCAGCCTCTCTTTATTCCTTGATCCTAAAATTCTTCTGGATGGTTTTAGTCTCAGAAAGCTCCCTATTTTAATAAAGTTTTGGCCTATTTTGGTGACTTTGCCTTATTAGCTGCTGTATTTGGGGAGTGAGGAGGGAGCCTGACCTCTGGACTAGAAATATGAAGCTTGAGATGCATCCCAGAATGCCATTGTGCATTCAACACAATGGCATTCAACAATTCTACTTCAGGCATGGATTGAACTCCCAGGAGGCAAATTTAGAGGCACCACAGGGAGACCCCGAGCCCTTGGGGAGACAGCCTCAGGAATGGGGGATCAATTTAGAATAGGATGAAGAGTTGCATGATGGAAAACTGGGGTGGAGGGTGGAAGGGTAAAAGCAAACCTGCTGAGCTCCTCCCTGTGCCAAGTACAGTAAGCATGGGATTGCAAAGGTAGCTAAGACTCGATTCTTGTGTGCAGGACCCGAGGTGCAGGGATTGGGGTGCTGTGGAGGGACACACGCACAGGTAAGGCAGAGTGTGCCCCGCAGACAGGCACCCCATGAGTGCCCTTCACCCACAGCGTGGAGGGCACCCAATCTGGGCTACACAGAAGTCCTAGTGGTCAGTGGATTGGAGGTGTTCGAACAGGAGTGAGGGGGCACAAGGAAGGGCAGTGACTTGTGTGTAGGAGGTCACAAGGAAGGGGTATCACCCTGTTCAATAGGTGGGAAGTGAAGGGGCCCAGGCAGCTGGCCCCAGTGTCCACTCTACCGGCAGCAAGTCACAATGCCGTTCCCTTTGTTTTCTTGTTTCTCTAAGTTTGGGTCCTGCCAAGGGTATCCTGACCATTTGTTAATAATAGAGAACATGATTACAAACGAGACCAGGTTCCTGGACGAGGATTTTCCTTTAATAATTTCCAGCTTTTTAATCCAATTCATCAGCAATTCTAGAGGAGTGTTTAACAAAGTTCAAGAGAGGAACTGGCAATAATAATAAAGAATGAAGAAAGGGGAGAGGAGAAGGACACAGAAAGAGGCCATTCCAGGGATTAAGAGAAGCTTAAACAAAGCCGGGAATGAATGGCAGGGATGGGGTGGCCACTGGTGGGGCTGAGCCACACAGGACAGGAAACCAGGCCCCTTTTCCTGGCCACAGCAACCTTGGGGAGGGAAGGATAAGCTCTTGGTGCTCCTGGTCCAGCCTCACTCCTGAGACACCCCTCAATTCCGTATTCCACACCACCACTTGGCATCTGATTGAAACCTTTCTACCATCAAAGGCTTCTCTTAAGTCTTGAATAAACCAACCCACCCCTATTTAGAAACCAACACACTCACCTTGCTGCCCCTTGGCTGGGTCTTATATCCGCTGCGGAAAGAGTGTGAATAAAAGCCCAGGGAGGCAGCCCAGGAGGCCCCCTTTTCTCAGGACCCACTAATGCAGCGTGGCCTGGGTGCTCACCATTAGACAAGGGGGCCATTTGTCACCGTCATCGGTTTCCAGGAAAGCACCCTGGAGGCGGCTGCCTCCTCGCATGCAGAGCCAGGTTCTCAGGGTCTCCTTCTCAATATGGAGGTACCGTGGTGGAGCAGGCCTTGCTCAGGGTGGAGGGACAGCCCCCATGGCATCACTTAGGGAATCTGGCTGACTCACACAACGGTGAGCACAGACACTGCCAGCCACCCGGATCAGCCTGCCAGGCTCTTGATGGGGTAGCATTTGGGAGCTCTGAGAAGCAGAACCGATGTCAGGGTGGGGCAGACTGGGCAGAACAAATGGCCCATCTGAGGCATGAGTCTCCATGTCCTCAAGGCCAGAGTTCCACAGGGTGACAAATCGGTTGGAGTTTAGGGGCACTGGCAGGGCCCTTCTGCCCTTCTCCCATCTCAACCAGAAAGAGCTCCTTGGATCAGTTTGACATACAAGAGGGACCCAGAAAACCAGAAATTTATTTATAAAACATTGTGTATTTATGCTTACATGTTTAAACTTCAGTCACCTTCAAAGTACTCTCTTGGATGTAATACACCTATTGAGATGCTTTTTTTTCATCACTCAAAACAGTTTTGAACTCATCAATTTTGACGCCTTTAGTGCTTTGGCCATTTTTTGTTTCACCTCTTCCACATCGGCAAAACATTTCCCTTTGAAGATTTTTTTGAACCAGGGAAACAAAAAAACAGTCGCTCAGGGCAAGATCAGGCAAATAGGGAGCGTAGAGCATGAGGGTCATGCCTTTTTTGGTCAAAAACTGCTGAATTCAGTGTGGTGTGGGCAGATGCATTGTCATGGTTGAAGAATCAGTCACCTATTTGCTGCAACTCAGATGTTTCTTCCACAAATTGTGATGCAACCATCTCAAAACTTCCAGATAAAAACTTTGGTTGGCAATTTGATCTGGAGAAACAAGTTCCAAGTATACTACAAGGGGCCTGCCCACCAGATAATTATGGTTTTTTTTTTTTTTTTTTTTGGCCTCCCCTTGTATTGCAATTCCATATGAGATTTTGGGGCATGCAGGAAAAGGTTTTAGATTGCTCAAGAAATGTTTGAGACCATCAGAGCAGCAGATGAAGTTTGTAAGGCCACCTTCCCATCTTCCCCTGTGGTTTCTGGGTTTTTTTCGTTGCCTGCCTGCCTCACCAGGACAGGCACTCCCATGGGTGGGAGTTTCTGGGCATTTTGTTCATTGTTGGATTTCCCACCCCCAAAACTGGCTGCTCATGTGGACCCTTGAGAAATATTTGCGAATTAAAGAGGTGAAGTGTGGGAGTGGGATTCAAGGGACCCAGGTGTAAACCCAGCCCCACAGTGTGACTTTGATAAAAGGATTGAATGTCACTGAGCCTTGGCTGTCTAATTTGCAAAATGGGCATACTGGTAGAATCTACTGTTGGCACTCCCAAGGACTATGTCCCAAATACTCTCGGAGTCCCCAGATGGTACCGATGTGATTATTTTCCTTCAAGTTTGCTCTGACGACACACAGAGGAATCACTTAGCTAATTAATCATTACGGGAGAAACATCATGAATGGCGCCAGTAACTAAATTTCTCCTGTCCCTGTGTTTCCCAGATGAATTTCCAGGGGTCAGATGGCCCATACAGGGGTTACTGCCTTGTGGACGGAGGCAAGAACCTCACAAGATGAGGTCAGGATCAGTCACCCACTGAGCAGGTCCCTTGGCTACACCAGCTCCTGCTGCTGGTGTCAGGTAGGGCTTCAGCAAAATGACAGATTCCTTCTTAGTGTAGGTCAGTTGAGACACACTGGAATCGACAAATGCTAAGCATCCCAGAATATTGCTTTGATCTTGGCATATTTGAAAGTAGAGTGTCCTCTGGTTCCCTGGGGACTCCAAGGCTGGAGGGTCTGAACCTGTGGACCCTAAATAATGAGAAAGGGGCAGACAGTGGCCACTGATGGGGCACCCAGTCTGCCCTTTTCCTCACACTGCTCCCCTCGTCACCTGTGAAGCGAATGTCATGTTTTACTTTAGGGAGGTGGATACTGAGGCCCAGAGAGGTGACTCTCTCAAGGTCACAGGGCCAGAAGTTGATAAAGACACCAGGAAACAAATCATGGGGTCCCTACATAGACAGATCCTCCAAAGGCTGTGGCAGGGAACTTGAGGGCTTTGAGAGGCTGTGTGGGAAGGGGCCCTTGCTTGGGGCCCCAGCATGGGAAAATGTTTTCGAAGGCTGCCATAAAAAATAATGGCTGGGTTAAAACAATAGGGTTTTATCCTTTTTTTTTTTTTTTTTGAGTTGGAGTCTCACTCTGTCACCCAGACTAGAGTGCAGTGGCTGCTCCTGGCCACCACAGCCTTGACCTGCTGGGCTCCGGCGATCCTTCCGCCTCAGCCTTCCAAGTAGCTGGAATTACAGGTGTGCGCTACCACGCCCAGCTAATTTTTTTATTTATTGTAGAGATGAGTTCTTGCCTGCCCAAGCGGGTCTCGAAGCCGCGGGCTCAGGCAATCCACTCACCTCAGCCTCCCAAAGGCACGGGATTACAGGCTGAGCCACAGAGCCCATTACAGTTTGAGCCAGGACTGTGAAATCCAGATATCAGCAAGGCGGTTCTCCTTTCAAAGGCTTGAAGGGAAGAAGTTTCCTTGCCTCCTCCAATTTCTGGTGGCTCCAGGCATTCTGTGGCTGTGACCACATCACTCCAGTCTCTGCCTCCATGGTCACATCGCCTTCTCTTTGTGTCTGTGTCTCTGTGCATCTGTCTTCTTGTAAGAACATCAGTCATAGGGGGTTTAGGGCCTACCACGATCCAGTGTGATCTCATTTTAATTTAGCTAATTACAAATAGGGTCATATTCTGAGGTTCCAGGTGGACATGAATTTTGTTAATTAATTTTAATTTTTGAAAATTAATTAATCATTTTTTTAACTTTTAATTTTTTTATTTTAAAGAGGTGGGGTACAAGTCAGGGTTAGGTATACAAGTGTTCATTATGCAGGTACCCTTGTTGAAGAGGTGTGCCCCTCTCCTCTGGCAGATTACCACTACTGACAATCCTGTCTCCTCCCTCCCGCTCCAGCAGTTTCCCACTACTGCCAATCCTTTTCTTATAGTATTACAATAATTGTTCAAGGTCTTGTTTCTGTGACAGATGAACATGAATTTTGAGAGGGCACTATTCAATGCACGACACCCGCTCTAACCCCTCAGGGAGAGGTGTTGTGCTCCTTAGCATACTCTGAGATCTCTTTGGGAAATCCTGCAACAAGCAAATCCCTTTGAGTTTATTCCTCCCAGAGTCTCCCAAGCTTTGCTTAGAAATGGAGCCTTTATGTGTGTGTTTTCTGCCACTATCCCACAGAACCATGTGGAAGGAGTCTACTTTAGCAACTACTGCACTGCACTGTGCTGGTTAAAGTTTGTCTGGGAGCGGGGAAGGGCATGTCCTCTTCGAGGAGAGGGATGGGGCGGGGCCACAGGGCCTCCTCAGTGACTGCTGAATTAGTCCTGGGAAACCTGTATGTGCTGAGGGGACCGCGGGTGGGGTTGGAGGGGTGGTGGAAAGAGCCCTGTGAATTTTCCTTTGTAACCTGGTGCAAGATGGTTCTCTGGGAGGCCTTGGACCCAACCCAGGTCTTCCCTTTCCCACTTGTACTCAAGAATAACCATAGAATGTGCTGGGAATGCCACATCCTGAGATGGGAAGGGATTGACCAGAACAGCCCTGTTCCAGCTCTCCTAGAAACAGGAAATTCCATGGAGTCACGTGGTCCTAGGTATAAAAACCAGAGACAGCTGCTTTTTGGGGTGTCTTGGTTACAGTGCAAATAGGGCTTACACAGACAAGGCTTTTATGGGAGAAAAAGCCTTTCTCGTGGCTTCCCCCAGGCCCTGTCTCCATAGCCAATTAGGAATCCAGACCTTGTGCACCAGCGAGCTGAAATCTCCTCTCCTAAGGGGTGAGGACTATGCACATTGGGGTTGCATAAGCAAAGAAGTAAGGTGGTCATGGCGGCATGACTGCCAGCCCCAGTAACAGGAAGGGCGCCCTCTTTCATCTTGTGTGGGGACAATGGCACCCATGGATAGGGGTTTGTGAGGGCCGCTGAGACCTCACTCACTTTCTGCTTCCTCCCCACACAGACCTCCTCAGAGGCCAGGGAGTTCGACAAACACCTGTTGGCTCTCTCTGAGCTTGCTCTCTCTGAGCTTGCTCTCTGAAGATCAGGTGGCCGCTGGGTGGGACAGGACTAAGAGTAGGCTGGACTTGAGAGTATCTCTGGTGCCAACTTCCAATGGTTCACAGCTTTTTGAGTGGGCTTGGATTAAAAAACACTGAGTGCGTTAGTTTCCTGGCACTGCCATATAAATTACCACAAACTGGGTGACTTCAAACAACAGAAATGGATTCTCTCACATTTCTGCACTCCAGAAGTCTAAAGTCAAGGGCCACACTTCCTCTGAAGAACTGTGAAATCAAGATATCAGCAGGACCGTGCTCCTTCCAAAGGCTCTAAGGGACATCTTTCCTTGTCTCCTCCAACTTCCAGTGGCTCCAGACATTCTGTGTTGGCTGTTCCCATGTTCTCTTCCTCACCCCTTGTAACTTCTGTGGCTCCAGGCTTTCCTTGTTTTATGGCCGCATTGCTCCAATCTCTCCTTCAACATGTGTCCTTCTCTCTGTTGTGTCCTTTTCTGTCTCTTATAAGGACACTTGCCATTGGATTTAGGATCCACCTAGTTAATCCAGGATAATCTATCTGAAGACCTTTAACTTGATAACATCTGCAAAGATTCTTTTTCTAATAAGGTCTCATCCAAAGACTTGGGATGTGGACCTATCTTTTGGGGGCCACTTTTCAGTTCATAGCACTCAGCCTAAACCAGAGGTTCCAGTGGTTTTAACCGGGGCCATGGCCTGGTCTGCTGAGAAGTGTATGTATCAGTGACAGTCCTGCCTTTATTCTCGGGAGTCCAGCCCACACAGCTGCTTGTTTTCTGATGACTCAAGACTGAACAGGGTACAGTTGTCATGCTGAGACCTGGAGCAGGCTGTCTGGCGACACTGCTATCAAAACTCCTAGGCACTTTCCTGAGCCTGTGTTGCTGGGCAGGGAGAGTAATTCTTTCTTTGAGAATCCGGGCCTGAACTCTTGAGCTCAGAAGAAGGCAGTGTAGGGTCCTGGACCATGTGTTAAACCTCTTGCAACTTTGACCCTGATATCCTATTCTCACTTGCAGCCTGAAGGTTTAGAACTCAAGGGCCTCAACATTTCTTCCTGCTTCTTCAGTCTGTACATCTAACTCTGCCCAGGCTACACAGGCTCAGCTTTGATGTTACTTGGGCCAGCCAAGGTGATGGGAAAGCCGTGTTTAGTGGCCTCAGTGGAGTGGAAATGAACCTGTCTGTGCAAAGCAAGCAGCGAGCACCATCTGACTCTTAGGGAGAGGGAACTCACCAGATGTCCCTTTATTGCGGTGCACAAGGTCCCTCTCACATCTCAACGATCCATCAAGAACCCGGGTGCACCCGACACAAAGCCTGGGATGTTTGTCTCCTGCAGGGCCATGTTCTCACCACTTTCATGCGTTCTTTTTCGGGGCAAATAGCTGTGTGATTCCACTTTTATTCTCGGGCATGGTTGTGCCAAGCCCAGGGTCGCTATTCAAGCCCCCGCCACAGCAACTCATTGTCTTGGGGGTGTCTGTCTTTCTTTTCCTGTATGCGTTTTGTTTTCCTTGACAGACATTTGTCTTTACTACAATAAATTATGTTTTCCTCACCATTTTATCTTTTTTTGGTAAGTGTTGTAAATATCACTAAGAAAGGATTTCTTTCTTTCCTTTCTTTCTTTTTTTTTTAAATTTGACCAGAGAAAGTTTGAAAGCGTATCTGGGATCGAGGGCTGAGCTTCATTGTCTTATTTTCTCTCTTTTTTATTTTTTTATTCAGATTCGTCTTCTCTTTTGATCCTTCTTTGACTATAGTGCACACATGTGCACACGCATTGAACTTGCTGTCCTTCACCCTTGGATGGAGCTTTAAAATGTGCCTTTTATTTCCTACCAGCAGAAAAAGAAATGTTTGCCTCAAAACGTATTGTTACAATCTTTTTGGAACTTAGGATACGTGGGAAAGGTAGGTTAGCATTTCTTTCTTAATAGGCTGTTTTTGTATGACTTAAGGTCGAGATAAAACATGAGTCGTTTTGCACATATGGAAGAATGATAGCAATGGAGTTGCTTTTGGAAAGGATTTAAATAACACTCGCCTAATCATATCTTAAAAAAAATTAGAGGATAACAAGCATCTGCTCTGTGCCAGACACGGCACTTGGCTCCCCGAAGACATTATCTCATTTATTCCTTGCAACTGCCTGAAGTGGATACTTATATCTGTGTGTTATGGAGAAGAAGGCTCCGTAGCAGATTTGCTGTCTGAAAGTCACACTCACACCCCCGCCTATCAGGTTCCAGACTTTGCTCAGTCTTTCTGTGGTGCTAAACTCTGGTCACCATCACCCCTTCATTCCCTCATCCCTTCAGTAAGGATGAAGGAGCTCCTGCCTTGTGCTGCTTGGCCCTGGGCATGTGTGGTACCTAGTGCACAGGCAATCCCTGTCCACACAAATTCATGCTGCAGTGGCGAGGCGGGTGACACTCAAGAAATCACACAAGACGAAGATAATGGCAGCTTGGGACAAAAATCTGATGAGGTGGTAGAGAATTGGAAGGATACAATTTTCCCAGGTGGGTGGGGCAGCCTGCTCTGAGGAAGGACTATTTAAGAGACTGGAAGGATCAGAAGGAGCAGGACATATCGGGAGTGGGGAAAGGGCAGGCCAAACACAGGTAGAGCATCAGTGACAGAAAGGGGTCTTTCCAGCCTGACTGGCCCATGGTGAGAGGAGAGACGGGGGTGTCATGAAAACAGAGACAGAGGCAGAGACAGTCCAAGCAGGGCCCCTCAGATCAGGGCAAGTGCTCTGAATTTCATTCCAAGCCAAAACCAGGGAAAAGCAATGGGCAGTTTCAAACAGGGAGAGACTTGGACTGACTTGCTGTTAAAATAGCCCATTGTGCCTGCGAGGGGGCAACTGGTTGAGGGAAGAATCTGGGGGTGACTACAGCATCCAGGTGAGGAGGAACAGCACATAAGAGCAACTTCATCACCGTAGAGTGCCCTGGCAGTACAGAAACCTACTTTTGGCTGCCTACCATGGGCTCAGACTTCCTGTGGAAAGGTCTTCTGTTCCTTCACTCTTGCATGTGGAGGGATTTTAAGGAGTCCTGTCAAGTGCTTTCCAGAATGATCCACCCTTTGGGGTTGTCTGTTGTTTTTGCCGTGGGTAGACTGAAATTGTGGGTTTTGGAGGGAACCTGCAGGGGTGAGGTGCCCTCTTCCTCATATCCTGTCAAGGGTACATGTGTCCCTGAGGAGGGGTGGCGGGCGGGACTTTGCAAATATGTGCTGAGCGTCTCTTGTGTGCCCAGCAGGGTGGTGGGCTCTTAGGATTTGGAAAAGAACGAGGCCAGTCTCTCAGGAGCTTGCAGCCATGGTGTAAAAAGGATGGAACATGCAAAAAATGGGTTTAAACGAGTACACCATGAGAGGTGTGCCACAGCCTGAAAGTGGCAAGTGGCAGGAAGTATTCCTAGGGGCGTGAATTAGCTGACCCTGTGTGGGCAGAGAACATTCAGAGAAAATGCCCAAATAGAGTTTCAAAGGATGAATAGGTATTGGGCAGGCAGGTGGTGAGGAGGACAGTGCAGACAGAAGGGGGAAGGGATGAGTAGGCATGGAGGCCTGAAGCAGCATGGTGGGCCAGGAGTGGTGGTGGCCTTGCATGCTTAGGATTCAGTGTGGATAAGACCAAGAGAGCTGCCATGAAGAAGAGGCCTTGTGGGTCATGCCAGGGGACTTGGTCTGCAGGCTTAGAGGTGGCTGAAGGCCTTCTGGCAGGCACAAGGCGGGATACAACGTGGAGGGTGGGCTTGATGGGGAAGTGGGTAGTGAGAGTCATACAGGGAGCCAGTAAGGAGCGTTGGTCAAAGTCTCTGCAAGAGAGGTGAAAGGAGGGCCTGCAGAGGCAGGGGGCGATTGGGGGAAGAAGAGTGAATGAGTTGAGAAATTAAGAAGGGAAGACAATCAGGGTTAGAGGTTCAAGTGGGCACTGGGGGGAAAACCTGAAACCTGAAGGGAGGTGACGCTCTCACTCTCACTCCTTCAGGCTGAATGGACAGAGGGGATAATGTTCTTGCCAGAACTAGTGCTAGGAGAGGTTTTCAGGCACAAGAAGACAGAAAGGAATTAGCTCCATGTGGATAGTGGAGAGAGCTGGACTTGTGTGTCTGGGGCAGAAACCGAGACCAGGGTTGTGGTCAGTCATTGGCCTCTACTTGGGTGTGGAGGTGGTCGATGAGAGATCTGGAAAGAGGGCTCTATGGCAGAAGCATTGAGAGTCAGGGCCAGAATCCTAGGAAACACAAGTGATAGAACAACTCACAGCATCCACAAACATGCAAAAACATTAGCAATATTTCAGTTTTCTGGATTCAATTCATTACCATGTCTTTAGCATTCTGGAACATTCACTTAACAGGTTTCAAGGGTGACCATCTCTAAACATCCATGCTAAGATCTGAATCCATACATTCAGTGAACTTCTCCTGGTTTTGGAAGAAAGCAAAGTCTTCAGCTGACGTTAATTAAAGTCAGTAGAAAATTTGGCAGCTCTCTTAATGGCAAACCCCTTTTTTTCTGGTGTAATGGGGTGAGCTGGCATCAGGGGCACCGACTTGTAACAGCAGCACCAGACCGACATGTGGGGCAACTTCCAGCACTCATTTCTTAGATTTGTGTCCTCACCTTCAACATCAGGATTGGAGGGGCAGCTTCCAAGGTCTTTGTGATCTAGGAATTGCTCTTCTTCTTTGTTTGCCCATCATCCTCTTCCTAACTCTGGAATACAAGTGAAGGATTAAAATTTTGGCAGGTTAATTAACTTTCCATATTTCCTTTTCTCTACCACTTTCCTCTTCCCCTAAGTGGATGACATGTGTACTGTGATTTATCCGTCCTGCTCTTGTCACATTTTCTATTGTCATTCCTTCGGACTTGGATCAGTGATCTGGAGATCTCTATATCTCTTCCTAGATTTCTGTAACTCTTCTGGAGGCTGGTTCCTGTGCCTTCTCTGTGAGCATCAGGCTCAACTCACTAGAGTCAACCAAGCAAAGCCCCTGGGCGCTTGTGACAGCTGATATATTCCACATGAGCTGCGGAATGATTTGCATTAAATGAGGATTTATGATCAATCCTCATAAATTAAGGTTGCCTTGTAAGCCCAAGGTGAGACCCATGCCAGTGTGTCTTCATTAATTAGTATGGGGAAGCGTCCTTCCTTATTCAAGGGAAGTCAGTGAGTATGTTTGTTAAAACTGTCTCTTTCTATTTTATGGTAGTTTTCACTGCCATTGATGCCATAGTCCTTGGTTCGGGCACAGCTTCCTGCTGTAGACCACGCTATGGGTGAGTGGCCTGTGCTCTGTGGATAGACAGAGGCTACTAAAGTGTCCTGGTTCTAGCAGAGCCAAAATCAACGCCATCTCTGGGGTGAGACTGTTGTCATTAGAAATCTAAGACTCCCCCCCCCATATACTTCCACATCAGCTGTGTACTTCTATATGTTATTAAATTTTTCCTTCTATGTCTTCATCTGTAAAACAGATAACGATAACACTCTCTTCCCTGGATTAGATTGAACAATGTCACCCTCCCCCAAAAAATATCCATATCCTAACACTTAATAACTATGAAAGTGACCTTATTTTGGAAATAAGGTCTTTGCAGATTGAATTGAGCATCTTAATATGGTACCATTCTGGTTTAGGGTGGGCCCCAAATCCAATGACACAAAATAAGAGGAGAAGACAAAGAGAAATACACAGAGAAGGAGCCCATGTGAAGGTGTAGACAGAGACTGAAGTGAGACAGCCACAGGCCAAGAAATGCCCAGGTCGTTGGGAGCCACCAGAGCTGGGAAGACACAAGAGGGACTCTGCCCTAGAGGCCTTTGGAGGGAGACCAGTCCTGCCATCTCACCTTGATTTTAGACTTCCGGCCTTCTGAACTGTGAGAGAATAAACCATTTCTTTAAAAAAAAAATGCCTGGTTTGTGGTTTGTTGTTACAGCAGCCATAGGAAACTGGTGTACACTACGCTCACACATCAGGATGGTGTGAAGATGAAGTGAGATGACATATCTGACTTAAAAATGCAAGACTCGGCACATGCTGGGTCACCCGGTTATGGTTATTCTTTATCTTCCTGCCCTCCTCACTCCCAGATAAGTGCTTTGCACTCTGTCTGAGACTTTATGGAGGGAAAAATCAAGAGGCAGGGCTGAGGTCCTTTCTGGCATTTGCCCATGGGAACTTGCTCACTCAGACTCTCAGTGACAAGTCAATGCAGGCCACAGAACCCTTAAGCCAGGAAGGAAAACATTCTTTTCATTTTTAAATTTTCTTTTTTTGAGGGGGTAAGTGCTGGGGTGGACCTCGGAGAGGGTATCCCTATTCACTTACAACCAAAGAAGCCACAACAGTGGAGGGGGGAGGAGGGAGGGAGAGAGAGTGATAAAGAAGGGAAGAGAGAGAAGTGGAAAAAAAAGAGAGGTGGGGGAGAGAGATAAAGATAGAAAGAGGGACAGCGGAGGGAAAAAGAGAGAAGAGAGAGAGGGAGGGAAAAAAGAGAGAGGAGGAAGGGGGAGAGAGATAAAGATAGACAGGAGAGAGAGAGAGAAGGGAGAAGGGAGAGTGAGGTAGAGAGAGGAAGGAGAGAGATAAAGATAGAGACAGGAGAGAGAAAGAGTGAAAGAGGAGAGGGAGACAGAAGAGAGATATGGGGGAGAGAGAGAAAAAATGAGAAAAAGAAGAGAAAAGAGGAGAGGAGAGAGAAAGAGAGAAGAGAGAGACAGAAGAGAGGAAAGGAGGGAGAGGGGGAGAGAGTAAAAAAGAAACAGAAAGAAGAGCAATAAAGAGAAGAAGGGACAGAAAGAGGGATAGAGAGAGGAGGAAACTAAGGAGGGGGAAGAGAGGGAAGGGGGAGAAAGAGAGAAGGAGGGAGAGAGAGAGGGGTGGAGAGGAGCGAAAACATTATTTTCAATTCCTGATTATTTCACCATTTTTATTGTAAAAATGTGTGCAAGTGTGGTAAGCATCCTACAACTCTTTTGTAGGATGATCTGGGTTATGCGTAATTTCACAGGCTAATTAATTTCACCACAACACTAGCTTCTGTCATAGTGTAATGGGGTGATGGAGGGCTCCAAGGAGGGCCAGAGAGTCATGCTCAGGATCAGAAAGATCTTTCCTGGGCTCCTCACCACAGGATGGCCTAGGGGTTACCATCCTTGGCTGGACAAACGTGGAATGTTTAAAACTGTGGACTCATGAATCCCACTAGACCAACAGAACCAGAATCTTCTGGGAAGTTCCTTTCAGACACTTTTGGGAGTCTTCAAGGGCTCCCAGGGTAGCTGAGGTAAAGTTGACCATGAGATCAGGTCACAGGAATTCTCCAGAGGCAAGGTGGTGCCAAGGGCAATGGTGGTAGATGTCCTCATATAGAGAGGCATCCAGGGCTCTGCTCCACGGGGATCCTTGCTCAGTGGGATTCCATTCTGGCACTGGAGCCGCCTCCCATGTAGCAGGGCGGACACTATGCTGATGGGCCATAAAAACAGACAGAAGGGAGTTGTGGGTTCCTTGGTCATTTTTGAATCCACTGGTCATTCCCAAGTAAAGCAGGTACGTGGTCAGGAAACATCCATTTTGAAAGGCTATTTGTCAGATTTGAAGCTTGTAGAAACCTACAAATAAAGAATGAATTTAACTGGGTATCTAAGTAGTTTCAGATAAAAGTCCAAACCAGTTTTTTAAATTATCATAAGATCTAAAACACAAGGACTGACTTCAGCTCAGATGATATGGGATCAACATAGTCCAGAAGGATAAGAATCTTAACCAGAATAGAGCACTCTACGCCTACCACTGATGGTTAAATGAGGAATAGCTGGAAGGGTATGAGTCATGCATGTGTGTGCTGTGTGTGTGTGTGTGTGTGTGTGTGTGTGTGTGATGGTGAAATTATTGATATCATGTTACCACATAACAGTTCTCAGTCCCAATAAACTCTTTTGTCAATCCTAGACTATTCTGTACTTTAAAAAGGCCCCTGGAAAGTATTTTCTGTGAGAGTGTTTGGGGAAGCCTCTTGGGCTGTGTGGAATGCTGCTGTGAGAGGCGACTTTGCGGGCTCGAGATCCACCTGGACAGCGAGACCTCATCTCTGCAATAAATCAAAAAAATCACCTGGGCGTGGTAGCGCATGCCTGTAATTCCATCTACTCGGAAGGCCGAGGCGGAAGGATCGCCGGGGCCCAGCAGGCGAGGCTGCAGTGGCCGGGAGCGGCCATTGCACTCCAGTCTGGGTGACAGAGTGAGACTCCAACTCAAAAAAAAAAAAAAAAAGGGGGCGTCTTTGCTGCTGTGAGCCACTTGGCACAACCGCTGTCTATTCTGTGGTCTCCTCCATGGCCTGAATCAGAAGTACATGCTTGGCCCAGAAACATGTCTTCACCGCGGAGCAAGCAGAATGAAGGCGGCAGTTGTCAGGAGAGTTGCATTCCATCCCTGGACCAGGGCCGAGCGCTTGACAGGTCGTGGAGCCTGTCTGGGTCTCATCCTTCTCATTTAGGAAGTGCCATCTAGCTCTTTCTCTAGGGGGATTTGTGGTGCATTTTGGGAGTACATGAGGTGATCAGGTCTTAACCTGGGACAGAGGCTATCTCAGATGAGGCCCTTGTCCGTGCCACATCTAAAAGGCCTCCTTCACCCCAGTCTTTCTTTTTTTGACCACCTTCCTCCCTTGACACTCTCCCTGCTTGACTTCTTCACCTCTTCTCCTTTCCTTCCACATTCCATCTGTTTTTCTTTGTCTCTTTTGAGTTCTCTTCTTCCTGTCCTGCAGCTTCTGTCTCAGCTCTCTTCCCTTCACACTTGCCCCAGTCTCCCTTGGTATCTCAGCTCTGCTGACCATCAATGCCCTCAACAGGCTTGGCTGCCCCACTGTCTTTGTCTGGGCTGGCCCCATCTCCTGGGCTCCAGGTCCACGATGTACAGAGACCAGGATGTCTCCACTGGCAAGACTCATAGTTGCCTCAAGCCTAACTCATCCCAAATAGAACTCCAGTCATGTGCCTAAGCCCCAGGAATGACTAGGACTGAATCCTCTCCCGCTCTCTCTATTTTTCTCTCCTCCCCAGATCCAGCATCCTAGCCACCTCCAGCATGGTTATTCTCAGACACAGGGCAATCTTATCTCTCTTTTTCCCTTCTCAAAGGCTTTGGCTGAATCCCCTCTCATCACGGGACCAAGGTCTTCTTGATCCTTCTGATCCTTTCTGACCTCTTCCTCCATAGCAGCTTATACTCTGCTTGCTCAGAACTGACCTTTGTTCTCCAGTACATCCTTCTACCTGGGTCTGTCTGGTCTCTTGGTGGACTCGTAGTCACCTTCCAAGATCCCATTCAGGCCAGTCAGAGTGGTTCACTCCTGTAATCCTAGGGGTTTGGGAGGCTGCGGTGGGAGGATCACTTGAGCCTAAGACTTTGAGATTATCCTGGGCAACTCAGCAACCCTGTCTCTACAAAAAAAATTTTTTTTTAATTAGTCAAGCATGGTGGTGTGCTCCTATAGTCCCAGCTACTGGGGAGGTTCAAGCGGGAGGATCACTTGCGCTCTGGAGATTGAGGCTGAAGTGAACTGTAATCATGCCACTGCATTCCAGCCTGGGCGACAGATGGAGACCTTGCCGAAAACAAAAACAAGAATAAAACTCATTTAAAGGCTACCTGCTTTGAGGTGCTTCCCTGAGCCCCCAGCAAAATCCAGGAGCCCCTCCACCCTCGGCTCATGCTGCTTCTGCAGAGCTCTTCCTTCTTTATGGGAGTCCTCTCTCTATTCCTCAGGCTTCTCCTCCAGAAGGCTGCGGGAGCCCCAGTGCAAGGATGATTCCTTACTCCTCTGCCTGTTCCTGGCCTTTCCTGCTCTCTTGCTCCAGAACCCCAGCAGGCCCATGCGTCCATCTGGAGTCACCTGGAGTCATCTGGTGAAGCTGCCCAGAGCAGGGCTTCAGGCCAGAGAGAGGTGAAGGACGTGAGCACTCCCCTGACAGAGTCAGATGCAGTTTTCTACTCTACACTGCTGACGCCTGCTCTGATTACTCTTGTAACACCATTATACTTTCTCATCTTGCTTTCTTCAGTTTTATTGTTTCCTCCTTCTCCATCCGACTCTCAGGCAAAGAGGGAAAATGTCATGGCTAGATTTTGGAGGGTGAGGCATGGGTAACCAAAATGTGAGAAGGAGCAAGAGCATTGCTGCTTCTCTTATTTTCTTTTTCTGCTAACTTAAAAAAATTGAGATACAATTTAGACATTATAAATTTTACCCTTTCAAAGTGTACAATTTATATTTACAAAGTTGTGCAGATACCACCACTCTCTAATTCTAGAACATTCGCATCACTCCAAAAAGAAACCCATTAGTAGTCACTCCTCATCCCCCTCTTCCACTCTACTAACTTCTAATTATAGCAATGTAGAATTTTTTTTTTGGCTAAGGATAGCATAACATTTAAAAAATATTTTAATTCTAATGAATTTAAATTTTACAAATAATCTTAGTGTCATGGATCTGACTGTAACATGCTTCTACACACAGTGATGTCTAGTGAAAATGTACATCCCATGAGTTAATATCTGTAAAGTGTTTAGAACTGTGCCTGGCACATAAGTGCTAATGTACTAACTAAAATAGCGGCATTATCTGGAGAGGTAAGATATCTGGATTGACTACAGACACACAAAATCCAAGTTTTCTCTAAAACATCTAATGGAAAATCCCGTCTGTTCAACTGAGGTCAGGCATCAGATTTGAAACACAAGGTTGTCCTTAAGAAGGAGATGATTTCTTTTAAATATTGGAAAATATTCCCAGTTTCCCTCCAGGGAGAAACCAGGGAAAAATACCAATTTCAAGAAAAACGTAGTCAAATCTACAACATTTTTAATAATAATTCCAATATGAGGATTCTTACCATTCATTATTAATTGTATTCCCATTGGACGCTTTGGTATTGATGGTGTTTATGTACTTATCAGCATCAGTATTTATGAGAGGCTTGGACTTGCTGGGCAGTCTCTTTAAGGGTAGGGATGCCACATCCTCCTCTGCAGGAGAGAGTAGATGTAACAATGTGGGCACATCATATAAAGTTTGTAGAGTGCATGTAAAACCACAACTCTAACTTGCCTTTTGGAAATGACTTCTTGATGGCTAACATGATGCATTTTTCTAAAAAGTGCTCACTCTTCAGTCTTTGTTAAGGACATTATGCAGTGGGGGACAAATCTGCAGGTGTTACTGGAACCAGCAGACCCAGCTGGAGGATCTGGGAGGAATTCCATCTGGAAGCTAACAAGCTGTGTCCAGAGGGCAGGATGGTCTGATGCAGTCAGCCTGGGACAGGGATTGTGTGGGACAGCAGGGCTCTAGCCACAGCTGGGAATCAGGGCCAGGGAGAGGGATGTGGAGAGGCTGAAGGCAGTTTCCTGGAAGTGACCTGGCAGATAGGAGCAAGGTCCAGGCAGAAGACAGAAAACAGCTTCCTACCAAGGGACTCAGAAGGCTGGTCCACACAGGACACCCAGTTTCTGGAAGCAAATAAAGGGGGTGACTTGGCCACAGAAAGAGCTGGAGCCTGAAGTGCCCATAGCTGGGCTTGTAGCAACACTTCCTGGGGCTGAGGATGGACAGAGTCATCTCTGTGAAGGAGATGGCAGGATGGGGCTGTAACTGTGAGGAGAGGAGAGTCTGGTATGGTCTTTGCAGTGACAAGGTTGTGAAATTTCTCACCGTGCAGCCACGCTTCCATGGGTGTGCTCCCATTTGGTCTTTAAGAGTCACAGGACTAGATATAGGGCTTTAGCAGTGGGCAGACTGATGAGAAGTCATTACAGGGGAGGCGTGTGCTTGAATCTCAAACTTCCCATTAACCAGCATGCTTGGGGTTGTCACTGACCCCTTTTGGACAAGGCTGATAATAAGCATGTGTTGTAAGGTTGCATTAAATAATGTATGCAAAGAGTATCTATGGCTATATAGTTAAGACCATGAAAATCAGTTGATTGGCTCAGTACAGTCAATCCAATGAGTGTAGTCATCAGCTCATTTGTGAGTGTCCTGGCAGTCCCACATCAGTGTTCCTTAACCCTGTTTATTTTTTGAGTTACAAACTCCTTTCCAAATCTGATGAAAGCTGGGCATACTCTCCATGTAAAATTCACTCATACATTTTTCAAGGACTTCCCGACGGTTTACAGACACTTGAGGATGAGACTGCTTTTGTGACTGCCATCTTAACTGTCATCATATCATGCACAGGTGTAATCTTACACAAATGCTTCAAAATTAGAATTGCAAAAATGACTGTGATACACTTGGCATCCTAGGTATTGATTAATCTTTGGAATAAGACTGAGTCCTTGGTACCCTATACTCACTTTCTGGAAAACCCTGCGCTCATCTTCTGCAGTTCTTTGGGTCAGAGTCTCTTCTGAGCCTGCAAATAACCTTGCTCCTGGAATGTCAGGGATCCCCGTTTTCCATTTTGTCCTACTTAAGGCGTTCCTTCCATAGGGAGGGCATGCTGCATGAAATCCTATGACAGATAGGCTTCAGGTAGCATTCTGGATCTGATCTACTCCCATTCATCGCCCCTCTCTCATCCTTCTTCTAACCTGTGCTTTCAACAACTTCACTGATCAACGTTTTTCCCTTCTCAACTGATTTTTGAGTGGGAATTCATTACAAAGGATGGATTGATGATCAACGGATGAATATATATAAGCAAATAAAATAATGAGTGTGATGGTTACATTTGTGTCAGCTTAACTAGGGCAAGGGATGCCTAGATAACTGGTAAAACATTATTGCTGGGCGTTTCTGGAAGAGATTAGCATGGGAAGGCATCATGTAATCTGTTGAGGGCCTGGATAGCACAAAAAGATGGAGAAAGGGAGAATTTTCTCGCTGTGGTGCTGGTGAGGAGACATGCATGTTTTCCGGCTCTTGGACATCAGAGCTTCAGGTTCTCAGGGTTTGGCTTCAGATTCAGAGTTGTATCATCAGTAACTCTGGTTCTGAGGCTTTCAGATTTTGAATGAGCTACACCACTGGCCTGGCTTTCCAGCTTCTCCAGTGTGTAGACAGCAAGGCATGGGGCCTCTAAGCCTCCATAACTGTGTGAACCAATTCCCATAATAAATCACCTCTTATATCTTTACATATCTAATGTTCTCTTTCTCTGGAGAACCCTGGCTAATACAAGAGGAAGATCTTAAGAACTGATGATGTGATTTCCAGGCTATATTGTTAAGTAAATAAAAAAAGTTGCACAAGATTGCAAGACAAAAGGAGAAATAAAAATACATAATTATATTTGAATCTTTTTATCTATTTATATATATATATCTTTTTTTTTTTTTGAGTTGGAATCTCAATCTGTCACCCAGGCTGGAGTGCAGTGGCATGCTCACGGCCACTCCACCACTGACCTACTAAGCTCTGGCTATCCTTTTGCTTCAGTCTTCCAAGTAGCTGGAACTACAGGTGTGCGCTACCATGCCTGGCTAGTTTTTGATTTATTGTAGAGGCAAGGTCTTACCAAGTTTCCCAGGCTGGTCTCGAACCCTCAGGCACAGACAATCTACTTGCCTCGGCCTCCCAAAGTTCTGGGATTACAGGTTGAGCCACCGAGCCCAGCCATATTTGAATATTTTTGTAAAAACAGACACAGAAAAGATAAACTAGAATTTAGTAAAGATGGTGATTCGTCAGAATTGGATAAGAATAGGATGGAGGATAGGAATGAAAAAAATAATGGTTTCAGTATGATTTTGTATATAATTGGAATTTTTGCACTGTATATATTTTAATAGTAAAAAATAAGATTTAGCATAAAAAATACTCTAGGTTTCAATAAAAACACAAACAAATGAATTTAGCTGTGCGTCAAGTTTATAATAATAATCATATAAGAGACAAAAATTAATTCAAATAATTTTCAATGTTACTAAGTAGGTTTGTTATTACCGGTGGCATGGCCATTGTAATTCTGTAATATTTAAATCACTTTGTAAATATTGTGGGAAAGATAAAATAAATATATTAATATTATTGGAATTTAGAGATCTCACTTTCAAAGAAGGGAGACATGCATATGGAACAGGAGAGGCAAGGAACAACTCATGGTGTTGGATTTGAAGTAGACTTATTGGAAAGAAATACATATTTATTAATTACTTATCCTTAATACTGCCAAGAAGCAAGGATGTCCCAGTAGTAATGAGCAAACATAGCATCTCACCTTTGCTTCTAAATGCCATTCCGCACTAAGGAATCAGGGCTCTTTGGAGAAATAACCAGTGCCAAGTAAGGAAGGCATAATTTGTGCCTAAAACATCTAATTTCAGAAATCAGGGGAATACTTATAGATTGACAGGAACATACAAAACAACAGGAGTTGATGTTAAGGGACTCTCGATGGACAAACTGCCCATCAGAAAGAATAATCATGTGTTACAAGTTCACCTATGTGGTGTTCTTTCCCCTATGTGGTGTTAATAAGGAAAAAAAGTCAGAGAATTGGAGAATGTCAGATATTCTACCAGACAACTAGCTTAGACTCTGTTCAATGTCATGAAAAGCAAACAAACAAAGGGTAGATGGAGAACTGTTCTAAAATATAGGAAACACTAAAAGCAGTTGAAAGAAGTTTAAGTGGATCCTTGGTCAAAAAATAGAATCACTATCAAAGGCATGTTGGGATAAAAGAGAAAATTACATTGGACAGTAGAGGTGGTTAAACTCAGGTTTCTATTCTTGGGGGTTATCATGGTACCACGGTTACCTAGGGTAATATTCTTGTTCTCAGGGCTGAATCGTCAAGGCTGTGTCTCCGCTGCTGGAGTTCTGTGAGACTCCTCTCCCTCTGGAGGCTGGAAACACGCTGCCTTTTCAACCTGTGCTGCTGTTCACATCCTGCTTATGTGAGGAGGAATGTCCCTGGCTGGCTCCCCCGACGGTTGGTCCCTATGGAGGAATCAATTTGTGTTATTCAATTTTCCCTTTACTTTGCCCCTCAGAATTTTACTTTCTGTGGGATTCTTTTATAAGAAATGGAGGGTGTATCCAAGTCCTCCTGGCTAAGCCACCACTATTTTCTGAACTGATGGTTTTCCAGCTTGTAAATTTGGCCTTTGCAAATGAGTGGGTCTTGCTTTCCTCTTTTCCAAACTAAACATCATTCCTTTACTTCCTGATGGGAGTTGGATCGGTTGTACCAGGATGAGGCATTCTGAATTCTCAGATATTTGGGGTTGATTCTCCCCTAAAAAGCTGTGGGTATGTAAAAGGAGCAAACACCTGAGGAGTTAGAAAGCTGGGGTCTTAACTCATTCTGTGACTTTGGACAAAGTTGATTTTTCTGGTGCCTCTGTATTCCTGCTGGTTACCTAAGGTCAGTGGACTCAATGGTCCTCAGTGAATGGTAAACATCTGAGACACTTGTGAAACATTAAAACAAAAAGAAAACCCCAAACTCCCAAACACATGCCTGGTTTCCACTCCTGGTAGCTCTTATTCATCAGGTCTGGGGTGGGGCCTGGTCTGGGGGTACTTTCTGACGCACATGCCTGTTGGAAAGCTACTGGGTAGAATGACGTTCAACAGAGCTCTTGCCAGAGGAGGGGCAGTAAAGTGGATTCCAAAACATCTCTGAGATCCAGAAAAACAACCCGAAGGGCTGACTCAATGCTCGGGTCATGCACATTCTTCCTGAGTGAGGTTCTCATCCCAGCGCTCTGAGCTCCTCCACTCACATCTCCCAGATGTGGGATGCCTTGCTCCAGCAGAGGGAAGAAATGTTTTCACGTTCGCTGACTGGCCCTGTGCCTTCCAAAGGGTCATTTGAACACAAGTGGGGTGGTGAAGGAAAAATAGCCAGTGGGATGACAGATGGGTTGGATTTCAAAGAAGTTTGTTTTCAGACTGAGAAGGGCGGGCTTGTGGCACTCTCTGGGGTTCCCCTGGAGTGCTGAGTCACAGGGCTCTGGCCACTCAGATTTCACAACCCACCTCTGAATTTCCTTGAATCACACCCTTTCCAAGAAGTCTAAGCTTGACCTAGCAATGTGCTTTTTGTGTGTTAAGCACAAAGCTGATTCTGTTAAAAAAGAAAAGAGAGAGAGAGAGAGAGAGAGAGAGAGAGAGAGAGAGAGAGAGAGAGAGAGAGAGAGAGAGAGAGAGAGAATTAACAGCCTTAGAGTGTCACAGGCTAGTTTTTTAAAGAAGTCTTTGGATTTTGGATCTAATTTATTCTGTGAGTCACAGTTTAAAATATTGTAGCTCCCCCCCAAAAAAAATTGTGGCCCAAACAATGAACTGTCTCAGAATACCATATTAAGCACCAATTGTCTTCTGCCCAGTATCTTGAGCAAACACCTGATACTTTCTCTCTGGGCCCTTTTAATGATAAGCTCACATGAAGGGTCACTGATGACTGGATTGGGAGAAACCCAATATTTGACTGGGGTCCTGTGTCCTACCAATTGGCTGCAGTTTTCCTCATGCTGTGATGTTTCTCATTTCTGGTCATCACTGGCTGTCACATCCCCTGGAGGGCCTATTTATGGCTACTTCTGAATGACCCAATCTAGCCTACTGGCCACTCTAGACATCATCTCTCTACCTCCATTATGGTTCTAGACACAGTTCTCCTAGACAGAGCAAAACATTTTATTAAAACACAAAGAATATATAGTAGGCTGTATGGTGGTTCCCCTAAAAAGATATGTTTGGGGCCTAGTCCATGGGACCTATGAATATTATCTTACTTGGAATAAGGGTCTTTGCAAATTTAATTAAGTTAAGGATCTCCAATGACAAGCGTTATGGTTTGACTGTGTCCCCCAGTAGGCATGTGTTGGAAGACCGCCCACCATGGGATGACACAGCAAGAAAGTACTCACAAAATGCCAGCCCCTTAATCCTGGGTTTCTCAGACTACAGAATTATGAGAAATAAATTCCTTTTCTTTATAACTTAGTCTGTGATATTTTGCTATGGCAGCACAAAATGAACTAAGCCAACACGTGTTTTTATAAGACACATAGGAGACACAGGAGACAAGGCAGTGTGACCATGGAGGGTAGAGATTAGAGTGAGGAGACCACAGTCAAGGAATGGCTGGAGTTATCAGAAGCAGGAGAGGTAAGAAAAGATTCTCCCCTAAGACCTTCATGGGGAGCACAGCCCTGCAGACACCTTGATCTGACTTCTGGTCTCCAAAAATGCAAGACTTTTTGTAGTTTAAGCCACCATATTTGTCAGTTTATAGTAGTTTGTTATGGCAGTCACAGGAAATGAATACAGCATATAAACACACACATACACACACACACACAAACACACACAGATGCACACATATGAGGAAGCAATGAACACAGGATTCTTGAGAGAGAGAAGAGAAAAGGACATCTTGAGAGTAGCTGACACTGCTGCGGCAGGTCAGACACCATGACCCATTTCCTCCCTCGATACCTACATCCCTTCTGTTCAGGCACTTTGCCTCTGCCTAGTAGCTGTCCACCATTCAGACCCGGTCACCAGGTCTCTGTCCCAGGCTATATTGTTCTCAGTTCTGTGCACTGACAGACCCACATCACAGGAGGTTGCCAGCGGACATCCCCAAGTCAATCACCCGCTCCCAAGTAGCCGGATTCTGTCCTCCTTGCAATTTGGTTACTCTTCCTTTGGCCCACCCTCTGATTGCTTCAGGGTACCTCTTTGACAAGAGCCTTGCTGGTCTCTTCTGTGTTCCCCTTGTGACTGCAGGCTGCCCCTGAGCCGTCAACTCCACTCCAACCCACTCTTGATTGCACTTTGTCATGGACAGCACATCCCTGTCACATGAGCCTTGGATGAGGACTTTTAATTTTTCTCTCCAGGAAATATGTTCTGTGAATCTTTTCTTTACCACTTGGATATTAAAGATGATTTGAGTTGTTCTGAATTTGAATGAAGAGAGTCCTGATGACTTTTTTTCAACCGTTTAAAAAATATGTGTATTTATCAAATTTGAGACTGCTTTTTTTAGGGAGTGGGCTGATGCCAGTTTTTGTTCTCACGTAAAGGTTTTCAGCACATTAATACTGCAAATTATATATTATTAACATTGCTCGGAGAGTGAAAGCTCTAAATTTATTCTGTGTAAAATTTCATACTGACTATGAACATGCCTAGAATATGGATATAATTTCTAGAGATGCACTGATTGTACATTTGTCACTATTTTATATTTGACCCTGTAGAGTTTGACATTCCCTAAAATGATATTTTCTTTTAATTTAGCTTTTGATAAGATAGACAGTCCCATAAAAAGAAATATTTCTAAAGAAATATCAAGAGGTAAGCAACTCAGGACTTCATGAGAAGCCAAATAATCTGTTTTTTTTTTTTTTTTTATCTTCAGTCATCTTTTACCATGACCTTTGGTGGAGAAGAAGACTCTGGAGCTTTCACTTTCTCTGATTTTTTGTAATGTTGTATGAAGTATTCTTTTCGGCGGATGAATCGCTTAGCCTTACTATGCCCCTCCTGTCTACAGAGCAATGAAGATTCTTTTCATTCCAGCTAGAAATTTATCTTCTGATTTTCTGCATACATGAAATGCATTCTCTTCATCTCCCTTCCCATCCATCATGGTGGAACGCTCCAGTGATGGGATCTGATGACGAAGGTCAAACGGACACCTGTTGGACACACTACTTTTGTCAAGTAATATACCCAGACAGAAAATAATTGAAAGAAAACAGGCAATTCACCACTAATTATAGAGTAAGGCCATCTTGGCTTCAGACACACAGTTCAAGCTACAAATATTGGGCAACTAAGTAATACTTTTTAAAAAGTTCACACTTACATGCTAGACATACCTCATATGCTCTGTTAGACTTCAGAATTGTAAACCATCAAGGAGAGGCTATAAAAGATCAAAAATATTTTTACTTTGCATCATAGGCAGCTTCACTCTTAAAATAAAATTTTCCCAGTCATGATGTCATGTAATTACTAATTAAAGCTATAATACTATCTTGTAATATTCTCAAAAATTTATTATTAGAAGCCTAAAGCCGATGGAACTCACTGGATTACTGTGAGATGTCAGCAGGGTCCTGAGATCAACAGCCAAAGTTGGCATTTGAGGCAAATGGAATTGGCTAATGGCAGATGCTCCCTGGGGTGGCTGAGATAGCGGCTGTTGGAGACAGGCTGATGTGCACATTGGGACAACACACATTACCTTTCCTCTAGACCCTTCCCTATTCTCTCACTTCTAACCCATGCCCAGGACATTTTCCCAGTATTAGTATTTTGTGATTTGTTTATTCAATTTTTCTTTTCAGTTTTTAGGAAACTCAGAGCTAATTTAGTGTTCATGGGTAATAATTTTATCAATCAGTCTCCTCTGCTCCATGGAGATGACCTCTTTTGTGCTTTGAACTTTAATGCCCTGTTACATTTTGGAAGTGCATGGGAACACTAGGACCCAGCTAGGAACTGGTCTTTGTACTCTGAAGAAGAGGAGTGAAGCTGAGAAAAATTGGATGGAGAGCTTGAGGCAGACTGGGCTGGTGGAGAAAAGTCTAGAAGAAGGAAGGAGTTCTGCAGGAAGCAGGTGGCAAATTTCCCTCCTGTACCTCCAGGCCTTCCCACATTCCCTTCCCACTCCCACAACTCCCCCCACCCACCCACCCATCAGGATGACAAATGGAGACAGCCATCATCCTCCCTGCAGTGGGCGGGCTGCCTTGCCAATGAACCCTGCTGGGTTGGACTAGAACTGAAACCTAAAATAATGTGCGGTTTTATTACCAAATTCTTGAAAGGTTTTATATGTATGCATGATGGGAGATAAGGTGAGTAAAATAACCCTTTGCCCATAATTCTTCTGAAGCATCTGTTTTCAAAATATTGTTTTACCCAGAGGGTGCCACCTTCAAATAGTTGAAGCAACTTCTAAGAGGGCCAGGCTGTCAAATTTGAGCTTAATGCATGAATTGTAGATTAACCCTACAAACAAAATTCACTCAATCACCATACTTTGCTTAATGTTTGTATTTCTTAAGCGGCTTTTCCCAAGTGTGGTTCAGAACTACTTGCTTTAGAATCATCTAGAAATCTGCAGACTTGCAAAGGAGTACCTGCCCACACCTACTCTTAGGGGTTCAGCCTGAGTCTAAGAGGCTCCACAAAGATACTCAGGCAAAAGAAAGTTTGAGACATTGGGATTAACAAACATTTTTTAAAGGGCCAGCTAGTAAATATTTAAGGTTTTGTGGGCCATATGTTCTCTGTGACAATTGTTCAACTTTTCCATAGCCACACATAGATGGACGGGCAAGGCTGTGTTCCAATAAAACTTTATTTACAAAAATAAGTGATGGGCTGGATGTGGCTGTAATTTGTCAACCCCTATATTAACCAGTGAGTTTAGAGAGTGGAGACTATATTTAACTTATTTGCTCCTGCACAGAATCCAGTGAAGTCTGTATCATAAAATAGTCACTTGACAAATATTGATCAAGTGAATGGGTAAATGAATGCTTACAATGGACACTGCCATTTAAGGTTACTTTTTAATTCACATAAAGTAAAACTCACTGTTTTTGATGTACAGTTCTATGAATTTGGCAAATTCACAGTAACCAACCACTGTAGTTAGGATCTGGAGCAGTTTCACCCCATCTCAAACTTCCTCCTAGTCACACTGATCTGTTCTCTTTCCTTATAGTTTTGGTTTTTGCCAGAACATCAAATAAATAGAATAATATGATATATTGCTTTTTGTCTGGCTTCTTTCATTTAGTATAATGTATTTGCAATTTATCTGTGTTGCTTATATATCAATAATTTGCTCCTTTCATTGCTGAGTAGTATTTCATTGCACGAAAATACCTGTTTGTTTATCCATTTCTCCGTTGAGAGGAATTTTGGTTGTTTTCAGATTTTACAAAGAAAGCCCATCTTCATGTGGAGATTTTTGTGTGAACAAATATTTTCATTTCTCTTAAGTACCTAGGAGTGGATTGCAGGTTATACAGTAAATATATATTTAATTTTATTAGAAACTGCCAAAGGGCTTTCCAAAGATGTCCTATTTTACGTACCTACAAGCAATGTTTTAGAATTCCAATTGTTCTGCATTCATGCCAGCATTTGATAGTGTAAATAGCTAAAAAAAAAAAAAAATTCTAGTATATGTGTTATAGTATCTCCTTGCAGTTTTAATTTGCATCTTCTTAATGAGTAATAATATTGAGCATATTTTGATATGCTTATTAGTCATCTGGATATCTTCTTTGGTGAAGTGTCTTTTTAAATGTCATCTATTTTTTAAAAATTGGGTTTTTGTTGTTGAGTTTTAGCAGTTGCTTATAACTGGGCTCAGTGGCTCAGCCTGTAAAGGATGTGAAGTTTTGGGAGGCACTTTGGGAGGCCGAGGTGAGTGAATTGCCTGAGCCTGCAGGTTCGAGACCCCCCTGGGCAACTTGGCGAGACCTAATCTCTACAATAAATCAAAAAAATTAGCTGGGTGTGGTAGCGCGCACCTGTAGTTCCAGCTACTTGGAAGGCTGAGGCGGAAGGATTGCTGGAGCCCGGTAGATTGAGGCTGCAGTAGCCGGGAGCGTGCCACTGCACTCCAGTCTGGGCAACAGAGTGAGACTACAACTCAAAAAAAAAAAAAAAGTTGCTTATATATTCTTGATAGAAGTTCATTGCCAGTTATGTGATTGCAAGTTTTTTTTTCAGTAGGCAGCTTATAGTTCTATTCTTTATTGTGTGACAAAGTTTTTTTTTAAAATTTTCACGATGTCCAATTTATTATTATTTTTCCTTTATAAATTGTGCTTTATTTGTCCTAAGAAATCATTGTTAGGCTTGATTTTCTAAACTATTAAAGATTTTTGCTTATAAGAAATATTGACACGTAGATTTTCTTTCTGGTGGAATATCTTTGTGTGGTTTTGGCATTTGGGTAACACTACTCCCATAAAGGAATTGGGAAGCATTCTCTCCTCTTCTATTTACTGGAAGAGTTTGTAGATAATTGGTATAATTTGTCTCTTAAATGTTTGGCAAAATTCTGCAGGGAAGTCATCTGGATCTGGTACTTTCTTTTTGGGAAGGTTATTAATTGTTGATTCAATTTCTCTAATAGATAGATGACTATTTAGTTTACCAAATTATCCTTGAATGAGTGTAGATACTTTGTGCCTTTTAAGGAATTGGTCTATTTCCTTTAAGTCATCAAATTTATGAATATGAAGTTTTTCATATTATAATTCTCTTATCGTTTTAATGTCCATGGGATCAGTAGTAATTCTTTAGTGACACTGATTCATTCATGATGATAATTTATGCCTCTTCTCTTCTTTTCTGGATTAGAAGTGTATCAGTTATTTTTTTTTTTTTTGTCTTTTCAAAGGACCAGGTTTTTGTTTCATTGCTCTCTATTGTTTTCCTAGATTAATTTCATTGACTTCTGCTCTAAATTTTATTATTTCCTTTGTCTGATTGTTGAGGCTGGAGGATCATCTGAGCCTAGTAGGTTGAGGCTGTGATGAAATGTGATCACACCATTGCACTCCAGCATGGGTGACAGAGTGAAATTTCAACTCAGAAATGCATACATACATATGTAAACAAACAAAATAAAGTGGTCAATATGCAGGCAGTCCTCACTTTGCACAGTAGTGTGAACTGTAAAAGTGACCATGGAAGCTGAAATCATTCAAAGTGACTTTAATAATCAAGGAAAGATTGTGATGATCTCCTAACTTTTAAAGGTTTTATTGGTCAAAAGATTAAAAATTATTCTACTGTTGGTTATAAATATATAGGAAAATGAAAAATAGTAAAACTAATATTTATTTAAGACATGAATTTAAAACATTGTACACACTGAGAATTAAAATGCCTTATTCTTCATAAAAGATTATCAAGAATAATTTGAACAGTGCTTACCTTTTTTAAAATATATAACTCATAATGTGTAGCGAGTATCTTTTCTATGTCTGCAAATTGTCATACTCTAAGTTTTAATAAACTTTCTACATTTCATCCTTTGCTCTTTCAATGTAATAAACTATCTCTCAGAGTTTCTTTTACGTGATGTTTTATCCAGAGAGTGCCACTACCCCTATGAAATCTTAGTCCTTTTGGTCACAACCGCTTTCCTCACTTATGTTGGTAAGTTCACATTTACCAGGTTCCTTTGACTGCATTTCTAGTGTCCCTTGAATGGCAGTAGTGTCATCATTTCTGTGGTCAGGTATTCTTTTATATCTCCATTTATGTTCTGTACTGTTCCTGAGTATTATCACTTTTTATTTGTTCAATGTACCTTCATGTTTGGTGGTCAATTTCCTCTTTTGGTGATTTTTTTTTTTTTAAACATCACATGGTTTTATCACTGGGAGAAGAAAGGAAGGCAATAAAAGCACACGTTGCTGTCTGTGAAGGAACTGAATAACAGATGTACAGTGACCAATCACCAACAGTCTTTGAAAGAAGTGATGATACTGTGTGGTCATGATGCACATCTATGATGTGCATTATGATCTGTATGAGATAGCCTGCTGGCTCATTTACATAGTGATTTGTATGACTGAAGAGCTAGCAGTGAATTATTGAACTAAATTATCATTGTCTTCCCTCTTGCTGTGGCCCTTCCATTTATGCATCTCCTCATTGCAAATCTGCCTCTGACAGCACTCCCAGCTGCAGTCTACTATTATTAGAATTGGAGGCTTGATAACATGGTGGTAGGGTGTGAGGAAGGCCGGTGTTCTTTAGCCTTCTGATTATATTTCAGCCTTTGTGGTGCACACGGGTCTGTGTCTCAAGGGTGTGGACTTCACAGCTGTTTCTCTTGCTCCTCCAGGGGGGGAGCTCCCCCTACTCCCCATGATTCCTGGCTGCAGCATTCCCAGTATTTGTCTTTAAGGCTCTCTCTCCTGTAGAACGAGACCTCTTTTCTTTTTCCTTTTATTCCTTAGGTGAGATAAGGAGACTGAAGTGGGGCTGGAGTAGGGGACACTCCCTTTCTCTTGCTAGATGGGATGTCATAATGGCTCTCTGGCAATGTCCTTCTCAAGATGAAGGCTTTTGTTCTGTAAGGAAGAAATTCCTGGTTGGATTCTGTAATGGTTACTACTTTCTTCCTACTGTCAGGCCGTAGAAAGAAAGGTATTTCCTCTGGATTCATCCTGATCCTCTTTGTGAGAGCCTGTTGGGATTCCTAGAGGGAAAGCCTGCAAAAATGTGAAGCCTCTCTAAGACTATGGTTCTCAGAAACTCTTCACTTGATATCCCACAGATTCCAGTAATTCACTAAAATTTTTACTTTGATGTTCCCATTGGCTTACTCAGTGCCCTCTGCTCCAGGTAAACAAATCTTATCCCCAGAGACATTCATTCTCCAGGTTTCAGGATGGTGGTTTGTTTTGAGACTTCAGTTCTCTTATGGGTTCGAGAAAAGTTGCAGTTTTTCAGTTCATTCAGCTTTTTTTTCCTGCAAAGATGGAACTGCTGACTAGACTTCCAAGCTCTCTACACGTCCAACAAACAAAACCATGTTTGAGTTTCCTTCTCAACTTTTTGTTGTGAGGCCCACAGAGAGGGAGAAGGCCACAAGTAGAATTACATTTGCTGCAGGTCAGAACAAATTTAGTTCTGATCAGATCAAAAGGGTTCAGTAGTGGTACCTTCACAGTCCTTCTCTGTTATGGGCAGGGTCTTGGAGACGTTTCCAAAATGGTGGGGGAGCATCCATAGGACACTCAGGCCGGTGGACAAAAGCTTGGAGGAAGTGGCAGATCTGTCCTTTAATTGTAGCCTGTCCTCAGCTGCTGATGGCTGTAGTTGAGCCATCTCACTGATTCACTTGGATAGGAATTGGGCATTGTTTATCAGACACTATGCTATGTTCTCTACATGGATAGGGCAGGTATAACTAGCTCCCCACCTGAGTTCACATGCCCTGGGAAAACCTACAATGACTGCATCTCATCCACATCTGCCTGTTCCAAAGTATGCTCTGAAATCCTGCTTCTGTGAGATGTTACTCAGGGTCATGAGGATTTGGCATGGAGAAGGGTACTGTAGGAAAACTGGGTTGCCACTTGAGGAGAACTCCGAGCCAAGCTTCTAATCCTTGTCCTGAGCTGAATCCAGGGGTTGAAGGACAAAGGAAGCAGAGCCCATGAGGCAGGTTTCCTGGGAGCCATGGACATACTAACATTCATTATGAATTCTAAAGCAAAGGCTCTTTGGCCAATGTTTCCAAAAGTAGTTTTGTTTGAAACCAAAATTTATTCGTTAATCTTACAACCAGAGTGAATTCAGCCCTTGGTAAGCAGAAATAAACTTTTTTTATTTCTCAAAGAGAGGAAACAATGCATTAGGAAATTCACCTTTAAATAAGCTACATTTATAAAACACTACCCTAAGAATTACAATTCTACTGAGCTTTCATTTGAACATTTGTATAATCATTCAACTATAGTATTGAAATTAAATAAGAGAAAATTCAATAATCCTTTAGAAGAAAGACAAAATTTGCTGTTTATGAGTCAAAGAAAATTATTATTATTGAGACAGAGTCTTGTTCTGCTGCCCAGTGGTGTGATAATGGCTCACTGCTCCCTCAGACTCCTGGGCTCAAGATTATCCTGCCTCAGCCTACCAAACAAGTGGGACTATAAGTGTGCACCATCACACCCAGCTAATTTTTTTTTAGCTTTTTTAGGGATGGAGTCTTACTATGGTGCTGAGACTGATCTCAAACTCGTGGCATCAAGTGATCCTCCTGCCTCAGCCTCCCAAACTCCTGGGATTATAGGTGAGAGTCAAAGATATTGTTAAATAATAATAACAAAAATACTATTGCACCATCTAGAAATCAAAAACTAAGGACACAATTTACTAATAAGATTCACATTTACATAATATACATTTATCAAACATTAACTTAAAAATTATAATTCTTCAAATCTCCATTTAAGATATTGTACAATTACTTAAATAATAGTGAAACAAAAAAGCCCGCAAAAATTCCAAAATTATTTTAGAAAGAAGATAAAATAAATTTTTTGCTGTGTTTTTGGATTATTTTAGTGGACTTGTTAACAACAATAAAGGTATTACAGTGATACTACCTACAAACAAAATTAGACAAAATTAATTAATTTGTATGAGTCATCACATTTAAATCATCTACAATTATAAAACATTGTTTGAGAATAATAAAATCTTCTCAAGCTTCCACTCGGGTCAACAAAAACTTGTAGTGATAAAACTAAAAAAAAAAGAAGTCAAAATTTCTTCAGTAATGAGAAAAGCATCTGCCATAGTTTTGGATTTTCAGAAGTGGGCTCCTGGAAGCTGGAATCACTTGGAAGTAGATATACTTCTGCTGTCAGGCTGTGTGGATAGCAGTTGGTATATTCACATTTCTCTGCTTTTTTTTTTTTTTTTTTTGAGTTGGAGTCTCACTCTGTCGCCCAGACTGGAGTGCAGTGGCCGCTCCCGGCCACCGCAGCCTCGCCTGCTGGGCTCCGGCGATCCTTCCACCTCTGCCTTCCAAGTAGCTGGAATTACAGGCATGCGCTACCACGCCCAGCTGATTTTTTTGATTTATTGTAGAGATGAGGTCTCGCTGCCCAGGCGGGTCTCGAACCCGCAGGCTCTTCTCTGCTTTTTAATGAAGGATGTTCTGGGGCAAGGGACAATTTGAGGGGCAAGATTCCTAGGCAGTGTCTTCATCTTGTTCTGGAATTGGGGGAAGGACAGTATCTCCTTCCCAGGAGCTGCCCACTGTGACTCTCAGGAGAGGGTGGAGCTAGGTCAGCAGCATCCTTTTCTTGTATGAAGGTTGGATCAAAATGTCCCAGGAGCATACCATTCCCATGAGAGGACTGGATCAAGGTGGTTCAAGAGCACCCTGTCTTCTGGGAGGGTTGGATAAAGGCTGTCCAGGGGCACCCTGTTCCTGTGTGAGGGCTGGAGCAAGGAGGCTCAGGGACACCTTATTGCTGTGGGAGGGTTGGATTAGGCAACCAGGGACACCCCATTCCCATGGGAGGATTAGATCAAGGTTGCCCAGGACCACCCCATTCTCATGGGAGGGTTGGATCAAGGCAGCTCAGGGTCACCTCATTTCTGTGAGAGGATTGGTTCAAGGTGGCCTGGTTGAGTGCAGCACCAGGAGCACAGGGCCTGAGGTTAGAGCTCTGGTGCAGTTGTTGGATAGGGCTGGGAGGATCCAGTGGAGACTCTTGCTCATGGGCCTGATCCTGGGAAGGGGTGTCTATCCACCCTAGGTCCTGGGTGCTGGATGCCCACCCATCATGGCCTGCACCCACCTGGGGCTCCTGCTCCTCCAGGTCTGGTCATCTTGATGAACCTCTGCCAATGCCCCACACGCAACGTCAGAGAGATAAGGATACTTTGAAAATCCCTAAATCTTCCCTCCATAATGTGTCTCAAATGTGCATCCCCTTTTCTTAAGCTGTGCAGATGTCTTTCAGCCAGAAGAGTGCTCAACCCATTATCATGAGCTTTTCTCACATGGAAAATGAGCTGCATTCCATAAGAGTCAGGGATCCTTTCCAGAGTTTCTGAAGGAATTCTGGCTTGTGTCTTATAGTTGTCCAGCTCTTTGCCCTTGCGGCTGATCTTGCCATGTGTCCTGGAAAGATTCTCCTCCACTCTTACCAGGCAAACTCTCTATATCAGATCTCTGCTGAACATTCTTTCTTTGCCTTGGTGCAGGAAGGAAGACATGACACTTCCCAGGAGCTGGGTCTCTCCCTTCTGACTATGATTTCCTGATTGCAGCAAAACAGTCAGAAACCTGGGGATTTCTCCTGTGATCTTTTAGGACATTGATTTCATTTTCTGCAGTTGATTCTGTCTTCTTTATGCGTCTTAAAATAGGTATTTAACTCAGCTGCCTCAATTATCTTTGGAACCCCTTTTGATTCATCTTCCAAGTGTTGTCTTTCCAAGAATTTGTTCCATCCAATACCAAGCTTCCATCCCTCATCTGCAGGGTCCCTTCCGTCTTTCACTCCTGTTGATGTTCACTCAGGGGCTCTCTTTCCCCTCTTTAGAGGTTTCTAATGTTCTTTCTGCTATAGAACAAGCTTACTCACTCTCCCCTTCACTCTTTGAGCTTCAACCATGCAGGTCTTTTAGGTACATTAGTGATTTTAGGTTTTATTTAAAGGGCAGTAAGAAGCCATGAAAGGGTTGTGACAGAAAGACTACCTAATTAAATAAGAATATAAATGAAGCCAGGCGCGGTGGCTCAGCCTGTAATCCTGCGCCTTTGGGAGGCTGAGGTGAGTGGATTGCCTGAGCCCACGGGTTCGAGACCCGCCTGGGCAGCGAGACCTCATCTCTACAATAAATCAAAAAATTAACTGGGCGTGGTAGCGCATGCCTGTAATTCTGGCTACTTGGAAGGCTGAGGTGGAAGGATCGCCGGAGCCCAGCGGGTCGAGGCTGTGGTGGCCGGGAACGGCCACTGCACTCCAGTCTGGGCGACAGAGTGGGACTCCAACTCAAAAAAAACCAAAAAGAATATAAATGAATCATTCTGACTGTCCTATGGGGGATGGAGTTGAGTAGGGTAGAGTGGGAGGAGAGAGATCATGCACCTTGCACGAGATGATTGCAGAGGCCTGAACCAGGGAGGTAGTAAAAGAGATGGGAGGAGAGAAGAGAGCCGGGCAGAGTCAAGATAATTTTGGAAGCAGAAATGATGGGTCTTAGTGATGGTGTGACAGTGGAGGATAAACCCAGGAAGGCTGGCTGAGGGCTAGCTGGTTAGTAAGGAAGAAATAGATTTTAGGATGAGGAAGAAGTTTGGGGAGAAGAAGTGTGTGTGTTTGGGGTTGATCCTGAGTGTCCTACTTTGCACCAATATACTAGACTTAGATTATCTGTGAAGTTTCAAGGAAAGGAAGACAATAACCCCCCACCCCATGGGAAGGAAGCTTGTATTTCTCAAGGAACACCTTGGCAGATTGTTCTGGTTAGCTGCTATGCTTCCCTTGGTGAGGGGTTAGGATTTCTTTTTTCCAACTTGTGACCCAGAACAAAAGCCGCTCAGAGGCGGGAGCAGGTATTAGTGTCTCTCTCAGTTCTCACTGACCAGTCTCTTCCATGCCACAATTTGTTTTCCTTCTCTATGTGAGAATGAAAGAGGGCTCACTAACTCAGCCTCTTGAACATTGCCTCTCTTGGCTTAAACCATTTTCCAGGTATGAACTCTTCTCTGTAAGTTGCTCTAACTGTGCAGTAGAAATGCCATTTTGGTTGGCATTATGAAGCAACTGACATGTTCCTCTGATAGTCTGATGACTGTTTCTCTCTTCTCTATGGCAACGCTGGCTGTGGCTGGATCCTTCTGTGGGAAACTCTAGTCTGTCCCTTGCCTAGTGTAAATCCAAGGCTGCAAAAGAGGTGTAAGGAGCAGGGCACCAGGCAGGCATGAGCTCTCTGGCCATAATTGACTGGCCTGGGGCAGTGCAATCTTCTTTCGTTAAAGAGATCTCTGAATTATGACCAGGCAAGAGGGTTAAAGGATGTTCATGCCCCAGATTCTCACAGACGTACCCTATGGCATGCACTCAACAGTATTAGTTGGATAAACATCTGTTTCTGTAAGATTCTGTCTTCAGTTTCACTTAGAGAGCTTTTCTAACCTAATTATGTGTGTCAACTCCATGGTTGTAATCACTGCTCTTAGGTTAACCTTTGTAAACAGTCAAAGTTAGATGACTTTACGGGCTGTCTTGGGGAGTCTTTGGGTTACACCAGACATGACTGATTACTGTGCGATGTAACTAAACTATGCAGCCTGCTGACCTTCAATATGCACATTAATAGTGATTGAGTCTTGGCACCACCTTGCTGTTTTGGCTCTTGAGTTGCCTTTGTACATTCAGCTATGGATAATAGCAGACATGTCTAGCAAATTACAGAGTGACCTGAGCTGGTTCCAAGTTATGAGTGTTTGATGAGTTTGCTTGAGAGGGAGTCTAGCAATTAGCTCTGAAATCATTTTCCTCTTCCAATGCCCTCCCCTCACTGCCTCTACCCAGAGCTCTGGGTTAAGTGAAAGGATTAAAAATTAACCCAGTTTGGCTGGCCATTGAGATAATATCATGCACATTGTTTCCTTAAAAATCCTGGAGGATGAATGAGCATTTTTTTCACTCTTTCCAGCTGTTTCTTATCTGGAACAAGAATAAGGGCGCAATGTGAATGGAGAAGAAGAAGGAGGCTTCAAGCTGATTTGGATGTTTATATTAAGTTATTTCATGTGTTATAGTAAAGATCATTTCCTAGCCTTACTATGTTATCATTGACTTTTTTTATGTTTATGAAGCCATTTCTCTTTCTGATAGTTCTAAATTTCCCATTTGCTTAGTTTCTCTCTTGGCTCTGGAGAATTCTAGTAGTGCATACATTACAATCCTGCGACCATAATTTCATCAAAAGTGGTCATTTTTTAAATGCTAAGGAAGCAGTGACCCTAATGTTTCAAGTCAAGCTACAAAGCTACTTTATTTTTGTTCTTCCTGTCACTAAAGATAGATCTAAAAATATAAAATGATTTTATGATACTAGGTAAAGCAGAATCTGTTGCTTTTGGAGACATTATCAATATTCAACCACAATAAAAAATTAATGGGTAAAAGCAATCTGATATATAATAAAGATTAGCCTCATTTAATGAAGCAGGCCATTCTCTGGTTGAGAATAGTTTAAGAAAAATAAATTAACTTTCCTTCTTTTGGGAGATCAAATCTAGTGGTGTTTGATGTTGAATTCAGTGTGTATTTCTTAGGGCTCACAGTTGAGAGCATTAAAGTTTCCTGCACAATTTTGTTGTCACCCTTTCTCTTATTAAAAAAAAAAAAGGAAAAGAAAGAAACTCAAATTTACTCAAACTCCCCCTTGCCTTTTACAGCGCCAAATTGTCTGGTTCTGTTGCCAAAATTTTTTTTAAACTTTGGCATTTATAAGGTATGTCAGGCTTTGAGCAGGGTGATGTTGCACAGGAGAAAGAGCCTCAGGCTTAGCAGCTTGCTGAAGATGGCCCTACTTTTGGAAGAGCAGATTGCTACATTTGCAGCTACAGGGAGAGCTGGTTGATTTCATGCTGGTAGCTTGAAATTGGCCATGGAGGGAGTATTTACACCATGGAAATTGACAAATGCTACAAATCAGGGTTCCCGCAACACACTCACTCATGAGATTGTTACACAAGAAGCAGCATACCGCTGCCCACACTTGAACAGAACACAACCAAGATGCCCAGTCCTTACCTGTCATAGTGACTCAGGGTAAAATGGGTCATTTCTGAGGAAATGCTTTGGAAAACAATAAGGCTTTGGGAGGTGAGCTAAGGACTGCAGGGGTTTGGTTGCTTTCTTAGCCTTTGCATCTGGGAGTCTCTCACTCACACTCTGGTTCTGTTGAGTTCTGGACGGGGAGAAGCTTCTCTGCTCTGGGTCCATTTTATGCACTCAGGATTATCCAGCATTTAGAACTGGGAGAGAGACATGAGCTCCCGAGACAACAGAAAGTCCAGAGGAGTCATACATAGATGGGAACACAAATCCTTATGCATACTTGCATGGCTCTCACAGTGAAAGTTCAGGTAGAAGAAGTGAGGAATAAAAACAGTGCAGGAGCTTGTTTGAAAGCTCTCATTTAAATCCAAGCCACTGATCTACCCAAATGAAAGAAAATCAGGTAAAGGGATTTTTTTTAGATGCCTCAGAGACAGATAATAAGGGAGAGGAATTATCGCCTTGGGTTTATATCTGATGTTGAGCTCCAAGAATGGAATTTCACAATGCATTGAACATGGATGACATGGTGTTTCTTCCTGTGGATTTCTGAGTTAATTGCAAACTAGAACTGAATGCTTTGAAATCTCAGGGCAGGCTTTCCCCTTACACCAATTCACAATTCTGGCCATATTATAGCCAGGAATAAAGAGTCAAAAGGCTGGCTCTCAATTTTTTTTTTTTTGAGTTGGAGTCTCATTCTGTCGCCCCAGACTGGAGTGCAGTGGCCGCTCCCGGCCACCGCAGCCTCGACCTGCTGGGCTCTGGCGATCCTTCTGCCTCAGTCTTCCGAGTAGCCGGAATTACAGGCGCGCACTACCACGCCCGGCTGATTCTTTGATTTATTGTAGAGATGAGGTCTCACTGCCCAGGCGGGTCTCGAACTCGCGGGCTCAGGCAATCCACTCACCTCAGCCTCCCAAAGGCATGGGATTACAGGCTGAGCCACCGAGCCCGGCAGGCTCTCAATTTTTAAAAATCTTATTTTGCTTTAACCAGCCAGCCATTTATTTGAAGGATTCTAAACACCAGCTATTCTATTTCATTTCATTTAAACATTGGCTCTTTTATTTCCTCCCTCTTCTTGCCAGTTGAAATTATAGGAGACCATCATTTTCAGGTGGAAAGAACATTTTGTGAAGTTCATTTACTGAGCAGTCTGCTGTGTACATGCTTGGCCAAAGAGGGAAATCCTCAAGGAATTGGGTTTCAGCAATCCTTTCCTCCACCCTGTCCAGCTCCTCTTCCTGTTGCTTTTATTTCCAGGGGCCTGGGCATTTTTGCAATTTCTTCTTCACCATTATAATCTTTTGGGGATTGCTTTTATGACTCACTGAGGACTTCCAACATACCAAATCTTTTTGTCCTTAAACTAGTCCTCTGCTCTTATTGGTTTCACAATCTGAATTAAACAGATGGTCTCAGAATTCTTGAGAATTCAGGGAATCATTGAAGGTTAGAAACTTTCAATTGGACTAGACCCTAATCAAACATTCTACCCCAGTGGTTCTCAACCAGGGGGACTTTGCATCCAAGGGGACATTTGGCAATGTCTGGAGATATTTTTGTCACTGCTGGAAGGGAGTTGCTATTGGCATCTAGTGGGCAGAGGCCAGGGATGTTGGTGAACATCCTACAATACACAGAATAGCCCCCAGAACTAAGAATTCCTGGCTGAAAATGTCAATAGTGCTGAGGTTGAGGAGACCTGACATACCCAGTAAACGATTTCCATTCTAACATCAGATTGAAGAACTCCAGAGATACAGCAGCTCAGGAAACTACTCATAAGAGAAGCACCCCTGAACCAGAGCCCACCCACAGCATAACAAGTAAGTGACAAAGTGTCAGAGCAGGGACAAAGACCCATGAAAACTCATCTAGAGAAAGGGAAGACTTGGGTGCCTGATAGTCACCTTCTATGCTTAGAAGGGCACACACAGATTTTTTCAGAGAGATTAGACTCCATCTGTGTGATTCCAGAGGGCAGGTTTAGAATATTTCGCAGAAGCTATGGTGAGACCAAATTTGGTTTGGTGAGGAAGAACTTGTGAAGTCTCACCTTAGGAAGTTTCATGAGCTCCCTCCATTGGTTCTTGGTGAGTTTATAGTTATGAAAATTTTGAGGTTTCATTCATGCATTCTATTTACTTCTGTCTCCAGCCTTCTGCTTAATCTTGTTCTTGTGCAGTTGATTTTTTGGCCCAAGTGAAGCTCACGCTGAGCTGGGGGTGGGGAGAAGGATAAAATTCCAGGAGCAGTCCTGTTAGACACTTCAAGTCCATGAGCACGCCTCCCTGGCTCTCCTCCCAGCTGGGTTTAGGGGTTCTGTCCGTGGGACAGGCTATCTGGGCCAAACCTATGAATCTTGGCTGAATGGGAAAAAGAAAAGGCAGAGCATTAATTCAAAGTTTAGGACACACGTGGGGGAATGAAAGAGTGGGATGGCTTATAGGATATCACTTGCTCTCCCAGAATCTCTGGACTGCCCTGCAGTAAAAACAAGGAGCCTCCTGCACTGGGCTGAGATGGGCTTGAGTGTCGCCTGGGGGAATCTTTGACAGGCTGCCCAAACCGCAGCCCTAATCACTGAGGCACGTGGCTGACATTTTAGCAAACCTACTTGGACTCTGAGCCCTCACAGAATGGAACCTAGGGAATAATTCCACTGTGGAGGACTGCATTCTTTCCTTTGCACCTCCTACCCCACCCTGCTTGTCAGCAAACACCCTACGTGAGCAGGTGCCGTGTGATCCAGTGAAGATGTTGGTTTCACAGCAGCATCCCAAGGTTGAATACCAGCGACAGGGCTCCGTGCTCTTTACTGAGGGAGTGGGATTCTGGGATTTTGGCACAATCCCGGTTGTTGCTGTAATAATAATGTTTTACATTAGTAATGTTTCTTTCATCCAGATGGATTCTTAAGCACTTGACAAGCTTTATTAAGTCATTATAACAAGTTATAACAGTTTAATTTGTCGATCACTAAATGTAGTTTCTGGGTGAATGTTTCATGGGAGTTGTTGGCCACACACAGAAACAGGATATCGATCAGGGACAGAGTAGGCCCAGCAGTGTCAGCTAAACTTAGAAGAAGTCCAGCCTTGGTCTGAATTGGAAAAGGCACTAAGGCAGCAGCCTCCCGTGCACATGGTGTTAGTGATTGAGGACCATGAAGAACTTGATGATGGATAAGAGACTCCTGAAGTATTTTGTGCATTCTTGGGTTATTCTTTTTAAAACTTTTTTTTGTAGAGATGGGATCTTGCTATGTTGCCCAGGCTGTTCGCAAACTCCTGGCCTCAAACAATCCTCCTGCTTTGGCCTCCCAATGTGCTGAGATTATTGGTGTAAACCACCATGACGGATCCATTTTTCTTTTCTTTTTTTAAAGGTTTACAGAGTCACGTGGAATCTCCATTTTAGAACAAGAAAAAAGCACAGGACAGAACATGGGTCTGTAAAGCAGGGACTCAAGGGCTCCTAGAGCAAAAGGGGCTTCTAGGACTTTTTGGGTGGGAGCCTTTCGACCTGTGCCTTCTCCCAGGACTGCTCAGGATTCTGCTGCAAGAGGTAAAGGGTCATCAGGAGGCCAGATTCCTGCCCCATCCCACACCTACTTCTGACTAGCTTCTCATCTTGGACCTTAATACAGAATTTCGGCTGAAGGAATGGTCTCAATACTAAATAAAAGAAAATTAAAGTTTATATGCTTTTGTTGCTAAATTGATGGAGTTTTAAAGAAGTTCATGATTTACCCAAGACACACAACTTGATATTATGGTCCTGTCTTGATATTACAGGCGATGACCCGAGAGGTGATGTGGGGGGTTTAAGGTCACACAGCTAATGACCAGCCAAGCTGACGTAGGACTGAGCTCTCTGTACTGCCAGCCCAAGGGGCCACACTGACAGTGCCAATTTTGGAAGATGGGACAGCTCCTTCAGGGAGCACAGGTCTGGCAGGACTTGTCTCTTCAGAAGGAAGAGTTGCCTTTGTCTTCCTTTAGGTTAAAAGATGGCAGATGAGTCCTGAGTAGCTGGGACTACAGGTATGTGCCTCCACACCTGGCTAATTCTTTATTTTAATTTTTTTGTAGGGATAAGGTCTCCCTATGTTGCCTAGGCTGGTCTTGAACTCTCGGGTTCAAACAATCTTCTTGCCTCAGTCTCCCAAAGTCCTGGATAACAGGCGTGAGCCACCACGCCTGGTACCTATGTATATTTTTATACACGAATGACCAAAAAGCCAGTAAGAGGCTGAGCTAAGGTGTTAACTCAAGCTCCTGACTGAATGGTCTAGTATGTTTCTCCACATCAGTACCCACTTGTTAAATCATTCATTCAACAAGCATCATTGGATCCCACCATGAGTTGGACACACACTAGGTGCTGAGGGCTAGGATGCTGAAAGCATATCTTCAGGACACCACCAGAGGTTGCAGCCTTAACTGCCTTGGGTCAGGAAGCTCACAGGAGGGAGTGGGCAGCGTAGGAGGGGCTGGGGAGTGAACAAGGGTGAGGCAGGCCCCTTGGCTCTGTCTGACGGTCGCTATTCAGGGATGCAGGCCCAAGGTTTTTGATCACTTGGATTTTCAGGGGAAGCCATACACACACACACACACACACACACACACACACACACACATTTTTTAAATTGGGAAATATTTTTAAAGTATCTCAAATTAAAAATAATTTTAAAGACATTAACAATGAATTTAGGTTTTTTTGAAAGCAGGATTTAATGAGAGGACAGAAAAACTTCCACAGTGGGAGGGGACCTGAAGGGGTGGCCCATGAATTTAATTTTTAAGAATAGTAGAGACCAACAGAACACTCTTGGAGGCTGGATTCAACCCATCCACTAGTTTGGATGAGTCAGAGCTAGTTTTATTGAATCCAGATCGACTGTCAAATGTAACCTGGAAAAGTAGGAATGAAGGTCATTGGAATCATTAGAGGCCACTCATCACTTGGCCTTGATGGAGTTTGCAGACTGCTCTCTGCGGCTGCTATGTGAGGGTTAAGTGTAATTATAGACAGACAGTGCTTTGCGGCTGAGAGTCCTTACTCAACAAGGTATTTCCCCATTTACAGACAGAATTGTGTTGCTGTTCTTAGTAGAAAGGAAAAAAATAACAATTCAAGATGAAGAGCATCTCTCTCTCTCATTCTTCATGTAAGTCCTTCTCCTTGGGATATCAAGGATGAATCATTTTCTCCTAAGTTGAAGCTGGAGTTGAAGTTTTGAGTGACCTGTGGGTCACAGCACACACTTGAGTAAATTTGCACGCTCCAGGATGCAGGCAGTGGCCTTTTCTGTTCTGGTTCAGCCAGCAGCACGAGTCGGTGGTGTTTAAATTCACTGTGTGCTTGGCAGAAGCCAAACTCTCCTCACCTGGGAAAGTGACTGCTGCCTTTGGACGGAGCTTGCAGCTGGAGGAGAGGTTGGAGACTTGCCAATAACTTCTCCGTCTACAAGGAGAAGGCTGGGGGTTGGGGGGGAGCAGATGGGGACACCAGCACCGGCCAGAGGGCTGTTTCTCTTTGAAATGCAGAAACAGTTTGAGGGTCCATTAGCAGTGTCCCCTGCTGCCTCTGAGGACTAGTAGGATTGTACCTCTAACTCCTGTATGGTTGGAGGGACCACATGATTAGCCCTGAGTCGTGAGTAGAAGTGTATCATTTTGGAGTGGGGCATTTCCAAGGGCTCTCTTCTCCCTGAGCCCAGTTTGATTTGGAGCCATAAGCCTGGTTCTCTGAGTGGTCAAAAACCCCCAGCTGTCCTTCCATGGACACCTGTCTAAGCAAGAAACACCCCCTTGTTGTTTAAGCACAGAGATGTGGGGCTCATTACTACATAGCATCACCTAGTCTACCATGACACAGCTGGGCCACTCTGTCACTCATTGCTCCAAACTCATTGATCTGTAGTTGAATGTGATCTTGCCCAAGACTCCATGATGGTCTGGAGCTCCTGCCCCCTGTTCTGCATATTCAGGTCCCCCAGACAGCCTCTTCTCTAACACATCGCCATCAAAATCTCATCCTACGTGACTGTGGGAAATCCATTCTTTCACCAGATTCCCCACTGGCGGTTCCCCAGGGAATGCCCATTCCAAGCCCATCCTGGTAGTCATGGGCACACCAGCCAGCAGACTCCAGGCTCAGAGCCACTGCGATCCCCTTGAGACATCTCGAGTCTGGCTTCTGCCATCCTCTGGTTTTCTTCATCACAGACATACCCCTTCTATGAGTGACTCAAAGCACAGCAAAGACGGGGCTGCCACAGTTAATACAACCAGACTGCTCATGGAGGTGGCAGGGAGCTTATGATGCAGAGTAGCAAACTTAGAGAGCACTGCCCCTTGTGCTTTGCCCAGTGGGGTCCCTCAGGCTCCCTCTGTCCTTAGGTCACCCCTGAAACTGTGTTTAGAGCCCTGTCTCCTACTACATCCCCGTCTGGGGCTGCTGTTGATCATGCCCTCCAAAAACTTGGATGGAGAATAGTGGTTTTCCTCATCCCTAGGGCCGGCTGCTATCCCTGTCGTGACCATCTTCTGCGCTACAAATCTGCCTGCGACAAAGATAGCCTTTGACTTTCTTCACTGCACACAATTTAGCTCTTAAATATTGCCAACATTCCATCTTGGAAGAGGATTTTGGTGTCACCAAAATGGAGTAACAACCTGCCTTGAAAGATGAGCCCAAACCTCCAGCTAGAAAGACAAGGGCAGCCGCTGCCACATCAAGATTTTGTCTACCACACTCCTAGTTAGCAGGGTGTCCTATACCTGTGCTGAGCCTGACTCAGTGCTGTATCACCAATGTCTCTGTGTGCTGGCTGTCTCCATGGCCTGGCCACCCACTCTGTTACACCAGCATCCCCACCCCTAGGCTACGTGACAGGCTCATCGGTCCAGGAGAGGATGATGGTCCCTCAGCAGTTTGGTGCTCCCTCTTCATGGAGCTGCAGCTGGAGTCTCTGAGGACGCAGGAATGCCCACCTCAGGGAGATGCTGGGACTTCACAGCACTGCTCACTTTCCCTCACACCGGGCCAGTGAACCCATGTGGAGGGCCAGGGTCTTTATGGCATAGGACACTGTGGTGTCAGAGGGTCCCGCTTCATTTCTGTTACCTTTAGGGCAGTCCTGCTCCCAGGCCTGATGGTGGCATCTGCCTTGATCTTTTGGACCAGAAGTGGAGTCACCTGGACAGATCTCCCAGATCTGCTTCTTAGACACCTGTGTTGTAGGAAGGCCTGAAACCACTGTTGTCCCAGTTCCTTGACCAGGGTGTTGACAAGGCATCTGCTGTACCAGGGAAAGGATTTTTGCAGGGTCCCCTGGACACTTACTTGACATTTGCTTGGGTCTCGTTGCGTTGGCTGTCTTTCAAGAACTGAAAGGAGTGTGTGTGCGGACCTGACCCTTGCTTCCCAGTGCAGGGAATAGGGGGTGGGGCTTATGGCTCCTAGTGGCTTCCATACACATTGCAAATGTTATCGAACCCCATTAGATTATATATGGGAAATAAAGGGCAAAGATCACTTGTGAACTTCTGACCTGAAAACTGTCATTGTTGTCATGGGTCTGTATTCCTGTCCCATCTCCTTCCTTTGTATCATTTTACATCACAACCCAAGCAGTCCCCATTAATATAGGGTGTTCTTCACCACCATTTAAATAGTTCATAATTTACCACTAACTGACTAACAATTACAGCTGGACATTGTTATGAGTTAAGTGGTGTTTCCCCACAGTTCAAATGTTGGCGTCTCAACCCCTGGCATGTGACTTTACTTGGAGAGAAGGTCTTTATAGTTGTGATCAAGTTAAAGTGAGGTCATTAGGGTAGTTCCAAAACATAATGACTGATGTTCTTATAAAAAATGGGAAATTTGGAGACAGAAACAGGCAGAGGGATGATGATGTGAAGAGACACTGGAAGGAGCTACCCATCTGAGAACCAAAGAGAGAAGCCTGGAACAGAATATTCCTCACAGCCTCGAAGGGACCAATGTCACCATCACCTTGATCTTCGATGTCTGGCCTTCAGAACTCTGAGAGAAGAAATGTCTGTTGCTTCAGCTGCTCAGTTTGTGGTACTTGTTACTGTAGCCTCAGCAAACTCATGCAGACATTTCCATCTATTCTTAGCCTTTGTAAATAATTCCACGAGAACAAAAGTATACAGGAGTGTGTGCTTTTGCTCCCCTGTCAGGATGCAGCTCACATGTGTCCTCCCTAAAGCCCTTCCTAACTCCCTGTTGGACTTGGGAGCCCCTGGAACTCCCAGCAGCGCCTGAACCCACCTCACCAGAGTCATCTCCCCAGGACCTGTAGCTGCAGCAGTCGCCTCCTTGGATTTGATTCTCTCTGCATTGAACCCAGTTCTTGGCAGCAGCCTGAGGAGTCTGTGCTGGGCTGGGCTTGCAGGGACTGTAAGGAACTTTGGAGCAGTGGCCACACTTGGGGTCACGGGGAGGTATTGGTTCAGCTGATGTTTCCCATGGGCACAAGCCCCTCCTGTGCATGGCCAGGTAGAAGCCAGGCAGTAAGTGGCATCTACTCAGGTTGAAGTGGAGTGGCTGATGGCAAGGAGGCTAGGGAAGAAGATATAGTCACAAACGCCAAGTGTGGCCAGAGTATCTGCTGCGAATGTGACAGCGCCATCTTGGGACAAGTCTTGGTTTTTTGACATGGAATATATAGGCTATTGGTGTCAGCAAAGTGGAATTCATAAGCATTGTGAAACACTAAAATCTGCTACTGGAAATTTCATAATGTAAATTTTTGAAATTGAAATGTCAGTGTTCTAGAAGTAATACAAGTAAAGGATGCTCAGCTCATTGAGCTGCCAAGTTTCATCTTTAAAAGAAAAAAGAAAGTTCAGAGAACAGCAGGAAATCTGAGCCCTTTCAAATGAACTGGAGGAAGATCCCCGGGTCTGGCTAGAAATGAAAATTCAGGCCCTACCTGCTGGTGTGTAGAGGCTCCTCTCTGGTCTGGTGTGTTGGTTCAGGCTGGGTTGTGGAAGGCTAGTTTTCACTCAACCACATGTAGCCATGGGGTAAGTTGAGCAAATGTAGGAAGAGAATGAATGATTTCTTGTCCAATAAACCTGAATGTTGTTGACATGGTGACATCCATTGAACAAGCTCCCCTGTGACCTGAGGATGAAAAGGGGTCCTGTTAGTGATTCCCCAAAAGTACAGGGACTTGGACTGCAACCCCCTGTTGTCAGCATGCACTTTCATAGGTTGCCTCTGTGTGTGTGGGTGTGAGTGTGTGTGTTCATGTATATGTGTGGGTATGAGCATATGAACTGCATATGCATATGTATGAGTACCTGCGGGTATACGTGTGCATTCGTGTTTGTGTACATGAGTGTGTGTGAGTGTGTGTATGTGTGAGTGAGTGAGTGTGTGCAGTTGTCGGCTATAACTCCTGCTTTCTCTCACCACCTTCTGCAAGAAGGAAAAATATTCTGATCTCAATCTCTCTTTCTCTCTCTCTCTCCCCCTCCCTCCCCACATTCCTCAAAAGTTCAGACCAGGGCTAGAAACCACCCGCCTTGGCTCTAAAACAAGCAAGCAGTGACCTTCCTGGGTAAGGACGTGGAAAAGGGGATGAGTGGTGACTGTACTAAGATTAGCCTGACGACTACAACAATGAGGTGGATGTCAGACACTTCCTTCAGTAGTTGGGGAAATTCACAGGACAGGATGCTCTCAAGAACGCTTAGTCCACACAGGGAAATGGAAGTCAGGGTCCATTTTCCCTTAATATTTTAATATTGGTATTGGCTATGGCGTGATTACAGCTCACTGTGAAGGAATACTGACTAATTATTTAATGCCCAGCTAGGGTGGGAAAGAGGAACTCTCATTCACTTTTGAGCCAAGTGCTTTGTGCTCTAGGTGCGATATCTCATTTAGTGCTCACAATGATTTAATGAGCTCTCAGGTGATGTGGCTGCTTGCAGAGTCCTTGGGAAGATTAAGGGGCTGAATGTTGTTCCCACCTTGCCGAAGATCAGCTTCATGTGGAGCAGAGCCCACGAATCCAAGGCCTTCTCTTCCTGTTATGCACAGTGGGGTGGGACTCAGTCCTGTCTAGTCTCCCTTCCAGCAAGAGGGCGGGTGGTGTCTGGTAAGAGTGTAGACTTCCTCAGATCCCAGAATCTAATGACCACAGTTCACTGTCTGAAAGCCCAGTAGCTTCCTAATAGTACAAACGTCCAGAATTTGTTTTTCTCTTGTCCGACTGTGCAAGTTCACGGTTTCTCCCCCAGCCATTAAAGAATCGATTTTCAGCCGGGCTTGGTGGCTCAGTCTGTAATCCTGCGCCTTTGGGAGGCTGAGGTGAGTGGATTGCCTGAGCCCGAGGGTTCGAGACCCACCTGGGCAACTTGGCAAGACCTCATCTCTACAATAAATCAAAAAATCAGCCGAGCATGGTAGCGCATGCCTGTAATTCCAGCTACTCGGAAGGCTGAGGCAGAAGGATCGCCGGAGCCCAGCAGGTCAAGGCCGGCCACTGCACTCCAGTCTGGGTGACAGAGTGAGACTCCAACTCAAAAAAACAAACAAAAAAAAGAATTGATTTTCCCAGAGCTGCACAGCATGACCGAAGCTCAGGCCCCAATGAAAGCCCCTGTAAGCTGGGGTTGTGGCTGCTCTCTTGTGACCCACGGCTGTGATCTTAGAAGAATGTGAACTTATGCAAAGTTGGTCTCCTTGCATGCATGGCTTCCAACGCCAACATTTTCCTCAAGGCCATGTTGATGGGCATTTACTTTCCATCCTAAGATTTGTTCAAGAATCCAGATGGGCTTCTCATTTGGCAAGAGCATATGCTCAAGACAAAAACCCAAGTACACTGCTTTATTAAAATCATCATTTGGAACTTTTATTTTTCCCGCATTTGCTGATCCAGAAAATATGTGACTCAGTTAATCCGAAAGTCTGTCTTGGGCAATTCCTGCTGTCCATCAAGGGGGAATTTAATCTTCTGGTAAACATATCTGGAAACATACTTCTAAGTGTGTATTTAGATGCAAGAATTCAAAATATGTGCTGAATTTAAACTCTGACACACAGGGACTGAGGTTTGCTGCTTAAAATACCCAGCGTTTTGTCAACATAAAGTCATTTTCTTTTTCCTATAAGCAGGTGATGAGAAAACAAAGCTTAAGCATCAAGGTTAATTAAAGAATATAATTCCAAAACATTTATTTTGGGGTATGAGTGAGGGCCGAGAGCAATTTGGGGCTATTTTCTTCCAGGAATGTATTATTTTGGCTGCATTCTTATATGTAATATTTTGAAAAAAGTAACTATTTGAAGAAGGAAGTACATTGGATCGCTGTCCTCATTGTCCAGATATGGAAACTGAGGCTCAGGGAGGGGACTTGACTTTCCCACACAATTAGTTCATTGCAGAAGTGAGACCATACTCCAGAAATTGCCACTGCAAGTCTTGGGAATTTTCTCTGCACCCTGCTATCTCCCAGTTGATTTCCTGACATGGACTGACTATCCTGCTTCTTAGTAAAGTTAATTGCTTCATATCATGTCTTTATAAAAATAAAGATATTCAACCATAATGCACACTTTGAAGCAGTGTAAAAGTTTTGAATTTGTAATTCTAAACTTTCTCCCAACTCAAGGAAAATCATGATTTCTTTATAAGATGTCAGATTTTAAAATACACTTGATTTGATTGTAGGCATTGCTTTCTCTAATCAACACAGAGAAGATATTATTGTCATGCAAAAGCAGTGTAGTACTGCTGTAGTTTTTGCTGGGTGAACTTTAAAAGGGGAATGAATCTTGGTTTCTATCCATCTTAGTCAGTCGATGTGGGGGTCAACTTCATGATCTTTTAAACCAATTTACATTCAGTCATATTAATTGAAGAAGAATGCAGACAGGCTTATGGTTCTGTATTTTTATTTTGTACTTTTGCTTTCCTCTATAATGCAGCAATTTAAAGAGCAGAACAAATAAATGGAAGATATGGAAATTTAGTTAAACAGTAGGCTCAAAATAATAGAACCCTTTTATGTTCTCTCCAGAGCTCTCTATTCATGTATCATGATGCCAAGTTTTGGCAAATAAGCCAAGTTTGGATTAAGTTACAGCCAAGTATGTTGCCTTTGCCCATTCAATTTATTCTTGGCAAACTTCAGAGAGTATTTATAATAAAGTCCCATTTCGAACATTCTGGTGCCCCAGTGGAGTTCTAATAACACTGGGTATTTATTTAATGTCTAACTCTAGGAGTTCAAAGCACTTTACAGACATTCCTTGACTGATCTTAATATCCCTGCAAGATTTTACAGATTGGAAAAGTCATATGAGGCAGGGAAACTTGCTTGAGATCACCCAGGAAGACCACGGAATACCTAAAATTAATCATCTACCTCCTGACACTTAGACGTTTCTGTACCTTAGATGGTGATGCATTCCCAACCTCTTATCTAGATGTTGAATAGAGAGTATTTGTTTATTCCTCCATGGAGATCTTTAATTAAGGAAAGCAGAAACCCCACAAACATCTCTGTTTGTGTGTTATCACATTAATTGGGCAATAGCTTTAAAAAACTTTTGATTCTTTGGCAATGAAGTGAACATTTTGGAAGATAGAGAATAGGCGGTTGGGAGTGTGTCCCATTTGAATAAGGCATGGTAATGGTTTTTCATGGCTTCCATAGTAGATTCACACTAGAGGAGGGAGACACCATAGAAGGGAGGTGTCCAAGTATTTCTGTCTGCAGTGTCTTTCACCATCTAAAAGTCATTGTCTGAACATGATCACCATTCAGCTATCTGCCATTTTGGGACACTGGCTATAAGATAGGTATTTAGCATTTGGGGGCACTTTTTATATTTGCCCAGTCATATGTCTATTAAAATGTATATTGTGTCTGAGATGGAGAGGATGTTGCTTTGAGCTTATTGAAGACGATTAAAATGAGGAAGGCCTATGTCCTGGTCAAGAGATTTTCCTATGTTTCTCATGCATGGAAGAAGTGATGATTTTGCCAATTGCTTCTCTGAAGCAAGTGTGGCAAGGCCATTTCAATGACTTTTCCTGACAATTGCAGAGGTGGTGTCTGCTCCAATAGCCTTGGCCTGGGTCTTGAGGGAGCACATGAAATAAAATGTTCTTGTCTTTACAATCTGTTTATTTTACAACCGGCATATGGTCCAAGGTCCTTCCTAGGGTGGTTTGTGGGGGCCGGACTTCTAGCTTGCTCTACAATTCCCCATGTTCTTCCTTCTCCAGTACCTGGGGAACTAAACAGCAGCCAGAGTTGGTTGCAGACTGGGGAGTGTCTAGGACAATTTCTCCCCACCCCAGGACACTTTCAAAGCAGTCTCTGGAGCTAGACTGAATTTGATCATTGAAGCCACTCAGTAGCTGTGTGACTGGGGATGAATCACTTAGCTCCTGTGTGCCTCAGTTTCTTCATCTGTAAAATGACAATATTACTAATAGTACCTGCTTCATGAATATTAAATAGATGGATGCATGTTAAATGCTTAAGCTTGTCCTTGGCACATAATTTGTGCTTTATTAATTTACTAGCTATTATTATTATTCCTATGAACCATCTGAATTATCTTGTTCTCCTTGAAATGAATGGAAAGAATAACAGTAAAAAAACAATAAGTGGGGGCAAAGGTCATCAGCACTGCGAGTTGAGCCTCCATGACTGAGACTTGTGGTGGATGTGACACAGATGGGACAACACAGCAGAGGCCACAAATGGTACTGCATCTTTCCCCAGAGATCAGTGAGGGCTGCAGGTGTTGGAAAAGGGTGTTTCAGGGACCTTCATGAGACCCCGGCCTGGGGACACAGAGCTCAAGTTGCGAGTGGTCCAAGGTGGAGATGGAGATGCCTCTTAGCATCCCTGTGCCCTGGCAGAGCAGTGACCCCCAGAGCCAAGTGGAGGAAGGGGGACCAAAAGGAAAATCTGTTGATGTAAAACTTGACTTTAGGGGGCTCTTCCTGACTCCAGCAGTAGGGTCTGATTTTCCTGAGCACTTTTGTGACCCATGGTTTCATACTGGGTGGGAGGAAGCACTCCCCAAACCTGGTAGGCGTGGTACCAGAAAGGGAGGCAGCCAAAGCCACCCTGGGTGCTGCAGTGGTGGCCTGGCTGGACAGACATCCAGAGGTGGACAAACAGGTACTGGTGTGAGGGTTTCACCTCCTGGGAAAATCAACAACAGACATCAAGGGGTTCACCAAGGTCCCAGTCACTAGTGGGCTGCTGGGACCCAGCATGGTCTGGTCAGTTTAAATCTGCACCTCTGGCCTCCAGCTGTAAGTCCTGTGGGGAGTAAACAGTAAATGTGCCAGGAAAGAGGAGACCTCTTAGTGAGTGGCTACCACTGTGTCATCAGACAGCATCTTGTGACTTACCCAAGCCAACATGCTTAACTATGGAAAAATTCTGCAACATAGAATAAGGAGATAAACTATCATTATACACAACAGGAAGAAAACATATTTAAACATATTTACTACTGGGAACAGCAAGAAACATTAGACTTCATTTTCTAGGTCCTTTTACAGACTCTGTACAGAAAGATATGAACTATGAGATGATAAGGCAGAGGTGATAAAAGGGAATGGAAAACTTAAGGAAATTGGGAAGAGAAAAATAAGGCTGTAACAAAATTGAAAATGAGATTAGAAAAAGTCGAAGTCAATCAAAATTCAGAAAATTGAGTTAGTGAATCTTTAGAAGCTCTTCTAAAATAAAGTGAAATGGTAAAAGAGATGAAGAATGTTAGAAAAAATATAATGGCTATCAATTTAGAGAGTGTGTTTACAATATACTGATGATTTCTGCTCCGAAAGAAAAATATCTACTATCTAATATTTATCTGGCAGTAGTGGGAATCTGCTGGGGAAGGCGGGGGCACACCTCATCAACAAGGGTATCTGCATAATAAACATTTGTATACCTAACCCCAAATTGTACCTCATATTTTTAAAATAAAAAAATTTTTTTTTAAAACCTAACAAATGAGCCGGGCTTGGTGGCTCAACCTGTAATCCTGTGCCTTTGGGAGGCTGAGGTGAGAGGATTGCCTGAACCCACAGGTTCGAGACCCGCCTGGGCAGGCAAGACCTCATCTCTACAATAAAAAAAAAAAATTAGCCGGGCGTGGTAGCGCGCACCTGTAATTCCGGCTACTCGGAAGGCTGAGGCGGAAGGATCGCCGGAGCCCAGCAGGTCGAGGCTGCGGTGGCCGGGAGCGGTCACTGCACTCCAGTCTGGGCGACAGAGTGAGACTCCAACTCAAAAAAAAAACCCTAACAAATGGAATGTTGCTATTTAAACAGATTATAGAGGCAATCTTTCCTGAACTGGAAAGTCAAAACAAAACAATGGCAACACAAAACACACAGAATTGATGTTAATGAAAAGAGACTTGTCAGAAATAAGGGTAGACAATTCTCTGGCTTTTAAGAAATCACTTAGGATGAAGAAATAAGTAAAGAGAGTAAGGATTTCGATAATATGATTTATAAGTTTGAACTGAGAGTTGAGTCAACCAGTATGATCTAAAAAGGATGAATCCAGCATCTTCTAACTTTCTCATGGGACATTTACAAAAATTGACTGTATATTTAACTATTTTTAAAAATTCAATAAATTTCTAAAGGCGGAAACAGCATCATCCACATTCTTTGACTAGAATGCATTAAAACTAGAGCTAAATAATGAAGATATAAACAGGAAACTGTAGCCACTGGAAAATTAAAACAAAGCAAAACAAAACAAAACATTTCTAAATAACGACAGGTCAAAGATGAAATCAAAACCACAGTGATAAACTATTCAAATATACTTATGAAAAATTCAGCCTCAGTAATACATATTGCAGCATTGATTGCAACAGAGAAAGCATAGAATATCCAAAATACCTAAGATGAGCTGTCAGTGGAAACACCACGGCACACCCTTATGACGGAACTCTATTTGGCCATTAAAGCATCTTCATGAACATGGAAAGATGCCCATGGTATGTCTTAAATAAAGAAACTGCATATACAGAGTCAGCCCACTTTTAACTGTGGTTATGTTTTGTCTGTGGGTGGTAGAGCAATGCATATATATATATATATATATATATATATATATATATATATATATTTCTTTTTGCTTATGGCTGTTTTCTACTTTGCCTTGATGGGCATTAATTATGGATCAAAATTAACATATGTGGAAAAGAGAGAAGTCTTGGGTGGGGATGTGATATGTAATAGCTGAGGGAAACACCTAATTACTGGATGTGGGTCCTTGAGGGTGTGGAATTCACTGCCTGAGGCTTTGCCTGTATACAATCATCAGAAAATATATACTTCATTTACACCCACTTAGATATATTTTTTATTAGTAACTTTGTGAATTCCCTTGTAATAGACCCTAGTCGATGATTTCTTCTATTTGCACAGTAACTGTAACCCAATTACTAATGGGTAATGATTTAAGCATCCTGAAACGAGTTGGTAACGTTTAATTTTATTTCTAGAAATGGAGTGGTTTATGTAAACCAGGCGAGTTCCTCTGAGCCAAAGTTCTGAGCGATGGTTGCTGGGTACAGTCACTCCCGACACCCCAAAACATGCCTTGGTCCAGAATCTACTTGCCAAGGATTTGATTAGTAGATTAGATGATTCAGATACTTGGAGTTGGACTCCATTCTCAAAACTTGATCGTAACAGCCCTTGGACTGGACTGGAACATTTCCAAGGCTACTGCTGTCAACGTACCAGTGAATCACCCATCACACGGCACCTGCTTCCCAGACAGCCCAGTCCCACTCTGCCTGGGACCTGCACCCTCAGCCAGGAGTGATGAGACCAGGCTGGCTCCCACTCAGCAGAGCCATTTAGAATCTGTCTCCCCCAATTTGTACCTGAGACCCAGTGAATCTCATTAGTCTTTCCTGGGTGCTCAGGCAGAGAGATGATGTGAATGTGGACCTGGGGAAGGTGTGATTTTATTGAAACAGAGTGCACTGGTCTGCAAAGGAGGTAATTCTGCAGGGATGCTGAGGGTCAGTGATGAGAGATGAGGTGTGGGAGGGAAGCGGGCGCAAGCACCGGAAGTCTGACAAGCCCCTCTTAGGGCCCCTTAGAACTTCCTGCCTTGGTGCCTCACGAGACAACCTTTGTACCCTGGACAATTCCCCGTTTAAACTCATTGGGATTCTGTTACAAGCAACCAAGAATGAACAACCAGACCAAGTATGTTGTGCTTGAAATTTAAGAAACTCAATTTCCACATTTAGATACACAAAGTCATGTGAAACAGCTTTAATATATAAGCGAGATGTTTATAGTATTCAAGTTTTCTTCTTCGAAATGTAAGGGCCTGCCAACCTTATAGACAAATTGAAGAAAAAGAGTCTACAAAACAAAAAGCAAGCAGTGACAGGATACATCTGTGGCTTTACATGGTTTAAAAATGACTGACAGAAATTGATCACAATAAATATAGAGTTAACAAAACATTTGCAGGAAAGTGTTGTCATGAACTGAAAGTGTTAAACACCAAAAACAACGAATTAAGACCCAAAATACACGAGGCAGCAGTTCAAACTGCGGAACGATTAGCTCTTCCTAAAAAGAAGTAATAAAATGACCGAATTAGTGTAAAGGAGATTACTCCTGGATGTATTGTTAGAACCATCTAGCATTGCCAGATTTAGCAAAGAAACATACAGGACATCCTGTTAAATTTGAATTTTCAATAAACATTGACAAGTTTTTTTTAGTGTAAGAATACCTCAAATGGTTCATGAAATAGACAAACCTTTTGTTGTTGCTGTTGTTGCTGATCTGCAATTCAGATTTAAAGTGTCTTATATGTCTTGTATTTTATCTGGCAATCCTACCCCCATCTTAAGAAAGTTTCAGTGAGCTTTCAAAAGTAATATTCATGGAATTGCCTTTGGCTCTTTCTATCTCACTTAGGAAATTCTTGACCTTCATAACTCTGTTTCATCTAATCCCCTTCCATCAAAAAGGGATCCTTAGCCATGTGCTTTACGTCCAGAGAATTGCAATTCTGCTCACGTTGTGCCCCTTGGCATTGAAAATGGTGCTGGTATGTTGCATGCAAAACACTTGCTATCCAGTTTCTGAAAGAAGTTGAGAAATGCTTGTTATTGCCAGTAAGTTTCCTTAGGAAGCCGGATACGAGGGCATCTTGGGAGGGTAGGCAAAGGAGAAATCTTGGCAAATACTTTCCCATCCCCAAACTAAGTAAATAAAAACCCCAAATCAAAAAACAACCATTAGGAAAATTATCGAATTTATGTATTAAAAACAAGCCATTTCCAGTCTCTTCGTTGGTGTTTGGTCCCACACAGTGGGGCTGTTAGTAATGCATCTCCTTCCTGGGTTTTTCAGAGACAAATGAAGACAGTGTGTATTTTCCTATGGGAACTTTGGCCGCAGATCATCGATGTATTGGCCCCAGGTCATCTATGTATTGGGATATCTTAGTGGCATTAACATTTCTAAAAAGTTCTAGGATTATTTTATGCAAATACCTTGTTTCACATCCTTTCCCTTAATTTCTCCACTCTGCACTGAGCTGCAGGCACTAAAAGGCACTGGTCAGAACTCTGGTTCTGAGGGACGGTGCCTGTGCCAGGATCTGCATATCCTGCAGTGTGGATGAGAGGCCATGGAAAAGCACGCTGCTCAAGGCAGAGTAAAGTGAAAAAAGACCTCGCCTTAGGGGCTGGGGAAACTGTCGCATCCCTTCTGTACCTCCGCTCCTATATTCCTGTGTGCCCCAAGGGGGAGACGCTTAACTCCCCGGCCTTGTGTGAAGATAATGAATTGGCTGCAACCAACATACCCATAAACCTCATCCTATCCCACGACCAGAAGCTGATGCACCTCTATGTCCTTTTTGCCATCTGAAGTTGTGGTTCAGTCCAAGCAAAATAAAGAGATGCTTAGTTATACAAATACAATGCAAGTTTCAATCTCCTCTCATTCTGGACTCAGGTCACTGCTGTCTCAAGCTGGTGATTGGGATCCAGGAGCAGGAGAGAGGCTGGCCGGTCAGTGCTATCCATTTACTGGAGGGTCAAGCTGGACATCCTTTCCCCTGGCACCTAGTCTGTCCTGCACTTGGATTACAGATGCTAGGCTCGAGGCCAGTGGGCATAGAGCACAACCAACCAGCATCCGGGGTGGGATTAAAATCTTTCTTCTGTTTCCAGTGTCACATTCCAAGGCTGAGAAACTGAGACTCTGAGGTGGAGGAAGAGTTAGCTCCCTCTCTCCCTTTCTCTCTTTCTCTCTTTAATCTAGTTTTAAGAACAGTTTGTAAATTCCATGGGACAGCACTGCTCAGTGGTATCTCAGGCTTGAGGGCTCCCAGATTTGTTCTTAGAACTCTGTATTTGAGTCCCATGGGTGTTTGGGATTTGGGGTCAGGAATTTTTAAATCACCTGTTTCATCACGGGATACCAATGAGTTAGAGATTTAGTTATGTTTTTCTCATGCAGTTTGTGGCTAAGAAAACAGAGATATTTGAGCTGCATCTCCCATTCGCTAACCTCTGCAAGCAGCCATAAGAGGGGGTGCTACTCCTGCTGTTCACCCAATCTTTGTGCAAACTCTGCATGTAGTCTTTTTGCCTGGTTATGCAGGTGAGGACTGGTATAAGGTGGACTACACAAGATTCCCACTCTTTTTTTTTGAGTTGGAGTCTCACTCTGTCGCCCAGACTGGAGTGCAGTGGCCACTCCCGGCCACCGTAGCCTCGACCTGCTGGGCTCCGGCGATCCTTCCGCCTCAGCCTTCCGAGTAGCCGGAATTACAGGTGCGCGCTACCACGCCTGGCTAATTTTTTGATTTTATTGTAGAGATGAGGTCTCGCCTGCCCAGGCGGGTCTCGAACCCGTGGGCTCAGGCAATCCACTCACCTCAGCCTCCCAAAGGCGTAGGATTACAGGCTGAGCCACCGAGCCCAGCTAAAATTCCCACTCTTGGTGAGAAGATTCGAATCCGGGTCCTTAGTGGCTCAGTACCCGAACTGAACCAGCTCTACATAGAGATCTCAAAAACCCATGCATGATACAGTTTCTGCACCAGGAGAGTTTTGTAAGTAACTAGCTAGAAAATATCAGGAAAAGAGAATAACTGAGGAAAAACCTTGTTACTTTTGGTTATATTATTATATGGTTTTAATTTACTGGAATTGACTAAGAATGAAAGAGGGTGTGGATCCTTCTTGAAAGGGAATTTTGTTCTTGTCTCCATGGACTTGAGGGAAAAAAAAGTCAATACAGAGACACCTTACTCTGCCAATTTCTGGGAAGCAAGAGCCTGTAAAACTACATTGGCCTTGCTTTAAAAACAAAACAAAGCTACTTCATAAATCCTGGAATTTGGGCTGGTGAGTGTCATAGAGGGAACCACATTGCTCCTTCCAAAGCATTCAGCGTGCCAGGACAATATACCAGGCACTTGATCTAACACTGGCATCAGCCTAAGTGGTGGGTAGGTCAATCATCCCCCTCGGTCTTGCAGGTGAGCAAACCTATGTGCAGAGAGGAGATTCCACCTGTCTACATCATGCCTGCTGCTAAATGGCAGAGTAGCAATTCAGCTATCAGAGTGTCTATCTCCACAGCACACACTCTCTTTGTCTGAATTAGAGATAAGGAGAAAAGTCACCGGGGTATGAATTCTGTGGTGGTCTTCATTTTCCAAATCTTTCTCGCTAATGGTGCATCCCGCCCAGTTTGAGACCCAACAGCCAACCCCTTCTCAACCTGAGAATCTGACCTGCCCTTCACTGTAATTTCCTGTGCTGGGGAACATGGCCTAGTAACTCCTTCCTATGCCTGCCTGAGTGGTAAGGAATGTGGGATTTGGGGAGTCAGGAAGAGCAAGTATTTTAACACTAGTTCTTTCCCCTTGTAGGATGGTGCCCCAAATCTCTAAGCTCCTTTTTCTTCCTTCTCTGTAAAATGGAGATAATAGTGTCCACCTTTGCTATAAGGATTAAATGAAACAATTCGATCACCTTATAGCATGGTACTGGGCACACAGAAGGAACCCAATATTTAATAGATATTAATAATATAATAGATTCATGATATTCATGTATTTTAGCTATTATTTTGCCTCAGCTTGACATTTGCATTTTAAGCCTTTCTCTTCTACTGGCATTAAAAGTCCTTACTTACATATGTAATCTTCTGGCATCAATGAACATGTGTAACCAGAAGGACCTCATTTCACTGTAGGAATGAGGCTGGTCCCACCAAGATAGGTAAATGGCTGGCCAGTACCTACCTGCCACTACCATGTTGCAGCAGATGCAGGGGCGGTGTGCTGTTCTAGTACATTCCTGCTGGATAAGAAACCTGGACCCAGTTAAGCAAAAAGGTGATGGACAGCCACATGTTGTCTTCTTACGAACAGCCACCGCTCCATGCCTTGTATAAGATGAAGGTACCAGAAGCCTGCCTGCTTTGACTGCAGGAAACCTAGTTCTGGAAGGCTTCCAGGCGTAGAATAAGGTCATTCGTGATTAGAAAGAGTTTCCTCCCATTGAATTCAGTCCTCTTTTGTTCCTTGAATGAAGCCTCTTTATGTCTATCCTCTCCTGCAAAACATTAAATGCCAGGTTTGCGTTTTCATGTATGTTTTTGTTAGTGGTTGGTGATTTTCCACGTGGTAAATCCTCCTTTCAGTGTTCTGGAAGTTGCATCGTTGCTCCTTATGGTCTTTCTGCCCCTACTTAAAGATTCTCTGAAAACAAATTTCATCCTTGCTTTTTTTTTTTTTAAAGCAGGATTTATTGACAGGACAGAAAAGTGCCAACAGCGAGAGGGGACCCAAAGGGGCTGCCCAACATCCTTGCTTTTTATATTTAAGATTCTGGATTTGGGTTTTGTCGCTCCCAAATCTAAGTCACTTATGACTCCTCAGGACAGAAGGAGGCAGTCTATGCAGATGCCATCAACTAGAGCAGTCTCAACAGAAGGGACGCCTCTGGTCAATCAGGCCTCCTTCTTCCCTCTGGATGAGAGAACCTCTTGCCAGCCCCACTTCCACCCAGGACTCCGCCCAGTCATCTAAGGGTACAAGAGGAGCTGGCTTCCTACCGACCGCATCCCTGCATCTCTTGCTCACACTGAGCTATCACAGACTGAGCGTCTGGCTCTGGGATTCCCTGCATGCAAATGGCCTCAGCATCCTCCTCCTTTTCTGTACTGTGCACATCCCAGGACAGCGGAGTATTTGCTTCCCCTACCCTTGCCAATTTCCCCTGCAGTCTTCCTCTGTACACTGTCCACTCAGCTGCTCCAGCCAGAGGCCTCAGCACAAACTGTGACTTCTTCTGTCCCTCCTACCCTGTATCCATGCCCAGACAGATCTTGCATTCTCTTACCTTTCTTATGTGCCTGAGATCCCTGCCCTGACTTCTACCTACTACATCCTGTCTTTACACAACAGTTAGGGTGATGCTTTACAACAAAATCCTATCACCTCTTCCCCACAAAGCCTCCTAACACTTCAGCATTGCATTGAGAATAAAATCCCAACTCCTCACTATGCCCAAGCCCTGCCCCGTCTGGCCCCTGCCCCTTATCTGAACATACCATGGGCCCCTCTCCTATGCTTTGAATCTGCTGGCTTTCTTTTTATCAGTAACCATGGCAAGCTCCTTCCTACCCCCGGACCTTTGCACATGTGGCAGGTTCTCTGTCTGCATCACCCTCCTCTATTAGAAGGGGGTCCCTCTTCTATTACTTCACTCCTCACTGTGGCTGAGTAACCCTCCAGACTGGATTCCTCTGCCTTTGGATTTTCTACCACTTGGCTCTTGTCTTTCTTTATAGCACATATAAAAAAAGTGTGGTCACTGCCTTTCCAAAGAGACTGGAAGGGTCACGAGGACAGCGTCGGACCCCCCTTGCTTACTATTGGGTTTTCTTGGCCTTCCTAGAAACTGGCCTCAAGCAAGGCCTGGTCCTGCTCTGCTGAGTGACGGATGAAGGTGCAACCCACCTCTGTCACTGGAGGTGTGGCCAGGGCTGCTTTGCTTTGTCCATCTCACCACAGACATCCTTCTCACTACCTGGCCCCAAAATGACAGGCACAGTGGTCATCAGGAACGGGCTAGAATACACCCGACCCTGTAGACATAGCACCTTGCTATCACACTGTATCAGGGTGTGTGTGCACGTGTGCATGTGAGCATATTTGTGCATGTATGTGCCTGTGTGTGCACATGAGTACTCCACCTGGAATGTGCATTTAAAAAAATAATTTGTGGCAAGCTACAGCTTCTTGTAAAAGCACACAAGTTCTGAGTGGAACTTGTGGATAGTGGGTAGACAGAAATCCTGAGCTGTGAGCCTGGAGGCTTGTCTGATGACCCTCCTGAGACCCCAGCCCCAAAGCAGCCCCTGCCCCTTGCCTGCTTTCCTCAGCTTACGTGGAAGCTTTTTCAAATCCCTTGAAGCTCAGACGTGTAGCTGTTTCCAGACAGGAAGTGAAGAAGGGGAAAGTCTGCCATTATGTCAGGCTTTTCTGGGTGTGTGGGGCTTGTTAGCACTTGGACAGGGTCCCAGGCAACTGGGGTGTCTTCACCAGGAACTAACAGTCACAAGGTTGTGGCCAGAGCTGGAAGTCAGGGCAGAGGGCAGGCCGGTGTGGGGACTGAGTCATAGCCAGGACAGGTTTGTTCAGATGTGTGTGGCAAAGATAGATTTCAGATGTGGGTGTACGGGCTGGAGGCAGACAGCACAGTGGACTCAGATGGAAGATTCTAAGCAGAATGCAGAGTCAAGGGTCTGGGGGTCTTGGTACAGCTGGGGAGGGCAGGAGATCTCCACAGGGACTGGTCTAGTCAGTAAAGCCTCCAAGAAACTTGGAGGGGTGCCTAGCTAGGGCCTGGGAGGAGTACAGAGGAGATGGGTTACACCCTGTTGGGCAGAGTTGCCTTCCTGTGGGCACCTGGGAAGTTACATGAGAAAATTACGGAGCTTGTCCCAGAAAATAACACCCTGTTTTTGGAGCTCTACATTGGCAAAGTATAAGTTTGCACATTGCATTTAGAATAAATGCAAAAACGTCTGGCGGTTTTTTGTTTCTTTCTCATTGCCAATCTCCTGGCATCAGACCATGTGCTTATCTGGGACTCCCGGGCCCTCCCTGGCTTTGGCTGCTGGCTTGTATCAGACCCAAACATCTGCCAGCTGTCTGCTGCCTCCTCCCCCTTCCCTATTTGGCCAGTCCAACCTCAGTCTGGTCTCCAGGACATGAGGGTCAGGGGGTGTGAGTATGTCCCTTCGGTCACTGGAGACTGAGCTTTGTCCTTGCAGGGGAAGGGCTCCATTGAGATGAAGCTACTGGTGGTTTCTTTTGTGAAATGATCAATAAGCTCCTAATTTATCTGTCCTGAGAATTTGGGTTTCACTTTCTCAGGTTTGTTTGAAAGGAGGCACAGCTGTAACTCCATTTATCATGGAGACTATTTACTGCAGAAAACACACTTAATCTTTCTCTCTTCTGGTTTCCTCATCTGTAAAAAACAATCACAATTGTCCCCCACATATCTTCAAGGAGAGTTCCTGAAAGCCGTGGGAAGAGTGTGATGTTTGGGAAATTATACTGGTTTCCAGGGCGATGTGTGTGCTAGGAGGGGCCGTGAAATGGTGGGTAGGGGTGGAGTGGGGTGGGAATGACTCAGGCGTGTGTAGTTTCTCAGGAAGCGCTTCTTCTCCCTGACCTCCCTCAAAGGGAAGCAGTTGCGACTTGACAAAGGTTGTATTGCTGTTATCAACAGAAGGTTTCTACTGACCCCATATGGTGTGTCTTTCTGCTCTATGCAGACATCAAGCACCCTCCTTTGCTAGGCCCCACAGGGACTCCGGGGGTGTGGCAGGGGTGGATGATTTGTCTGAAGTAGGAGCCCTGTCCCTGTCCCCAGAACCAATGGGCTGAAAATACTTCTCTGGGGGAGAGTGGGGAGGTTCCTGGGTGTGGGTCTAGAGTAATGGAATGTCCTGTTCCCAAGTAGAGAGGGCTCTAGAATGGTGATTTGGGGTGGAGAAATTTAAGCTGGTTTGCATCCAAATGAATGAATGCCTATCCAAAAATATGACAGGCTTTCTTGTTATAGAAATGCACGCAGGGAAAATCAAGTCGCTCAGACACCCCCTGGCAGGCAGGCTCAATGGACAATAGACAGTCCATCCGCTTCCCCATGCCACTGCCGTTCTGAGAATTGGGGAGCTAATTTAGAACATTCTACCTTAGTCAAGTATTCTTCACATGTAGAAAGTGATTGTGTGGCCCTTTTATAACTCACCTGTTGGGAGGGTGCACAATGCAACTGGCTGTGTGCTCTTCTACATTCGTTGACCCCTGTGGATCCTGGAGGCGAGGCCAATGACTATGCCTCCTTCCCTTTTCTCCTCTTCCCTTTTATTCTTTCCTCCCTCCCTCCCGGTGTCCCTCCCTCCCTCCCTCCCTTCTTCTCCCTCCCTCCTTTCTTCCCTCCTGGCTGCCTCCCCGCTTGCTTCCCTCTTCATTTTTGTCTCTCTTTCCTATTCCTAAAGTACTGTGCCTGGAATGAGTGTTTAATACACACACACACACACACACACACACACACACATATATGTGCTTTCCTTTGCTGATTAAGAAATAATACCTATGTATTGATAATAACTGGGAAATAGGAAAAGAGGAAAATAAAAATAATCCATAATCCCACTACTCAAAGGTAACCACTGATTACATTTTTTTTGTGATTTATTTGTGGCATCTGAAGCCATGGCGGTGTAGTTTTTATACTAATTTTACACTCATTGTTTTGTCCTATAAACTTTCACATGTCGTCACCTCCCCTCATAAGCTCATTTTAATAGTTTCAGTGTATTGCAGGACATGACAGGTGAGGCTGTTTATAATTTCTTTACTCATATAAATAATGCTGGAAGAATTGTAGAGTTTTATTTAGGTATCAAATGTGCTTGGATTTTTGAAGATTTTCACAGAGAAGACAGGTTATTTTGATTCAAAATGAAAAAGAAGGCGGAATCACATGGAGAATGCTTCACAGGAAGCAACTATGTGCAGTGGCAGCTTTAGAGTTCAAGTCGATGTGATTTAGGACTGTTAGTGCCCAATCTATGGCACACCGCTCTGTTTTGATGTCATGTGTGAGAACAGCCATGGGCACATAGAAACATTTCAAACAAGAAGAGAGCTGAGTTGGCCTGGAAATGATGTGGTATATAGTTGAAGGAGATGGAGGAAGACGTGCCCCAGAGGGAACCCCTGAAGCCAGAGCGCAATTGCAAAAGCCATTCCATTTCCTCTACTGCTTCCTCACCCAGTGGGGAGACTTCGTCTCTTGGCTCAGACCAGCCCTGGGACTTCTCTACCTTCTCTTAGATGACTTGACATCCTATTGTCACTTTATTTTTTATTTTATTTTATTTTTTATATCAATATTTTTAATTTTGATATTGTGGAGTACAGTTAAGGGTTAGGTATACAAATATGCTTCATTCGGGCACCCTTGTTGATAAGGGGTGTTTCCTCATCCCCAGACAGATATTACTACCGTTAATCCCACCTACCTTCCTCTCTCCCCATAGGTTCCCACCACTGACAGTCCTTTTCTTATGGTATTATGATGAATGTTCAAGGTCCACTATATGAGTGAGAACATGTGATACTCAGATCTTTGTTTCTGTGAGAGGTCACTCAGTATTATAGACTCTAGTTCCATCCAGGTTGCTGCGAAATTCATGATTTTGTTCTTTTTTATGACTGCACAGTATTCCATCGTATATATGTACCACATTTTTAAAATTCAGTCCTTTTTTTTTTGAGTTGGAGTCTCACTCCGTTGCCCAGACTGGAGTGCAGTGGCCGCTCCTGGCCACCACAGCCTCAACCTGCTGGGCTCCAGCGATCCTTCCACCTCAGCCTTCCAAGTAGCTGGAACTATAGGCATGCACTACCATGCCCGGCTACTTTTTTGATTTATTATAGAGGTCTCACCAAGTTGCCCAAGCCGGTCTCGAACCCATGGGCTCAGGCAATTCACTCACCTCACCTCAGCATCCCAAGGCGTGGGATTACAGGCTGAGCCACCAGTCCTTTTTTGATGGATAGCATAGTAGATTCCAGGTTCTTGCTATTGTGAACAATGCTGCGATAAACATACGTGTGCAGGTATCTTTTTCATAGAGTGATTTGAGTTCTTCAGCGTATATTCCCAGTAGGGGGATTGAGGGATCATGTGGGAGGTCGATATTTAGAGCTTTTAGGAATCACCACACTGTTTTCCACAGAGGTTGCACTAGTTTGCACTCCCACCAACAGTGTAGAAGCGTTCCCTTTTCACCACACCCTCTCCAGCAACTGTTATTTTTTGAGTTATTAATAATTGCCATTCTGACTGGAGTTAGGTGGTATCTCAGTGTGGTTTTGATTTGCATCTCCTTGATGATTAGTGAGGTTGAACATTTCTTCATGTGTCTGTTGGCTGCTTGTATGTCTTCCTTTGAGAAGTGTCTGTTCATATCTTTTTGCCCACTTTGTAATGGGGTTGCTTGTTTTTTTCTTTTCAGCACGTTTGAGTTCCTTGTAGATCCAAGATGTTAAGCCTTTGTCGGACCTGGTGTTGGCAAATACTTTTTCCCAGTCTGTGGGTTGTCTCCCTGCTCTCTTGATGGTTTCTTTGGCTTTGCAGAAGCTTGTCAGTTTAATGAGGTCCCACTTGTCTCTCTTATCTCTTCTGTCCTATTATCACTGTAAATCCCCTAAGCAGTCTCAGTTCTGTAAAGAAAATTCTCCACATAGTAATCAAAACTCCTTCTTGAGCTTCACCTTCACTCTCTCCCCTCTCCTGCTGGTCCCTGTCATGGAAGCCTCTAGCCTGGTTCTCTTTCCCTAACCTTGACTTGGCCGGGATCAAGGGAGGGAAAAGAAGGTGCGATAAGGATGTAGGAATTCTTGCTTGATGGTACCATGATCAATGGCTTGTGCTTTTTGGTCCTGGCCAATGTTTCAACTGACATTTTCTCCTGTGGCTTTTTTGTGAATCCTTAGAAGATCCCTGTGGGATAAGAAGTGTTTGCATCTTCACCCTGGGGAACCTGTGAACATGAGAGGTTACAGACCAGAATCAAGGTAGCAGCTGGAACTGAACTTGCCCATCAGCTGACTTTCAATGGGGAGACTACCCTGGACTACCTTAAACTGAAAGAGGAACCAGAGTGATACAGATGAGAAGGACTTGGTCACTTTTGCTGGCTTTAAAGATGGAGGAAGGGCCACATGCCAAAGAATGCAAGTGACTTCCAGAAGCTTGAAAGATGAAGAAATAAATTCTCTCCTGGAGCTTCCAGAAGGAACCAGCCCAGTCAGCACCTTTACTTTGGCCCATTTCAGATGTCTGACTTCCAGAACTGTAAGATAATACATTGTGTTGTTTTAAGCCATTTAACTTATGGTATTTGTACAGCAACAATAGGAAATGACTACTTCCCCTTCTGGACCTTTCTACCTGAGACTCCCTGGTGTAGGCACAGCCTCTCTTTGGCCAGCCATTCCTAATCCTGCTTAGTTTTTGCCTGAAGACTCACCCCCATGGGGCAAGCTCCTGGGCAGATGTTTCTACCACATATTCTATGTCTAGTCCCTGGGTTTGTGCATTTATGACTCAATATCAGAGCAGAGCACTGCCACTCCTGAATTCAGCCTCTCTCACAGCCTCAGGCTGATGGTGCTTCTTTTGACACAGGGCGAGCATTGACACTGGTGCCCTTGACAGCCTGGGCCATGGCTATTTTGCATCTGCCACTGAAGAGCTTGGGTAAGTCCTGTCCTAATCCTGCTGTCCTTGTGTATAACATGTCAGGTTGAAGTAGAGATTTCAGAGACGGTTTCCGCTGCAAAATGATCCTAGAATATGATCTATGCTCTAACAAGTAGAGTTGGTAAAAAATGAAACTGCCTGGTAGAGTGGAGACCTGGGTATCATTGAGAGCAGAATGCCCTCTATCTCTCAGGAATGTGACACAAATAAAGAAGGAAATGTTGGTGAGGGCGGGGCTGGTGAACAGCCTGACCATGCATTCACTTCCTGGAGGTGAGGCAGTGTTATTCCACAGGTGCTTAAAAAGGGGGTAATTGTGTGAGATAGTTTTTTAACTAACATTCATCAAAGGCTGTTCTATATGAAAACATATTAGGAAGATGACACTTAGATGAAGCAGCAAGTCCAAGGCCACACAGCAGAGCTCGCAAGTAGTTGGACAGGGACACTGTGGTTCTGCCTGAGTCCCAAGCCCTTGCCTGTAACAATTCTGCTGTAGTTCACATCATCAGGCCTGGGGAACCCAACACATCCATGCCTGTGGTGAGCATGCATTTGATACTGGCCTTGTCTTGCCCTTGAATAGGACACCCTCTTCCCAGCCTACATCTTTCCTCCTTGGGCCCTTTGTCCTGGGATCCATTGGTTGGTCACCTCCGGTCTTCTCAGTGCCTTCTATCCTCAGATGGAAGTACAGTGGAGCTTTATGGGTGAGGGAGCAATGCCTCTCTTGAAAGTGAGTTTTGAACACTACTTAGGCCTGCCCCCCATGTGCAAATATCATAGTCTAACTCCTAGGGAATTATTTGTTTGCCTTTTTAACTCCATGTTTCAGAATGTCCTGTCTCTTTTATTGGCTACAGGGTTGGAAGAGACAGACCTTACATTTTCCTTCAAATGTTGACTCCACTCATCTATAAACAGTTATAAGATCTACCCCACAGGATACCTGCCAGAGTTGTATAATAAGATAAATACCAAGTTAGGATGTGGGGAAATCACAATCCTATCCTACAGTTTTAGCTTTAGAGTGCATAAACTTGCAGACTTCATTTGCTCAGGCTACATTGCTTGCCTTGTCAACATTCTTTTCTCCAACTTTCCTTAAAAGAAAAAGCACTCGTGGTCAGAGCATTTCAAGATTGTACACAATTAGCAGGGGAAGTCCTCTTGATGTATAAAGGCTGTGCTTGGGAGTGCCTTGCTTCCACATTTCTACATTCCCCTGGGGCAGAGGGAGCCCTGTGAACATGTCAGTCATGACAGTTATTGGAATGGAGAAATGCTGTGTCTTATCTTGGGTTTGAGCCAAGACTCAGGACTCCTGCCATGTCAACTACACTCATGGAAAGGAGGCACTGCTCCTGCCATCCTGGGCTCTATGCTCTTCCACTGACCATGTGCCCCTCCAGGTGTGTGCATTAATTTGTGCATTTAGGGTCCTGAAATGTCATCAGGAAGAGACTCCCCAAAACATTTAGTCCAACAGCTTCTGTTTACAGAGAAGAAAAGTATGACCCAGGATGGGAAGGTGATCCACAGGAGGCAAAGTCCTTGCTGGGTTGGATATTCATCTATCACTTTCTTCTCATACCCTGTGGGATTATTTGCATTTCATAGATTAACAGACAAAAAGAGAGGGAATTAAAGCAACCTGTCCAAAGTTGAGGGGTAGCTACTGTAAGCACCTCAAATTCATTCATTCATTCATCACATAGTCATTGAGTTCCTTTTCACAGGAAAGTGACACAGAACAAGATATTCTGGGGAATTCTTTCTTGAGAAGACAGACAGACAACAGCACTCCTTTCCTGTAGCTCCCAGTGTTGAGGTTACCCGGAGCTATGAATTTTATCTGCTTATTTCTTCTTCTTCTTTTTTTTTTTTTTGAGTTGGAGTCTCACTCCGTTGCCCAGACTGGAGTGCAGTGGCACACTCCCGGCCACCGCAGCCTCAACCTGCTGGGCTCTGGAGATCCTTTTGCCTCAGCCTTCCAAGTAGCTGGAACTGCAGGATGTGCTACCATGCTCTGCTAATTTTTGATTTATTGTAGAGATGAGGTCTCGCCACGTTGCCTGAGTGGGTCTCAAGCAGTCCACTTGTCTCAGCCTCCCAAAGTGCTGGGATTACAGACTGAGCCACCAAGCCCAGCCTGCTTCTTCTTGCCCTACACAGTCTCCCTTGGTAGGAAAAGTCATCTTCTCTCAAGAGTTAGCTCTCGGCACAAGACAGAATGAATTCCAAATCCCCATCTCTCTGTAGGTCTAGCTGCTGCTGGATAGAACCACGTGGCTGTCCTGTAGGTAGCTCCCACCTAGCATGTTGGAACTGAATGTGCTAGCTCCCCTTCAAACTACAGAAAGCACTCAGCTGGTACTAAAATTTAGGAGGCAGAACCTTCCCACCCCCACCCCAAACTCCATCCATGTGTTTACCAGGGACAAAAGTGTCACCATTCACCTGCCTCTCTCACCTGAGGTCATGACCCATGCTCCAACTCCCTCATTCTCTGCAGCTAATCTCATTGATTTCAAATCAGAAGTGTCCCCAGCCCCAGCCTGTAGTACCTACCTCTGGGGCCACTGTCCAGTCCTTGCCTATGGACTACTGCAGCTTCCTGGATGGACAGTGGACCCAACCCAGACAGCCGTAACAACTGAGCAACTAGCCACACCAAAGGACGCCTTTCTTCCTTCTGTCATTCTGATCTTGCAGAAGAGAGAGTGTTTTGTTTTGTTTTCTGGTTTTGGATTTGCTTTTAGGGTAAGATCATTGGACTTAGCTTTTGAGATTTCTGCAGCAATCTCACCTGTCAGTCAGAGGCTGATGCGACCTACTCCGGTCAACAACAGAAGAAGCTTGATTGAAGTGACTGCTGTGAATGGGATATTGCAGGAGGAGCTTCTGCCCCTCACACACAAGGACTGTCCCATTGGGTGCCCTGCAACTCCACTACTGGGCATATCTCCAATGTGAGAGCTGTCATAACACTGCTGCTGGGGCAGGAATCGGCAGCACAGGAGGCATTTGATAAAATTCTTGGGAAGGTGCCAAAGACAGACAGGAAAGAGGATGGAGGAGGAACCTGTGTGAGCAGAAAGTCAGGGCTGAGGGAGAGAGAAGTGGACGTTGACACCTCATATGGACTAAGTTGTCCTGTAGGTGCTAAGGCCCTGGGTCTGGAGCAGCGAGTGGCTGAGGGCTCCCCCAAGCACACTCCGGGATGGACTTTCCTGGCCATTAGCACCTTATCTCTGAATCACCTTCAAGAGTCCCCTCTAGTGAGATTCAGGTAGAGAAAGGGGGGAGTCTCTAAAAGGACACTGAAAAGAAGAATCCAGTTATCCTGATGTGAGATTCTTGATGGAGGAAAGGGAAGTTCCTAAAAGTGAAAATAGTCCTGCTGGAGAAGTATTGATGGAAAGCACCCAAGAAATTCAGTCCCACTGCCCAGAAGTCCTGCAAGTGCCCTGGTTCTAGAAGATCCAGAACTGCAGAGGTCCATGGAAAGTCCTGGGGAGGCAGGATGAGGTGGAGGAAGGCTTACTTCTGTCTTCTCCAACAAGGAGAATTTCATCTCTTCCTCCTCTGCCTCTTTGAAGCATTGGTCTAAGCTTTCATTTTTAAGTCCCCCCCCATCCTGACTTCTGTGCACTCACCTATCACCCCTTAGGCAGAGGAGACAACTAGACTCTCTGCATCCCACATATCTTTGTAGTTGGGTAATTCTCTGTCATCATTCTTCTGTACAGATGGCATGGCCAAGAGAAACACATGAGATGAAGATGCAAAACCATCTCACAGGGTCCTAGCACAAAGAGATACTCAATGCAGGTGGCCCCTACCTGCTCTCCCTCTCCTCTGCCTCAGTGGCTCCTTTGTAAACAGCTTTGATGTCTCTTCTCATCCTCTAAACCAAGGATCTTCAAAATATGACCCTTGACCCAAATCTAGCCACCACCTATTTTTGTAAATAAAGTTTTACTGGAACATAGTCACATTCATTCATTTACATATTGTTGATGACTGCTTTTCAGCAGCAATGACAGAGTTGAGTAGTTGCAACAATGACTTTGTGGCCCCCAAAGCCTAAAATATTAACTATATGGCTCTTCATAGAAAACGTTTCCTGACTCCTGCTCTAAATCCAGAATATTTGGGTTCTTCTAAATTTGCCTTTTTGTCCTTTATTCATTTCTTCCTATAGCCTCTCTCAGTAATCTCTTTCATCAAAAAAATGACACCAAATTTTACCATATATTGTGCTCCTAAATCTAGACTGCAGTCCTTCCCCAAAGTTTGAATTTACCTTTACAAGGACTTATTGACTAAATCCAACATGTTGCAACTCAAAGCTATTATTAATTTCCCCAAATCTGCATCTCTTCTGGTTTTTCCTATGTTGGTTAGTGGTAGCTCCAGTCCTCTAGAACTCAAACCCCTTGTTGAGTCACTTGTACTTTCCAGGATTTATTTTTCTAACCTACCTAATAAAGTACTCATCACTGCCTATTTCTCCAAGAGAGGAGAGACATCCTCCTCACAGAATTGGGAAGTAGGTAAAGAATGAGTGAATGCATGTAAATTACTCATTTCTGGGCTGACACAGAAAAGGGGCTCAATAATACTTCTGTGGATGTGTGGAGATGTGTATAGATGGATGAATGAGCAGATGGGTAGGTAGGTGGATGGGTGGATGGATGGATGAATAGGTGAGTGTGTGGGCGAGTAAATGGGAGGATAGATGGGTGAATAAATGAGGAATAGATGGATGGATGAATGTGAGGGTTGGTGGATGGGTAGATAGATGAATGGATGGATGAATAAATGATGGGTGGATGGATGGATAGAGAAATAGTTGAATGGGTGAGTAGATGCATGGATGGATAAATGATGGAATATACACAAAGTGCAACCCAAGGTTTGATAAGAGGGTTGATATGAAAAGTACCCTACCTTGGGAAGCTAATTAGGGTAATAGCATATCTAATGGTTTACAGGGAGACAGACTGAAAAGAGGAAGACCAATTGGAAGAATATTTCCATATTTCAGGTTTTCGATGTACTATGTACTGCCCAGGATGACAGTAGTGAGAATGGAAATAAGAGAACGAGCCAGGAAGATACTGCTGGAGGAATGGACAATGACAAGTACTTTATCAGGTAGGGTGGGAACACAAAGCCTGGAAGGCACAAGGGACTCAGCAAAGACAACTATAGGGTTTGAGTTCTGGGAACTGGAGCTGTATTAACCAAAATAGCCCAATGCAAAAAAGAAGCAGATTTGGAGAGATGATAAAGAGCTTAAGTTCAGACATGTTGAAAATTTAGTAAACAAGTTCTTGTAATGTTATCATATGTTCCAAAGTGATTTAAAGCACCTTACAAAAATACATGTGAGGCAAGTACAGGAAGTTAGAAAATGGGCTATAGAAAGACAAGTTGAAGCTTGTAGAGTTTCTAGAAGCAGGCCTAGGATTCTTTCTCAGCTTTCCAATAGTCAGACCTTAGAGGAGCACGTCCCACCTCACAGGGCTTGGGACAAGAGCTTAGCATAGGCCAATGCTTACAAAGCACTCGGCCTTGAACAGGCACAGAAAAAGGGCTTCACATGTGCTCACTGTGCTATTAGCTTGAGCATCTTTTTTTACTCATGCATTTTGTTTTATTCACTCATTATCTGCCTGGTAGAATGTCAGCATCCTAGGGGGCTGTGTCTCATGGTACTCCCACACCACACTGAATGGAATGGTTTCGGTTGGTGGATGAATCAGTCCGTGGCCTGGACCCCCTTAGGTTGGCTCCTTTCTGCACATGGGATTCTCCTGGTATGTCAATGCCATTCCTACCATGATGAGAACTCAGCAACAACTCCAGAGCAGGTTCGACCCATGCATCTTTCCAAATGCAGTGCGTGTTATGCAAGGCTTGGCATGTGCTGCTGTCAGAATGTGTTGCTGGGAACAGATATGGACTTTCTGGGGGCAGGGAGAAGATTTATGAAGTCTGCTGAAGGTTTTATTTAGTGTGAAATAATTTCTCACTTTATTTACTTGAGCTTTTCCCTTAGCAGTAAGCACCCAAAGCCATGCTTAGTTTAATAATATATTTGCTCATTACATACTGTGTTTTCCAGTCATAAAAATCTCCTAGAATTGGAACTGAGAGTTGGCAGATGTAAACACGCCATATGCTTTCTCTTCACAACCGGCCATTTTGGATGTCAAAAAGAAGTATTGTTATATATATTTTATGAGGATAACTTTTATGTATCCACGTGGGTATATTATAATTAAAAATCAGCATAACTTTTATTTTAAAATATTTTCAGGTTCTCAAAAATACTAATTCTATTTTTTAGTTTGTTTGGAGATTTTATTTTTGGATAGTAAGTAACTGCCATAATTCTTGATTCATTTCCAAAATTTTGGGAGGTAGCTTATGCCTCCTGCTAGGAAGTTGAGGGGAGATGTATTCAATCAGGTCTCTATTTTCCTGCTTAGTTTAAGGCATTCACTCGCCATGCCAGAAATGAGGCCTGTGTACTATTACTTATTTTGTAATGGCCTATTTGGCTTTTGATCTTTTGGGCCATTGTTAATTTTATGGTTTACATGATTCAAAGTGTCAGGCAACTGTGAAGTGCTTGCTCAGGAAAGAAAACCAGAGCAAGACCACCTCAGCTGCTCCATTGGCCTCTATAGCAAGCATCCTTGGGGATACTTCTTGAAGCATGGAGAGGCCAAGCAAATATTTGCACAGTTGAACTGCATTTTCTAAGACTACATACTCAAGTGCAATTCTCTTTCCAGGTCTCCGAGAGACTCATGTATCCCAGTTACCTGCCTGGAAAGGTAGATGTGGCTGATTAGTTCTCTTTGACCGGCTTAGAGTTGGTCACTCCGTAAGAACTGAAGCAAACACATGGAAACATCTTCCGTGCTGTGTATAGCACGTGGATCTGTGTTCTTCAGGGGATAATTTGAAGAAAATCTTCAGGGATACTTGCTGCAAACATATTCTCTCTCTCTCTCTCTCTCTCTCTGTGTGTGTGTGTGTGTGTGTGTGTAAGGATTTTTTTGATGGATTGCTTTTGGTTTGGCCCAATTTTGATGTAAGTTAAATCTTAAGTAGGTTTCAAGATCTAGGAAATATCTCCATCCTCAGTCCACCAAGACTTCTTGTTGTTGTTGTTTTAACTTTATAGGAGGAGCAAGAGAGCTTTGAGTGGCAAAGTCTGTTAGGATGAGATTAGGGTGGAAGAAACTGGGGCAAGTGCTGTGGGGAAAAGAGAAGAAAAGAAATGGGAACAGCCCAAGGAATGGTTTCATCCATCTGCTGTGGTCTACTGCATCTTCCTTAAGAGACCTGGCGAGAGGACTGAAGAATGGAATTATAGAGTTGGAAGTGAACTTGGAGAGGCATGAGAGAAGCATGTTCCCACACAGCCTTTGGTTGGGGCCAAAACAGGAAGCATGGCTTTGACCTCCCTTTCTGCAAACCTTGGGAATGTCAAAGAGGACAGGGCAAAAACAATTCCGAAGGTCACTCTCACCAGAGCCCTTCAGACCATTGGTGCAGCAGAAGAGAAGAGAAGGAGGGTGGGAGCTGGAGCTAGCATTTGTCATGGGTGCTTTACCAATAATAGTTATTTATCTCAATAATTCTTTGTGGTGAGTGTGATTTGCTATGTTTTCATTTTATGACTGTGAAACCTGCGGCAGGGAGATGAAATATCTTGACAAAGACTAGACAGCTTGCAAATAATGGAGTCATAGTATACCTCTAGGTTGCCAAGCCAACTGCTTACAAGACCTCCCATAATACTTGTGCCCTTCTAAGGGATTAACGGGCAGCCTTGATTAGGATTTGAGGCTGCAATGGTATTTGGGCAGGTCAGGGAGATACGGTTGAGGACTTGATTTTGGAATGGGGATTAGAGGGAAGAAGAGTAACATTTGGTGACAAACTGCATACATAAAAAAATTTAACATCTCATTTGATTTTCACAATAGTCCTTCAATGGCTAGAATATTCCCATTTTACAGATGAGGAAACTGAGGCATTGAGCTAGGTATCTTGTCTGAAGACTGGTAGATGGTAGACCCAAGAGCTATATTCAGGAATGCCTGATGCTGAAGTCCCTGTTTTTTGTACACAAAAAGTCACAATATGACTGTGATTTTCCCCAATCATTAGACAATGAGTTCTCCACTCCAGTGGCAGGCTGCGTATCCTTTACTCTGAGGATGGTTCATGCACAGAAGTTGGATCTTTGAATGAACTGTGCTACTCCTCAACGCTCTGGTGTTGGGATGGAGTTCCATTATCTTGTAATATGAACACTCATTTCTTACTGGAAAACAGAACACAGGGATCATCATGGCAACCTGGCTACTTTAGACTGGGCTAGTGCTAGATCTGGGAGCTTTCCAGGAGTGTCAAAGACAAATTGAGGGGAGTCACTGATCTAGGGTGAACGTGTACATCTGTCCTTGGAGTAACTGCTGGAGGGACAGCAGTGTGTGATTTGGTCAGGGGTAGTAGAAAAAGATGTGAATATGAGTGTCAAATAAGGACTTATTATCTTTGATGGGACCATCAGTGGCTTTGTTACTGAGTTCTCAGGGCCTATGTACAAGCAAGCAGTCCAGTCCCACAGAATTTTTCAAAGGTTCTGAGAGAAGGGCTTCGGCTCACACAACAGAGCTGGGGACCATGTGCCCGTTTCAGGCCAACAGGTACTCTGATTACTGGAGTGTAACTCATGGGGGCCTGGAGTTCAAGTATGAGTCACAGGCAGTTTAGAAAGCTGTAGGGACTTGGTTGAACTGTAGTGTGGGCCATGCTGCAGCCTCAGAACAATAAGTGGATGCATGGGAAAGGACAGCATTGGGATTGCATGCATTAAGGCCTGGGACACCACTGGGGATTCTCATAGCCCTGGGCTGATATAGTGACATGGATGAGTGGTCCAAGGAAGAGTATTAAGATGCTGCTTCAAGCCCAGGGAAGATTCAGGCAGGGGCACAGGTGCTAGGATGACACAAACACCTGGACCACTATGATTGTGATCCAGGCTCATGGGCGGGTATTATGAGGGCTAGTTCTCTGTTCTCTTGCTTAGTAACAAGTGGTTTGGTTCTTTGGGTCTACTTTAAGTAGTTAGGCTAACAAAGTTATCTTTATTTGAGACTTCATGAATGAGTACAATTGTCCCATGATGATATCCATCTGTGAAAGATGGATGATGCAATATGGTTTGAGTGATTTGTTTTCTTTATCACTTATTGACTTTTTGGCTAATGTCAAATGTGTATCTGGCTTCCTGGGAGCAGAAAGGAACATGGTTTTATATAGCTATTTCAACTGACATTTCTCTGGCCACCTTCAGGTGTCGAAATGAAACAGAGTTAACCCTCCTGCCCTGTTCACACATTATAATTACTACCATATTGCCATATTTATGTACACTGCTGGGTTACAGGCCTTAGAAGGTCTTAATCAAATGGTTGGAAAAAATACATTCTGCCTTAGGTCTGTCAAGTAGCCAGTATTTTCCTATCATGCATAGTAATGACAAGTACCATTATTAAAGCAAACCTGACCTTTTTAAAGGAAGGTCCAATCAAATGTCATACCTGGTATTCTATAATGGCCTTGTAAAAAGACATTCTCACAATGAAAACAATCTTGGGAGAAACCACTTTCCAAGAATAGCCAATTGGTATCCTGTAAAGTCTTGCTGGGTTTTAGTTTCTTCTATCAGATTACGTCCTGGACTTCCAGGGGGATTACAGATTACAAACCCAAAGGAAACCCTTTTCTTAGTTGGAAGAAAAACAAATAAAATATGCAAGATGTTTATATTTCCAACAGCTAAAGTATGTTTACACACACACAAACACGCAGCACTAAGAATATAAACTTTCTAATGAGTGCCTGCAGTCCTGTCTGTTTTCTGTGCTGAGATTTCAGCATAAAAAATCAGATTGTATCTGGCACTGTTCAGCAGTGTGCAGGAGTGAAAGCCCCTGAAATCTTTCTGCTTCCTCAAAGCCTGCAGCAGATCTTTGAAAATGACCATGACCTCTCTTGTGCCCCCACTGCCCTCCCTATACCAGGTTCATCCAGGCTCTCCTTCACTCACCTGCCTCCACAGGTGGCATGCATTTACATCCTGGTGGTCATATGATATGCTTGCAAGTGTGTCTGCTGGAAAGGGGAGCAAGTGGACTCTTCCCAAAAGGGTGACCTCGTCACTTCAAAAGCACAAGTGGACACTGGTATAGCACAGATGGCTTTACACAGTGACCTCAGGTACTCCGTGTCTTCTTCAGTTCATATTGAACAATGAGCCCTCAAAGACTCTTGAGACTGGCTGTCTTCTGAGTTGGATGGTAAAGAGACTGTGGCCTTGATCTGCAGCCCCCGGCACACGGAGACCGGGGATGTGTTTGTGTTATGTAACTATGGTTCCTTCCCCTGGACTAGGGAGCTACCTCCCATCTGCTCCTGCTTATCATCTTCCTCTGGGATTCTATCCACATGGCTCAGCTGCCCATCCGTCTTTCATGAAATGCTCTCCTTCGATGGGGCTGACCCCTCTCCTTTCTGGTTATTCTGTTCTTTGATGCACTTGCTAATGTGAACCTCAGTCAGGAATCAAGGTCCATGTCCTTGAAAAGGCATCTCCTGGCTTTGCTGGACAGAACAGGTCTCACCCAGATGGGGAAAGAGATCCTACACCAACCCCCCTCATTTCCCCAACAACCTGCTTTCTGGGCACAAAAGTATGGGTGATCAGGTCACTGGACTTCAGAAACTGGTGAGGCCACACCAGGGCCAACACTAGGGTGAGGCAAGAAAGTGCCGAATTTAAAGGCACACAATTTATTTATTTATTTATTTGAGTTGGAGTCTCGCTCTGTCGCCCAGACTGGAGTGCAGTGGCTACTTCCGGCCTCCGCAGCCTCGAACTTCTGGGCTCCGGTGAACCTTCCACTTCAGCCTTCCAAGTAGCTGGAATTACAGGCACGCGCTACCACGCCCGGCTAATTTTTTTGATTTTATTGTAGAGATGAGGTCTCTCCAAGTTGCCCAGGCGGGTCTCGAACCCGCGGGTTCATGCAATTCACTCGCCTCAGCCTCCCAAAGGCGTGGGTTTACAGGCTGAGCCACCGAGCCCGGCAAGGTACACAATTTAAAGAGGCACTCATTCTCTGTATCTGTACAATTGGAGGGCAGCTTCTTAAATTTTATCTGCAAGGCAAAATCTGTCCTCCCTCCCCTCACTCTAGCCCCATCCCTGGTCACTGGGTATACACATCCCATTTCACAGATGAGAACTCTGTCACTGAGGGAACAAAGACTGTCACCAAAGTCCTGGAATCTGCCTGCCGTGAACCAAAGCTGCTTCCCAGTCAGTCCATGTTCTCTGCCCAGCCACCGGGAGGTACCTGGGAGCAGAAGACAGGTACAATAAAGTCAACTGAACAATCAACCTGGGGGACACTCAACTTGCATGAAGCAATCAACACCATGGTGCAAAGTTGAGAATCCTGATGGCTGGATTGAGTTTCTGAAGACAGAACTGGATGTGTTGGTTAGATGGTTTCTTAAAATACACATCGTATCCCATAGCCTTCAGCTGCACTTGCTCAGTCCTTTGTGTTTATTTAATGGGTCCCTTACCCACCTGCCAAGACCTGTGGGATGGTTTACAGAGAGGAAGAAAATCTGCAGGCCGGCTGGAGCGACCGCCAGTGGAGGAATCTTCCGGATGAAACAGGACCCTAGTCTCAGGCTCAGTTTGCCCCCACTGTTGCTATTTCACAAGTTAGCACTTCCCAGATTAGAAAACTAAGTGAGTGAGTGTCTGGGACAGGATCTTCTCAGAGCATCCCTCCTGCCTCAGGGCTTACTGGTTTCCTTCTCCACCTAAGTGCCCTCTCTCCTCCATGTGTTAGGCTAGGGTACTCCCTCCTCTTGTTTCAGAATCTCTTCCTGCACCAGCTCTTTCCTTTCATTACTGACATGCTAGACTCTCCCCATCTCAGTGAAGGTTCCCTTCCATACGGGCCACCCCATCCCCACCAGCTGGAGTCAAGTTGTCTGCCTAGCAAAGAGTGGCCAGTGTGGTTAGAAGAGTATGAACTTTTTGCATCTGACACACAGACTGCCAGACTCAGATGAGTTCACATAGGAATCATGACTTAGCCATGGCATCAAGACCTAGTTATCCTTATCTATACCCTCACCCACTGCTCTTGGACTGGGTGCTGGCATACTGAGTAGCATCTCAAACTCCAATCTGGCACAGTGTTACTCGGAATGCACATGATTGTTGAGTTCATAAAGGTCCTATGTCAGGAAAGGGGAGCCCACCTATGTCGGGAAAGGGTAGCCTGGATAAAGCCCAAGAAAAACCAGAAGATAACTGAGGAAGTTAGTTCAAAGGAATCCAGCAGAGAATCTTAGGAACTGGGTCAAGTGGAGAGGTTTGTTATGCTCTTCTTAGTTGTTGAGAAATTTAGGATGCATTGAACCTAAACTAAACCTGGCGGTGAGACCTTGGTCAATTGAAGGAATATTTAAAACTTTTAGTTTTATCATCAGTAAAATGGGGATGGTGACAGCAATGGCCTCTGAGACATATTTTGAGGGTTTTAAAAATATGTTAGTTTTTTAAAATTTTTTGTAGAGACAGGGTTTCACTATGTTGCCCAGAATGGTCTCAGATGAACTTTTGACCTCAAGTGATCTTCCCACCTTAGACTCCCAAAGGGCTGAGATTATAGGTGTGAGCCACCATGCCTGACACTTTTTGAGGATTTAATGAAATATTGAGTATACGGCCCAACCATAATAGCGCAGGTCAGGAGCTACTTCTGAAACTTGGGCATACTATATGTTCTTGGTAGAAGGTAGCCACAGTCCATACCCCTCTACAAGTAGCTGGGAACAGAGCTGTTCAGAGCTCCCTACTGATGGTCCCACCCTTCCCTAGTGGGCGGCTCTGGGAAGACAATGCCCTGTCTGAAATCTACTGGTGGCCATGGTGGCAGCAGTCATGACTTGGCTGCATTTTCCATGGAGTTTTCAAACCTTTAACTTCTAAAGTAGTCCACAAAGGCTTGGTGCCTTTCCACCTCTTCTGAGATCTATCTGGGGAGCCATCCATGAGACTCTGACAGCCATCTCCCTTGGTCACCAATGTCATATTTGCTTAGGGTAGGAAACTAGGGAAATACAGAAAAGTGAACACACATACATAAACTCATATACACATACACACATTTACACACACTCATGCATATACATTCACACATCAGCCTTAATATCATTCAGAAGAGGAAGGCATTTCTAATATTTTGTTTTATTATATACAGGCAATTTTTGATCTGTTTGGCTGTTGTTGAACATCATAATAAGCATCTTCCTGTTCTTAAAGATGTTTTATAAGCAATTTAATTGCTATGTGCATCATGATCTATCTTTTATGTTCCCTGGTTTTGGACATAGATTATTTCTAATATTTCTCTATTATAAATACTATTAAGGTAGAGATTAAGAGTATGTTTCATACCAAATTCTACCAATATTTTTCTTGAAAAACATTTTAACTAGATCTGATGTTGGCAATAAAGAAGAGAGAAATAAGACATTTACAATCTTTCCTGAGATAATGCTGACTCACTGACGGTTTTTGCCATCAGACAGTGCTAGTGGCATTCTAGACTCTTCTTGGGTTTTTCAGTGCCTGCAGTAGATTTTCCACATAGAAGGAAATACCAGTGTACTACACCATGGGTGGGGAGTACTTTTAACATGATGGTGAGGTAGGCTGCCGTGTTCATCCTTATAACAGCCCTGTAGGTTAAGCAAGTAGAAGATCAGAGAAGCTCAATAATTCACACTAAGTTTCAGCACTGCTGAGTGGAAGGAAAACTTAGAGCTGCTCACCTACTCCCCAGGGACATTGCTGCACAAGAAAAGCAAACAAGCCAGGCTCGGTGGCTCAGCCTGTAATCCCGCGCCTTTGGGAGGCTGAGGTGAATGGATTGCCTGAGCCCGCGGGTTCGAGACCCGCCTGGGCAGCGAGACCTCATCTCTACAATAAATCAAAAAATCAGCCGGGCATGGTAGCGCATGCCTGTAATTCCGGCTACTTGGAAGGCTGAGGCGGAAGGATTGCCGGAGACCAGCAGGTCGAGGCTGTGGTGACCGGGAGCGGCCACTGCTCTCCAGTCTGGGCGACAGAGTGAGACTCCAACTCAAAAAAAAAAAAAGAAAAGCAAACAAAGTCAGTTGTGTTGATCCAGTTGCCATGCCTGAGGAGCGGAGCTGTGAAGAAACCAAAAAAGGATTTATTCATATGCCCATCTGAGTAAGATCAAGGATGCAAACTTTTCCTGGCTTTTATGCATCCATACTTGTTAAAAAAGAAAATTATTCATTTTGTTATCAATTTGATGGACAGTTATTAATTGAGGTGCCATGCTGGGAATACAATGATGAACAAAGTAGGCTGTTCCTGGTGACTCGCGGAGAGGCAGACATTGAACCATCTCTTTCTTACACACACATACACTTTAATTACAATCAGAATAACTGTTCTAAAAGACACAATCCATTCTGAAGAGTCAGGGATGTGTTCCCCGGGAAAGGAGTAGTTACTGAAACCTAATGGAAGAGCAGGAGTTAGCCAGGCAAGAAGAAAAAGACTTCCCCAGTGGCAGGAGGAGTGTGGACAAGGCCTAGAGTCAGTAGAGCAGAGTCAGTCTGACTGTATGTTTTTATAAACAAAGTTTTATCGGGACACAGCCACACCCATACATCTGAGGCTGTTTTCGTGACACAATGGCAGAGTTGAACAGTTATGATAGAGACTTTATGGAACACTGAGTCTAAAATATTTACCATCTTGTTGTTTTGAGGAAAAGCGTCAACAATCTAAGCTCTGGAGAAATGGAACAATGTGACTGGGGAATGGTGAGAGAGGGGCCACGAGTAGGACAAGAGAAGAATGGGCCTTCGTGGCCTCAGAAAACACATGAGATTGTTTGTAACTTTTCTGAGCAGTAAGAGGGAGCCACCAACAGTTATGAGCAGATCAGTGAAAGAACTACATTTAAGTTTTTCAAAAAGTATACTTTTGACTTAATAGTTCCTAAAGCTCAGCCCTAGGCTGTCTTTCTTTGGTTTATAGTAGGTATTAAAAAATATTTGCTAAAGGAGTGGAATAATATTAGTCAAAGATTTAGATGATATTCAGCTTCAATGGAAATACACTCATATCATACCGTCCTTGATGATTTATATCTTTACCATAAGTTATTTATTTTTTAAAGTACATTCATCCTGTAAATAAACAAACTATTCTCAAATCTTTTCTATTAATGCCTTTTATAATTGCTGTCCTTTTGGTTAGTGATTTTCTAGTTTAATATTTTAGCTCAAAGCAAATGAGTCCTACAGTGGGAAGGGAGTATAACGTTGGTTACCTTTAGATTTCAGTGTGCCAGGTTTTTTATTGTGAGAGCTAGTTCTGCATATTAATTGGGTATGAATCAAAAATGTCAAACTTTCCTAAAGAGTTTTGCCAGATGGGTCCACTTTCTTAGTCAGGTGACATTTATAGGTCAGGTGCTAGATACTTTCATAAGCAAGGCTATCCCGGACAGAAAATACATGAACATCCCAATCTGGCCATCTGGTCAACTTGAAAATTAACTACTCCTGCTGGAGTAAGCCCTGGGATGCAAGGGACTACATCCTGCCCATGCCCATGCACATGGGCACAAACACACACATATACAAGTACATGAACACACACACACACGTACACACACACACGTTTTTGCACTTACTCCTAATCACTGGTGTTGCAGTGATCAATGTGATTGTTAATCTTATGTGCCAACTTGACTGGAGTATGGGATAACTAGACATTTGGGCAATCATTATTCTGAAAGTGCCTGTGAAGGTGTTTCTAGATGAGATTAATGTTTCTAGATGAGATTAATGTTTGAATCAGTAGAATGAGTGGAGTGAATTGCCCTCCCTAAGGTGGATGAGTCTCATACAATCAGGTGAAAACCTGCATAGAACAAAAGACCAAGTAAGCAGGAACACTACCTGCCTGATTGCTTGAGCTGGGACATCAGTCTTTTCCTGCCTTTGGACTGAAACTAAAGCCTTGAACCTGCTGGCTTGAACTGGAACTACACAATTGGCTCTCCTGGGTCTTCTACCAAGGGCAGGAGAAGATGGGTGTCCTAGCTCCAGATGAGAGAGAATGAATTCACCTCTCATCTGCCTTTTGTTCTATTCAGGCCCTCAACTGACTGGATGGTCTCACCCACATTGTGTGAGAGTGGGTCTTCCTTTCTTAGTCCAGATTTAAATGTTAATCTCTTCCAAAAGCACCCTGCACAGACTATCCAGAAACAAAACTTTAGCAGCTATCTGGGCATCCCTTAACCCAGTCAAGTTGACTCCTAAAATTGACCATAATAAATAATACTTTCCAAATACAATTCAGTAATGCCACCTCCCCAGTGATCTTACTCTCTGCATTATTATTTTCTTTATGTTTTCTTTTAGATGGACTTACTTATTTTCATAATACATTATATTAAAAGGGAAACTGAGTATCACGGCTCAAAATTGAAAGCCTCTGTCATTTACCATGAATAACAACCAAACAATGCTGTCACCCTTTGGGTAATTGCTGTGACCTGACTAGTCTCAGTCATGGAGGCCTGCTCACTTTCTCTGCTACACAGAGAGATAAGCCAGTGGTAGATGTTAAAGACAGACTGGCAACAAAGTGAGAGGTGAAGACTATAAAATCCTCACTGTGTGATTTATGGTTTGATGCCTTGCATTTATACCATTCTTGCAGGACAGTGGCTAATCACTGTGGTCAGCCCTGGGAACTGACTCACGGCCTCACATTTCCTTAATGATGGAATGATTCTCAAATGCTATTTTATTGAAAATCACCAGGGGGACTTGGTAGAAATGCAGTCAGTTCTCAGGACATCCCTGATTTGGGAGAGGGTGAGGAGTTGACATAGTCAGAGGTTTACAGATCATTCTTGTCCTGGTGTCTGCAACCTGCACTCAGAGACACCATAGAGGGCTTGAACGATGAAGTCCTGCTTAGAGCAGTCTTTCTGGATGAAGGGCCTCCAACCAAACAATGATTACTAGCTCTCAGCCAACCTGATGCAGCGTTCTGGTTTCATTCATACCCGTGTGGTGTAGAGAAGAGACCCATGCACTATAAATGTGCACACAATTCCATCTGCTTCAAGAATGATTGTGGTTTGAGGTACTTTATTGCCAAATTCCTGGAATAAGAAGTAGTCAGATATTTCATTAGAACAAACAAGAGTTCAGTAAAATATAAAATGTATTTATTATTCAGTCTAGGTTCAAGGGGTATATGACCACTACCTTTTGAAATACCAACTAAATTCAGGCAAGGAAAAGTCAGAAGTTCCTTGCTTAGTAAGAGACCCTCTGTAGTGGGCTTCACAGTGGCCCCAAGAAGACATTGTCTGAATCCTAATTTCTGGACCTGAGAATGTTACTGTATATGGTAAAAGATGTGATTCAGTGAAAGATCTTGGGCCCTAAATCTAAAGACAAGTCATATAAGAACAAGGCAGGGGGAGATCACACAGACAGAAGAGGAGGCTGATGGGGTCATGGAAGCAGAGCTTGGAGCTATGCTGTTACCAGTCAAGGAACACCTGGATCCACCAGAAGCTTCTGGGTCTAGATTCATTTCTATATTCTTCGTAGGGAGCACGGTCTTGCCAACACCTTGATCTCAGATTTCTGGTCTCCAGAAACGCAAGAGAATAAATTTCTGTTGTTTTAGGTCACCAAATAGGTGGTAATTTGTTATAAATAGCAGCCTCAGAAAACTGCTACACCCCGCCCACCCCCCGAATGTGACTATAAACAACACAAAGCTCTTGGTTCTTCCACAAGTATGGTCAGACAGATCGAATGACTATGTTACTCATGGAATACGGACACACACACACTGATGACTTTGTGGCAAAGATGTGGCTGTTCTGTGCCTTTCCCTGGGCAAGCTGGCTGAACCAGAAGTGAGCTGGTAATCCCACCCCATGACTTCTTCATATGTCACTTTCCTCTTTGCCAGAGAATGCACAGTCCTTCGAGGGGACATCTCTCTTACTAGAAGACTCTGAGGTGCCTTTGGGGTTAGGACCCAGGGGCGGTGGTACCCTCAAGAAAGATTCACATCTATACTGCCCAACAGAAATACAATGTGAACCATATGTATCTCCTTAAATTTTCTAGAGTCCATATCTTCAAAGTTTAAAAAGAAGGTAAAGTTAATTTTAACAATACACTATATGGATCTCAGTATATTCAAAATATGATCATTTCCACATGTACCCTTTATAAGAATTATTTATTAGTGAAATATTTTACATTTTTTGTTCTTGTGTTGTCTTGGAGATTAAGTGTGTATTCCGCACTTACAACCACATCTTGAAGCACACAGCCACGCAACCACGTGGCTAGTGGCCTCCCATGGTGGCAGCTTGAGGTTAGTACTCAGGGAACTGCGAAGGTGGGAGTTTGGTCACCAGGGGCTTCTTGACTCCCTCTTGTGGTCTTCAACTCTGATATTTGGCTTGCACGGCCCTAGATGGTGATCTCTTCCAGTGGAGCTAGCCTGCATATGCGTTTATGTGTGGTTGTGGTCTGTGGTTGGGGACACGCGAATGCAACTGAAGAATAGCGATCTTGGGAAGTAGTAGCCTGAATGAGAGAGCAGGGCAGACACTACAGCTAAAATGATGGCCCTGGGCCAGAGAACTGAAAAATCTTTCCGTCGGTTCTGAGCGAGGGCCTGGAGCCGGCAGGAATGGATCTGGATTGAGGTTTGTTGTTCTTCAACTATGGAATCGTCTAGAACAAAATCTCCCCGTGTTGCATCACTCAGTGAAAGCACTGGATATTTTAAACTTGAAGTAGCTTTAGGGAGAGGATGGGAGGAGAAATAGTTTTACCTCGTTTTGAACGGAAAGTTAATTGCTTTTTGGAAAGTTGTTTTCAGCCAGATGAGGACCACACAGAGAAAAAAAAAAAAACATTGCCCTCAGATGGGAGTTTAGCCAACAGTGACAATAGCCGTCTGCTTTTCTGAGTCTGATGGACATTGAGGGCGACCCAAGGCAGGGCCATTGTTTATCCTGACAGCTTAACAGCAGGCTTGAAGGAAGGAGAGGTTGCGATGGCAGTGGGAAGCTGCAAACACTTAATCCGTCACAGAAACTTCGAGGGAATAAGGCGCCATGGAGCCCAGACCGACCAAACCCTTAATTGTTGGGCAATTCGCTGTCTCGGCTGCCCTCGTCTGAACTCATTAGATGCTAGCACAGTGTGTGTTAGGCAAGAACTGGCTGTGCTAGGAGGGCACTTTGGAGGGTGTGGTGCTATCAGTCCCTGGAGATATGGGAAAATATGATGGATATTCACCTGTCCGCGGTACTTGTCTCATTTATTCAAATTAACTAGTGCCCAGAGCTGGAAAGAAATGGATCTAGACTCAGACAAAGATGAATTGCAGTAAAAATGGAAATTACAACTCAGAAAACTAATATCGTCAGGCCACTGGGATTTTATTAGCTAATCATGGCTACGATATGGGACTTCTTAAAATGTTGCTTTGATTAAATTTTTACCTTGTATTCATAAGGACTTGTCAGGATATGTGTTTAGTGGTGCGGGGAAGGAGTAGCATAGACTATAATAAGCTGCTTAACATCCTTTTCTTTCTCTGATGTTTTTGTTTTGTTGCTCAAGGACCATAGATTTCTTGAAGTTGACAATGATTAAAGTCACAGTATTAAACCCAAGGCAGCAAACTACTACCAACATCAAAGTCAAGCATTATTCAAATTTCTTAGGATGGCTAACCATCGCATACTAGGTATTGGGGTGCTTGTAGGATGTCAGGCAGTGAATGTCCAGCCTATGAAAGAAAACAGCATGACCATGAACTTGGGATGCTCTTACAACTATCCCCAGCATCCTTATCTTGTGAATGCTCTGGATTCCTGATATTTGGCTTTTTCCCTGGGCTTCATCTTTAGCACCTTGACTTGAGTCATCTACTGCAAGCTCTGACTACTTCATCCTTACCACCCCTACGATATCAGGACTGATCCTAACCCTTACCACATTGTGTCTCTAGGGAAAATCTTGCCAACCTATGCTCCTAAGGCTGCACCATCTAACTCACATTCTTCTGATTCCAGCAAAGGGGTATCCCCTGCTGATTCCCTTTGCCTGAGAGCCTCCAGCATATGTGGTATCTTCTATTTTCTGTGTAAGTCTTCCCTGGTAGTGGACTCTGCCAGGGACCTACTGTCTAGCTAGTAATGCAGAGATGTGGGAAGGAATCTCAAGGCAATCCTCAACCAATGGGGGAAAGAACCCAATGGATGAACCCTTTGCCTGAATCCCTGGAGGGACAATTCCAAGGGTCTTGGGCAGGATGGAGTCCCCTTTTTTTGGTGGGCATCTTAATAACACAACCTAAGATTGGCTATCCTTCCTTTTCTCACCGTCTCTGGTCCTTCACTCCAATTCTCTGGGATCATCTCCATGAGAATCTAGCTGCTCCTGCATGCTTTTATCAGGGGCTTTTTGAGGGGAGTTGTTGGACAGGGATACTAAACCCAGTACCTGCTAAATTCAAAGTCTCATCAAGGGCATGAAAAACAATGATAGTTCATATTTATCACATCCTTCCAAGATGTCAGATACTGTGCAAAGTGCTTTGTATACATTATTTTATTTACTTTCACAAATGTTTGACGTGCTAAATACTGTTTTATTCCCATTTTACGGTTGAGGAGACTGAATCACAGACTGACAAAAGCACTTGCCCAACCAAGTTTCATGGCTCAGATTTGAAAAAACTGGGATTTCAGTCGAGCAGGCAGGATGTGGTTCAGCTATACACAACACGGCCTCCACAATTAATTCATTAATTATTTAAGATAAATGAATGTGCTTTGTGCTGCATGAACTTATGATTGTGTCATCTTGAAATGCTGAGCAGGTTTCTGAAACTCTGTAATTCAACCTTCTGCCTGGAGATAGCAAAGATCAGAAAACAAGGACAGCGGTGGGTCTAAATTAATAGAAGGAAGGGCTGGCCCATTCAGTGCCCTTAGTCTTGTCATTTTTTAGGATAATTGGAAATGGATTGAAATCCAGAGCCCAGACTCCCCGCAGGACGTGTGTTTCTTCCTTGGGCAGCATATTAAAGGCACTCCTGCATTCTTTCCATGTAATTTGATAATGCTGATAAAATCATTTATCATCCCATGAGCTGCACTGACTATCTTATTAGAGAATATAACTGGAGGCTCCGAATTGGGCTGATCCTGACATGCTTTAATTAGGGTTTAAAAAATATGGGCATGGGCTTCTGTTGCAACGTGAGGATGTGACTCTGAATGTTTAACTCCACCCTCTCCTCACCCACATACATGAGATCTGAGCAATATGAAAGAAAAGAAAAAATCTTGTGTCTTCACTGGAAAATAGAAAGGCTGCCATCAACAGGCTAAAAATGAAGAATTTCTGCAGATTGGAAGTGAGATGTTCACAACATAAGGGAACAGAATTCTCACCAGGCATCCCCCAAACCTGAAATGATTTCATCTTCTTTAAAGTCTATTGTTACAAGGCAATGTTTCTCAAAGTTTCGCCTGAGGACCACTACAGCATAATCATCTGATTATAATGAGTATTGCATTCCATGCCAGAATCCTTGGGGGCGATCCCCAGGAATTTGCATTTTCCTGAAGCTCCCCAGGGATCATGTGTACACACGGGACAGCCTCAGAAATCCAGATACACAGATTTTCTTATCTTAAGGCCAGGTAAAATGTGGGGCCCTGAACACACAAGTTTGCAGAATAGAGGCCAAAGCAAAATGTTTTGAGCTTCTCTATTTCCTTCTCATAGCAGCCAACAGAGGACTGTGGTAATTTAAAAGGCGTCCGAACTTCCCTTCCATCATGGTATTTCCCTTCCTGCTGAGGGTCTTCCACCACCAGAAATCGGTAAAGGCCTGCTTACCTCTGCCCATCCTGTTTCGCTGGAGCCATCTCTCCTTTCACAGATCACCAGGGTACCTGGTAATCCATTCCCAGCTTGTCTCTCAGACTACCCCCTAACCCCCAGCTGATCAGCTCTCTTCATTAAAGCCAGAAAAATCCAATTCCAAGGCAAATAAATACATCTCTTCTGTTGTACAAATGAAAATCAGAGTAAAAGAAGTGGGAAGAAAGAAGTACCCTGCAAGCCCCTTTATACTTCCGAACTGACTTGTCTTTGAATAAATTAGGGTGGGTCTTATTGTTATTTGTTTGTTTTTTTCTGATCCATCATTCCCAGGTAATCAAAAATTCTCCCGTCACTTGTAGTCCCAATATCAGTCTCACTTTAATAATTTAAAAATCTCATGCAGTGTCACGTGAAAACTCTGAAAGGCATCCATCTAGTTTAGAGCTGCTTCCCTCGCTCCAGCTCCAGCTTCTGAGTTTCTGGGTCAGAGAGAAGTGACATCCGCCTCTGATGTGGCCTGGGTTGGCTGGTAGGACTGTCTTGCAGGAGGGTCTAGCTATGTGGGAACTTGGCACTTACTGTTTTGTTCAATGTCTCTGGAAATTCTCAGAGTCCTGTCTCAACTCTTGAATTCACGACCAAGTCACCACACATTCCTTGTTAAAACCCAGCATTAGCCGGGCTCAGTGGCTCAGCCTGTAATCCCGCGCCTTTGGGAGGCTGAAGTGAGTGGATTGCCTGAGCCCGCAGGTTCGAGACCCGCCTGGGCAGCGAGACCTCATCTCTACAATAAATTAAAAAATCAGCTGGGCATGGTAGCGTGCGCCTGTAATTTCGGCTACTTGGAAGGCTGAGGTGGAAGGATCGCCGGAGCCCAGGAGGTCGAGGCTGTGGTGGCCGGGAGCGGCCACTGCGCTCCAGTCTGGGTGACAGAGTGAGACTCCAACTCAAAAACAAAAACAAAAACAAAAAACCCCAGCACTGCTTCTTTTCACCTTCTGGATAAACTTGACATGTCCCCAGAGGGCTTAGGACACTGGCTTCTCCCAACCCCTCAGGTCATGCCCTCTATTACCCCTCACCCCACCCCTGCCAGAGCCCAACCCAACGTCTTCAGGGCTTGTTTTCTCTTACCTGTTATTCTCTCACTTGTGGGTCCCTCTAGTTGGAACACTTCCTGTATTCCCCAACCCCTGCCTGGTCTTGTCCCCGCCCTATCTTCCAGGATTCTATAGGATGTCCCTTCCTTGATGACAGTGCCTACTGGGCGAATGGCCTCTTATGTGCCCCTGAGGACCCCATAGTCCCCATCTCAATGCTCCTCCCATTATAGCCATGGTCTCTCTTCCATGCAGAACTGTAGGATGTTTGCAGGCCCCTGCCAGACACAAAATCATAATAGGTACTGAAAAAAATAGTTGTGGGTAGAATGAATCAAAGACAAACACGATTCTTCAGCCCTGAGCAGCCAGAACCAGGTAAGCAAGGGGACTGTTTCAATAGATCCATATCTATCTGGGTCAGCTGCCTTACAGTAGCACCTACGGTAGACCCTGGCAAGTGTTGACTTACAGGTCTGTGTTCCTGAAAGTTATGAGGTTCTAGAAAGGTACTATGTCTTGTTCATTTTAGTAGAGTATCACTTAGAATAGAGCCCTGGGGTCTCTAAGGGTTTGCCGAAAGAATTAGTGGATAAAATGAGCAAAAAAAAGGGAAGGAGGGAAGGAAGGAAGGAAAGATGGAAGGAAGGAAGAAATGAAGGAAGGAAGAAAAGAAGGAAAGAAGGAAGAAAGGAAGGTGGGTGGGAAAGAAGGAGGAGAGGGAGAAAGAAAAGAATGAACAAGTATTGAATAGATGGATGGATGGACAAATAAAAGGATGAATAAGTAAGTGTAAATATAAATCTGATTCAGAAATGTTCAAACTATTCCTCTTGATTAAGACTCAAGTTCTGGCCAGGCTCGGTGGCTCAGCTTGTAATCCTAGCACTTTGGGAGGCCCAGGTGAGTGGATTGCCTGAGCCCGTGGGTTCGAGACCAGCTCAGGCAACTTGGCGAGACCTCGTCTCTACAATAAATCAAAACTTAGCTGGGTGTGGCAGTGTACACCTGTAGTTCTGGCCACTTGGAAGATTGAGGCGGAAGGATTGCCGGAGCCCAGTAGGTCGATACTGGGGTGGCCATGATCGTGCGTGCGTGCCACTGCACTCCAGCCTGGGCGACAGAGTGAGACTTCAATTCCAAAAAAAAAAAAAAGACTCAGGTCCTACTTTGAGTTGAAGATTTTATGTTTATTAATAGATTGCATTATGTTAGTTCCTTCAGTATAAGCCCTTATTCCAAATATAAAGATACATAAGATTTCTCTTAATCATCCAGTCATTTATTCATTCAGCAAATATTTGTTGAGGTATACATTAATGCTTCTATTATTTAATTGGAGAAACAGAGCATTAACCATTAAGAGAGCTTAATTCTGGCTTAAATTTGTACTAGGCTTTCTCTGTAGAATAAAATTCAGGATAAGAGTGACCTATAGTGTCTTGTAAATCATCAACATAAGTACTTTTTGAAAGTGTGACCCTCATGATAATAGAATACATTTTATTGTTCTTTTTGTTGTTTGTTTTAGGTTTTTTCTCCTTTGCACTTTAATAATTCTAACCTAATTATATTTTTCCAGTGTGTATGTATGTATGTTTCTCTTATCCATTTATCTATCACTTATTATCTGTCTCTCACATGCATGTTTAAATAAACAAGTCTTCTTTTATATCCTGCATACAATATTCACACACATATATAACATTTCACTAAACATAGAGTTCTGTATTGAACAGTAATTAGTATATGAATAAAGCATACCACATTTATATACCTTGCGTTTTCAAGTGCAAGTAATGAAATTTGCTAATTAACCGATTCTGGTGATCTTAGATAGAGGTCTCTTTCTATATCTAGGTGTTTTTATTTTTAGCTCATATTTAAGTTTTTGGATGCACATGAATGTGCTCTGGGCAAGTGTGGAGAGACATCAGGTGCCCCATCAAGCCGGGTCAGATCCCGGAACGGCAGAACGCACCCTCCACCCCAGGCTGGCAGCGCCTCCGCTGTGACTTGAGATGATGTATGGCCGTGCCAGGGCTTGTTATGTCACGTCAGTTGATAACTCTGTATAATTAATTTGATGCCATCTGATGCGGCAGCAGGTTAGACATTTAAGAAATAAAAAGTTGTCCATGCCCCACGGAGCACATCTGTTTAATGGCATAATTCAAATTAATTTCCAACAATTCGAAAGAGCTCATGGCGCTGTTCCCCGTGTTCCTGCCTGACGGCCTCTCCATTACCACACACAGGCTGTCTACAGACATTCATTCTGGCAGCTCTAGAGTCTGTTCACATGAAGCATGTGTTCCTTAAACTCTTACTTTTAAATAATTTTAGACCTACTCAAATTGTAAAAATAGTACACAGATTTTTCTGAATCCCTTTCCCCAACTTCCCCCAAACTTTATATCATTATACTACAATGATCAAAACCAAGAATCTATCAGCAAGGCAGCCCTAACCACCAATATATAGACCTTCTTCACATTTACCAGTTGTTCCCTAATGCCATTTTTCTGATCCCAGGATCGAATTCAGGGATCCCTCATTGCATTTAGCTGTTGTTTCTATCTCATCTTCAATTTGGGATAGTTCTTCAATCTATCTTCATCTTTTGTGTTCTCAAAGCTATTTTAAAGAGCGTGGTCCTTCTTTTTTAATAGAATGTACCTCAATTTGGGTATTTCTGTTTTATCATTAAGATTATGTACTTTTGGCAAGAATATCACAAAACTGACAATATATCCTTCTCAATGCATGATATCAGGAGACCCATGATGTCGATATGTCTTCTTATTCATAAGGTTAATCCTGATTACTTGGTTTGCATGTTATCTGCCAGATTTCTCCACTGTCATTATATTTTCCCTTGTATGTAGTAAGTATTTTATGGGAAGGTAATTCAAGACTATTTAAATATTCTATTTTTACTATCCTTTCTGCCTACTACTATTAACATTCATCAATGACTCTTGTTGTGGTATTGCAAAATGAGTTTTCTATTTCTACCCTCTATTCCATCTATATTTGCTCACTGGAACTTAACTGTAAGGAAGAGCTCAGTTATTTATTCAATTATTTCTTTATATCAGAATGAACTGATGGATATTAGTTTTACTCTGTGGGTTATAATTCATTGATACCATTTTTTATTTTGCTGCTCAGATTGTCCTAGATTTTTCTATTGGAAATGCCTTCAAGATGGCGACACTGTTTTTTATTGTTGTTTTATAAAGCACCATTGTTTTTTCAGCATGCACACAAAGCATATTTGAAAATTCCCAAATCTGTGAGTGGTGCTGCTTGAAGTCTAAAATAAATCAAGATGAGGCAATACAGTGTTTTTCTTGGAGTTTAAACTAAGTCAAATATCAATGTTTCTAAGCATCATATCATTATAACTTCTTAAGTAATTACTTTTTTATAGCTGAGAGGATTTTCTATTGCTGCCCCACTTTTAATAAAAGGTATTTCGTGCCAAAAGGTGATTTTCACATTATTTGTATTCCCAGAACCTAGTGGAATGCCTTATCCACAGTGGGTATTCAGTGCATGTACACTAAGAGAGTGGATGACGATGAGGAAACGGGTGAGTGAATGAGGGTATGTGAGAAGGAGTGCAGTGTGGGGATGACTGAGTATGGGTTATCCAACCGGACTCTTGGGGTAGCTTCCCCCTCTTCAGTGTACGAACCACCAGGATCTTGCTCAATGGCAGATGTTATATTATCTTATTTTATTGCAAAGACAGATTCTGATTCAGTGGGACTGGGTAGGGCCCAGACTCTGCATTCCCAACAAACATCCAGGACTTGCAGATTCTGACTTGCAGATTCTGTTGGTTGAGGATCTCACTTTGGGTGGCAGGATACTGGGGCTCAAATCTGACCACATCTACTACCTGCTAACTAGGAAACTTGCCCAAGTCATTTCCTCTCTTTGAACCTGATTTTTTGTCATCTGTAAAATGAGCATGACCACAATAATACCTCCTTTGGAAGATTGTTACAAAAGATAAGAATGATGCAAGTGATTGGCGTTTGGTAAGAGCAGGTTGATGCTCACATATTGATACCTATTAGTTGGCAACAATAAACACTAGTTATTTCTGTTACTGTTTGCTTCTCTAAGCAGTGGGGTTAATTAGCCATGTTCTTGCTTTTTGCATCAGATACTTCTCATGTCCTGGAATTTGAGGACTCACCATGAAATCCTGGGGAACCAGCCAGGAGAGAAGCTGTCTGAGATCAAGGATCTCTCTGAGCTCAAGGATGCCCTACTTCCCAGGTGACATCAGCTTGGAACCACAGTGACAAATCTGCTGGTATGGGTGCTGATTGAAAGCAGGCATGGAAAGTGTCAGAGGAGAGTTGGAACCTGGCCCAGCAGGAGGGACGTGGGGTGGAAGTCAGCTTGGAAAGAAAAACACATATGTTGTATTTGTGTCTTTCCTTGGTGGCTTGAAGGACAGTCCAGAGATAAGAGTGAAGAACTTGTTGCAAAGCAGCCTGTGTCCCTCTGTTCCACTTTTGGGCAATGGAAGCTGCAGCTGCTGTGGAGAGGGTTCTCTCTGCTGGAGCCTCAGCAGGGAATAGGCGGTCACGAGGCCAGCACTCTGTCCAGGAGGCTAGCCTCCTTCTCCCTGTTAGAGCACAAGCTGTTTACTGGAAAGAGCAGAGGAAACAGTGGTTGGTGTTGGTGGATCTGCCCATTCCTGTTTTTTCCCTAGGTGCTTCACCCTTGGGAATGGATCATGATTGAGTGGCCACATCCCGGATGCTGGGCCTTGTGACAAGCGACCTTGCATCTGCCTCTTGTTCTTCACAGCAACCCCCTGAGGGAGTAATTGCAACAGCCACTTAGCAGAGGAGGAAATTCTGGCTCAGTTACATCTGCTGTGCTTGCCTGAAAATGGCAGAAACACCAGACTTCACCGGGTCCCCAAAGCCTGCTCTTTCTGCCACACCTGCTGCCACAGGGGGCAAATTGTACACAGCTGTGCCTGTTTTCCAGTACACAGAGCAGAACTGGCACAGTTAGCACAGCACACCCAAGGTAGAGATGCTACATCAACACCACCTGTTTGGAAACATGTCTGAGGAGCACTCAGGTGAGTTGGTTTTGGAAAGTGTGACCCATACCCACCAGGGTGCTTGGCATATGTCTGATGCTTAATTATCAATGTTTGTGTGTTGCAGACATGAGAATGAAGGCATCATCCTCAGGAGGGGACTTGTACCCGAATGGGCGCAGTCCCTTCATTTGACTCAACTTGATATGATTTCCATTGGACCTCAGAGTGGATCTTCTCTGGCAACCCTTCATTCTCTGGTGTGTGCCTGCAAGTCAGGGTGACAGGAACACAAAGAGTGCTGTATCTTGGACCCTCGTGGAGGGGAAGACACAGCCTGAGTTAGTGTTGTTGCCACTGGTGGGCCCCAAGGACCACCGGGAGAGTTGTTTAGGGGTTGCACCCCAAAAGTTTCACACATATAGGGGAAAGACAAACATGCCCCTTATGTATTTATTGAACAAATATTTAGGTTCCACGGGGCAGAGGTTCAGCCATGAATACAGATAAGTTTCCTGACCTCATGGAGCTGATGTTGTGGGGTGGGTCAGGCAATGATTAAATAGAGAAATAGTAGCAACACAAAAGAAGAACAGTATGATGCAATAGAGAGGATGGACAGGTTAGACCAGGGTTCAGGGAGGGCATCTCTCAGGATGTGACATTTAAATCTGACCAGCATTGCCAGAGGTAGATAGCCATGGGGACTCCAGGCAGCAGGCCACTGCCCAAAGAGATGGAATTCTAAGGCCAAGTTTGAACAGTTTAGTGTGCTCAGACTCTGCCTGGATCTGTCCCTTTGAGGGTGCATTCACCTGGTGTGTATCGTCAACCTCTCTGTCCATTTGATATACTGATTCTCTGTTAGGCAAAAACAGTGTGGCCAGTGCAAAGGACGTAGGCTCACGGGTCACACCAAGGTGGGTTCACTCACTGCCTTCATCAGTAACGTTTTGTGTGATCTAGGACAAATTACTCACTTGTCTCGCTTAAAGCCTCAGCTTTCTCATCTGTAAATTGGGAAGAATATCATCTAGCATCATTTTGAAGAAGGTAATGGTACACATAATTTGGCACAGTGCCTGGTATACAACACACATGGGATAAAGAAAACATATATGTACACATCATGATGTCTACATGTGCTCATTACATATACATTTATGTGTATTCAATACGCACGTGTGTCTAATGCTTCATGCACATATATGCACACACATCCCCGCAGCCGCTACCCTTCTCCAACCACAGATCCAATTAGAATTTATGAAGGAAACAAGACAGAGGAAACAAACATTCATTAAAATATGATCATTTCTTGTTTCTGCTTAATGCTGTTTTCCTGAGCCATCTGGGAACAATTTATTGAAACCATAATTGTGCATTAAATATTGCGATTTGTTCCAGACCTTGTCTATGAGACGAACGATGTAGAGATTTATTGTCTAGTCAGCACGTCGGGCTGCAGCTTTTCTTCCTGAAATGTGTTTTCTCATCCCCATGGCCCCTTCCCATCTTTCAGGACCCTATTACAAAAGTAAAAGCTGTGTCTCATGCATGTATCGAACATGTCGTGCAGAAGAATACAAGCAGTACGAGGGAAGGCGTCTCTGTGCTCAGTGACAATGAAGGTGGCTCTGGATGAGGTCCACTGAGAAGGGCATTTCTCTTTATTCAGTTAGTAGTTCCAGGTCCCTGAGAAGGCTCCAGCCCCCTGGGGAAGGAGAAGGGTATATAATGCACCTGCCATGCGGAGGCATGACTTAGTGTGATTCAGCATCTGGAGAACTGGTGTCCCTGCTGCTCTGTGAGGCCCAAGCAATGGGTGAAAGTGAAGGCGAGGATGGGGCAAAAAAAGACCAGTCTCTTAGTGTTGTGGTTTCTGGCCAGGACCAATTGCTAAGCCTGGGGTTTCACCAAAGACAGATGTTTCCTTGGGCTTGAATTAGGGTTTCAGTGAGGAACGAACGGAAAGTTGTCAATGTTGAAAAATTTGATTAAAAAATGGGTAGAATCACCGACGATTCAGGGAGAAGGTAGCACAGAGAAAGAAAGGAATCTGCTGGACATCTATTGTGTGCAAGGGGCTTTATATTATATTATCATGTAATACAATTTACCCCATTACACATATGGACGCCAGCGCCTTGAGGATGAGAGGAACTCGCTCCAGTTTCAGCAACCAGCAAGTCCCAGGGTCAAGATCCAAACCTCAGCCACTTGAATCCAAGTTAGACTGGGTCCCCTTTTCCCACTGACTCACTCACTGCTGGGTGGTATACAAGGTGGGGAAGGCTTCCAGGGAGCCTCCTCCTTCTCACTGCCCTCACCCACCCACTTTTTCCTGCTTTGGCTCCCCGGTGCTATTGTCCCCTATACAAAGGTATCCTTTTCTCTGTCACTGGATCATCCTTGAGAATAGTTTTATTCTCCCCAACTCCCCCTGTGAAACCTGGCTTGATGCCCTACACACATTTGGGATGAGTAAGAGATCGTTAAGTGTCCAGTGAAAGAAGGAATGAATAGTGGAATTAATACATGCATCCCTCATCCTTTCACAGATTGCTGTCTTGCATCAACTGGTCTGGTTAAGCACTTCATGTTTAAACAACTTCTCCACTCTGAGTGGTTTTATGTTTTCTTTCTTCTTTGTTTTCTTTTCGCTCTTCTCCCACCCACCCCATTTGTTGTGGTATCTACTTTCAACTTATCATCAGAGAATTCAGGAATGAAAGGTGACAGTCTCACAAAACTGGCACTTCTCTGTGTCCATCTGCAGCGCCTGGTGTGATTGACCTGCCATGACCTTTGGCGCATGAGCACCGGGATGAGGACACACAGTTACGCAGTTCCGGTGACCCTTGTGGACCTGTGCTGTGTCTTCCTGAGTCACTTCTGTGGGCTCTCACTGCCCTGGAGAAAGAGAACCTGAGCATCTGTCCGCAGAGTGGGCTGAAGCCAGCACCTGTTCCACATTGTCAAGGTCTGAGAAGGACTCCGAGCTGGAGGGAAAACAAAACCCTGGGGGTGGATAGCAAAGAGGGCAGGAAAGGAGTGGCAGCTGGTGGGTGGGATAGGAAGTTGGGATGAGTAGCCAGGTGCCAGCATTGTAGTTCCCTCTGCAAGTTCTGGGACCCAGCACGGTGGTTTCCACTTTTGTGACCTTGGCAGACCCTGAACTCAAGCCCTGCTTCTCTGTCTTTCCCACACTGGCCTGGACAGTTCCTCAGAGCTGTGGAATCTCAGGTGGCTGAGATGGGGTCAGAGGATACATTTCTACCTCACTTTGTCTCAAAAACTGGGTGAAGGATGCTGCTTGGTGTCTTGTGAGCATTTCTAAACCTTGCCCAAGCCCCTGACACTGTCGTGACAGCCTCACAGAACTGCACATTCACAGTGTATCATACCTGTATCAAGAACCATGTCCTTCATGCTGAACTGAAAATAGATTGCATATCTCAAAAGGGAAGAGAAGAGTGTCTCAATTTGGTGAAAGAAACATATTTAACAAGAGTTTGCATATATAAACACACAGATATGCACGTGTCTATGTGAGTGTGTGTATGTATGTATATACGTGCAGAGAAAACACTCTAGAAAGTAATATCTCACAAAGTTAAAGTTATTACATTTGGTGGCAGTTTTTCCTTTGTGTCACATTTTTCATATTTTCTAAAACACAAAGAAGCAAATAAAATATCAGAAAGAAGATATTAAATGGAAAAATATTACAAACATGTTTAGTTCCATCTTTGAGGGTGGTAGTGTGGCCAGACCTCGTTCAGGTATCACATTCCCTGAGTTCCATTTCTGCCTTCCCAGCTCCACTGACTGTCCACCGATACACGATCTTTAACTTCCCAGTGTCTCATTTTCCCTAACTGAAAAAGAGAAGCAATAATAGCTCCTACTGGAAAATGCTGTTCCAACAGTTCAAAAGTTAGTTTTTATATTTATGAAATGTCTTATTCGGCATTAGACATTATTTATTCACATATTAATAACTCACTATGTTTTAAACATTACATTTCCAACCACTGGCATAGCACACTGAAATAATTAGGTTGAACATTAATGGAGAAGAATGAGGAGACAGAGTGAGTGCACTCATGCCTTTTTTTAAGGAAGAAGAGAGGGTAATGGCGTAATGGCAATGGCTTCAGGGAGATGACAACTTTTGACCTCAGACTGTGAGCCTGAAAAGGGAAGGACTTTGCTCCTGTCTAGGACAGGGAAAGCTGCAGGGCACAGCAGATGGATGCTTACATTTGATTATTCTCTCTTAGGGTCAATGTAAACAAAGGCACAATGAGACACAGTACCATGGGGCCTGAGCACCCTCACTCTGAACAGAGCACTCTGAACAGATAGGATGACTAGATAGGATTCTCTGTGTCATCTGAGGCTGCCAATTTAGCTGGCTGGTCTGTCCTAGCTCACATCTCCGGGGCACTGTCCCAAGAAGTCACAGGAACTGTGGGCCTGGGACTACTCACTCTCCAACCTTGTTGATTCCTCCTTCCCTGTTTTAGTCCTGCTAAACCTGTGAGGCTCCATGGGAGAGAATGAGTCCCCAGGGCCCATCACCAGATGACCTTTCTGCATCTGTGCCTTCTCCACTCCCAAGCCAAAGTTAGTTGCATCCATGGCTGGCAGCTTTAGCAAATAAAAATATAGGCTACGCAGTAACATGTGAATTTCAGATAAACAACAAATACTTTTTTAATACAAGAGACATACCTAAACTCAAAAAGTTACTGACTGCTTCTCTGAAATTCAATTTAACTGGACGCCCTGTATTTTATCTGGCAGCCTTCTGTGTACCACAAATCAATGCACCCACTAAAAGGTGTGTTTAGATAGGACTGTGTAGCATGTGGTTAGGAATGGAAGGGGAAAAATGTCCTCTCTGAAATGAGAGGGGTTCAGATTTAATTTAAAGCAGAGGTTGGCAAAGTATTAACTATGGTCTGAATCCAACCCGCTGCTTATTTTTGCAAATAAAGTTTTATTGGAACACTGCCACACCCATTCATTTGCAAATTATCTGTGGTTGCTGTCAGCCACAGTGGCAGAGATGGGTAACTGCAACAGAGACCATATGTGGTCCATAAAGCCTGAAATATTTAATATCTAGCCCTTTACAGAAAAGGTGTGCCGATCCCTGATTTAGGGCATTGGTGGGCAGGAAGGAACAACAGCTACCCAGAGCCTGCTCTGTTCAGAGTGAGGGTGCTCAGGCCCCATGGCACGGTGTCTCACTGTGCATTTGTTTACACTGACCCTAAGAGAGAAGAATTAAATGTAAGCATCCAGAACTCCCAGGCTGGTCACCGGCACTGGGTAGTCAGGTGAGTGCATTAGGCAAACTGCCTCATCTGTCCAGGACAGTTATGCAGCCAGTGAGTGACCGTACAGTTATACAGCTGGTGAGTGATTGTGAAGGTCTTCAGAGTCTAGACCGCAAGTATCACATCACCAGGATGATGAAATAATGAAAGAACACCTTACTAGCCTGCTCACCCTGAGATGAATATAGTAGAGGAAGAAGTCATTAGGGTAAGACAACACTTTTGCAGTCTAGCATGTGATCTAGTTTAACCTCTTGAGAACCTGCAGCAGCTTGTATACAGACCATCATCCATCACAAGGTGCCCGTTGTCCAGACATGGCTCTGTAAGCTCAGTTTGCTGGAGCCAGATGACTTAGCAGGACAAAGGGCATGAGTGTATAAGGCCAAGGCACATCCCTGGCCAGAAGACACGTCTTCATGTAGTGCACCACCCCCAGCAAGAACTGATATGTTTCCCCTCAACCCGAGGGTCAGGGGGATTATCTTTCCTTCTGTGACCTATAAGTCGTATAAATATTATCTGGGGGAAAGTAAACTCGAGCTGCCGCCCGCTCTGTTGTCCTCCCAGGGGAATCCCAGGTTATGTAAGTAGCTCAGCTGATTGCAGCTGCTCAGCCACAGACTCCCTGGCCAGACTCGTTGCTGCCTGCTGGGAAATGGATCCTCTGTTGCTTGGCCTGGAAGAGACACCACAATAAGGAAAGGGGCAGACAGTTTAGAAAGACAGAAGAACAAGTAAATGATAACATTAAAAAAAGATAACGCATGAATGTAAAGTCCCTCCCTCCAATACACGGAAGACCAGCCACAGATGTCTTATTTCAGAGCAAGTGACTTCCTGGTGGTGACTCACCTCTCTTCCTGTGAGTCTACATGTCCAAGCCAAGGTTCAACGACAGGGAAGATTTTTAACCCCAGGTCACTTCAGGCAGGTTCCGTAGAGCCCAGAGATTCAATTGACCCCTTTTTTCTTTAGTTCACATCTTCAGGTTCATCTCTGCACCATCATAACCTGTGGAGAAAGGGTCTCACTCTTTTGCTTGCTCACTCACTCACTTATTTTTTTCAGTCATGTACTTAATATCCTATAATGTTTTGTATGGCAAGATTTAGTCCACTTCTCTAGGACTTAATGGTTTTAAAAATGTAAGCAGCAAACCAAAATCTTATCCAGAATTTTAATATGTAAAACAGACAAGAGGTATGAATAGCTTTCAGGCAGATACAACTTATTACATATGTATGGAAATCATACTTTACAGAACTCTGAAACTCTTCAAGGTGGCTGGAAAATCTGTGGAAAACTTTTGGAAATCATCTAAGTCTCCCTCCATCTCCTTATTTTCCCCCTCACTCACTTCCCCCTAGGTTGGGGGCAGGTGTCCTGACTATTTCAGCTGAATTTGCAGCACTGACCCCTGGGCATATGAGGCTTGAGGAGTCTAGCAGTATGAGAGAGTCATACCAAGAGCCTTCTTTGACCAAGGTAGAGAGGCATCCCACTCCACTCTCAGTGTTTTATTCTCTCCTGAAATCAAGACTAACGCCAGGCTCTTGGAGATGGATGCCCTCTTGACATTGTTACGACCAACTGCGAGAAAGGAGAATCGCCAGCACACTGTGTTCGAATTTTGAGTCCTTTAATAGTGTGTAGTCAAGAGTAGGTTCACACCAAGAAAGCTCTCGACACTGAGTGGAATCAGCAAGAAGCTTATAAAGGCAAAATTCACAAGTGGGCTACATAGCAAGGGGTGAGGGTACAAGAATCTAAAAACAAAAGGGATGATCTCTTGGATTTCAGTTAACAAGGTATAGAATTACATGGAACTTGTGGCTAGGGAGTTTTCAAACGGTAAGCATGAACGACTCAGGGGAACAAGGCTGTGGGTCTGTGGTCATGGGAATGTGACAGCAATCACATGTACACACTGGGGGAATCATTTTTAGGTCAGGTAGACAGCTAAGATGGAGGATTTTAACAAAACAGAGTTACTTATGTCAAGCAAACTATTGCAATTGTATTACATATTTCATTAGCTATTTCAACATGAATCCCATGTGAGGCTCCTCTATTTCTTCTTTTTTTATTTTTTGAGTTGGAATCTCACTCTGTCACCCAGACTGGAGTGCAGTGGCCGCTCCTGGCCACCGCAGCCTTGACCTGCTGGGCTCCGGCAATCCTTCCGCCTCAGCCATCCAAGTAGCCGGAACTATAGGCGCACGCTACCACGCCCGGCTGATTTTTGACTTATTGTAGAGATGAGGTCTCACCAAGTTGCCTGGGCGGGTCTCGAACCCGTGGGCTCAGGCAATCCACCCACCTCGGCTTCCCAAAGCACGGGATTACAGGCTGAGCCACCGAGCCCGGCGACTCCTCTATTTCACCAGCCCCCAAATTGGGTGTATGTTGAAGCTACCTCCATTGATCCTAAATCTCTTGGCACAGGAAATTGATGCACTCTCTGCTGTGTATGGCTGCCCTTCAAGTATTTGAAGATGGTTCTTTTATTCTCCTGAAGCTTTCTTTTTCTCCCTCCTCTCCATACCTTCATCCTTGATTCTTCATGAATGGTGAATTTTGAACTTTTTCCTGGAGATGGCCTTTGAATGCTCTCCAGCTGCCAGTGATTTTTAAAGTCTGGTGTTAGTAGCTAACCCTGGCACTTTTGAATTGTACTTTCTGGAGTGGAGCCAAAGTGACCATGGCCTAGATCAGGCATGCTGCACTGTCACCAGCACAACGCAGGCTCGGCCCATGGAAATTCTGTGGTCTATGAAAGTGCCTAACCTTTCTCACATACATGCTCCTTTCAGTCAGGTCTTTTCACTCTGTACACATTTACATGTTTTTTTAAACCCAAATGCAAGTTTTTAAATGATCACTATTGAATTACTTTACTCTTTTGCTGTAGTTACCAAGATTATTCTAGACTTTCCCTTGGTCATTGCTGAGTTGTGTCCCCCAAAATGCTATGTTTAAGTTCAACCCTCTGTGCCTATGAAAGTGACCTTATTTGGGAAAAGTCTTTGTAAATACAACTAAGTTAAGATGAGGTTTACTGGATTAGGGTGGGCCTTAATCTAATGACTGAGTGTTCTTATAAGAAGAGAGACGTTTGAACACAGAGACAGAGACAATAGTTGTTAATATCATGTGACGAAAGAGGGAGAGACTAGAGTGATGTAGTTGAATGCTAAGTAATACCCACGACTACTGGAAACCACCAGATGCTCAGAAGAGGCAAGAAAAACTTCAGAGGGAGTATGGCCCTTGTGGACACCTTGATTTCTGTCTTCTGTCCTTCAGAACTGTGAAAGAATATTTTTTCAAGCTACCCAATTTGTGGCATTTTGATACAGTACCCAAGGAAACTAATACGATCATATATTATATTGAAATTTCACAAAAGGTACCTGGTCCACTACCAGGGGAAATGAGGGCCACCTAGAAGCCCAAACTTCACCTGCATGCAGCTTACTTATGTAGTAAGTACTCACGTGTATCCCACAACTCTATAATAAATAACTAAATTTTTAAAATTTTTAAAAAGAAAAAAAAGAAATTTCTTCCCAGTTTTTTATAAGCTTCATTAATTTGATAAAATTCCATGTTGTTTCACATAGTTGTCTCTGAGATGATTGCAGCTGGAAGACATTTTTCTTGACAGACTGGGACCCACTAGAACTTGTCTGATGTAGCCACCCTGGCAGTTAGCACCGAGAGCCTCAACTTTACCTGTCGCTCTCCACTGAAAAAATGAAGCCTCCCACATCTGTTGTCATTTATTCATCATGTATTTCTGGAGACAGCATCTAAAGGCCATGATGATCAGATGATCAGGATCCCAAGGTTACAATGTTGTTTTCCAACGTTCCCATTCTGAATGGCAATGTGGAAATCCCAGGGACAGAGAAGAATATTATAAAATGCATGATGAAAACAACAACAAACAACAACAAAAAACAACACTTCTTTACAAAGTACAGTATTTGAAACAAAATCCCATTAGTGCATACCATACAAAGTTTACAAAATCAGGGCATCAATATTCTTCTCACGATAGCATTTCATTAAATATTTTATATATTATACAGGCAGAATAGGACGTCCGGACAGAGATACAAGCACATGAAGGACAGACCTTCCATCTTCTCACTTGGAAAGTGTCATAAACTTGGCCTCCAGTGGCCATCACTGGTATATAATATATAAAGTATGTTCCGTGAAAATGCAGTCTTATTAGATATTCTTTAAAATATAGTTTCCATGGTCAGATGAGTCTGGGAAACAGCACGTATTATAGTCTCCTCCTAGAGATTCATAATTCACATTGCAGTATTAAAAACAACAAAAACTGTTGCAGTAAATAAACCTTTAAACTGTATTTAATTCATGATTTATAAGAGTGCCTGAGTGAAGAGTTCTTTGTTATTTAATACCTATTACTGTCCTACGGAATTACTACTCTAAAGGATACTCCTTGGGAAAGGCTGTGGTACAATTTTCTCAGGGCTTAGAATCATTTTCTTTGTTTCCAGATTTCTCCTTTTGCTAGGGCAGCGCAGCTGCAGGTGGTCTTGGTCACCATGGGACTGCATATGATGGTACCAGGCAGGCCTCCTCTGTGACTTTGTCGATACAAACAGACTGAACCAGATGTCATGAAAATTCTACTAAAAAAGAATCCTACTGGCAGTAATGGGTTTTAAAGAGAAAACATAACATACAGTTTAAGTTAATATTAAAATCCTGAAAATTTGAATCCCTTTTGCAGAGTAATTCTGTCAGCGACATCTGCTGACTTTCACTGAGGTGGGCTAAACAGGAATCTTCAAGTCTGAGAATGTTTCCACCTGCTCCGCCCTCCTCTCTCACAGACTAACTTCACTGATGGATGGAAACCCTCACCAGGGCTGTGGCAGCAGTTACCTGTAACATTGTTTCTTCTCTTTCCTTGATCCACTTAGACCTCATCCTGGTGCTGAGCTGTTGCCTGTTCAGAAGAAATCATTTGCTGATTTCATCACCCACTCTTTTTCCACTATTGAGTGTGTATGTGGCAGAGGTAGGAAGTTTGGGGTGGTGTGGTCGGGTGGGGAAGTTCACTTTGCTTGTTATTTGGGCAGAGCTGAGCATGTTTGCCCGAGTCCTCAGTGTGCCGGTGACAGCAATGTCAGGACTGACCCAGATTCAGAGATATAAAAGGCATTCTCAGAAGTAGGAAGCCGGGAAGTGTGAATGGGATCTCAGGAAGGAAGGCAGGGTGGGGGTGGGGGATGGTCAGAACATGAGAGGAGATGAAAAACGGCCACAGCTGACAAATTCTCAAGATGGGATGAAAGTAGAAAGCTGGTAAGCTATCACCTGAATATGGCCAAGTTAGAGCTGCAGGAAAGGCAGGAATCTGTAGGAAAGAATTATGGGTAATGATTCCCACCTTAGAATCTGAGCTCACTTCTCAAATCCTGTGGGGGTTCTCTCACTTTAGTTATCCCTGGGATGTCAGTCCAAACACATCAGTGTGTAAGACAATAACAAGTGTTGACAAGGACATGGAGAAATTGAAACCTTCCTCATACACTGGTGCAGCCATTTTGGGAAACAGTCTAGAAGTTCTTCAAATGATTAAACACAGAATTACCATATGAGCCAGCAATTCTACCTCCGGATATATACTCAAGAGAAATGAAAACATAGGTCCATGTAAAAACTTGTGTATAAATTTTCTGGCAGCATTACCCATAATGACATAGGTATTAAAAAATCAAATCTATCAACTGTTGAATAGACACGTGCATAAAGCATGATATGTCCACACAATGGGATACTATCCAGTCATAAAAAGGGAAGAAGTACTGATAATGCTACAACATGAATGAACCTTGGAAACATTTTGCTAAGTAGAAGAAAGAAGCCAGTCATTAAAGATTGCATATTATATAATTCCACTTCTATGATATACCCAGAATAGTCTCTCTAGAGAGAGAAAGTAGATTAGTGGTTGTTTAAGGGGAGTAGGATGTTTGCAGTTAAAGTGTTCAGAGTTCTTTTTGAAGTGCTGAAAATGTTCTAAAATTAACTGTGATGATGGTTGCACATATCTAAACATATGCGAAAAAGACCCATTGAATTGTACACTTTAAATGGGTGAATTGTATGGTATGCATGTGAATTTCAATAGGACTAATTTCAAAAATAAACAACAGAAAAAAGTACACATAACTATTGCATGTCCTCTGAGGGCTGAAGTGTGTTAGGCCTAGAGGCCCAAAGACGAGGATGCCAAGAGCCCTTAAGCGAATGCGAATGTGTGTTGTAAGGAAAATATCTAATCATACACTTCAATAATATTTATTTACTCTGAAAGAATAAAAAAAAGTGAAGGTATTATTTTGAACTTCTGTACTTTCAGTAGGACACAATGATAACCTTGCGGTGGGTTAAAAAACAAAGGAAATAGAACATATTGATGCCCAGGCACAGAGTTGACACTGGGCACTGGCCTCAGGACCAGGACCCTTGACAAAGAGCAGCTCTTGGACATTTCCAGGCCGGGACTTGACTTCAGCAGATGTGGATGGTGTGAACACCTCTCCTCTCATGCTCTGTGTAAGGGTAACAGAGAGACTCCTGGGGGGACGTTCCCTAGGCTTCTGCCCTTATCTTACTGTAAGTGAGGATGAGAATTTGTGCATGCATTTTTTTATTCTTTCAGAGTAAATAAATATTATTAAAGTGTATGATTAGATATTTTCCTTACAGGGGCTAGGTTTTCCTCTTGAAGTGATAAGCAAAGCTATGCTCTTAGGGCGGCCCATCTCCAAATAAGATGGTCTCTCCCTTCTGTAAAGACCCAGCACTATTCTCCAGCCTTCCTGACATGTCACCTTTTCTCTCTGCCCTTGATGCTTGTACCATTTCTTCCCCCCCACACCCACCATCTTTTTATATGAACAAACTTGATTTATCTCGCTTCCAACAACTGAAGCCTCCTTGAGGTAGGGGCTGTGTGCCTTTTACTTTTGGGGGTTCTCCAGAGCATGCAGTGCAGAGAGCAGAGCATGTGCTTGTAACTGCCCATAGTAAATATTTGCAGAGGATGTTAGTGATTTGTATTAATCCTTTAAAATTGAATTTTGTACTGTTTTGCCAATCTAATCCTTATTTAAAAAAAATTCAGACATTGAATACATTTGAAGGCACTGCCCATTCCCACACTGTCTGTGGAGTACTCCCCCTCCTGCCCCTTTCATCAAATGTTAGCTCTTGTTATTCTTGCCTGGTTAAATTTCATGTTTGCTTGCTTATTTGTTTTCTTGGCCAATTTTCTGTCATCTCAAATTCCAAGTTATTGTATAGCTAATAGAGTCATGATGTTCTTCTCTTTGAGGACAAAAATGTCACCGATGACTGACTGCCAGTAGGATAGACACTGTGAGTGGCTTCTGTGGCTAGAAGGATGCATTTATACTGAACTATTAATGCATATAATTCACCTGGTAGGAAGGTGACAGGATGGCTGGCTGGCTGGCTGGCTGGCTGGATGGATGGATGGACAGATGAATAAATGGGAAATGAACAGATGGGTGGGTGGGTGGATAGGTAAGTGGGTATATGAATGGGTGGGTAGATGGATGGGTCAGTGGGTGGGTCAATGGATGAGTAAGTGGATAGAAGAAAGCATAGGTGGGTGGATAGATGAATGGATAAGTGGGCGGATACGTGGATAAATGAGTAGTGGATAGGTGGATAGATGGGTTGGTAGATGAATGGGTGGGCAAAGAGAAATTCTTAGAGCTGGAAGAGACAAGGAAATCATATTGTCTAGTAACGTCATGTGAACACTGGAATATGACTGCTTTGGTTTAAACCCAGCTGTGTTACTGCTTTGCTGTGGTTCTTGGGTAAAGGACTTACTGTCTTTGATAATTCATTTTCTTATCTGTAAAGTCAGCATAATGACAATATTCTCCTCCTGAGTTTTCTGCAGGAAACTTATGAGGTAATTAGCACAGTATCTAATAGATTAGAAAATACTCAAAAATGATAGCCTTTTAAAAAATAATTGTTATTTATAGTTGAGTGAGGATTTGTCCAGAGAAGTTTGTGGGAATTACCTGAATCTCACACAATCAGTGACATCATGAGAAATGAGATCTCTCTGATTCTCAGACAGTACCTTTCCATTCTAATATGGTTTTTCTTTGGGTCAAAATATTCAATGACTAAGAACCAAGGAAAACAAGAAAAGATCCAAGTGCCTAACTATGACAATAATAAGGAGGTACCTATATATGTAGGGTCTATAATAAGCTTATTCATTTCTTTAACAAATACTTCTTGAGTGCTACCATATGCCCAGAACTGTTCTAAGTGCTGCAAATTCAGGAGCAGGGGGGAAAAATGAAACCATACAAAATGTTTTTGTTCATGGAGCTTATAATCCAGTGGGTTAGAAGGATAGAAAACAAAATAAATAAATAATTTAAACATGTAAAATGTTGAGTTGTGCTAAATGCTAAGAAGAAGAATAGAGATGTAAGCAAGGAGTATGTCAGTGTGTGTGTGTGCATCTGTATTGGGAAAGGTTGTAATTTTAGACGTGGTGGCCATGGAAGGGGAAGTGATGGGCAGCCATGGAAAGATATGCAGGAAAAGCATTCCAGGCAAATGCAAGTGCCTAGAGTATGAAGGAAAAAGCAGAAGTCAGTGTGGCTAGAAAAATATGGGAGGAGAAAAGTAGGAAAGGATGAAGCAGTGACAGAGGAACTGGTTGTCTTTGGAAGGACTTTAGCGAGATGGGAAGCCATTGAAGGGCTTTAGGCTTTAGCAAGAGATTCTTTCTCTACTGTTATTATTATTTGTATTTTAATTTTATGAGGTGTATTACCATTCTTTCCTTTTTCTCTTCTTTACAAAATCAGTTTGAGGCAGGGCAGGTATTTGGAAACCAAAGAGAGAAAAATAGATTGGCTCTAGTCACACTGGTCTTTAAAGAAAGACAGACAATTCATTTAGTTTGATTTTTAATAGGAATCACAAATCCTGGTGCTTCCCCACCCTTTCTTGCCCACCCCACCCCGCCTCCAAATGGACTCTGCTATGACACAGGCTACCTGAGGTGTTCCCTCCCACGAAGGCCCAAGAACTCCCCTGACAAGGTTCCTGTTCAGTGAACACCTGGAGAGTTGAGAAAGACTCTCCCCAGGTGAGAGGAGGGAGATGCTTACAGAACTGGGAGGTTTGTGGTGTTCCCAAGAGCTGGGATCTGGCTGAGAAGGAGGATTAGGCCAGGTGTACCCTGTCCCAAGAGACATCTTCTCTTCAGTTATTCACCAGGAAAGTCTAACTTTACAGAGCTTTAACTTTTTCCCTTCAGAACTATAGTTCCTTTTTAAAAACTATCCCCCACTTCACTGTGGAAGTTTGTACAAATCTACAGGGTTCTGGGGTTGCCTTAGCACTGGGGGCAAAGCAGGAAAGCCTTCCTCACTTAAGACCATGTGATTGCCATGGAAGGGGAGGCCTCATTCTCTGAATGATTTTATATTGCTTGTCTCTTGAACACTCAACAAATGAGATTGGGGAATAAAGTTATACATCAATTGTATTTTTTATTTCTTCTTATTCTTTGAGCAGGGCTACAGCATGAAGCATTGAAAGTTTATGATGTTGGCATCTGTGTCTTGGATTGTATAATTAATTAATATTAATGAGTGTATATTTAATTAATATAAGATGAAAGGAGGAATGGCAATATTATTACTTGGAATGTAATATTATTGCCACTCCTCCTTTCATTTTGCTTAAATAGCTGATGTATGCTTTTGCTTTTGCACTTTTCTGAGTTATTTTGTTTAATGAGTCTCTTGGAGACAACATTTGATTGGATTTACTGGTTCTGAGACTCCTTCCTACAGATGCAGAGATGAGGCAAGCCCAAGCTGCTAAAAGCATTTATGATATTGCAGTGTGGTCTTTCAGTAATAAGCCTTCTTTCCCCCACTTCCCCTAGACCCACCACATCCACCCTCCCAATGGATGCCTCATACATAGTTTCTTGGTTGGTTTGTAGAGATTTTATTAGGGGCTAATTCCATTCCTCTCTTGAATTTTCATTAAAAAAGACACTGGAACAAGACGTCTTAAAGACATTCCATAATCTGCTGAGAATGCAATTCTTTTTGCCACAATATGCTAACAGTAATATTTTTTGTGTAAGAAAATTCAGTATCTTACAGAATATCAACATGCCTCCACAGACTGGTCTTGTACCTGCAGAGAAGTGACAGTCATTGCATTTGAGCAAGTGCTCTGGCCAGGAAGCTCCAACCAAAGCCTGTCCTTCCATTGGAAGATCTCCATATCTGGGAGATGAAGCATCACCAGCGCATGGAAAATAAGACGCGATTCTCCTCAGCAGGGAACAACTCTATTAAGTCTCAGCTCATGCCACTGACTCAGGAGGTTGTAGAGGCCAATGTATGCTCTTGTGCTTCAGCATGAACTCAGCTCAAGAACAAAAGTGACCTTGGTTATGCTTTGAGCAGAGATGGGGAGAAAGTGGAAGGGTAGGACAGCAGATTGACCCAAATGATCAGGATCCAGATAACCCGAGAGCAGCAGAGGTACCTCCTCTGGTTTAGCAGAAAACAAACAAGAAGAGTAGGAAATTCCTATAGGAAGAGTAGGAATGAGGAATTCCTCTCCAATTTATTGTCTCTTTCTCATCACTAGACACATAAATCTAGACATTGCTGTCAATGGCTATTTTTAAAAATATACCATCTATTTTCAAAAGAGCTGGTCTGTGAAATAGGGCTTATTCCTCACAAGGTTAACAACAAGGCAAAACGAACACAATAAGTCTCCTACATACGAATGAGTTCTGTTCCGAGAGTGCATTTTTTCATCAGTCCAACAAAGTTAGCTAAGGAACCCAACTAGCACAATTGGCTATACAATATCAACTATATCACTACTGCTTTTCCTCTTGCTTCTGGACATCCTGGGCTTGTAATAAAGATACCGTACTACTGTACTCTATACAGTATTGTTTAGTAAAGTACAAAAGCACAACTACTTGTAGAGGATGTACTCATGTGACAATGTACACCAGACACATAGCTAACTTTCGTTATCGGACATGTGAACGCATGTTCTCATCTTTGAAAGTTTGCAACTTGAAGGTTCATATGTAGTAAAAACTTCCTATACAAAGTAAAAGCCTAGAAAGAGAACGAAGAAAATGTGTTTACCAGAATGGGCAACACATTTGGAACGGGCATCACATTTGTTTCTGAGAATCCCAGAAGATCAAGAAAAAAAAAATAGGGCAAAAGTACATGGCATGGTTTTCATTTTCAGAAAATAGGAAGTGTTTCAGATTTCTGGCAATGAATTATTAAAAAAAGAATGCACGTGGACTTCAACTGTGGGGCAATGGATAACATAAGGAGAAAAGGCCTAGATAATGTTTTTACAAGAAATCCAAGAGCTGTTTTCTTATGACAATTTCTTGCAATAAACCTTGATAAAACGTCAAGGCATCGCATGAAAATGTAAATAAGATCCTGGTCGAAGTTAACTTTATATGATCCAAATCTGTAGTCTCTGATGTTTTAATGTGATTCAAAGATTAAATACGAGAAAAGCAGGAGAAGCATGGGGGCAGCATGTGCCCGACTCATAATCACTTCTCTTAGCTGAGACCTGGTTGAAACTCCCCAGGAGGGGCCTAAGATTTGCAATTCCATGTGGCTGACGGGGGACAGTTGGTGCACTTGGGAATTCAGAGGTGGACTGGCTGCACCAGTCAGTTCCTTCTTTTTTTTTTTTTTGAGCCAGAATCTCACTCTGTAGCCCAGGCTAGAGTGCAGTGACGTGCTGCTCGTGGCCACTGCAGCATTGACCTGCTGGGCTCAGGTGATCCTTCCGCCCCAGCCTACCAAATACCTGGAACTACAGGCATATGCCACCATGCCCAGCTAATTTTTTGATTTATTGTAGAGATGAGGTCTTGCCAAATTGCCCAGGCTGGGCTCAAACCCGTGAGCTCAGGCAATCCTCTCACCTCGGCCTCCCAGAGTGCTAGGATTACAGGTGTGAGCCACCGCACCCAGCTGGTCAGCTCCTTCTAATACCGAGAAGTTCACAGAGTGCTTGTTCCAGGGGAGGCTGCCCTCCTTGACTTGGGGAAAGCCATCACAGTCAAAATCTAAGATTTTTTTTCAGGACGTACCTTTGGAACTGGTCTGACTTTAAATTTGTTCCTTAGTGAGACCACAGAGTTCCAGTTTGGCAGAGACAATTTAGACTGGAAGCATCTACAGTGTTACCAATTATTGTCATTGGAGACCCAAAAAGATCTTAGAGACTCTTTCTTTTACGTGTTAGAGCTGCTAAGAATGTGGGTTCTCTCATCAGGATAAACACATTGACTAGCTCATGAACTTACAGAGTGGCGACCCACTGAGTTTTAGAGAATGTCTGCAAAACAGTGGTTCAAGGTTTGACATAATTCAACTTCAGTTGTTCTTCCCAGCTGTGGTTAGATCTTTTGAGATCACTGCTAGTTCATGATGATAAAACTGTGTCATTAGCAGAGAAAAGATTTATCTGCCTTCACATTATGGCAAGGGACACTCATGAAGTTCTTTAAAAGTTCTGTTAGACTATTAAGACACAAGTTTATGGGTAAGAACAAGAGAAGAAAACCCAACTGCAAGCTGGTGTCACACTGTCTGTTAGGTCACCATCCCTGTCTCTTCTCATCTGTGTCACAGTTTTAAAATGGGATCTTGCCAAAGTCTACAAAGCTGAGGAATTTCGTAATTGTTTTGTTGCGCTCTACACCTTTGGCTTTTAATATGCTTCAGATTACCATGTTGCAATCCTCTGACTTCCTCAGCTATTGATATTGAAAGAATATCATGCTACTGAATTCACTCCAAGGGCTGTCAAAAAGAACACCAAGTGAAAATAATTGGAATGCGTCCTGCAAATGCAAAAACGCTTCAAAAAAATCACCAATACATCCCATTCACAAACGCTTCTGCATGTCAGCTGCACTACATTAACTATAGACATTTCTTAAGCGCTTCATTTTGACCACAAATATGAAACTGCTGACCATTGGCTGTTCTCTTGGAGAGAATTACTGTGCACAGTTGCTGAGTCAGCGCACAGGCCCCCACAACAAACCCCTTGGCTTGGAGACAAAAGAGAGGGGCTGCACACCATTTATCAGTGCTTTAATGAGGCCTGCAGATTCTTATTTCTTTGCCAAAAAGAGTGAAATGAAACACAACATGGTCAAAGATGCAAAAGTAGGGAAATCCTTTCATTCAGAAAACACAAAGTAGTGATAGTTTCTAGAGAGGTGCAGAAAGAGGTAGCTTACTGAATTTATCTGAGGTTTTTCCCTTTAAATATATTCTTTTGGTGTTTGCCCCAGATTCCTGCTCATCACTGAGTTTTGGCTAGTTGCCTTGACGAATAAAAATGAACAGAACATTCACACAGGACTGAGGGTGGATGGTCACTCCGTGGCATTGCCTTGGGATGCTGTGCGCACCAGCCTTTCTGTCCCTGACCCTCTCCTATCCCCTCCACTCCAGGTACTTCTCCGGGAGGATGTTCCTCAGTGCTGAGCCTCTGGAATGGAATTTAGCCTCCAAACCACAATTGTTATTTTTCCTCCAGCTCAAAACTTCTATTCATCAACCTGGGTGGTCTTGACAACATAATAGCCATAAGAATGTGAGTGATTTACAGAATTCATAGACATTATCACCAAAGGAGTAAACCAACATTCACTTCCATTGAAAGCAGAGATGTTTGTTGTTAAAAGATATTCTAAAGTCCCATTCCTAGGTTGCTGGAGAGTGTCTTCAAAGGTTATAGATAATTTCAGGAAACACATCAGTGGGAATTTGTTTCTATCAGCTCTTTATGACTCTCTCTCTTCCTGGCTCCAGGAAGGCTTTATTCAACCTTCTGAACAGTCCTCCTAATGAGTACTCTGGGAAATAGGTCCACAGAATTATGTCAATGTACAATATCATGGTCATAGATTTGAGGGGCTATTGCAAGAATTGCTCACCATTGGGAATCGCTTAGCTTAGTGTTGGTAGATTTGGAGGATATGCTCTCTTTCTAGAATAGCAATATGACTTAAAAATAAGCACAGATGAAAGTTTCTTAATGTTTGGTTGGACATCTAAGATGTCTTTGTAGGGTTAGCTAACAAGGAGCTAACAAGTTCCAACTAACTAGGAAGGCTATTTGCAGAGGAAGTGATGTCAAGGAGACCCTGAAAAGTTCTGTGGGCTGGCATTCCTGTTGAGGTTTGAAATGCTATTGGAACACAGAACTGCTGGAAGCCCATCAGGCTGGAACTCAGATTACTTTACTTTGGATTTTAAAATAAAGTTCAAAATGTATTGCTACTTTGTGTTTTCTGAATGAAAGGATTTTCCTACTTTTGCATCTTTGACGGACCATGTTGTGTTGAATTCATTTCACTCTTTTTGGCAAAGAAATAAGAATCTGCAGGCCTCAAAATTTATACCAGGAGTTTGTTTCTCCTAAGTAAATGTATTTTAGTCACTCCTTCAAACTCATATCTGCTATAAAGAAATTATGTGGCTGGGTGTGGTGGCTCACGCCTGCAATTCCAGCAATTTTGGAAGCCAAGATAGAAGGAATGCTTGAGACTAGGAGTTCTAGACCAGCCCAGGCAGTATGATGAGACCTCACCTTTACAAAAATAAAAATAAAAATAAAAGTAGATTAGCTGGGCATGGTGGCATCTGCCTGTTGTCCCAGCTACTTGGGTGACTGAGGCCAGAAGATCACTTGAACCCAGGAGTTCCACGCTGCAGTGAGCTATGGTCATCACTGCCCTCTAGCCTGAGTGACAGAGCAAGACACTGCCTCAAAAAAAGAGTAAATTTCACATAGTGGATCTCTGCATAGCTCAAGACATAGATACACGCATCCATCTTTGCCCTGAGTTCTGAATGGAAAAGGTGAAAGCTTTGTTTTTCTAACTGTGGTTTGCATTGCTTTTTCTGTGTGCACCAGTCCATACCTGTCCTGTGAGTAAGCTGTGCAAATGCTTAAGTAGGTGGGCTGGGGCACAGTGAACAGTCTCTCAGGGTATGAGACGCAGACTTGCATGAATGACCTGACTTCTGCAAAGCTCTGAAATGCAGGCAGGCTTGTACCATCGAAACTGAACCCTGCATGTTGGATGTTGATGGCTCCCAGGCCAGCCTGAGTGTGGTCATGCCTGGAGGATCTCTGGACTAGCATGCCAGCTCCTTTGTGAAGATGACTGATGTTTTGTGCTTGTTTGGAATATTATTTCCATGGTTCTTTTATTAAAGTCAGCTGTGTTGGGCTCCCCCAAAATATTCTTAGCTCAACAGACAAAATCATGTCAAATAGTGAAAGTGTCAAATGAGTCATAAAATGGGGAGGTGAGCTCTAATCTTGCTTTTTGTAAAGTTATAAAGATGGGGTCAGGCAGAAACCCCTCTTGAGTACAATGGAAAGAGAATCAGTTCATATGATAGAGAAGAGGATTTGGGCAGAATTGGAGTTGAAAAGATGCCCTTGGTTTTCTTGATGAGGACCCATGAAACAAAGGACCAGTGATGGAGCTGCTTCTAGAACCCACCAGGTCCTGCATTTTTGTTGGTGTATGTTTTTACCACAACACAGGGCTTCCCAATGAAGTGAAAAATTTGAAACAAGGAAGACTCAACTATTTATATACATTTCCATAGTCTGAGACATGCCCTGGCACACACCTCAGTGGGCTGCAATTGTTATCACAGTAAATGAAGTCTCCGTTGGCAGAGAGGTCCAGGAGCAGGGAGCAGCTGTTTCCCTTCTGGGTGGGTGGTTGTCGCCCACAAACATGACTTGATTGTTGAGTGTTCACCATTGATGTTCCTATTTGATCTGATACAGGAGATCTTGGTGTGTGACAAGCTGGAGTGTGGTATGCTAACTGGATGTCACAACCAGACGCTTGGTGCTTACAGACCTCAGATGGAATGTCCTGGATGCAACATCAAAAATCTTGAATAATTGTCAGAGTCCTTAACTGGCTTCAGATGCACTTCTCCTGGAGTTCTCTAACCTTATTATTTTCATAAAATTCACAAAGGCAACTGTTATCCCAGGGGAAGCCTGAGTTTGCAGCTTTGACCTAAGAACCTTTTACATTCACCTTGAAGTTAGAACCCAGTTACCTGTAGATGTATTTTGTGGCACTTCATGGTCACATTGAAGTCCTAGGCTGTTCCGTGAACTCACCATTATCTCTGTATTGTGTGTGACACTGTTGTCCAGTGCTCTGTTCTGGCTTATTGCTTTCCTAGCTGTTGCTTTTCTTGTTTTTTATCTTTTTAATATCATCTGTTTTCTGGATGTCTTCTTTAGATTAGACCAACACATTTTTTAAAAATCCTTTCAGTTTTATCAAATCTGGGGAAAAAGCAGTTAATTCATTTAAAAGAATCTATTGTGGTACTTATGAAAATGAAAAATCGTTGATTGCTTCCCTCTTCACTGCTCTGCCATCTTGAATCAAGTGCGCTGACACATTTCTTTCTTTCTTTCTTTCTTTCTTTCTTTCTTTCTTTCTTTCTTTCTTTCTTTCTTTCTTTCTTTCTTTCTTTCTTTTGTTTTGAGAAAGTAGAATTTATTACGAGGACAGAAAAGCTCCCACAGTGAGCATGTGGCACCATCACATCAAGAGATGAGGATACTAGTTCCTTTCTACTTATTTCTATAGACAGGAATAATGCTGTGATAAAGCCTCATCTTGACAGATTAGTGAAAAGTGTTATGGTTTTTGCAACTGTGATCAATATCCTGGGTGAGAGGGGCAGCAGGGCTTGCCTCAGCACTTCATGCAGAGGTGATGCAGAAGCTGAGAGGGAACAGTGACAGAGCCCCTGAGAAATGAAGTATTTGGTCACATCCCTCTGGTGATGGGGTAGACTCTGGAGTGGGTGGCTGCCTCTCCAGTCTCACACCCCAGGGCCTGGTGGTCTCCTGAGTAGAGGGACCCTTTGCTATGATGTTGAGTACAGCCAGTACAGGGGGCTCTCAGGACCCCTCCAGCTGGGTTTCCCAGGAAGCAACCGGCACCTCAGTACATAATCCCCACACCTGAGTGACCATCTAGATGCCAGTGGAAAGGCAACCTGAATTAATGTCTGGGTCCATTGTGCTTACTGCAGCCTGGGAGCTCATCCCCAGCCAAGCACTGAAGGTGTTCGAGAAGTGCAGGTCACCCGGGTGGGAAACAGAAGGCGGCCTTCCTCCTGCCACTGCTTGGGCAACCTGTGCAGCTCTGTCCTGCTGATGGCGTTTGGGAGCTAGTATCCCCCTCACCTCTGTGCAGAGGGATATTTAGGAAAAGAAATCACAACCCTCATTTCCTGGTTCTGTCTGTCAGGCCACCAGCAAGAAGTGCCTGGCTGGGATCTCAGATTCTGCGGGAGTCAGTCTTCTCTCCTGCGCTGGGGGCTTAATCTCCCGATACTGAGATTTGCTTGATTTGTTTTTTGGGATGCTCCCCAGCTCTGGAGATGGGGCTTGGTGAATGTCAGTGTCTTTCATCGACCACACACTAAAAACTCAGATGGATCTAGATACAGGCAGGGTGAACCATGCAATGTCCCCACAGAGGTGTGGCCCTGTCATTCTGCCCTGGGCACCAGCTAGGCCACAACCAGAGTACTCTAATTGTAAAATTTTTCTTAAAAAGATGCAATATGGATAGACTGGAACAGGATCTCCCTTCTGAAGGGGTAAGGCATTCGATCTTGCTTAAAGCAAGGTGTCACTGCTGTTTTGACTTAAGTTTTTGGGAGCCTGGTCCTATTTACCATCCTACCTTGCCTGGCCCACAGAAGGTATCCCCTGAGAGCCCAGAAGTGTCATCCTGAGTCAGACCTAACTGCCACAGCAGCCATCATCCCTCTACCTCACCGGCTTCCTTCTTCAGCGCAGACCAATGCAATGAGATTGACCCATGGGGCAGGTCAGAAAAGCAGAAAGTTATGATTAGGAAATGCCGGTATTAAATAATTTCCCTTGGTTTCATTTCCTCTTACGACCTAATCTCACCAGGATCTCCCAGTCTCCCCAACCTTCTGTGGGCTGTTTTATGTCAGTTCCAGAACTTGCTTGATCTGTGCTGCAAGCATCCCCCGGCTCCCTGCCCAATCCCTCCTTTGAGCCCTGGTCATTTAGCTGAAGATATTTTAAAATCACAGAAGCTTAAGGCTTGAAAGCATTTTGACAGGTCCCCCAGGCTAATGTTAAATGCCTTTTCTCCTGTTTTGCCTGAGTGGAGCCAGAGAATATCTGAGCACCTCTCAAGTCCCTGACACATCCAAGGGCTCTAAATGCAGCCATGCTGGGCAGGCTTCCTCTGTGACAGCCCTGAGGGTCCCTCCCTGCAGTTGCTCACCTTGAAGTTGGTCTGCCACCTAGACTCTCAGGGGGATACCTCCTGTGAGCCAGGCATGGTAGGATGGTAAATAGGACCAGGCTCCCCCAAATTTTAGTGGAAACAACAGTGACACCGTGCATTAAGCAAGATCGATTGCCTTACCCCTCCAGAAGACAGAGCTTGTTCCAGGCTACCCATATTGCAAATACTGCAGCATTTTTTAAAAGAACTGTGCTGCTGACTAGAGTACTCTGGCTGTGGCCTGGCTGGTGCCCAGGGCAGAATGACAGGGCCGTATCTCTTTGGGGACATCGCACTTCTTTTTCTTTTTTTACTTTAATGTAAAGATTTGGGATACAATTCAGGGTTAGGTATACAAACACTGATCATGCAGGTACCCCTGTTAATGAGGTATGCCCCTCCCTGCCCTAGCAGTTTCCCTCTACTACCAATCCCACCTCCCCACCAACAGTTTCCCACTACTGCCAATTGCTTTCTTATAGTATTATAATTGTTCAAGTTCCTCTTATGAGTGAGAACATATGGAAAGACCCTTAGACATTGCACTTCTAACCCTGCCTATTATCTAGATCCATCTGAGTTTTTAATGCATGGTTGATGAAAGCCTCTGATATTTTTCTGTACAAGGCTTTTTAAATGTGATATTTGGATGAATTATCCAATACCTCTGATATTCATGAGCAGCCTTTTCCGAGTCCTACACTGGTGACTTAGCGGCACATAGGTGGACGTGCTCTGGGCCCGTGTGGTGCTCACAGTCCAGCAGGAAGACAAACAATCCCCATCCCACAAGTCGGTGTTTTGTTACAATTGTGGGAAGAGTTTTGAAGAAAGGAAGGCGTGCTTGCCAAGGAAAGGCTTCCTGAGAAGGGATATTCGAAAAGAGACTCAAGGATCCTTGGTGTCAGCCAGGAAAGAAAAGGAGTCCCCAGGAGAGGAAAAAGCTTGTGCAAGGGCCCTGAGTCCACATGCTGGGTCAGGAGAAGTGAGGCCAAGGCATAGGTAGGGGCTGGAGCATGCAGGAGCCGGAGACCAGACAAGGAGGTGAGGTTTTATCCTAAAAGCAACAGGAAACTTCTCAGGGTCTTTAGTTCAGACTTAGTCCATATTAGACTGGCCTATCCAAGAGTCACTCTGGACACTGTAGATTGGAGTGGCCAGAATAGAAGAAAAAGGCAATTAGGAGGTGGAATCTTGGTTCAGGTAAGCAACGAAGGGGAGGCTTCAGCAGGAGGACAAGGAGTGGGCTGAGGGCATACATACGTATTGAAGAGGTCTAGTGGACAGGACTTGGTAACAGACTGGCTGACTTGCACACTGGGCAATGGAGGAGTCATGTGTTCTGAAAGGGAGTGGGAGTAAAGGAGAAGGTTGGAAGTCAGAGGTGTGGCAGGACTTACCTAGAATTCTGTCTGAAGTGCCTTTGTGTTGTTTGTCTTAGTCCATGTGGGCTGCTATAATAGAGTGCCTTAGGTTGGGCTGCTTATAAGCAGCAGAAATTTATTTTCCATGATTCTAGAGTCTGTGAAGTCCAATATCAAGATCCCAGTAGATTCCATGTCTGGTGAGGACCTGATTTCTGGTTTATAGATGGCATCTTCTCACTGTGTCTTCACAGGGTGGAAGGGGCAAGGCTGCTCTCTGGGGGTCTTTCCTGTTTGTGAGGGTTCCATCCTTATGACGGAATCACCTCCCAAGGGCCCAGCCTCTAAATTTCATCACACTGGAGGTTAGGTTTTGGGGGAGACACAATCATTCTGACTATAGCACCATCCAAGGGAGACGTTTAATAGGCAGACTCCTATGCTAGAAGAGCATCAGAGAAGTTCACTGTCAACTGAGAAACCTCGGTGCTCATAGAAGACACCTGGCCAGAGATACAAATGTGTAGAATGAAGATGTTATTCATGTTTCTAGTGATTTAGTCTTGAACAATGTCTGAAGGAAAGCTTACAGAGGCAGAAGAAAAAGCCCAGTACAGAGCCTCAAGTGTCTTGAATCTTAAAGTGGAGGTTCATGCTTGCTGCTAGTTGGGTCCATACATGGAATAAACTGATGACTTCCCTCCCTGCATGCTCCTGTGCTCTGGGCTCTGCTTTTCGCACTTCACAGATGTTATAGCATTGAATCACTCTGTAACCAAACGAAGTGGGTATGCTATCACCCCCATTTTGCAGATAGATAAACTGAGGCACAAAGATATTATGCAACTCATCTCAAGCAGTCTGAGTGCCTAACCCCTACCTTACCTGCATTTGGGAAAACAATTTAGGTAGGAGCTGGAGAAACTGTAGAGGCTGAGACCTCTGGTGAGAACAGTGACTACCACTCAGCTTAGAAAGTTGCTGCTGTGAGAAAGAATTATGGGTCAATAGTCGTTTTGTGTTTTCAAGAGAATCTGGACTTCTACATGTAGTTTTTCAGTTTTCTAACATTGGTACTTGTTCACATTTTTTAAAAGCAATGTTCAGGAAAGAAAATGTGGGGAGCTGATTCCAGATGGTATGTTTAAAAATCTCTGACTTAATGGTTGCCAAGAGAGTACATTCTAGATGCTCTCACCACAAAAAAAGAGGTCATTATGTGAGATGATGAATTTGCAAATTTGCCTGACCACAGTAGCCATTTCATTATGTATATCAAAATATCATACTGTACACCTTAGAAATATATAATTTAAAAGGCTGGAAGAGGAGGAAGGGTTGTCACAGGATATGGAGAAATAAGGGTGACCAAAGGAATAGGGGTCCTGGGCCCTGCCATAGACTGAAAGCAAGGAATGTGTCTGCCCAGCTGAACTTCGGTTGATGGTGGGTTTTCCTCTTCATGCATGAATCTGGTCTACACAGGGACTAGTAAACATTTTTCTGCCTTCTTGTGGTTAATCATCTGAATTTCCTTCCTACTTTTTTTTTTTTTTTTTTTTTTGAGTTGGTGTCTCACTATGTCGCCCAGACTGGAGTGCAGTGGCCGCTTCCGGCCACCGCAACCTCGACCTGCTGGGCTCCGGCGATCCTTCCACCTCAGCCTTCCAAGTAGCCGGAATTACAGGCATGCGCTACCACGCCCGGCTGATTTTTTGATTTATTGTAGAGATGAGGTCTCGCTGCCCAGGCGGGTCTCGAACCCACGGGCTCAGGCAATCCACTCACCTCAGCCTCCCAAAGGCGCGGGATTACAGGCTGAGCCACCGAGCCCGGCTCCTTCCTACTTTTTATGTAATGCAATTCTCCATTCATTACATATCTCAAGGTGAAAGTCCTGGAGACGTCATTCCGTGACCAGCGTTCAGGACTGACAGTGGAAGCTCATCCTGCAGGTGGAGTGGGTAAACCCCAGGACCTTGAGGTCCCCAACCTGGGTGAGGGGTTGGCAGACTGGCTTCCCACAGGCTGAACCTGACTCACAGGGAGATTTGGTTTGGCTATCCAGCTGGAAATAGTAGTTGTCAAAGTTTAATATTAGCTAGATTTTACAAAAAAGTTTGGATTTGGAAATTTCTGTGTGAAAAGTTTGATGATCGGGACCACCAAGTTGTTCTTCCACATGGCCACAATCAGCTGGCGGTAAGTAGTGTTGGCTGTTTTAGAGGGGGTCTTTGTAGAAACTTCTCTTCTCTCATTTTCTTCTACTTGGCTGGTGGTACTGATTTCCTTTCCTGCTTGGACTCTGCGCAGGTAAGTTTGAGACCCTGCAGGAAAATTCAGCAAACTGAATTTTGTCCCAAACACCTTATCACTGAAGAAGACACAGATGGAATAAACGCATGAATGATCAAATATATCCCCTATGACACTCTGTGCTGGCCTTGTCCCATGTCCTTAGAATCACAATCCCTGGTCTCTGGGGACTGGTACAAGACCCACCTCATGTATCATAGCAGGGTTGGGGTATGATTTCGGGGTTTGTTACTCATTCAGGCACCCCATGTGGACTCTTGGGTCTGTGTCTGGTACTGTCTACACTAATCTGGAGAAAAGAGTGCTGGGCATAAATGAGCCATCCAAAAAGCAGAGGGCATTTCTTCCTTTCTCCTTTCCCCTAAATTCCTTATTTCTTCACGTATTAAGAGTAACAAGGCAACCTGGGGCTCCCTTTTCTCCCTGAAGTGCTCCATCCTTGTTCAGCTGCATTTCCCTCCAGACCCAGGGTTGGGGTTTGAGCTCAAAGTGGTTTCCGTGCTCAGACTGAAGCAGGGTTTGCACCTCTACGGTTTCCAGGGAACGGTGTCTCTGACTGGCTCTTTCCCAAAAAGCCCCATTTTCTCTCTCCCCCACACTCCTTAGGACTTCCTTTCAATGTCACCTGGGCTGTGATACAGCCTTCTTGGGGGGCCTCAGCAGAGACAGAATCCCGGATAAAGCTTCCAAAAGCAGAGCTGCTGAGCTGCTCGCACCCACCTTTGAGTTGTGGGGTGGAGGTCTGTTTGTTTTGGGTTTAATGAGTAAATCATGTGGAATGGAATCAAAAGCTCTGCTGAAGTCAACACAGATGACATCTGTCATGTCCTCTTAATCCATCAGTCAGGAGGAGAGGGCATTGGATTAATTAGACAGGCTCTTTCAAACATTTGCCAGCAATGACTCCATGCCCTCTTTCTCCCATGCACTGGGAAGTGAAAACAATGAATTTCCACCCTATAGTTTATCTTAGAAGGGTCAGGTTTTGAGGTCAATGGTCAGTGTAATCTTTTTCTCTTTAAAAATGCACATGTATTGTAACTATTAATATCTGGTATGTTTTTCATGGAGATAAAACGTTCTTGTGCTTTTGTGAAAGCGTACACAGCAACTATACAGAAGCATTCTCAGACATTAAGTATGTGACATGGCCTAGGCGAAACTTTCCCTGATTGAAAGGGAAGGTGTCTATTTGGGGAGAGAGTCTCTGAGGGCTGTGATTAATCCAGTTTAATTAAATGGAACACTGGTCTCCGTCTGTTTAAACATGGCATGGCTTGGGAGGTAACACTGTATCACCTACACAGCCCTGGCCACTTGTCTTCAGGATGTTCTTGTGTGATTCCCTTACTTATATCACCAGGCATGACCATCTCTGACCTCAAGGAATAGCTTGTTTCCCACAGCCTTGACTTTGAGATTCAGACACAGAACACAATTTGTGTCTTCACAGTCTTAAGAGTGAGTGCACCAGATCACCCTACTTGCCTGAGCTTAGCCTGATCCTGTCCAGGAAACTGTTCCTTATTGGCTGAGTCATCAATTTACCATTCACTATAGAACTCTGTGCTATCCTACAGTACTTTCACTTGAAGGAATCTTTTGTTTTATTGAATTTTCTTGCCCTTCTAGCCTTGCCCTTCTCCAGCCCTCTGACCCTGTGTGAGAGCTGACCTTATGCCCACTTCTGTCTTGTCTCCTCACTTGGGAAGAAGCTGAGGCAGAAAGACCCTTGGACTTGATACCAGCTCTTCCACATACCACGTGAATAATATGGGAGTCATTTGACTTTCTGAGTTTTGTGTATTCATATTCAGAGTGACATAACACAGTTGAACCTTGAACAAATGAGTTTGAATGGTGCAGGCCATTCATACACAGATTTTTACAAGAAAATTTATACCAAGTATGGCTGCCAAGAGTCCCCTTCCACTTCCTCCATCACTTCTACCTCTTCTGCCTCTGCCCCACCTGAGAGAGCAAGACCAATCCCTCCTCTTCCACCTTTGCCTACTCAACATGAAGATGACAAGAATGAAGAATTTTCTGATGATCCCCTTCAACTTGGTGAATAGTAAATGTATCTTTTTTCTTTGTGGGTTTTTTAAAATCACATTTTCTTTTCTCTAGCTTACTTCATTGTAGAATACAGAATATAGTATATATAACATACAAAATACTTGTTAATCAACTGTTAATGTTATCAGTAAGGTTTCCAGTCAGTAGGCTATTATTAGTTACATTTGGGGGTATTAAAAAGTTATACATAGATTTTCAACTGTGCAGGGGATGAGCCCTCTAACCACTGTTTTGTTCAAGGGTCAACTGTGATAGCTTTCTTATAGAATTGTTGTAAGGATTACGTCAATACAGAAAAAAAAATGTCTGCATAAATATCCACATAGTGATACCTAAATATTAGTCAAAAATCGGTGTCCTGGGACTTGAGTTGCACCTCCAATTATGCCATAGAAGGAAGCATAAGAGCTTCCTTTTTTGCAAAAATAAGAAACCACTAGATAAATCAAAACACTATCATTAAATTGTTAACATAAATAATTCTCAAAGAATTAAACTCCAGAAGCACTAGTTTTTCTTTTCTTATTTTGTTTTGTTTTGTTTTTGAGACAGGGCTTCACTGCGTCACACAGGTAGGAGTGCAGTGGAGTCACCATCACTCACTGTAGCCTCGAACTTCTGGGCTGAAGGGATGCCCCTGCCTCAGCCTCCCAAGTTGCTAAGGCTACAGGCACATGCCACCACACCTGGTAACTTAAAAACCAAAAATTTTGTAAGGATGGTATCTCACTATGTTGCCCAGACTAGTCTTAACTCCTCCTGGCCTCAAGTGATCCTTCCACCTTGGTCTCTCAAAGTGCTGGGATTACAGGCATGAACCACTGCACCCACCCAGGACCAGTTCTTTCTAGGTGATCAAGGGCCAGTTGCTGAGCTTGGGGCCAAAAAATCAGAGGAGCAAATTCATGTGACTGACTATCTTCCCATCTAACAGTCTTGAGATTTCACAGCTCACAAGTTTTATTATTTTGAGATCTCGCAATATCAAGGTGTTTAAGCCTAGAATCTTTCTGGAGAATGATGCCTCAATTCTCCTTTAAACATTTTGAAGCCAGAAGTGAACTAACCAAAGCTGCAACCAAATTTCCACCCAATTCCACTTCTGATAAAATCGAAGATACTAGACTAGACTAGTGGGAGTTCAGGAAATTGAGGGCTAAGCTGAAAGACAGAGAGATCTCCTTGAGGCAATCAGAAGGTGAGTTGATTTGGGGTTATGGCTTTTATCCATTTAGTAAGGCCTTGATATTTAAGCACAAGTAGTTTAGCTAGTCAGTTCCTTTCCTGAGATGTGTAATAAAAAAAGGACATTCCATCTGATGCTGAATTTTATACATGTGTGTGTTTTAGCTTTTACTTTTCCAGACACGATGTCCAACGTATAATTTTTAAAAATGACAAGGCCTAGGAAGAAGCAAAAGAGTGTGATCCATAGTCAAATGTAAAATCTGTAATAGAAGCAGACCTTCAGATGATCCAGATGTCAGAATTACAAAAGTCTTTAAAATAAGTATGGTAAATATGTTAAAGATGCTACAGGAAAAGATAAATGTTATTGGTGAAGAAGATAAGAATCTAAAGAGAGAATAAGACAATAAAAAATAACTTAATAGAAATCTTAGAACTCAAACTGAAAAATACAATATCTGAAATTTAAAAAAAAAAAATCACTTTCCAGATAATATTAATAGCAGATTTGATAAAACAGAAACAATTAAATGACTTGAAAGACAGGTCAGTAGAAAAGATAATGTCGCTCCAGTATTTTTTTTTTTGAGGCATAATTTATATATAGTGACATACAGATCTCAAGTGTGTGTTTCAACAAATTTTGACAATTCATGTGCCTATGTAACCCACACTCCTCTCAAGATGGAAAAATTTCATCACTGCAGAAAACTCTCTTAGTCTATCCCTACCCAGCACACAGCGGCAGCCACAGTTCGGATTTCTTTCATCATAGATTCATTTTAACTTTTCTAGAACTTCTTAGGAAAGAAATAGTGCAATACATATTTATGTCTGGATTTTTTTCCTCAGCATAATTTTTTATCGAGGTAAATACATATTGTTGCGTATATCAGTTTTTTCTTTTTGTTGCTGAGTAGAATTCCATTTTATGAATGTACTACAATTTGCTTATCCATTCTCCAGATTGTAGACCTTCGGAGTTTTTCTAGTTTTAAATAAAATTGCTGTGAATATTTCTGTACGAATCTTTTTGTGAACACGTATATACCTATGTGCATTAATTCACACAAGTAGAAATAGGATTGCTATGTTATGGGGTAGCTGTATGTTTATGAGAAACTTCCTGACTGATTTTCAAAATGGTCATCTTATTTCATACTCCCACAAACAATATATGAGCTTTTTGTTTGCATCACAAGTTTACCAACATTTGGTATTACCATTCTTTTTCATTTTGTCTATTCAGTGGTTGTGTAGTGGTACCTCATGGTTTTAATTTTCGCTTACATGATGTTAGGTACTCTTTCTTCTTTTTTTTTTTTTTTTTTTTTTTAGTTGGAGTCTCACTCTGTCACCCAGGCTTGGGTGCAGTGGCACGCTCACAGCCACCCCAGCATTGACTTGCTGGACTCAGGCGATTGTTTCACCTCAGCCTTCCAAGTAGCTGGAACTATAGGTATGTGCTACCATGCCCAGCTAATTTTCTTATTTATTGAAGAGACGAGGTCTCACTAAGTTGCCTGGGCTGGTCTCAAACCTGTGGCAATTCATTCGCCTCAGCCTCCCAAAGTGGTGGGATTACAGGCTGAGCCACCAAGCCCAGCCTGGGTACTCTTTTCAAGTGTGGTTTTTTTATGAAGTACCCATTTAAGTTATTTTGCCTATATTTTATTAGATTGTGTATTTTATTGAGTTGTAGGAGTGTTTATATACTTTGGATACAAGGTTTTTTTGTTGTTTGATGCATGTATTGTACCTCTTTCTTTTTTTCATAGTGGAGAATGCTTTTCCCAGTATGAAAATATCCTGCATTAAATTTTTATTGCTGTCATGACAAATTTATCAAACATATAGCAGCTTAAACAATGGTCATTAATTATTGCACAGTTCTACAGGTCAGAATTTCAGCATGGTTCAATGGGGTCCTCTTCTAAGCTTATTGGATCGGCTGGATTCAGTTCCTTGTGATTGTAGGGTGAAGATTTCCACTTCCTTGATGCATGGGCTTCTTCCCCTTTAAGCCAACACTTATGCACCAAATCCTCCTCATGCTTTGAATCCCTCTGATTCCCTCTTCCACTGCCAACCAGAGAAAGGACTCTGCTTATAAGGGCTCATGTGATTCAATTTAGGCTCCCCCAGATAATTGAGGATAATCTCCCTATTTTAAGGTCAGCATAATTACATCTACAAAGTCTTTTTTGCCATGCAATATAATGTATTCATGGGAAAAACACTAGGGAACAAAAGTTACAGGGTGAAGATTTTGCCTACCATATTTCCAGGTCCAGAATCAGTAATTCACAAAGAAAATAAAATCCTCTTAAACGTAACATATATCTTTCCAGTCCTGTGTTGCCAAGTGAGGGGGTTAATGAAATAGGTACAACAATTCTCTCAATCACTGTGCCCAAGATGTCCTCTCCTCCTCTGGCCACCACCTAGAAAATATAAGAGGCCCTGGGATAAGGTCCTGGCCTGTATATCCCCCGTGGCAAAACATGAGGCCAGATCCTTTTCTTCTTAGCTATGGTGCTATTAAGCAATTAATACTAATAACCACTAGCAATTATTGTATGATTACTGTATGCCTGGAGCTGGACTAAGTACTGCATGCCCATCCTTTCATTAAATCTTCCCAACAATTCCATAAGATGACATTATATAAGGCAGTCTGATGGTTATCTGCCATCACAAGCGCATGTTCCTGCAGCACGTCAATGCTTCACAAAAGGGTTTCTTCCAACTCCATGTGGTAGATGTCTTTGAAAGAAGGGCCGTTCAGTAATGTCACTTTCTCCCTGAATTTTCGAGATGTTTAGTGTCCCTGACCAGTGGATGAATACCCAGCGGACCCATCTCTGAACCGGCTCTGTGAATCAGCAGCCTCCTCCTAATGACCATACTTGACACCAGGCCCAGGTCACATCTCTTGTCTGTGATTTTCAAACCTTTTCAGGTTAGAATGGGTTTAGGAACTTTTTAAATCAAGACACAGAAGCTTTGGTAGGTAGTGGGGAAGGGTGCATTAGGGAGGAGCAGACCCATACAGGACATTCGCCTCCATCAGCAGCTTGGTGGGAACTCTTGGTTTGGGAGATAGTGCCCACATAGAATAAAGAGATGTTTCTAGGAGCCATCTCCTTCCTCAAGACATTCCCAAGGTCCCCTGGACTTTCTTCAAGATGGTCTAATTTTTGTCGCTGATTATTAATTTATAATACAACAACCCATTGTGTTTGAAAAATAATATGAGGTAACTCACAACGATACATACATATGGTAGAAGACCACAATAGAAAAAATGCAGGATAAATGAAGAAATAGAGATGAAAGCAAATGAAAGAGCACTAAGAAGAAGTACAGTGAGCACTCAAAGTTCTGGAAGTTTCTAGAAACAAGCCCAAACTGGGCTCAGAAGTTCTGATATGAAAGAGCTCTATGGTCAAATACATTTGGGAAATATTGCTTACTCATCCCAGCTTTGGAGACGTACAGGGCACATTGGCAAGCTAGAGGTTCCGGGGTTTCCTTGTGGAAAAGCATCTGATTAACCTGCTTTTCACCTCTCTCTCTCTCTCTCCCTCTCTCTCTCTCTCTCTCCCCCCCTCCTCTCTCCCTGCTCCTCTCTCCCTGCTCTCTCTCTCACACACACACACACACACACACACACTGCTTGTTTTTCTGTAATTTTAATAATGGAATGAACTGAATATACTATGTTCAAATCTGCTTTCTCTCTCAATATGTATTACAAACATTTTTCCAAGCCATTAAACATTTTTTTCCGAACATCTTCCTTAATAGCTGTATTAGTATTCTGTTTCATTGTTATACCATAATTTATGTCCCCAAATTCTATTATATTTAGGTTGGCTCTCATTTTTTTAAATCTATAAATAACCCTGGATGAACAGTTTAGAGCTAAATCTTTGCAGATATCTGTGATTATATACTCGGGATATATATTTTGTAGTGGCATTTCTGGGTCAAAAGATGTATGGATTTTGAGTTTTTGATACATGTTGCCATTATTGAATGTTTACAAAATTTGAGCTTATTCTTTTGTTTTGAAATCATTTTAAACAAACAGAAAAGTTGCAAGAATAGCACTCAGCACTTTTCCCCTGAACAATATGAGAGGGTATTGCAGTCGTACATCCCAGTACCCATGAGTACTTTACATATTTTTTCCTGCAAACAAGTTCATTCTCCTGTACAACTGGAGCACAGCCATTGAAATCAGAAAATTACAGTTGATATGCCACCATCCTTTGATTCCCAGACTCCTTTCAAGTTTTACCAGTTGTCACAAAAAATGTTCACTAGATCAAAATGACTCCAACCAGGATCATGGGCTGCATTTAGTTGTTTGTCTCTTTTAGTCTCCATTCTAGAACAATTTCTTAACCTTTCCTTGACTGTCATGAACTTGACACTCTTAAAGATTATAGGTTAGGTTTACATGATATGACGCTCAATTTTATTTGATGCTTCTTCATGATTAGATTTATATCATTCATATTTGGCAGGAATATCATAGAGGTGGTGCTAGGTTCTTCTCATTGTGTTCCATCAGGAGAAAAATGGTTTTCATTCATCTCATTATTGATGATGGTGACGTGGATTCCTTGGTTAAGATGGTGTCTTCAGCCTTCTCTACTATAAAGTTACATTATTTCCCTTTATTACTATGGCAGTTGACAAAAAATGTGATTTTTAAATTTCATCATACCTCCCATATTTATTAGTTGTCTTTCAAGTCTAAGAAAGAGTGAGTTTTCTACCTATTTGTTTATTAATTGATTTCTATTTTATTCTGTGGGTATAGTTTATTGTATCATTGCTTATTTTGATATTAAACTTGTTTCATATTTGGCCTGCAAAAACCCTGAAAACAGTCATTTCTCCAAGTGCTTCTGATTTCTTTCAGTAGATAATGATAATTAGACACCAACATCCAGGTGCTAAGAATGGATGATGTTGCTGCTTTCATGTCCTCAGTGGGCAGAGCTAGAACAGATTAGCATGTGAGTTCACGAAGACACTTCAATTCAAATCCAACACTGCAAGGTTTATCTGAAATTCTTTTTCATAGTTGTAACTCCACTATCTTATTCTCATCAATATATTTGCTTATTGTATTCCTTTTCCTTGTATGCATCCAGTCTCTCGACTCCATGTCTGGCTATCCCATTCTTCCCAGGGATTGACATGTGTTGTTGAGGAGTGAGAAAAGTGACATAACACGTTTAATTCTGATAACTAAACCTAATAAAAGAAAGCCCAAAAAACATTCTGACATCTCATCTATTAAATGATTTTATAACACTAAATAAAATTTGCAGCCAACGAATACAGAGGACACAGTGAAAAAAAAGAACAAAATATAATTTACATATTTGAGTTATAATACATTAAAAATATGGTTTGGCTTTGGGATGGTACAGTTAATTCCACATTAAAAAATCTATTCATATAATTCATCAAGTTTAGAGGCAAAGAGAAAATCCATATGATTATCCTAAGTGATGGCAAAAAGGCTTTCAGTAAAGCTGAAAGCATAATTATTTCCAAAGCAAATTTTGAATAGAAAAATATTTCTCTTATGTAATAATTAATATCTATCAAAAACCCATAGCCAGCATTAGAAAGGATGCGTATAATATTTTGTCTACAAAATGAGGAACACATCTACGTGTCAACTGTATAGAAAACAATCAACCTTGTTTGAAAATACTTGAACCTCACCTCAGAGTAAAGTATAAAACAACACAATCAGTGAGTAGAATATGTACACCTACCCCACCATGGTCTCTTATGCCCTTTTGTGGTCACCTCCTCTCTTCATTTGCAGCCATTGGAAGTCACTGATTTACTTTCTGTCCCCATAGGTTTGCCTTATCCAGAATGTCATATAAATGAAAGCATACAGCATGTGACCTTTCAGATCTGACTTATCACTCTACATCATACTATTGAGATTCATTCATGTTTTTGCATGTGCCAATAGTTTATTCAGCTAAGAATCATCAATACTTTAGTCCTTTTTACTACTGAGTAATATTGCATTGTGTGGATATACCACAATTTGGTTATCCATTTTCCAACCAAGGGACATTTGGGTTGTTTCTGACATTTATGAATAAAGTTGTTATAACCATTTGGTCTTTATGAGGACATATGCTTTCATTTCTCTTAGGTGAATATTCAGCAGTGGGATTGCTTGGTCATACGATGCCTGTGTTTAACTTTGTTAAAACTGCATTTTGTTTTCTTCTTCTTGGCTCCATCTTATTTTTGCTAACCTTATTAACTCTTCATACTAATTTTACCTACCTTTATTGTCCCTTCTCACTGATCTCCTGACCTTAAATTTAAAAACACCTCTTCTTGTAGTTCTCAGCCCTGCTCGTCGGAATTGTCTCTACAATGTAAAAACTTCACCACAGATGCCAGGGATATTTATTTGGTCTGAGGAGGGAAGGATCTTCTATCTGTATTTTTAAAATTCATCATCTGTCATTCAGATAATTAATCAAGGTTGAGGATTTCTATCTGAAGTGTATCATTTAGAATTGTGGTGGATGAATAAGAGAAAGATGAAAGATGCTATAACAAAACAAAAACTAGGACAGTCCGAGGGAAGAAGGGCACTTGTGCCTTTTATCTCTCAGAAGAGGGGGAGAGGAGCCGGTGTATGCTACACATGGGTGAAAGGCCTGGAAACAGATGTCTAAGTACATTGTTTAATGTTGTAATGACAGACCGGCAATAACCCAAACCAGAAACTCTTACAGAGGTTGTCTATGAAATATGGGATGGGCGGGGAGGTGGAGGAAGAGGTTTTTACTCTTCACTTAACATCTTTCTACTGGGTGAAATATTGTTACCATGTTCATGTCTTACTTTTATAATAATATTTTGAAATATGAATTTAATTAAAAGATAAGTTACTGGTGTGAAGTATGTGTTTGAGGATGTGTGGGCGGTAGTGGTGGTGATGGGTGTGACATTTGTAGGAATGAATTCCCACCAGAAAGTTGGGAGGGGATGGAATTCAGGATCCAGACAGAGAGGATCTCTATGTACTCTTGGTGGGGTGCTCTCAACTCTTTTCATTCATTGAGGGGGGCCATGATTTGGCGATTTGTGAAGAGGTTGGTTTTGGGTGGTGGGGTAATTTTCATGGGACTGAAAGTGATGGATGATGATCCTGGGCAGTAACAATAAGGTTGACCAGATGGCTGAATTCTGGGATGGCCAGATTCCTACCAAATTACCTCAGAAGTTGAGACATTGGTCAATGAGTTCAAAAAACTCCCTGTCCCTAAGCCCATTCCAAGCTGCTCTCCGAAGTCCTGGAGACCTGAGGTAAAAGTGAGGGAGGATGAGTTTATATCTTCTTAGATGATAATCATATAAGGGTTCAGGTATGGGATTGGAAAGGCAAGCCCCATTTGCCCCCTAAAGATCTTTCCTCCCTTCTGGTCCTGAAAGTATGAGGGGAAGTCACTTGGATGCTGCCAATTGTCCCCATAATGCCTGGCATCCTCCTTCTGTTTCCTGGGGTCATGTTGACATCACAGCTTACCTCACACACTTCACTCAAACTGAGGCCCTCGTCAATATCATGAAAATTCTAAATATGAGGCACTATGGAGATAGTAACGCTTGTCCGCTTCTTCTTTATCTTCTAGACATTCTATGGTTTCAATTTGGGAATGAGTGAATAGAGGCTTGTTTTACATAGGGAGATTTAATTTTTTCATCCCTAGAGCACTTTTTCCTTGTTTTACATATGTTTTGAATATTTGCAATAAATAGAATACAGACCTTGAAAGTTTTGAGAAAAGCAGCGAAAATAGTGTATCTAGCTGGATATTTTACATGAAAATTCAGCAAAGTGCTTTTCCCCCTTTTAGATGTAGTTGTACACTGTTCTCACAGTGGGATGGAAGGACAAGATTCTGAAGTACTTGGCCACACTTTTAAGAGAAAAGCCTTACTTTCACAGGGGGGTGATATAAAAATCACTGTGTGTGTTTTCCACAGAATAAAAGAAATAAAAGCCAGTATGTGAATTCCATTTGCCAGGTATATCCCGATAAGATCAGCAGATCTTTACACATCATATAGATCTAAAATTCTATCAATTTTTCTAAATTTTATTGTGCCAATCACTAAAGCTTAACAGTAAAAAAAAGCATACTTTTAAAAAAAGTTCTGATTTTTAATTATTTTCCATAGTGGTTCTTGTCCTGCTCTGCCTACAACACCTATTGGAAAAATTACAACCTCATCACTCACTGAGTGAGATGACAGTCCTGGCAGGCGGCATGAATGACTAAATGGATGACAGCCCCAGAGCCTCTAGCGGTGTTGGAGTACGTGTGTGCATGCTGCATCCCTCTTTAGAAAATATGCATTTAACTACGTGATTATGGTGTTTTCTCTTACATTTCAGATGTGGTGTCCAATTATCTGCCATGTACAGTAAATAACATGGTTGGATTCTGCAGGCCACATGTGGTTTCCATGTGCAGGGTTCATCTTCTTAGAAGCACGATGACAATAGACTGCACTTTGATATGGTTCAGGCGAGTTTTTTTCCTTAACTGCATAAGCCTTCCTTTTGCCTCCTCTGACCCGAAGCCGCAGATTTAGGGCGCGTGCAGACTGTTACACCAACCTGACTTTCTAAGTGCAATTCCTGCACCATTGGATGACCCATGATCAAGTGACATATAGCCATTGTCCTCTCAAATCAAAAGCTTGGCCCCCATAGCTACAACATAACTGCTGAGTGAACTAAAGCAAGTAACTGACACTAGTGTGTATGCTTCCAACAGTGATGGTGGTGGTGAGTGTGTCTGTATTGGTCAGACCAGCGTCCCTTTCTCATTCAATCTTCCAGATTATTTCAGACCTTGTTCAGGGTGCCTCCAGATGCTACTGACAGGTGACTTATGGCCACCTTTGGCCTCACCTTTGTCTAATTCTCCAATTCAGTGAGACTCAGAAATCCATATGGACATGCCTGTTCTCACTTCCAGGGTTGCGGTGCCAAGTGCCTCTGTCCTCAGAGTCACCTAAGCCAATTCTGCAGGGCAAGGCTCACTCTTGCCAGCCCCTGCATCTCTCACCCATCATCCCTGTCACGGCAGATTCCAGGCACCCTTTGAGGCCTTGCAGAAACCACACTTAACAAGCACAGGGGAAGGAAAACTGGAAAGTTTGTGGCCCTGGAGGTTAGTGGAGGCATTTTCCAGGTGATGGGATGATGTTTGTTTCTTAGTTTTTTTCTCTGTCTTTAAAAACTTTCAAATATTTCTAGAATTTTCAGACTCTTTTAGGTATTTGTTGTTGTTGTTAGCTAGTTATTTTTAAACGGAGAAAGAAGAGCCCTACCTTCCTAGCCTGCTCGGGATGAGCTCTCTGTATTGGGCTGTAGGATCTAGATACTTGGTTCTACAAGGTGTAGCTCATGGATGTGAAAAAACCTCCTGCCAGAGTGGTCATGGTGTGGGCAGTCATGCTTGTGCCTGGCTGAAATTGCATCCTGAGAAAACCAGTGGGAAAGATCCACTTCCTAAAGTTTCTTTTCCAGACAAACACTCACAGGTGGTTGGGAGTCAGTTGCAGAAAGGACTGCAGTGATGATGCAGATATTCCCTGGTGGGCCTTTGTGGCCAAGAAGTGACATGCAGCTGGTTGAGTGTTCAGATTAAAACACCTAGAGATGATGGCAGAGCTGGCCCCAAGTGTTGGCTCTTTCTGACGTGGAAGTACAGACACTGTGCCTGTGCCCTTTGTCACTGTTTTATGGTTCCATTAAGTACATGATTGCTGATTTTATGAGCATAGCCTAAGATACCGGCACTGGGCTCCGCTAAGCCATTTTCTTAACTTCCTGAGACTTTATTCACTGACAACCAGTGCCATTTGATCCCACCCCCACCCTAGCTTTGGGCTCTTAATCCCTCTTGTTTACAGTGAGTTTAATCTCTGTCATATTTCGCATTTAGCCAGACAAATCCCACTCTCCCTGGGCCTAGCCATGTGACCACATCAGTTAGGCCCCATGACAGGGGTTTTAAATGTGTCTATCTCTTGAAAGAACAAACAGTCTTCAAAGCCTAAAACTACTCCATAAATAGTCTTTGAAGGGCATTTAAAGACAAAATTTGATAAACAGAATCAAAGAATGGAATGATGGGGACCACCCTGGTACAAGATAAACCAGATTTTGCAATGAAAAATTAGTCAACTTCTCTATTCAGTGTGTGCCTATGAAAAGACTCAGACCAGTTTTACAGTAGTCTGTGCTTAAAAAAAGCAAGATAAATTTGATCCATATGCTTCACAGGCTAATATTCAAGCTCTTGACTACTCTGTCCCGGTTTGGGAATATCCAGGTTTGCGGGTGTTTGGGGGCCACTGTACAGGGACCCAGTACCATCAAAGTAGGTTTGTCAATAAACAATGGCAAGGATGCCAGGGGTCATTTTTGACATTAGAAGTCCCGCATTCATCTCAAGACTGTGTCATAGCAGTTTTCCCTCTGGAAACTGGTAATTGATTTATGGAAAAATAAATGTGAGGGACCTTGTTAAAGACCACACTATAAAGCCTAGAAAAAAGTGAGAGGAAAACAGAAATCATAAACACAGCAATTACCTTGGGTAGACTAGTGACTCCTTTTGTTTCTTGGTCCAAATTATATTGGTTACTTGAATTTAACTCAACCCACTAAGATTTTTTTAAATTGTGGTAAGATGTAACCTAATATAACATAACATTTGCCATTTTAACGATGTTTAAAAGTACAATTCAGTGACATTAAGCACATATACATTGCCATGCAACCTTCACCACCATCCATCTCCAGAACTTTTCATCTGCCCCTAACTGTGACTGTCCCCATTAAACACTAACTTCTCTTTCCCCCTCCCCCAGCCCCTGGCAACCACTGTTTTACTTTCTGTCTCTATGAATCTGACTACTCTTGGGGTCTCCTGTAACAGAAATCATACAATATTTGACCTTTTGCAACTGACTTAATTTAGAATAATGTCTTTTAGAACCATCCATGTTGTGGCATGTGTCAAATTTTTCTTCCTTTTTGTGGCAAATAATATTCCATCATATGTATACATCACATTTTGCTTATCCATTCATCCATCAATAGACACTTGGGTTGCTTCTACCTGGTGGCTATTGTGAATCATACTCCTGTGAATATGGGTTGGAACTTTCAATAAGTATATCTGTTAGAGTTTTTGATTTCACTTCTTTTGGGTATATACCTAGAAGTGAAATTGCTGGATCATATGTTAATCCTATTTTTAATTTTTTGAGGAATAGTCATATTATTTTCCACAATAACTGTACCACTTTACATTCCCCACCGTAGTACACAAGTTTTCTGACTTCTTTGCCTTCTTGTCAACACTTATTATTTTCTGTTTCTTTTTTTAAAATTGATAATAGTCATTATAATGAGTGTGAATTGGTATCTCATTTTAGTTTTGGCTTGCGTTTTTCCATTGATAAGTGACATTGAACATCTTTTCACTGCTTATTACTCTTGTGCTTCTTTCTTGTATAAATGTTCATTCTTTAGCCCATTTTCTGAATTAAGTTATTTTTTCTTATTGTTGAGTTGTAGGAGTTCTTGATATATTCTGGATATTAATCCCTTTTCAAATATATGATTTGAAAATATCCTTTCCCATTCTGTGAGTTGTCTTGTCATTCCATCAATATGTCTTTTAATGCACAGAAATTTTCAATTTTGATGATCCATTAGGTTTTAACTGATATTTTCAGCACTCTGCTAGTCTCTATGTACAATACAAGAAAGTTATGGGACAGGGTGTAACAAAACAGTGACCTCAGTCCCTGGCCACAATGGTGAGGGGAAGCAGAGAGATTTCAGTGTGAGATATGAGGCCTTTTGGGACAATAAGGATATTTTCTGTAATTGTGCGTTTGTGGGCTGCCTTCCCGTGCAAGACTGGGAGGCAGGAACTCCCTTCACCCTCTTGCAAGCTGCATACCCTCTACTAGGCACTTCTCCCATCTCTGCCCAATGAATGGGTGGCAGAAGCACTGTATCACATGACTAAATGACGATGGCACATGAAATCAGTGGGTATGTAGGTCTGTGACCTTGTATCAGTGCCTGCACTAGCCATCAACCCTAGGGCCTCTTGTTGTGGAGTGCTCTTGGAGGCTAAGATAATCCTCATCTTGAAATTAGAAGCCCTGGAGGTCATGGGTTACATATGAAAGAATTCCTGGGTGGGAGAAACCTGAATCACTGCATTAAATAATGCCTTCCAGACATTCCAGCCCTTCTTGCTTTCTTTTACTTTAGACTCTCAACTCTGGAGGTTGACCTACCAGCTGTCCCATCCCAGCCTCTGACCTGAACCGACCTGTGGTGGCCAATGTGAAGTTCAGCTTTGGAGTCAAATCTGCTGTTTCTGAGGGCACTGACCCTCTTCCCAGAACTCAGCCACTGTCTCAGCCCCAGCTCTGAGATTTGGGACATCTCTCTCCCTCTTTCTGACTGGTGCTCCCCAGCTCTGAGGTGACACCAGAACCCCTCCTCTTTCTTTACCTCCCCTTGGGGATGCTGCTTAAGATTCTGGATTTACACGTTAACACAGAAACCTTTTCCTTTGCTTTTATACCACATATGGAAAAATGGATTTTTCTCCAATACTTTGGCCTGCATAGGTTTTCTCCACATTGTGGCAAGAACAGGCACATGACCAGGAGCAGACAAAGGTCGGGTGCTGGGTCAAGATCGTCACAACAATCAGCGGGAAACGAGGGAGGCTGGTTTTCTTCCAGAGTATTTCTTCCCAATGGAAGATACAATGTGGGCCCCTGCTCTGTCCCCAGGCAACACAGGTTGCTCCTCCCCCCATCATCTCAGCCCTCCCTTCTGCATGAGGCTCTGGCCTTTGTCGCTACACAACCCAAAGGTTTCTGTGCAAAGCACTAACTCCTTCAAGGCTGTATTCTTCCATGACTCCCTAGCATGAGAAATAGCTGTGGTTTAAAATTTTGTTTTGCATCCACGATAAGATGTCAACAGAACCCTAGATGGAAGAAGCAGAAGGAGGAGCTTCCCAGAGAGGAAGGGTCTGGATGGAGCCAAGAGGAATGGGGAGAAACTTCCAAAAGCATCTTCAGCAACGGCGGTGTCCAATCTTTTGGCTTCCCAGGCCGCATTGAGTAGAGGAATTGTCTTTGGCCATACAAAAACTATATAATTAGTATATATAAATAATAAGACTTTTAAAAATATTTTTACTATAAAGTTTAGAAAAATGAGAACAATGTAAAACTAGTGGGAAATTTGGCTGTGTTTTTGTAAAACTAATCAATGTCCGGTTCGATGGAAGTGGTTGCAATTCTTGGGGAGTTCTCAAGGTGCTCATCAGAAATGTTTGTTTGAATTTTGCTCTTCATAATTGACATTGTGTGCTTCATAATTGAAAACAGCTGCTTACAAATGTTTGTGCTGCCAAAAAGTGATGTGAATGAAGTGTGATTATGAACTTTAAAAGTGGAACTCCACATTAGGTCCCAAAGAAAATGTTGAAAACTTGATGCAAAAAGATTTTGTGGGACTGCATTACTAGCTGTCCTATGCTGCATGCGGTCTGTAGGCTGCGGGTTGGACATGCGTGTTCAACAAGGTGTGCTCAGGGAAGGGGGCTCTGTCTAGGTACTGTGGGTGCTGGGGAATATGAGGCTATTAGGGAAGGCTCTGAAATCTAAAATGTCCCTATGGGCAAATAAAAGTTTCTGCAAGAGTGACGTGATGAGGAGTACAGGGGCTTCGATCAGGAAGTGCTGAGGGGCTGGAAATCTGGAAGAGATGGCAGCTAGGTAAGTGTCTGTGGTGTCGTGACAAGATGGGGCCCATCCATGGTAGGTGCCATGAGGATGGGGGCAAAGGTGTTTTACTCACACTCATATCTCCCACAACCAGCACAATGGCAGGGAACAAAACGAATATCCCTGATGAGGGGCTGGGTCCGGATTCAGGTGTGGGGTGGGGGGAATGGGTTGGAGGAAGGGTCTAGAGTGGGAAGGAATGGGTTGGAGGAAGGGTCTAGAAGGAGGCTGGACAATGGGAGGTGAGCCCAGGGTGCTCATGTAAAGGTTCACAGAGCAGTAGTTCTAGGCAGGTGGGCACCGACCTCCCTGCCGCCCACTTCTAGGAGGAACTGGAAGTAGGTGGGGAGACATCCAGAAGCCTTAGGGTGGCATATCCCCTCCAGTGACATTTGGTAGCCAGCCCCCTGGAAGGTAACAATGATTACCCTCAGGTATCTATGCTGAGCAAACTAGGGAGTCACCGGGGGGCCCCAGCACTTTCCCTTGATGTGGTTTGCTGCAAAGGCTCTCCAAAGGCCTAAGGTAGAGATGAGGTTACAAAGTCAAAGAAAGATACTGCCCTTCCCTGACCAGCTCCTTGTCAGTGATCTTAGCTATGTGATCTGGGTGTAGCTCAAACCTGCTGAACTGGGTCAAGTGTGACCAGCTCCGAAGGCTGCATCCCCTTAGAGGCAGGTCTGCGCAGTGGAGAAGCAAGCGGAGTGTGCTTGTTGAGTCTGATTTGGACAGAATTCCTGTCCCTGTCTGCAGGTGTCTCACCAGGGGTATTGGGGTCAGGAAACCAAAATGGAGCAGAGATGCCAGCTCATAGTGAGACTCCAGTGACTCAGCACCCAGAGACATCCAAGACAGTAGGTGGAAGTGTACATGGTAGGCTGTTCTGCCAGGATGAATCGGGACTGTGTGTGCCACCAGGCATTCTGTTTAGAATTGACTAGAATAGTATGGAGGTTCCCAAACACATTAAAAATAGAACCACCATAGGATTCATCCTTCCCAGTACTGGGCATACACCCAAAATAACCAAAATTTGAATCTTGAAGAGTTATCTGCAACCTTATGGTCATTGCAGGATTATTCACAATAGCCAAGCAGTGAAAACGTCCTAAATGCCCCTCAATGGATTAATGGACTAAAGAACTTGTGGCATATACAAGCAATGGAATTAAGTCTTAAAAAGGAAATAAATGCTGACACATGCTACAACATATGTGAGCATTACACGTATGTTAAATGAAATAAGCTACACACAGAAAGACACGTACTACATGATTTTACTTAATGTAGAATCTTGCAAAAGTCAGCCTCATAGAAGCAGAGAGCAGAATAGTGGTTGCCAGAAGCGGCGGGCTGGAGAAATGGGGAGATATTGGTGAAAGGGCACATAAGCTTCTGGTTATGCAGGATGAGTAAGTTCTGATGATTGCACATAGAGCTTGGTAACATGAGTTAACAAGACCATCTTGAAATTTGCTAAGAGAATAGAACTTAAACATCTCACCACAAAAACCAGGTACCCATGTGAGGTGATGGGTATGTTAACCTGCTTGATTATGGTGACCATTTCACAATGTACATATACAGCAAAACATCAAGTTTTATACCTTAAATATCTATGATTTCTAGTTGTGAATTATGCCCCAATAAAGATTAACAAAATATAATGAGATACATTTCTTTTTTATTTTTTGAGGGATTTACTCCTTCCTTTTGAATTCACACTCCCAATGGCCTGTGCATTCCAGCTACCATGGAAAAAGTGCTAGGTGCAGTGCCTGGCAGTTTTAAGATATAGCATGTTGGGCATGACACCCCTACAACCCAAACTCCCTCAGGCCTCTTTGGGGCATACCTGCAGGTGGGAGGTGGGGAGGCAGGGGAAAAAAGAGTGGGCTGCATTCCTGGTCCTTACCCTTCTAGCAGAGGAGACGTCCCCAGTACACGGATCTTGTGTGTGTGTAGGAGATAATTCAGCACTTACTGCTCTGGGAAGAGAGAGGCCACTTTCTGTGGAGTCCTCCTCTGAGAAATGCACTTCCAAACACAAGTCCACAGGCACCCATATAGACACTACCTGTGTGAGAGAAAAAAGAAGGAGGAGCGAAACATTTCTGCTCCTTTCAAGAGGTGAGGTTGCTTAGATGCCAGGGAAAAATCTTAACTTCCCTCTGCAACATTAGAAGCTTTGTGTCTTGCTGTGAGCTATGGCTTTGTGTTCCGTGAACAGGACATTTTCTTGCAGAATGATGGGGAGTCCCTGACCCTCTGTGCCCTGTTGTACCAAAGGGAATATTTCCTGGTTCACATGTGACTCAGGGCACGCAGTTCATGTCTGCGGACGTCACTCTGGTCACTTTCATGTGTCATTGCGTTGAGTCAGTGTCACTGTGACTCCCTTTATCATGGTAAGATTTCCTGGATTCAAGTGTTGTGCTAACACGCGACTGATTGACAGAGGCTGTGTGGCCCCAGGTTTATTCACTTATTTTACTGACTGAAAGTTCAGCATTGGATGTGCACATCGGCTGGTCATCTGGTTGGTTGTTGTGGAGAGCCTGCTTCAGGGCTGCCCCCTGCACTTATCTCTTTCAAGAGTGATTTGTTCAGGACAGTTTCTGCCTTAGTCTTTGCCAGAATGGCTGCCTTCTGTGCACCCTTTAACACTGTCTCTGGTGGCTACTTCTTTGTGAAGCTTCAGTCCCTGCTGCAGACACTGCCAATGCTTCTGTCCTTAGCCTGGCTCAGGGTTCGATTCAAAGGTCTACATCAGCACCTATGTACTGTGCTGATCTTTCAGGGCTGCTGTCACTTGGTTTACTACAACTTGGTGCTTCAAAACAACAGAAACTTATTCTCTACAGTTTGCAGACCAGAAGTCCAAAGTCAGGGTGTTGGTAGGGCTATACTTCTCTGAAGACTCAAGGGGAGGACCCATTCCCTGTCTCTTCCAGGTTCAGGGGACTCCTGGTATTCCTTTGCTTGTGACCACATCTGCAATCTCTGTCTCATCTTCCTATGACTGCCTTCTCTGTGTCTGTGGGCTTTTATACATTCCCTGTGTCTCTCTCTTTTAAGGATTTAGGGTCCATCCTAATATAGGATACTAAGAGAAAGAAATTAGCTCAGACATATTTCCACAGAGGGTTGCTGGGCTTTGTCATTTTCATCACTAAGGAAGCAGACAACTTCTCACCCAGTAGCCAGAACTTGTGTCTCTCTTCTGGTGAGACTCACCCATGTCATTATAAGTTCTTTGAACACATTTGGTGACAAAAATCTGCCTTCCCAAGTGAACTCCTGGCCCATCTGTGTTGGCATGGTGAATCTGCATCTCTGGGCTGACTCCTGTGTCAGTTCTGTTCTGGCTTCTGCTGTGCTCAAAGCAGAAACCCACTCACGTGGGGGGCAGGCTGCCTCAGCATCTTCCAGAAGAGTCTACATGTCCCAAGGGGCCTGCAGGAGGCCCAGTCTCAGGAATGACAGACTGGATGATGGAACACCTTCCCACGCTTTCTTTCTGGACCAACTGGCACTTAGCATAAGAAGAGAAAAGAGGCCACTGACAGCTCCTGTATTTTTCATCTTTAAAGCTCATGCCACTGAAGAGGTCTGGGATCTTTTAGGTTCAAATTGAATTTTTTCCCAAAAAGTTTACTGGCCAGGCTTGGGGGTCAGTGCCCCCTCCCTCAATATTGTATGGACAGGAGGGATGGGGACCAGGGTGCTGCTGGGGTTGGGAGGTGGGGTACACAGCACTCCCAATACCTGCCCCTGGCGAAGGATAGTTGGGTAGAGTTCCTCTCCTGGGTACAGAGAAGTCTCACAGGCATTCCAAGCTGGGTAAAATGTCAGGACTTGACAAGAAGCTTAGTACAAAGGAGGCTGCTTTTGGCAGAGAAAGAGATAAGTCGACAACCCCAACAATGGCCCTTTAGAAAGCCTGTCAGAGCCCCAGCGCTTTCGAGAGCTGCTTTGATGACTTTGAAATGGCTGCTGAGGAGAAGTGGCGGCACAGCTGCCTGCAGTCGGACTGTGTCTGGTTAATTTTGCTGTCTTGTCATCACTAACCATTCCTATGTGGTGTGATGACAGGATGGTCCCGTGCAGGGCGTGGGGAGGCATGTGGGCGCCGTGTCGCTGGCTGCAGATGGATGGACTTCCAAATGTCAGACTGTGAAGTGCTGTAATTTCCAAGAATCCAGCATCTTTCTGCGTGAGTCACATGCCATCCTTGAATCTGTTCCTGAACAAACTCCAACAAGCCCTGAACAACGTTGGTGAGGGCCTTCCCTTGGTCACTCAAGTTACAGAAACCTGGGAGGGGAGAGAATGCCCAGGTAAGTGCATCTGCTCCTGCCTCACTCTCTCCATCTGGCCCCAAGGGGGGGCTCTCTGCTGGACCACCAGGCTGCCCAGGCAAGGTGAAGACCTTCTTCAGACAGCTGTGGCTGATAACGCCCTGCTGGATGGCATTGTCCCCAATTTAAATTTTCTCTTTCCTGTTTACAACAATGTCTATGGTTGAGCTTCATAAATCTGGAGCCTGGTGGTGACAATAGTAGAGGATGGAGAGGGGAGCATTGTTTTTAATGTATGTTCTTGCAATTCATAATGTTGTAGATCTACATTTGATTGTATCAACAAGAGAAGAAGATGGAACGTTCATTTCAATGCTTTTCTTCTTATAGGTAAAACATATGCTGATGGAAGCCACTTGGAAAATACAGAAAAATGTAAAAAAGAAAATTTAAGTCCCTTGTAAAACCATAGTGAATCACTGTTAACATTTTGATGCATTTTTCTCCAAGGTTTTATTCTTCATAGAGAGGTTTGGAGTTGATCCTCAAAGTCAAATGTGCATATAAATTGTCTTTTCAAAATTCAGGTTCTGATTCAAAAGATTTGGGATGGGGCAGGATCCTGAAAGTCTGAGTTTCAGGTGATGCTGATACTTCTGGTCTGGCAACCATAGCTTTAATATCAAGGCTCAGGCTTGAGGTTCAAATGCTGCTTTGAGTATTGGGGGGCAGATTATTTGACCTCCTTGAGTCTTGTTTTTTTTTTTTCATTTATAAGCTGGGGATAGTGTCTACCTTGCAGAAATTTTGAAAAGAATAAAAGAGGTATACTATGCCAACTTTTCGCCTATCAACTTGGCACATAGCAAGTGCTCAACAAATTATAACTAAATTAAAAAATGAGCCAATTATTCCCTAGGACACTGCAGTTTGTGTACATAGCTTAATATCCTGCTTGCTTTCACCTGACATCATATGGCAAACACTTTTCCAATATTAAAATTTCTCTGAAAATATAACTTTAAGAGATGTATTTTAATGACTCCCACTGTGTTGATAGATCATAATTTATTTGAGTATTTAAGATGTGGAAATAATTGCTTTTTGTATTTTTTTATAATCTAATAAAATCTGCTAACATAGTAGCTATTTTATGAGAGTTCTAGGTTTTAAAAAAAATGTATTGTGCTTTCCTTTTCTGGAAAACAAGGGTTGCAGGCATTTTAGAGACAACAGCTGTAGCAACTTACACATTCTCAGGCAAGGATTCTTTTTTAAAGTTCTGAGTGTTCTTGGCACCCTAAGGGCTCTTGACAACAATTATAGAAATATAGTAATATTACCCCTCCCCAAAGAAAGCCCCAACACAAAATAAGCAAAACTGTTATAGCTCTAACTACAGTAAGTGAAATTAGAGATTTTCAGAAAAAAGCTATTTCTTGTCTTTTCTCCTAGTGATTGAGAAAATAACTATGGAGATGAAAGTGAGTGATTGTGGAAAGAATCCTGACATTTCAAACATTTATGATTCCTTTGTACTTTGAAGGTTTTTTTTTTCATCGATTTCATAGCCAATGTCTCATTTTTAAAGACATTTCATAGACATGTCATGGAATTTACAACTACACCCTCGAGAATGAGGTTTATTCGGAATCCTTTTCAGGCATTTTCCAAGGTTCCCTTCTTCATGGGCTCCAGGAAGCCTGCTGTGAACCAGGGATGTGCATGTGGTCATTTCCCCAGCAGGAAGTTCAAGTTGGGTCCAGGTCAGTGGGGTGGCTCACACACATAACTCACCTATGATGGAGTAATTTTCATAAGACTAGATGATGATGCCATTGCCAGCAGTTTTGCCTATGGCTGAGGATAGGTGCTGATTGTTTGATTGTCTTTATCAGGGATTTTAACATTCCATGAGTTTTGTGGACTATGCAATCAGAGAGTAGGAAGGCTATCTGAGACCTCCGTGCACTTTGCCATGACGGGTGAGCGTCACCCTACGGAGACTCATGCCTTGCAGTTGTGAATTAATGATTCACAAAAGGCGTGTAGTGAGGAGCTGTTACTCCCCCAAATTCCATTATTTTCTGGCTACTAGATCCCAAAGGTGTCTTCCCATAGAGAAGCACAAAGTATCCCCGAACATTTGAAGCATCATTGCTGCTCTTCACTCCCAAACTTGTGTCCATCATCTCCCAGTCAGAGACTCTAGAAATGCAGGCCTTCTGGTTAAACCCTGTGTCTACCCCAATAGAACCATTCCATGGGGTAACCTTCCTGTGGTCTCATCATAGACCACAGAGCTATGCTTTTGTTTTCTCTGCGGGAACCGTAAGAGGACTTGAGTCATGCTTGGGGTCTGTTGGTACATTTCTCACTAGATTCCTGCAAGAGACAAAGGGATCCTTTACCTTCCCTCTTACTGACATTTGGTGTTTGGGCTTCCGACTTAGGTGATCCTCAGAAATAAGTTGTTTTTCAGCTTCAATAGACCCATTACATATTCATTTACCCTGATACAGTTTATTTTACTTTATCAGTTGTCATGTTTATCCTGGACTTCGTTGCCAGGACAAATATTATTTCATTGGTTTTAACATCTGTTCACATGAAATCTGATATTCAAATCCACTCTAGCTATGTTCTCTGATAGCAAATGTACATTAATGTGCCCCGGAGACAGCTCACACCCAGTGTCTGGAACGAGTACAAGTTGTTTTCACCTTTGAGGATGTGCACATTTCATTGTTATTTTTTGAAGTAATTTATGCCCGTTTTAACAAATTTAAATGATCCCAAAATAAAATTACAAAGGCGTGCTCCTCCTCTGTTCCTCTCTGCTCCTCTCCTCTGCAAGACCCGCTAAGGCAAGGCTTTCTGGAAGGGGCTCGGCTCCTTGGCAGCTTCTATAAGATCCACTAAGGCGAGGCTTTCTGGAAGGGACTCCGCTCCTTGGCAGCTTGCCAAACTTGCCGAAATTTGACATCTCTTTTGTCTAAGAATCAAAGCATGTTTCTTTGGTGGATGTGACACCAATAAATCACTACCCTGCCTTTCTACATCTGAGGGTTGAACAGGCCAAGCCAAGGGAACTTATAACTCAGGCTCACATCTAAGCTGCTGCAGCCATGTTTGACACAGGCTGGGGCGGGGGGTGGGCACCCCTGAGCAGACAAAAGATCATCAGAGGGTGGCTGTATGTGGTGATGGTCATTCACACAAGCCACCAGAAGAGTCATTCACAGGTACTATGATCCTGTCACAAGACCTGGACATGAATGAGCCCTTATTTCATTTTGTTACTGCTCAACTGTTCTTCTGGCCAGCTCCAAATCCCAGCGATATTAAAGGCCAGTGCTCATCCCCATGAAAGCCTTGAGACCTCAATGGAGCAAGTCCTGGGACTGTTTTCCAGAGTTCCCATCTACCCATCTAAAGACTGCCACTTCTAGAAAGTCAATGCTATTTCTAGAAAATTCATTGCATCTGGTTCTCCTCATCATCATTCTCATTGCTTAACTCAATTTATGACATTTACGACCAATTCCCCAGAGGACAGTCACCAGTCTGTCTTCCTCCGGTTTCCCTCCCGCCCCTCCTCTTTTATTTTTTATTTTTGAGTTGCAGCCTCACTCTGTGACCCAGGCTGAAGTGCAGTGGCACACTCATGGCCACCACAGCCTCAATCTGCTGGACTCAGGCAATCCTTCTGCCTTAACCTCCCGAGTAGCTGGGAGGTGCTATTACCACACCTGGCTAATTTAAAAAAAATAAATTATTGTAGAGAAGGGCTCACCAAGTTGCCCAAGCTGGTCTTCAACCCCTGGGTTAAGTCAATCCTCTCGTCTCCGCCTCCCAAAGTGCTGGGATTACAGGTGTGAACCACTGTGCCTGGTGTTGCCCCTCCTCCTCCACCATTATAATCACCACCACTAACTTACTAAGATCCTGGTGCGCAGCTCTGATTTTATCACTGATTTGCTCAAAACTTCAAGATTTTTTTTGTTTTGTTTTGTTTTTGAGTTGGAGTCTCACTCTGTTGCCCAGACTGGAGTGCAGTGGCTGCTCCCTGCCACTGCAGCCTCGATCTGCTAGGCTCTGGAGATCCTTCCGCCTCAGCCTTCCAAGTAGTCGGAACTACAGGTGCACGCTGCCACACCCGGGTAATTTTTTTATTTATTGTAGAGATGAGGTCTCACCAATTCCCCAGGCGGGTCTCGAACCCACAGGCTCAGGCAATCCACTCACCTCAGCCTCCCAAAGCACGGGATTACAGGCTGAGCCACCGAGCCCAGTTTTTATTTTTTAAATCACTCACCAAGAATGATCCAAATTCCTTGTCCCGTGTCAGTACCCTTCTTATCTAAAAAAACAGTGGAGATAAAGTTCCCTCTTCAACTCACCGGTTTGGGAGAATGGCTTGAGATAATGTGAGAATGCATGAAAAGTCAAAACAAAAAAATTAGCTCTTCTCAATTTGCTTTCTTCTCTAAGATATGAAAACACTTTTCAGCTAATGTTCAAACAAATTAGAACACAAAAATACTTGTGAGTTAGAGACTGAGATGTGTTTTGGTAAATTCATGAATGAGAAGGATGTGGTGACCGCGTTGGGGATGGAGTTCTTGAGTTAACCGGCAAATTCAATTAGCCAGAACCACAGTCAATCAGCAATCTGTTTAGTTAAGGTTTTGCTTTACCTTCATTCTTTGAATTAATGCTCTTTGAAATAATATATCTAGGAGTTATTCTCTGTAAGGTAGAAGCACTAATTTTGCCCATTTAGCAAAACAGGAGACTCAATTGAGTGCTGCTGAGCTCAAAGCAAACATAAAGTGTATGGGCTGTCATAGAAATACTAAGTAGAAGGAACTGTTTATAGGACAATAGCATTTCTCTTATTTCCCATGTCTGTGACATTATTTATTTCATCATTTTCTAGGAGCACCAAAGCAATTGTTTTCTGAAATCCATGTGGCTTTAAGATTCTGGATACAGATACGCTTTATTTCATAAGAAATGAGTTCATGCAGCTCTCTAAAGCCACTCGTCAGGAGTTGAAATCATTGCCAGTAAGAGTAAAAATACTAAAAAGAAGCAGAAATATTATGCACGTGCCCTTTCTAACTGATGTAATTGGTTTTTAAAGTGATGTAATTTTTAAAATATTGGAAAGTTTTGCAATGACCCATGTCGTAAACCAAAGTCAAAAATCTGTGAATACTTGGCCACAGGAATCCTTGATAAATCTTGTGACCCTGTCATTCTGAGATCCATGCTGTCAGAGTTATAGTTTCTACCAAGAAGTCTAGCCAACTGGATCCAGATTTTCCAGATAATGTCCATCTCAGCCATCTATTCATACCTTCATTCAACAAATATATTCTGCACTGTTTTTATGGACAAAACACATAAAATGATGGACTTTTTTTCCACAGTAATATGTGGTAATTAAGTCAAGTGTCAAAATAAATGTAACTGCATGGCAAAAATTATTGACACTATTTCCTCTGAAGAAACAGACTCAGTGCACGGAAATTTCTGAGGACTGCAGGCAAAGAGTCTCCCTGTACATTCTGCAGACTGTTCCCACCCTGATCTAACCACCCCATATCTTGTCTGTGCTGTTCCAGAAGCTTCTAGACTCCCATCCCAATGTCCATACTGCCCTGCCATTGGCCACACAGCAGCAGTGAGAATGTTCACCAAAGACCCCTCATACCCCTTCCCTGGGCAGCATCTGGACATGGGTGCCCCAGTACACTTGGCCACACTTGACCTGGCCTCTGCCCATCTCTTTCACTTGTTCACTCTGTTCTTCTTGGAATATGCCAAGATTATCCTTGCCTTTGGAATTTTTCTCTTGCTGTTTTCTCTTTCTGGACTCCTTTCCCAGATATTTGCCAGACTGGCCCCTTCTTCTCAGAGAAGTCTCAGCTATCCCTTCAAGGGGCCTTCTCTGATCATCCAGTCTCAAATAGCTGCTTCCTAACAGCCCATAGCCCTGTCATCCGTGGCTGACTCACATGAGCTGGTATTATTATCCTTATAGAAATGATCAATGATTGATTTATTTTGTGCATGTGTCTCCTTGCTTATTTTCTGCCTCTTGTTTCTCTTGTCTACCTCTATATCCCTGTGGCTCTGCATTCTCAGCAGTTAGTAGGTGTTCAATAAATACCTGCTAAGTGTATCTGTTTTCCATTGTTGTAACAAATTACCACAGACTTAGTGGGTAAAAAACAGCATACATTTATTCTCTTCCAACCCTTCATTCCTTCTGGAAGCTCTCATTCTTTGCCTTTTTCACTTTCTGAAGGCTTACTCTTGTGATGACATTGGGTCACCAGGATATTCCAAGATAATTACTCCATCACAAGGCTCTTAACTTACTGATAACTGCAAAGTTCCTTTTGCCATATAAGGCAACATAATTGATAGGTTTTAGGGATTAGGATGTAGACATCTTTGGAGTCCATTATTCTGTCTACCACACTAAGAAAAGAAAGAAATGCATGTGTGTGGTTGTTTAAAAATACATCCACAAATTGTCTTATACTCCTTCCTTCAAGAGATGGAGCTTAATTCTCTTCCCTTTGATTGCAGGCTGGACTTGTTTCTAACAAAAGGAAGATGATATAAGCGATGCTTTGTAACTTCTTTAAGACTAGGTGTGAACTTGGGACTAGATCATAGAAGGCACTGTGACTTCCTCCTTGCTCCCTCTCTTGGATCACTGGCTCTGGGGAACCCAGCTGCCATGGCATAAGGATGCTCAAGCAGCCCAAAGAAGGGGCCATGTGTTAAGGAGCTGAGGCCTCCTGCCAACAGCCATGTGAGTGAGTCATTTTGGAAGTGGGTTCTCAAGCCCTTAAGTGACTGCAGTCTCAGATGACATTTTTGTCTATAACTTCAGGAGAGAGCCAGAGCTAGAAACACCCAGCTGATTCACTTTCAAATTCCCAATTAATAAATATGTTCATTGTTTTAAGCCATAGTTTAAAAGATAACAAGCTATTTTAGAATCTTCCGAACAAAAGAAAACATATTACTTTGTATCTTGATAGTCTTTGGAACTCTCTTATCCGACCAGGCCCTCATCATCTTGCGGGACAAGATAAGTAGAGTTGTAAGTACTGATAAGTATTGATCCCAATAACCGCACTCTTAAAATTATGGTCTCTTTAATACCTTCTCCAGACTAACCATGGTGCCCTAGCATACCATATGAGTCAGTGAGTTGAAAATCTGACTCACAGCACAATACAGATGAGTAAATTTAAATTATGGTTTTATGAATCTATTCAGTTATTTCTTCTGGGTGTGATCATTTTCTTTTTCTTTCAAATTCCATTTCTCTTATCTTTTTTGGCTGCTGTTATTATCAAATATTTTCTAATGTTTCCTGGCTACCAACAGATGTAAATCTTCCCTCCTACTCTTTCCTTTATCTCTTTGTTTTAACAGCATGTTCACATGCCTCGTAAAATGGCCCTCTGGGATCTTCCTGTCTTCAATACGCCCACCCATTTCACTCCTCACATGAAAGATCTAGACAGTCATAGCTGTCCTACCTGTAGAAAGACCACTTTGCCTGATTTTTGCCTGGGCACTCACTTCTTCCTGTGACCACAGGTTTGTATCAGTCAGGATCAGGTAAGGTATGCCACAGTAAAAAATAAGCCCAAAATGTTAATATACTGATGAATTAAAAAACATAGTTTTTGTTTGTTCCCCTCCCCTGCCCCTGCCAATTCATGTTACATGTCCATTGCTGCTTGGTTGGAGGCATGGACTATTCTAAATCTCACAGACCCTGAGAGAAGCTCCATTTCTATTTTTCCACGATTGGTAAAACAGAAAAAGAGAATGTGTCGAATAATACATCTACTCTTAAGTTTCTCTGGAAGTGATATGTGTCCCTTCTCATATCATTTCACTTGCCAAGTAAGTCATATGGCAGTGCCTAACTTCAAAGGGGGGAGGGGAAATGTCATCCTAATATGTGCCTGGAAAATGGAGAATGGGAGACATTTGGTGAATATTACTGATGATTGCCACAGTGCTGTTGGTCTTGGGCCTGCCTGGCCTCTTTCTAACCTTTCTAGGTTCCAGGTTCTGTAGATAATCAGACAGGAGTCTTTTAATTGCAACTGATAGAAATGTAACTCCAGTAGACCTAAGGAAATATGAATTTATTTGGCTTATATAACTGAATGTTCCAGTAGGGGTTAAATCTAGCTTTAGAAGAAACTAGTTCCAGATATTCAGAACTTGTTTTCAGAAGTTGGTCTCCACCTCTTGGTTCTGCTTTCGTCTTTGTTGCTCTATTTTCAGATGAAGTTTCTCAAAGACAGAAGCTCCAGGCTAATGTCAGGAGAGACTCTTTCCCAGGAATTTAAGCAAAAGTGCTGAGGCAGTGGCTCCATGATCACGGACGACTGCTTTGGGTCATGTGCCACGTGTTCCCAATTAATCCATGCTAACTAGCAGTTGTGACATCTCATTGGCTAGGCCTAGCTCACAATCTTTATACAAAAGCCCGGGGTGGGTCAGCCCTGTGTGAACTATCTAGTCTTAGAGTGGAGGAGGAGCTTGAGGAGGAATTTGAGGAGGACTTTAGAAAAGTGGTATATGTGCTATTACTTGAGGAAGAAGAAACTGATCCAGGGCAAATGAAAATCTCAGACATCCTCCACAGACATTGTTCATATGTTTTCTATTTCCCTGGTCGTGAATAACTCCCGTGACTCTCCAGTTCTCCCACTGGACCTTGTTGCTATGGCCTCATCTCCACTAAGACCCAGCTCAGTTTGCTTTGGGTTGGCCTTGGGGGCAGAGTAGTGTAGTGGTACCCACTCATCGTCTCCTGAGCATCCAAATCAAAGAACTTGATGGTGGATGGTATTCTTTTCTTACTTAGGTCCAATTATTGCTTCTTCTCAGGGAATTAAAAACAACCAATTCAAATCAATTCAAGTCTTTTAGAAAGCCAAATTCTAGAAGAATTTTTTAAAAATCAGTGTCACAAAAAAACTCATACTCCCACCTGCCCTGGCATTGAAGAAGGACACAGCATTGTATTTCGAGCAAAATTATTCAGATAGTTTTGAACAAGGCTTTTTCTAATGACCTCACTCATGCCCCCATCTCTTCTAGCATTGATGATAGAGACAGCATACTATTTTGAGAAAATTGTTCAGACAATTAGGATGGAGCTCATCTTGAGGTAGTGCTGGCTCAGTCTTAGGCAACTATACCTAAGTGAAGCTTGTAGTTCATGTGAAAACTCTGAAATAACGTTTTTTACAAAGACAGGAAGTGAAGTATCTCTTTCAACAACGGACCTGGGAGCTGGACCAATGACTAGAATTTAAAAATGACTTTCAAGTAGATGGTTTATAAAGCCCTGGAGAGAGAAGGTGTTCATTTGAAGCCAGCAGGAGTTCAGTGAGGGCCAATCATGCGAGATTAGTTTCATTTCCTTGTTTTGACAGGGAAACTGGACTTGCAGAGCGGAGGCCTTCTGTAGACACAATAGATCTGGATTGAAGCAACATTTTTGGAAAAATTTCCCATGATATCCTTTGGATGTGAAGTTGAGGGGTCTTTCTGGGTTGGTAAGGGATTAATGACTATACTGAAATGGGAGTGAATGCTCTCAAATTAGTGAGTAGCCCTCTGGGTTTCTACAGCATTCTGTCATTCACCTTCTCTTGCGCAATATTTTTGCCCATGATTTGAATGATATTGATAACACACTGGGTCTTAATATTAATCATATTAATATTTATCAATAATTAAAATAATAGCAAATACAATTGCTACTAACAGATATTAAACGCTCACTATGTTCCAGACATTATATGGACTATATTATTAATGTCCTATAACCCAGTAAGGTAGGAGCTATTATTTTCCTCTTTTACTGCTAGAAAACTAAGGCTGGGATTGAGAGGGGATTCATTTCAGAAAAAATAATCTTAGCTGACTTTAACTAAGAAAAAGGTTCAAGATAGCAGAACTGCAGAGAATAAGACAGAAAAAATGGTCTCACCCATACCAAAGCTGAAATGCAAACTGAGCTCTGATCTTCCTGGTAGCCAAGGCAAAAACAGAAACAGGGATCCTCTATTGGATTTTAAGGTCCACAAAGAAAAAAAACACACGAGTCCCTCAGGGAAGCAAAATTCCTCCAGATATGTTTGTATGTGTATGTGTCTAATACCATTTCTCACAGTGGATTTCTTCAGTATTATACACAGTGTCCTCAAGGTTCCATCTTATGGCATTACTACACACATGCAGGAGGTTTAATGACATAGGGCCACTCAGTGGCAGAGGAGGAAACAAGACAATATACTATATAGTCCATGTGGAAAACTCTAGAACATGTCCTTCAAACACTTCTCAATGGAAGCTGGGGTGAAAGCTGCTCCATGGATAGGTGATCAGATCTCACCTGGAAAAGCACACCAAATTTTTTGTTTTATAGGTTGAGGTCTGACTCACAAACCTCAGAAAGCTAGATGGTGGGGTTGCATATCTGGTTTGAGCGTACTGAGCACCGAAATCAAATCCCTGGCTTGAAGTATGCTGAAGGGAGTCTGTCAGCAGATGTAGGAACAAAAGTAAGAACGAGCGGGTGCTCTCAAAGGGCTATTTCATATAGAACATTGCAGAAATTATTTTAGCTGGGAATTGTTTATAGTAAACTCCTCATCATGGCCAATGGAAAAAAATCTCAGTAATATTCTCATAGAACATCAGTTTTGAGTCTATGTGATTTCTCTGTAAAACTAGCAGGAAGAAATTATTGCAAAATGAAGCCTTTAATAGCCCAACGTCATGACGTTTTTGGAGACTATCTGTAAGAATGGAGATTTCCATTTGACATGAGGTGATATCACACTATACTCTCTGGCAATAATTAATCAACAGAACTGGTTTCACCACTGAGGCTGCTCCCAGCTTTTGACAGTAAATGCATGTGGGTCCCTATAAGAACTTACCAGAAGATTTCCCAGGTGTGAGGGTGGGCAGCATGTGTTCCTAAAACCTATTTCAGTTATAAAGGGGAAGCCACAAGGGTCGTGGTTTATGCCATTTGAATTACAGTTTGATTTGCTAAGAAACCTGAGTCACTGAGCGATGGTAAAATCAGGCCCCATGTGAGTATGAATCATGGAATCTGCTGAGAGAGCTGGCTGCGTATCCTGTAGCCTAGTTAGGTCCTCAGTCAAAGGCTGGGGAGAAGTCCCATGAATGCAATGGTCATTGTATTGTTTATCAACAAACAATTCTTCCAAAGGGTATAATGAGTCCAGGCAGGCTACGGGAGTCAGGCCTAAAACCACACAACACTGACCTTGGTCTTGATGTGAATTTCCTTGTGTCACCTTTAACAGAAATGTACTTTTAGCTGATGATTGCTCAAAATATTAACCACCCTGTGTAACATTCATCCTCCTAGCAGTTTTTAATCATTATGCTTTATTCTTCTTCTCTCATTCACATTTTGTTGAAAAACAAAGAACAATCTCGGTCTTTTCAGGAAGAATAATTGCCCCTGATTTAGGAAGAAAGCAGGTTTTGTGCAGAATTCAGAAGCTCACATGACTCTTATCTTGGAAGGCCTTGTCTGGGGCAGCTGCATTTGCAACAAGGATTATTCAGAAGCTGAATTTGCATATCCAGCTGAGGAGACCCCCTGCAACGCCTGCAGCTCACTTTGCATGGCATTCTTACTTCCTGCATAATTTAAGTCCTAACCAGTTCCTCTCAATTACCTGAGGGGTGGACACTGTCAAAGAAGTGACAGGATGCCACATTCAGCATGTCTGTCCCCAGGACTCTGGGAGGAGATGGTAGAAACCGCTGCTGGTAATTAATATGTCAAACGCAGAACTAACTCTGCCTGTGGGCTTCATTTCCAATTCTCACACCCTAGGTGTGTCTTCCAACAAAGACATGTTGAAGTCCCAGTCCTCAATACCTCACAGTGTGACCTTATTTGGAAATAGGGTCTTGGCAGAGACAATCAGGTTAAAATAAGGTTATCAGAGTGGGCCCTAATCCAGTATGATTAGCAGCCCTGCACCAAAGCAGGGCTGTGTGAAGACACAAGAACATTGTGTGAAGACTGGAGCGATGCCTCCACAAGCCAAGGAATGGGTGTGGTTACCAGAAGCTGGAAGAGGCAAGGAAAGATTCTTTACCTACAGGTTTCAGAGGAAGCACAGCTGTGCCAGCGCCTTGAATTTTTGGACTTCCACCCTCCAAAACTATGATGCAATCAATGTTTGTTGTTCTAAGACACCCAGTTGGTGGTATTTTGTTACAGCAGCCCTAGGAAGCACATACACTGGACATTATTATTTTACAGCAGAGGAAACTGAGGGTAAGAGTATAAGAAATTTCCTCAAGTTCATATGGCTGCTGTTATGGAATGAACTAAAGCTTGACATTACCTTTAGAGTTTCTTTGTGAGCTCAGTAGTCCCCATGGTGCCTCCCTATAGTGGACAACCAATATGGATTCCTGCAGCCCTGCTTTTGGAGGAGAGGAGTGATAGTCATAACATTTTACATACCTTGCATTACTGCACACAAACTGTTTCCTCCAAGCCTCACCATTTATTTTGTGCACAAACTTGGATACTCTGAATAGGTAAAATGGGCACAATTAAAAATGATAAAGGTTCTTTCCTGAGATTTTGATCCTGATTTCAGCCAATCTACGAGAAATGGAATAAATGCTTACCATCTGCCTTAGAGGACTCGGCAAAAGCAGGCAGTGTGTCACTTATAGATGAGTGGCAGAGCACTTGCCAGAGAAAAGGGACGGATTCAGTGTGATGGGCTACAGGAATTGGGAGATGGCATCTCAACAACTGGCTTTGAATTAAAGGTTTCAAGAGCAGAGGGATTTCTCGGCATCATTTTTTATTACATCCCAGAAAAGTCTGGGCTCAGGTACTCATGAAAGCCCTGATTCCAGGCAGCAGGCAAGACCCTGTGGAAGGGATCAGTATTGTGTGAAAGAGTGGAGCCTTCTCCAGTGCAGCTTCTCAATCACGGCAACCATCTGCATAATGTAGGCACTCTTAATCCATATTTTAGTAATTGTAACCATAGATCACAGGAATTCATTCCCTGGCACACAAGATAAGAGATGAAGAAACCGCTTTATGCATGCAAATCAAAACCGCTTGTATTCCTGAATATAATGATGGAAAAAAAATGTGAGTTTCCAGATGTGCCCAAGAGAGATTTTCAAGATGTACAGTCACTCCATAACACATTCTGATGAATTTTTCAGAGATGAAATATGCCTTTGATTAAGGAAGGTTTTTTCCCTTTTTGATAAGTCCTGTGTGCATTGGGGTACTCATTTAGTCATGATGTCGTATGCAAAATGAAAGGATAAAACCTTCACTTTGATTTATGATCATGGTTATTAATTTCTGATGCAGCTTTTTGGTTTGGATTATTTGGGGGTGGAGGGATTTGGCAACGTATATGAAAAGCATGGGAGATTTACTGGCATAAACATCACAGTCGAGGTCTAGCTGTAAATAACAAAGCTTCCGAAAAGAAGTATTAAATCCCACATTATTAGTAGGTAGAGGAAGAAACATCAAAATGTAAACACTGATGCAGGTTAGGATTTCTGCACAGGTAACTTCCAAAGAAAACCTCGTGTGCAGGGACTAGAGTTATATTTTCTTGTTTCCCATGAGAAGTGTGTGATTCTAAACCTGTTTCCCTAGAATAAAGATGTTTTCTGGATCCTGGATCAGTCAACTAAGGCCATACCTGTGATTAATTTTGCTAATGACCATGGGTCATAGGATATAAATTTGATAGGTTATATTCCCTATATAAAAAATACACGGTAATGTGTTGCTTTTTCCAAAATTCCAACTTTGGGTGTGTGCTGAGTTCATGAAATCTCTAGTCTGGATGTATTGAGTAACAACCTTTTTGTGGTTTGGACAAACAGCCTCCTGGTACAGTGAGGATTTGAAGCTGACCAGGCAGGAGGGAGCTCAGATCTGGGGGATGTGGGAGGAAGCTGAGTACCTGGTGGAGCACAGGGGCATGGTCAGCTGTCCACTAACAAGTTTGCTCTTCTCAGGATTGTTCTGGCTGGTGTCTATGGCTGTGGGAGTTTCCTGGCCCAGATTCTCCAGGTAGAACTCAAGATGGAGTCATGATTCTGGAGAGGCTCAACTGGGGCTCCAGCATAGGGGGTTCAGAACCTTGGTTGGGACACAAGGAAGCCAAGAAGGAAGACGACACACAGGAATGTCTTAGTCCATTTGGGTTTTCATAACAGAATGCCATAGACTGGCTGGCAATAGAAATTTATCTCTCACACTTTTGGAGGCTGGAGAATCCAAGATCAAGGTATTAGCAGTTTCTATGTCTGGTGAGGACCCTCTTCCTATTTCATAGATGACCACTTTTTCTTTGTTCCTGAGTTAGTTCAAGGGATCTCTCTAGGGTCCCTTTTATATGGGCACTAATCCCACTTATAAGGGCCTATCTTTATGAACTAATTATCTCCCAAAGTTCCAACTCCTAAAACCCTCACCTTTGGGGTAAGGATTTCAACATATGAATTTGGGGGAATTACAAACATTCAGATCATAGCAAGAAGAGTAGAAAAGCCTAGACAGATGGAGAGCACAGGGGATGGGAAGGTGAGAGAGAGAGAGAGAGAGAGAGAGAGAGAGAGAGAGAGAGAGAGAAAGAACTCAGTTTGGAATGCTCTGCCTTGCTTGGTCTCCTAAAACCAACAGGCTGACTTTGAACATGCAGAGATATGTCCTCTAAACTTACTCCCTTAGATTGTAGCTGAACTTAAAGTTGGCACCCCTACATATGGTTCTAAGTGGACAGATCATAATACCCTAACAGGGGTAGCAGACAGACATTTCATGACATAGTTCTAGGCACTTTATCTGAGCTGCAGCTCATAACAACAACTCTTGCAGGAAATGAGCTATAAGTACTGCATTTAACAGGAAAGAAAATGAGGCACAGAAAGGTCGACTTGGAGGGGAAGAGAGTGATTCTCACTCAGGTCTCATTCTCAGAAACACATTCTTTGTATTTTTAACAACTCCTTACTGAAGCATAATATCACAAATCATACTATGCCACCCGATGAATTTTCCCAGAGTAGTCTTAGCTGTGAGACTCACACTAGATCAAGAATTGCCAGGGAAACGCAAGTTAAAACCACAATGAGATACCACCTTACGCCAGTCAGAGTGGCCATCATTAAAAACAACAACAACAGATACTGATGCAGATGAGGAGAAAAGGGAATGCTTATACACAGTTAGTACAACCTCTATGGAAATCAGAATGAAAATTTCTCAAAGAACCAAAAGTAGATCTATTATTTGACCCAGCAATCCCATTACTAGGTATCTATCCAAAGAAACAGAGGTTGTTATGTTAAAAAGACATCTGAACCCACATGTTCATCGCAGCACAATTCACAATTCTAAAGGTGTTGAATCAACTTAAATGCCCATCAACTGATCAGTAGATAATGAAAATCTTATATATATGTGTGTGTGTGTGTGTGTGTGTGTGTGTGTGTGTGTGTGTGTGTGAATATATATATGTATATATATATACATATATAAATATATACACACACATACTGTGGAATAATGTGGATAATACATACATAATATGGATAATGAAAATGTGATATATATACACACACACATGCACACACATACACATACACATACATACTGTGGAATATTATTCAGCTATTGAATAGAATGAAATAATATCTTTTGCAGCAACTTGGATGGAATTGGAGAACATCATCCTGAGTGAACTAACTCCGGAATGGAAAACCAAACACCACATGTTCCCACTTATAAATGGGAGCTAAACTAAGGATCTGCAAAGGCATAGAAAATGATATAATGGATGGAGATGGTTGACAGGAGCTGCTGATGAGAGTGTCTGGAGTTCTGGGAACTGGTGGTTCTGTCCAGGAAGAGTGAGGATAGAAGGAATGAATAGGAAGAGCAAGAGGTCCCTGAGCTGATGGCAGAAATGAAAACTTGTTGGGTTGCCGGATTTGGCCCGACATGGCGCCTTGGGTAACTGAGTACTGGGTAGGACGATGCACAAATTGTCAGCAAGGGCAAAGCAGCTGGAGAGAAGAAAATTGATATCTCGATCAGGATTGGAGCTTTCCTCAAACACCAAGAGTTGAAAGGACCCAGAGAGCATGAGGAGAGACCCGTACACAAGTACAGAGGCCCATGTTCCTCTCTAAAGAAGTGTCATTAACACCGTGACCAGGGAAAAGGCCAAAGCTCTGGTAGGCAAGTCACAAGCTGTGGCACTGTGCTGACATCTCCATGTCATGAGCCCAGACAGTACCTCTCTGTCAGTATTTGCTCCTATCTCCTGTGATTGGTCACCCTCACATCAAATGGAGTGGCTGAGATAAATTCACCAAAGACCTCCCCAGAGCCCCCAGGGAGCACCTGGAGAAGGTTATGCTTCTTCCTTCAGTCTTGCTCTTTAGCACTGACAGGGTTGGAGAACTTTTTCCCCTTTGACTCAGTCCAACAGAAAAAGTACCTCCTGCCAGGAGCCATTTATCTGATATTTTCCAGAAAAATTGCAAGTGCGATTTTGTCTTTTCTCAAAAATGAAGCAGAAGAAGGAAGTGGGGATGGGGAAGGGCAGATACAAGGCTAGAGAAGCCACCAGGAACTCCTAAAAACACTGCCCAAGGTACATCTTTGGAGAAAAGTATGGGGACGCAGAACTGCCTTAAATTAGCTGAGAAACTGGCAGGAGAGCCTCCGAAGGTGAAAACAAGAGGAGGTACACACATCGGCCGGGTGGCTCATTTCTACCTGTAATTCTCTCCTAAGGTTTTGGCAACAAGGACAGAGCCTTTGAGCAGGCTTCTCTCTGCCAGGCTAGAAATTGCTGTCCTGCAAAAGTTGGTGACCTTGGCTCTGCCAAGGTGAAGGTCCTCACCAGCTCCGGGTTGCTGCTGTTCCTGAAAAGCCAGCTGCTCAGGTCCTTAAAAGTCTCTCTGTAATGTGGAGAAATAGGCCTGTGTTCTCTGAAATACCAGTACGGGTTATTTTTTATCTTAAAGTGAGAAAGAAAAGCTTAGGAGCAGGAAAATAAACTTTTGACTATTTCAAGCAATTAATCATAAAGCTATAGTTTATTCTACACCCCCCACCCCAGCCCATCCTGGCCAAATAAATTCAATAAAACCACTGGCTCAAGTTACAACTAAAATGTAGGCAAATCAGATTTTTAATGAATTTTTCAAATGAGCAGACGAGTCATAAATTCATAATTCAGTCAAAAGTATCAAATCAGCTTGTGCATTCAGAGAACCAAAGCAAAAAGGCAAAAACCGCTGCCTTTGAACAATTTTAAGCCAAGACATGAGAAAACAGATACATTTCGTGGATTTTTTGTTTTGTTGTTTTAAGCCCGAAGCCTAGGCAATATGGAATAACTTGCAGTGATTAAGATTTGTGGAAGGGTAAACTTTAAAATGTGATCCTTCAAGATGTTTTGTTGGAAATGTGGGAAAGGGGGTCATGGGTGATAATTGTGTGATGAAACAGAATCAGGAGCTCTTCTGGGCCGAGCCACTCTGATGCTCTCTGATGCTATTGGAAAACCTCTGGGAAAGCCTTTGGATTATTCCCTCACCACAAGCACAAGCAAGACAAACTGGACACGCTGTAAAATGCAAGGAGAAGTTGTGGAAAAGTTTAACATACCAAGAATGCGTCTCCAGGTGAGCCAAGCTTTGAGCATGGCTGACACCATCCTGGCTCGTGTTCTCCTTGGCAGGATGCGTCCCATCACGGTATCCACACCACGCGCACCTTGGCTTGAGGCTAGACTCAAGAAATAATCCACTTCCTTGCTCCCGACACCTCCACTTGATAACTCCCTTCAGCCCACATCTCCATTTTTATGTAAAATTGAGCACAGATAAGGAGAAAGCAACTCTCAAGTTGGCCCCCTGTTCCCTTTTTCTTGGCTCTACCTCGTCAGGGTCATGAAGATCCTGTGGAGTTGAGAGGTGCTGACGACATCCTTCTGACTACACCATCTATCTCATTTATACTTGGACACGCTTGCTCTATCATCTCTCTGGAACTCAGCAAGCCTTCACTTGACACCTGCTTTGCCTCCATCAACTCAAAGTTCTCCTAAGTCCTCGCTGTGGAATTGCTTTTCACGTGGCCAGTGTCTTCTGAAACCTTGCTTTAATGGGAAAGGCCATGGCCTTTCCAAAATGCCCACCCACTCCAGGGCTTGAGATGACATTGCAGATAAAAGGCTCGTCTTGTTCTCACCTGTGAGAGGCACATGTGCTGAGTTCTCTGAAGCACATTCAACCTGGCCCACAGGTGGTTTGTTTCCAAGGATGGTTAAAATAAATAGGGTTGGAAAATTGTGCCAAAACCACAAACTGAATCAGCTCCTTCTGATGAAACCATCTGACTGTCTCAGGAACGTGTGGAGAGATGATGGAAAGAGGGAAATAAGTTGGTGGCGTTTGAGACATTTGATTTGACAAGGGAGCTGCATCAAACAGCTTGTCAGGGACATTGTGAGGTGTCACCTCTGAAAATACCTGGTTTGCTCTTTTCCTTCTCTACGATCTGAGTAAGGACCCCAAGTTATGGTGACTCCTATTGCAGCTCAGGAGTATGATGGAACATAATTAGAATGAGTTATCTATGTGACGATGGGCAGGGATACACTGGATGTGAGTCAGAGGTGCAGAGTTACAGGTAAAACTTTCACGTGACTATGGGTGGGACCTGGCTGGGCCCTCCAGGACTCTGTGGCAAAGGCCCACATGAAATGGGTTGAATGAGTGTCCAGATGTGTGGGCAAATTCCAAGACCAAGATGAGACAAAACCTGGAAGCCTCAGTATCAGCCTGGTTGGCTCAGTTTGTTCATGCCCCATCACCTGGAGCCTGAGGAGGACGCAGCCCAGGGTAAGATCACAGTCTCAGCCAAGAAGCAGGGCCTGACATCCATCCAAAAACATGTGACTTATCTCTGGGTCTAGGTCTGAGTACATTAGCAAGTCATGGGTCAGAGACCAGGACTGGGAATTTCAGGGCCAGATTGAACAGACACATGCACAAGAAGCAGTAGTGATGGGGACCAAGGGGTGGCTCCTGGGAATCTGGCTCCAGGTGAGACCATTTAATTTCCACTCCATAACACACCAAGAAACTGTCAGATGCTTTGCTAAAAAAAAAAAAAAAAAAAAAAAAAATCCGTGTCTCATTCCTATATTCTAGTCCACATCTTTCATTATTATCATTATTTTCAAAAAATATTGCATTGTTTAAACAAACTTATTTTCTGCAGATTGATCCTGGCGTTGAGTGACCCTCATGCCCATCCATGAGCACAGCCATCTGCTTGGTAATCTGTTCTAAATGCTCCTGTTATAGTGTGACAGGACAAAACCAGGATGCAGAATTGTCTACACAACTGCAATTTTAAAAGTATGCATTTGCACTAGGTGCGGTAGGTTACATCTGTAACCCCAGAACTTTGGGAGGCCAAGATGGAGGATTGCTTGAGGCCAGGAGGTGGAGTACTGTCTGAGCAACAAAGTGAGACCCCATATTAAAAAAATAAATAAATAACTGAGCATGTGCCTGTAGTACTAGCTACTCAGGAGGATGAGTAGGAGAATCCCTTGAGCCCAGAGGTTCGAGGCTGCAGTGAGCTGTCATTGTGCCACTGCATTTCACCCTGGGCAACATTGTAAGACCCTGTCTCTAAAAAAATTTAAAAAAAAAGAGTTAAGAAAAAGTATTCATTTAACACCAATTGTAGGGAATATATAAAAATGCCAACTGTAGGCTTTAAGTATTAGACCGATTAAGCAATTTCTTCTTTCTTCCCTCCTTCCCTCCTTCCCTCCCTCCCTCACCCTCTTCTTCCCTCCCTCCCTTTTCTTTCTCTCTCAATTTTTCACAAACAAATTTTCTCTACTTTTATAATGAAAATAAAAGATATTAAAACAAAATAAAACAACAGATCATGAATAGCCCTAGGAGGGCGAGTCCTTGACCTCATGGGCAAGCTGGCAGGTTTAAATGAACTCTTGAGTTGACAGATTCTTATGGACACTGTGTCATTGCTGTTGATCTCCTTGGAATAACAGGACTCCAACCCCAGGAGGGTGTGCCCATGTTTTAGAGTCCCCACCTTCTGAGTCCTGTGGCTGATGTTTTTTCTTTCACACAGATACTAGGAATAAGTGGTCAAACAAAATAACCTTCCTGCTGTAAGGAGCTGTTTTGTCCTATTCTCACCTTATAAAATCACAGAAACTCATGAAGTCCTGTAGTGTTACATCATCTATTTTAACTACTTCATGGTACAAATGAGACTGCATAGAAATATTAACCAGAGTCCTTCAAATTAAAAGAGTGTGTGAACTGGAGAAAAATATTGGACTTTTTGTTTGTAGTCAGATTCTCTACATCCATCACTTTCGCATTCATTCATTTTGCCATTTTTGTGAGAGAGACAGTAGATTATTTCATCAGAAAATAAGAAATATTCATTCATGTACAGTCATTAGGAATTAGACTGCAAATGCCATTCCCGAAATTAATTTGGTTTAGGCTTAAATAGAGAAAATGCTCATCTGGTGCTTCATTTTTCACTGCAGGAGAGGGATAGCTCATTCTCTTTGCAACCTGGGAGGTTTGGAGCAAGAAACCCAGGGCTCCGGGAGGAGGGACCAGACATCAGAATCAGCCCCTGGAGAGCCCCGAGCTGTGCTGTGCCCGATATTCTGAGCCAAACTGGACACAAGTCACTCACTGGAACAAGGATTGCGTGTTGAGGTTATCAAAGCATGGGAGTGGAGGGTGAAGACAAAAGGAAACAGGGCATTGGGCAGGAAGGCATGGGATCAAGGGTCAGCAAAACATGGGGTCCAGGAATCAGCATTGGGGAAGATGTTTGCTGAGGGTGTTCTATCTTTATGTGACGCCTTTGCAGTCTACTTGTATAGATTTTCAACAACTCATCACATCGAATTTTATTTTATTTTATTTTTGATCTTTTTATTTCTTCAAATTTGTTATTCATCAGGAGTGACTGAATTAAAAAATATAATTGAGTCCCATCATCATTATCATCGTCATCATGGAAATGGCTTTAAGAGAAAACTGATCAAATGAATATTATTGCTTCCCATTTTCAACCAGTAAATAGATGCCATTGATAGACAGCCACGAGTGTGTCAAGAGTGCTCAAGCTATGTTACATAATACAACATGCCTGTTCACAGGGGGGGCAACTGGGAAATAACTTACGTGTACTTCTTGACATCAGCGTGCAAGACAAGCACAAAAGCTTCAAATCGAGTTTTAAACAAACTACAATATTGTTCTGTTCTCTGTTTACCCCTTAGATCTTGCATTTTCGTCTCTTTTTTCCTCCTGTCGCTCCTCCTTTTCCCATTTCAGGCCTTTCCTCTTCTCTTGAGTCTTCATCTTTCCAAGGATCTTTTGTCCTAGGCTTGTCTCTGTGCTACCCACTCATCACTGAGCCCTTAAAAACATAATTCAAGATATAGCATGTTGCTTCCGTAGAGGGGAAATCAATGAAGATTCAATTATCAGGAAGCTAAGACAAAGGTTTACAGTATCTGTGAATGCTACTGTAATCATAGCTTTTCAATGTTATTAAATTCTATTTTCTGTCTTCTAAATATAAACCAATTCATGGGTCCAGTTCGCATTTTCCCTCTTGTAGTACCTTTCCGTTTACTTATAAGTTCTGCCAAAATGTTCTCTGTGGCTGGAGATTCTTTAGGATCCAGTAAGTCTGCGTTTAGAGGATTGATAACTTCTGAGCTGACTGAATTCTCGGGAAAACAGGAGTTAGAATGGAAAAGATTCATTTGGAGAGATAGTTGTGAAAGCAAAGGGGAGGAAGCAGGATCAGGCAGAGGGAACCATCACACTGTAGTGCAAACCTAACAAGGGTCCCTGCTTCCCCAGCCTGGAGGGAGCACTGCAGCAAAGTGTGCCCTTCGAAGAGCCCTGAGTTGAGTGTGAACGGCCAGACCCCTGTACCGCCTTGCTAGGTCATAGACTGGGGGCCACCTCACGGAGAACATGTCCTGAGCTCAGCACTGAGGTGGACTCAAAGGAGCCCACAGCTGAAAGTATAAGCTGAACACCCTCTACCCACTGGGCAGCAAGTCATTTCCAGAAGCTTCATCTGAGTGGCACATCTCTGCATCAGCAATCACTCCAATGAGCATTTATGAAATCCTGCTTTGTTGGCTGCCATTTTAGTTGATGAAATACAGAGGCTTGCAGGTTGAAGACCACATCCTAGGAAATTAAGATCCCTGAATCTGGAACTAACTAATCCCTGGCCAGGGGGAATCTTGTGACCCTGCTTACCACCTTCATTCTTGATTAGGCTTCATTGTGAGGGAATTTTCCATGAGAGCTTTGATGGAGTACAGCAGACCTCTTTCTACTGAGGAGGCCAGTGTTCTGGGGAGGCTGCTAAGACCCAAGGGTCCCTCAGAGATCTCATTACCCTCAGAGCTCTCTAAGCCTAATTTCCTTAACAGCAATTACCTCTGCAGCCAAGAGATTATACTGTACCAGGAGGCACCAGGTGGGTGCTGTCCCACTGGGAGGCTGACTGGGAGAAACCAGGCCTGCCAGGGACATTTGTGTAGTTTTGATGGGCCTAGGCCAAGTGATGATCACAGACCAATTAGTATTCAGAACTGTGCTCCCCAGGATCTATGTTCATTTCATAATTTTCTACTCAGTAGATGGTTTTTTGCTCTCATAGTTGTGGAGAGCTTTTCTGATTATGAATTATTATAAAGAAGTATTTTGAATGCTTCACTCTAAAAATACCAGATTTGGAATGGTTCAGAGAAGTCTGCTAAATATTTCAACATTGCCCCTGTATCCCTGTTTCAACTTTTGCCTATTCAGGCCAAAATTGCTTAAGATTTATGAATCTAGTAAAAGAACTCTCTGATGTTCAGATCTCTATAGAAAAACAATAATTAACAATGGCATTAATTTGCACAATTTAGTCATTATACCATGAAGCTTTGCAGAAGATTAAAATGATCTCATCAAGGCAATCAAAAGGTTTTATGATTGGAAGGACATTGATTTTCCACAACGATTTTCCAAAACACATGTCCTGCTGCGTAAAATCACTTCTCTTTCCAGAATTGTCTCAACTGTTTAGGACATTTACCAAAGGCCCATTATGAAACTTATGACTTAGGAAAAATTTAAAGCATTTAAAGTAGGAAAGAAAATATGAAAGTCTGTTATTCATAGTTCCTTAACTGCCATGCATTAGATAAGAAGTTCAAAAAAATAGTTCACTTTTGTTTTCTGACAAATTATCACATTTTTTATCTCCTTTCAGTGAATGGATACTATGACTTTACCCTCCGGAACTTGACTTTGAATCTCAATCTCCCTCAAAGACATACAGGCTAAATATAAGGAAGCTGCTTATCACTTGAGGTTAGTGTTCAATTGTATAATTTTAACAAGCAGTATGAATGTCTGTGAAGATAAATGCGGGATTTATTCCTAGAGGTGTTATTTAAATGCTGTCATGAGTCTGAGAGTGCTTCAAGAAAAAAGACCAGAAAAAGTTGAACTTTTCCAAAGTTGGTTTTGGCCAATGATAAACAAAAAATGCATTTTTCTTTCCAATATAGAAGGCAGTATATTAAATGGAGGTCATTTTTGTCAGTATAGTTTCATTTAAGATGAACTTTATAGTGATATATTCTTTTAGTAAAGAAAAAAGTGAGTATTTATGGCATGTTGCATTACACAGGTCTGGACTTATGTTCTTTGTTCATTATTGATTTTGTGTGTGTGTGTGTGTGTGTGTGTGTGTGTGTGTGTGTGTGTGTGAATATGTTCATATTTGTGTATGTGTGTTTGTGTATGTCTGAGATCATGTTTGTGTGTATTTGTGTGTGTGTGTGTCTTCTTTTTACCTATACCTATCACCACCACTGCACTAAAGTTTTTCATACTGGGGGTTAGGACCTCAGTGGGGGGAACACAATTCAGCCCATGACAATTACAAAGGAACTTGGAGATAAACTAGTCAGCTATACCTTTTCTAGATGAATGTGCGTTCTTTATGTTAGGCAAGTCTGCAGTAATGAATCAAGGGCTTAAAATAGCCAGGTTTACTTCTTGCCCACATTTCCTGGCCAGTGAGGGTCTGTGGGGGGTCTTTGATCCACACATTCAAAGCCCAGGCTGAGGGAGTCTCCTGAGGTTCAGATCTGCACCTTCTGGAGCATGAGGCCCCCAGGTGACCGTGGCAAAGAAAACAGCACATAGACAGACTCACATGGCAGCGGAGGTGACACAGAACAAAGTCCACTGACCAGAGCTGATCTTGTGTCCACTTACTCACAGGGGGCTGGGAAGTGTGGGAAGGCACACAGATGTTCATTGAACATCAGCATCTCTGCCACAACTTATGGAGTAAAGGAGTCCAAATTTTTGCTTCATACAATTATTTTTTAAATGATATATTTTGTTCTTTCTTTATTCTGTGGTAGGAGAAATGAAAATTGAATAGAACATAAAAGGAAAAAAATTGTTAAAAATTCCCAAGGTGTTGTCATAATGTGTTTTAGTCTGTATTTTGCCCCCAAAAAACATTGAATGAAAGGCTACTTTGTTAGGTGCTCAGGATATAACGATAAATGAGACACAATTTCCAACTCCAAGGAACTCTTAGTCTAGGCCTAGAAAATAGTCAAGAAAGCAAATAATGTGATAAGAACTACATCAGATGGACATAGATGGCATTCTAAGTAGCGAGGAGCTGCACGAGGCTTTCCTGGGAAGAGTCTGAGTTATGTCTGGAGTGAGACCCAGCATTTGGGAAATGGAGAAGGGAACTTCTGCAACGACACAACAGGTGCATGTGTGATTGTGAGAGTGTGTGTTTGCATGACTCATTTCTGAGTACTCCCCAAGTGCGAAGCACTGTTTAGCAGGACATCAACCATTTGCCACTGTGCATCCATTCTGCACCCATCTGTCTCTCCATTCTCTGACCTGGGCATTGTCATAGGGCTCCTGTAAGCTCTGCCTTCTGGTTGGGATCAACTGATAGAAAGCCCTGACAAAAGCTAGAGGGAGGCAGGAGAACAAGATCTGACCTTGTGTGCCTCCTGCTTTGTCCTTGGGGGGAGATGTCTGCTTCCCTCACTGGGATCTCATTGGCTCTACACATGGCTCTGTCTGTGGGCCTTCTCCTGGGACCCTGCCACTCTCTCCTCCTGTCATTCCTTGGAGCCTCCAGCTGATAACAGCAGCAAACATGCCACATCATTGCTCAAGGGCTTTGAAGTTGTTGGCTATTTACAAAGTTGTAGGCTAGGTGACAGTGATCCCTAAGGGATGGTAGGGCATGATGGGGCTTGTCAGGTGATTCCAATACCATGAATGTAACCTCCAATGAAAACCCATCACCTCTTAATGCATTTTTGTATACTTAGTTATTCAATTCCATGTCTGTTACCTCCCTCAAGTCATCCCCCTCCCTCCCTCCGATTGGTTTAAAGACAAGATGTTGAATTAAATTAAATCAGAATCATGAAATTGTTTTCTTGAGTTCCTTCTGGGATTTAGCCAGATGTACTTGTTGGGCTTCATCATCTTAAATGAGGCGAACATCTGAGAAAATAGAATCATTATGTGAATATGCCCTATCTTTTAACAGTTACACAGACAGTAAACACACAGTTGTTCATTTGTTCCTTCTAGCTCTAAAAATGGAATTCCAGCTTGCCGAACAGCCAAGAGTTATTTATGGTAATGAGGTAAAAAAACAAAGGAAACACCTCACTGGTACCAGGATATCTCTTAAGGAACTACCTGTCTTGAAGGGTTATTATGAGAATTCAATGCATAAAGAACTTAGAACAATCACTGATGTGGTCAGTTTAGATTAAATATTGGCTGTTATGTGGGAAGGTGTTGGCCCCATCGACATGGCATTGAGGTATCTTAAGACAGGACAACTACCCTGCGTGGGCAAGAAAGGAATAAGAGAATAATAAAGAAGCAGAGAAGAACCCGGACCTCTGGAAGGGGAGAGGACTGTGGGAATTCATGGGTTGGGGTCACTGAAGAACATTCTAGAATGTACTTTTCACCTGAACATTGATATGCTCAGATCATGAAATTCCTTCTTCCATTTTTAATTTTTACCTAGTCACACATCAGTAAACACACTACATCTACGTATATTTTGGGTAAAGAATGCTTTGTTTTGTATTGCCTTATTTATGCATGTATGAACGTTTGAATAAAGGAAGAGCTGATTCCAGATATGGAATTTTGGACTTCCACAGGCCATGGCTTTGGAAGGTTTGGGGCAATTATTCCCAGATGTGGAGGGATTGCCAGAGGACTGTTTTGGTGATATTTGTACATCCACAAGAGTATGTTCTAAGATGATGTCTTTTTGAAAATGGGGATGATGCACAATACATCTGACACTTCACCCAAAATTCAGAATCTGGGGATGGCTTTCTGGCCTGAGTGGGCTGTGTGGGTGGATTAGAGCTGGCTGTTTGGGTGGCCTGTAACTAATTGCAGAGCAGCTGACATAAGCCCTCCGGGCTTTGACCTTCTCATATTTTATTTTCCCCCATCAAAGAGCTAGTGCTCCAAGTTAAGGTGGTACTCCAGAAGAAAAAGTAAGATTTTATATTTTTTAAACTTTCCCTCACTTTTTTTAAGAGATAAGATCTGACTATATTCCCAGGCTGATCTTGAACTGCTGGCACAAGTTATCCTCCTGCCTTGATCTCCCAAAGTGCTAGGACTTACAGGCATGAGCCACCTCACCCAGGCTGAAAGAGTAAAATTTTGAAATATACCTAGTTAACCACTATGTCAAAAACTATTCAAATATTTGTTATAAATCCTATAGAAAGTATTTTAAATATTTAAATATTTGCCAATCAATGAAAAATGTGAAAAATAATTTTCCTATGATCAACTACTTCCAATCAGGCTGAATGTGGTTTTTTTATTTCTGAAAATAGTAATTTTTAACTTATACAAATTTATAAGTTCATTGCAAGGAAAAAAATAAGAAAATAAGGGTAAGCAACGAGAATAAAGTACTTTAAAAAACATTGCTAGCTGGGCTCGGTGGCTCAGCCTGTAATCCCGCGCCTTTGGGAGGCTGAGGTGAGTGGATTGCCTGAGCCCGCGGGTTCGAGACCCGCCTGGGCAGCGAGACCTCATCTCTACAATAAATCAAAAAATCAGCCGGACATGGTAGCACATGCCTGTAATTCCGGCTACTTGGAAGGCTGAGGCAGAAGGATCGCCGGAGCCCAGCAGGTCGAGGCTGAAGTGGCCGGGAGCGGCCACTGCACTCCAGTCTGGGCAACAGAGTGAGACTCCAACTCAAAAACAAAACAAAACAAAACAAAACAAAACGAAACATTGCTTTAAAATTCTATCCACCAGTATATCTACTGCATAATTTTTATGAATGCACTTCCAGTTTATTTTCTAAACATGTGTACATTTCTTTACAAAAGTTAAATCTCTGTGTACACATTTGGTAATCTGCTATATTCACTTAGCAGTAACAAATTAGCATAAATTCATTGTTAATGATGGCAGAGTATTTCACCAAATTACCTGACAAGTCCAGAGTGCTTAGGTACAATCTTCTTTGCTTTTTACCATCCTTATTAAAATGATCTTTATAATAAATACATTGAACACATCCTAATTATGGTCTTTAGACCATACTTGTAAAATCCAAGTAGAAAGCTATAATATCAGAATAAAGAGCAGAAATTTTCCAGAACCAGGAGTTTTAACTACACATATACATATTCTTGTCCCCAGTGTTTTCACTTAGCTATGGAGCCATAAATTCATTTCTGTTAACTGGCACCTACCCATGGACTGGTGTTTGGGAAATATACTGACTCAGGAAACTGTGACCAAGAAAAACTTAAGTGCACTGTGTAATATTAATCAGCTAATTAATAGCAAAGCTAAGATGAAAATTGCTGACTCCTAATTTTTATCTCCCAAAACAACAATAATGCTCTTTAGACTTGAAGAGAAAAAGCAAATAATTTAAAAATATGAACTTTGATGCAAAATAGCTGAAGAGACAAAAAGAGGTGTCCCTCTGTGCAAAAGGATTCAGTATTCAGGCTTAGAGAAACTGTGGAATGACATCTCAGGATGTAGGGACAATTTGCACTTGTGGCATAGAGTCATAGAAGCAAAAATTGAGGGACTTTAGGAGGTGCTAGGAGACTAGGTGTACAAATTATGGAGTTCAAGGAACAGCTAAAGAGCAGAGAAATGGTTGATCGTGAAAAGAAGCTAAAAATGGATATTATATATGAAGTAATTTAGGTATAGACATATTCTATGTAATTCTGACTGTAAAACTAGAACCAACACCTAGAAGTTACTGGGAGGAAGATTTCTGATGAATAATGAAGACTATAGTAATGTTATTTTATGTCCATTCCAATCCCAAATCTCAACACATAAATATCTTAATAAGGAATGTTTAACAAATAGAGCTTCACAGTGGTAAGCAGACTATCATAGGAAGCATCTTCATTTATTAGACATAGTTAAAAGAAAGAATGTATAGATACATGTTTGGAATGCATAAAAATGGAAATACATTATGGGCATCTAACCCATAGGGGTCTCAGAAGGAAGAAGCAGACGAAAAAAGGAGAAGAAAAAATAATAGAAGAAAAATTTCTTGCTTTTAGGAAAGATAAAACTCTTAAAAAAAAATAAAGAAAATAAAGAAAAGGAGGCCACCAAGCACCAAGAAATATTCATGAAAAAAAAAGACAAATGGATCTGTACCTCAGTATGTGCTAGACAAATTTAGAACTCTGAGCATAACAATTAAAAAATTATTAACTTGCTGAGAGAAAGAACAGGTTACCTATAAAGAAATCAAAGGAAAATTCAGATCATGTCAGATTACTCAGCATCATGGGATAATGAAAAACAACAAAGTTTTAAGAGAAAATGCCTTTGAATGAGAAAATTTATACCTAGCCACACTATCCATCAAATAAAACTAAATTTATAACATTTTCGGAGAAGCAAAGGCAGAAAATATATTTCCCTTGGGACCTAATTCAACTAAATAGAAAACAAATTAAGAAACAAGTCATGTAGAATAGAAAAGACTATGTAAGTTGATTATGATGGTGAGGAACTAAAATTACCCCCAGCTATAACAGTTAAGTATGAACCCTTGAAGTTTTACCTTTGAGAGGACTAGATGGGTCTGGAGACATAATATAATTTTTTCCTTCTTTGCAGGTTCATTTAACCAAATTAGTTCTACAGTGAAATATATCTTCTCAAGTCCAATATTATGTATAGAAGCATCCTATAAATAGAACAGAAAAGATAGTTATAATTACAAGGTCTGACAATTAAGTTTGTGAACTTGCCACAGTGCACTTATGCTGGCTGCGCTGTACAAACAACTTGGCAAAGTTTCATAAGCTTAGTATATCAGTATCTAACAGTTGTGTTCATGTAGATGTGTGACAGTGTCTTGCTGAATGGCATTCTTTATTGTTGTTGCATGTCAGAATGTCAGAGCTTGAATTAGAGCAACAAATACACATTAAATTTCTTGCTAAACTTGGCAAGAGAGATCAGGGACATGTAAGTCCAAATTTATAGAGATAATATCATGAAGAAAACAGCAGTGTACAAATGGATTAACCATTTTTTCTGAAGGTACAGAAAGTGTCACTGATGAAGAGAGGCCAAGATACCCAGTAACTAATAGAACTGACAAAAAATTACAAAAATTAATTGAATTGTGTGTCAAAATCATTGACTGACTATGAGAAGCATAGCAAACCAAATAAACATGGCTAGAAAAATACTTAGAAAAATTTAACTGAACATCTTGGCATGAGACAAGTTTATGTAAAAATGATCCCATAGGAGCTCTTGCATCACAACAATGCACCAGCTCACATAGCACTGTCTGTGCTTGAGTTTTTGGTTTGTAAACAAATACATGTATTGTATTGGTACACAATCCCTATTCACCTGATCTGGCTCCCAATAACTTTTTCTTTACCCAAAGATAAAGGAAATATTGAAAGGAAGACATTTTGATGACATTCAGGACATCTAGGGTAATATGATGACAGCTCTGATGGTTATTCCAGAAAAAGAGTTCCAAAGTTGCTTTGACAGGTGGACTAGGTGCTGACATCAGTGCATAGCTTCCCAAGGGGAGTACTTCGAAGGTGACCATAGTGATATGGTCAGCACTGAGAAATGTAGTACTTTTTCTAGATGAGTTTGCGAACTTGTCAGACCACGTATGGGGAAAGTAGTTGGGTAGCTCATGGTAAAGTCTCTCAAGTAGGGTTATCAGGCATCGTGGTCTGCTCAGAACAGGCCAGATTAATGCTTATTTTATTTGAAAGTTCCTGGCTAGTATGGCCAATTATATAGTCACATGTAGCTGCATCATTACATTACAGGGTCACTTACTTATGTGTGAACTTGCTGTGGATGGCCAGGCCAGTGTGCATGAGGTGTAGAGAGCTGGACTGGGTAACAGGGCTGGGGATTCACAGGAAACAAGGCTCCTACCTGAAAGGATAAATAGATAAATACATTTTAGCCATTTAGAGAAATTATTTTAAAAAGTCTAAACAAAGTCACATTTTAAATCTTTCCCATCTTCATTCAAAATTGCTCCACCTGAACTCTTCAGAGGGGAAGCAGATGAGGAACAGGACAAATCAGGCCATGGATTAGTCCCAGGCAGAGACCTTAGCAGATAAAGCAATGCAGTTATAGCTCACTAATTACAAATGTTTAAGCCAAAGAGCCCAGGGTTGGATCAAGGCTCAATTATGGAATTTTAAGAAAGAAATCCTCTTGGTTACTGAATCTGCCCCCTCAAATAAAAGTCAAAGTTTAGAAATCATTGAAAAACCAAAAAACAATGAAAGATGGTTAATTTAATCATCTAATTTTTCAGAAGATATTTTAAGAACTTCCTCCCTCCTTCAAAATCTTGATCTATGCAATTTGCTTGGTAAGAACCTTTTCTAAAGTTAGGGTTTACTTTAGCCTACAGTCATCTGAAGGATATCTCCTGAATTGGCAGATTCTAAATTAATACAGATCTTTTAAAAAACGTATTACTGGACTTCTCAATAATTAACAATGATTTGATCAAGGAGGAGTTGTGACCAAAGAAGTCCCCAGCCTCATTGCTTTATGACTTCTAATCCACAGACAACCTGGTTGTCCAGTCATAGGTCCTCCTCTGTCAATGTGTTGTCCTGGAAAAAATGAGAAAAAGGTATCCAGCCCTTTCCTCCAAGAAGATGCAGCCCCAGCCAGAGTGTCTGGCTTGGCAACTTTGTTGTGAGCAGCATTTATCCTTCTCATGCTCTTCTGCTGGGTGCTGTTATGCAGTGAGCAACCTGTACAAACACACCTGGAAACTCTGTCTAACAACAGAAAATTAGACATGAGCATCAGGGTAAATACATAGGATGGACTATTATACAACTATGAAAACCTGTCGGGTGGTAGAAGAACGATGAGCAAGGCAATGTTTTCAAGGTAACAATGAAAAAGAAAATGGAAGGCCACAGCAGTGCAAAGTGTATTCACAAACACTTGACACCTTGGAGAAAGGGCATAAACCAAAATTTTTTATTTTATTTTATTTTTACATTTTTTATTCTAAAGATGTGGGGTATAATTCAGGGTTAGGTATACAAAAGTTCATTATGCAGGCACCTTTGTTGATGAGGTGCTCCCCTTTCCTCCCCCGGCACATTCCCACTATTGCCAACCCCGTCTCCCCACTCTACCCCGGGCAGTTTCCTGCTACTGCCAATCCTTTTCTTACAGTATGACAATAATTGTTCAAGGTCTGCTTATGAGTGAGAACATGTGATACTCAATTCTTTGTTTCTGTGATAGAGCACTGAGTATTATAGATTCTAAGTCCATCCAAGTTGTTGTGAAGTTCAGAAATAGCAGATGGTTTTTGTTCCTAGTGCTTTTATTTTCAAAATTTTCCTCATGTATAACTTTTGTAATTAAAAAAAATATTGTCACTCTTGTTATCAGCAGGGGATTGGTTCTAGGACCCCTTCCAAATATCCAGATTCATGGATGCTCAAGTTACTGATGTAAAATGGTGTAGCATTTGCACATAACCTATGCACATTCTTTTGTATACGTTAAATCATCTCTAGATTACTTATAATGCCTAATGCAATGTAAATGCTATGTAAATAGTTGTTATACTATGTTGGTTTTTATTTGCACTTATTTTTGTCATATTATTTTTATTTTTAAATATATTTTCCATCCTTGATTGATTGAATCCACACATGTGGAACAAGCAGATACATAAGACCAACTGTTCAGTTGATTCTAATTATTCATAGTAGTCAGACTCTATAAAGTCACCACAATGCTGAATTAGCAAATACTGACCACTGCTCCCAGGGGAAATATAGGGTTAGGTTCCTGTGAGCCTCTGGTCACATTTTTGTCAACTGACCAATAAGTAGGCTTGTTTTATGTGTGTTTTTGTTTAAAGACACCTTATTGAACACATATTTATTTAAAATATTTAATTTATTCAGTGTTTTCTTTATAATAAAACACTAGCTGAGACGGGTTTAACATTTTTTTCAACCCTGGGTAATGTGACTATAAATTTCCTTGGCTTGAAACCTTATAACAATGCTTCTGTCACTGCATGTTATGTCAGTCCTCATCTTGTGAGTCCACAAATGTAGCCTCTTTCTAGCTTTTCCGATCTTCCTCATGCACTATTGATGTCACTTTACACTTTCCATATTGACCTCATGATGGACAAATTGACGAATTTCTGCTTCTTTTTCTGGATGTGCTCTAACGTTGATTCATGAACAATAAACTCATCCACTACAGGCACTAGTAGTGGATAAATGAAGTTTATCTAAAACAATGATGTATCTGTGGGCATATCACCTTGTACTTAGAAACACTAGGCAGCTCTTTTCTTTCTTTCTTTCTTTCTTTGAGACAGGGTCTTGCTCTGTCACCCAGGTTGGAATGCAGAGGTGCAATCATAACTCACTGCAGCAACTCCTGACCTCAAGCAATCCCCTTGCCTCAGCCTCTCTAATAGCTACTACTATAGTTGCATGCCACCATGCCTAGCTAATTAAAAAAAAATTCAGCCGGGCAATGGCTCAGCCTGTAACCCCAGAGGCCAAGGTGAGAGAATTGCCTAAACCCAGGGAGTTCAAGACCAGCCTGGGCAATTCTTCTCTACGATAAATCACAAAAATTAGCTGGGCATGGCAGTGTGGTCTGTAGTTTCAACTACTTGGAAGGCTGAGGCAGAAGGATTGCCTAAGCCCAGCAGGTCAAGGCTGGGGTGGCCATGAGCGTGCCACTGCACTTCAGTGTGAGCTACAAGAGTGAGATTCCAACTCAAAAAAAAATTTTTTTTCATAGAGATTGGGTCTCTCTATGCTGTCCAGGCTGGTCTTGAATTCCTGCTCTCAAGCAATCCTCCTGCCTCAGCCTCCCAAAGCTGGGATTACAGGTGTGAGCCACTATGTCCAGCCACAAGGTAGCTCTTCAACACTATACTCAGGGGCTATTTTAAGTAGTGAAATCACCAACAAAAAGAAAAAAGAAAAATTTCAAAATTGTAAAGAAAAGGGGGGAGTACTAAATAGACTGTCAAAAGGACATTTGATTGCAGTGCTGAGAGCTATAACAGGAAGGGAGCATACACCTGCTCCAGTCTACTGGGAATGCATCCATTGGGTGGCTCAGAGCTTTTGCTGCTCTTAGTGCCTCCGAGAAGGACCATGAAAGCACCTCAGGTGTTGATTTTATAGAGAAAGTGAATTCACAAATACAGAATCCCCAAATAAAGAGGGTTGACTGTAATTAAGAACTAACAAATCAAGTTTTCATCGTTTTTGTAGTACGTCTAAGTATAGTCATTTTGATTACATTTCTGATTTTCCAGATAAATCATATGTATCTAAATTCACTAACTTACCATTTTCTGAGCACTCTACAGCCTGCCTGGTGTGCTTTTCACTAGGGAATTATAATCCATAAAATTTAATGACATTAAATATGTTTTATGTTAGAGAGCAGTAATTTCCAATCAAAATCATTATGCTGGGGTTTTATTTTTCTGCATGGAATTTCACGCATAAAGCGCTGAATCGAAGCAAGATGTGCTGCAACCTAAGTGCAGCCCTGGTGACCGAGGGGCCTCTGGCATGAAGGGCAAGGTTACTTTTAGGGGAGTTTCACACTTGGGGGTATTGTATTTCACTTCCCTTGGCTTGAGCCCCACCCAGCACCTGGGAAAATAGACCCCCTCAGCACCCCAGGCAGCCCTGTCTGCCAGCATTGCTTCAGAGAGAGGTTTAATTTAATTATCAGAAAACAACATCAATAAACATCAGCTCTAGGAGGCCCTCCACCCACCCCCTGACTCCAGGGTCTGAGCTCTAACTGTCTCAAAACTCCCTCTGTCTTGACAGAGTTCCCTGCCTTGGTGATTCTCTTGCATGACTCTCTGGAATCCTCCACAATCCCCTGAAAAGCAGGGACCCTTCATGCCCTCAACCTCCCCTCTATTCTGTCTCAAGTTGAGATCACCACCCCTGTTTACTCGGGAAACCACTGCTCCCCATGACTCTTTGATGGGGCTAGTGTGAGTCTGGGTGGAAGAGTAGGGGCCACTAGCAAACACAGCCTTCTCTACTCTGGTCTTTCTCCACAAGCATCCTTGCGTCATGACTAAGGATGGCCCTTGACAAAGTGCGCAGTCTTCAGCAAGCACCGTGAGCATAACAAAGAAGGAACACGTGAGCAGAATGGTGCTTACAGATCCTTCATTAATAGTCACAAGTGCCGGGCTCGGTGGTTCAGCCTGTAATCCCGCGCCTTTGGGAGGCTGAGGTGAGTGGATTGCCTGAGCCCATGGATTCGAGATCCGCCTGGGAAGCGAGACCTCATCACTACAATAAATCAAAAAATCAGCCGGGCGTGGTAGCGCGTGCCTGTAATTCTGTCTACTTGGAAAGCTGAGGCGGAAGGATCGCTGGAGCCCAGCAGGTCGAGGCTGCGGTGGCTGGGAGCGGCCACTGTACTCCAGTCCAGTACTCCACTGTACTCAACAGAGTGAGACTCCAACTCAAAAAAAAGAGAAAATAGTCACAAGTTTAATGGCAACTATATTTGGTGGAGTATGGAAAAAAGAGGTTTCACCGTGTTATCGACTCCAGCGGGAGGGTAAGGATGTGACATTCACATGGGGTCTGTTTGAGACCAGCCAAGGGAAGTGCAGAAAAAACTGTTCCTTACCAAAAAAGGTCAAATATTATCTAGCTGCCTATGTCACAGAGGTGTTACAACCAAACAAGAAAATGCAAGAAGAAATGCTCTGAAAACGACAAGCTGTTGCATAAATGTGACGACTTATTATTGTCAAATAGGATCTTATGCAGGGAAGCCAGGCATGAGCCTTCCAACCCCATTATTGCTTTTTAATAGCAATTGCAGCATTCTTCTCTTTAACAGTTGACATTGGCATACATGAATGATTATAATATATAAGAAAAAAATTATGAGAAAAGCCACAAAGAGATTTAGCGACTGTGTTTCTGTGCCTATTAAAACAGCATTGCTATGTGATTCCTTTGGCCCTGATAGGCACCAGGGCATTATGAAGGCAACACTTGGGCTTGCTAGGAAGATAATCTGTTCCAGGAATAACAAGGGGAATTGATTTGACACAATGATCACACTGAGAATGTAATTTAAATGACTTCCCACATGAGGGGTGGCCGATAGATGATCACCCTTCACTTCCTGAGCCATGCTGAGTGGGCTGCCCATGTGGCTAGGGGACAAGGCACTCCAGAGAAGCTGCCCGATGCAAAATGGTTGTGAATGGGCTGGTACAAGGAGTGCCCCACCTGTTCTGGAAGGAAGGCTCTGTGCTGGTTCCATGGTTTCTGAGCATAGGGCTGATACCTCTACCAAGATCAGGTCCCACCCCTAAGCTTTGGGATATTTTCGACTCCAAACTTTATAAAGACACCAAAATAGCTAATTTTATGGCAACCAATTCACTAAAGACTGAGCTAAGTATATGCATTTTAATATCTATTTAGATATATTGTGTCATGTATACCATGTGTGCATAATCATGTTCACATATGTACCTCTTGTGCTCTCTGACATAGATCTTTACATCTTAGTCTCATGTCTGCTTCCAGCCTCTGGACACATTTTTATGATAGAAGGGACCTTGTCTGTCTTGTTCACCACCAAAAACCCGGAACACAGCATATGGTGGCGATCGGTACGTATTTGTTGAGTAAAGGAATGCACACACAAACAATAATCTTAGACTTCCCATGGGCCCCACCAGGACTGTGATTACAAATGGAAACACTTCACAGACACATTCCTTTCTTCCCAGGCTCCTTTATCCACCTGCAATGCAGGAGAGTCCCTGGTCCTGTGACATTTTGGGGCTTCCCCAGGATGGCTCTGAAGCTGGTCTGGTTGGCTGCCTCATGACATCAGTTTCCTCTGGGCCACGCTGCTGTCCCTGTGGCATGTGCCTGAGTCCACTACATCTTGCCAATGCCTCCCCTGTCAGTCGCAGTGATCTCTGCATCTGGTCTTCTCTGCCAGGCACAGCTGCCTCCTCCTCTACCCATGGTTGCCTGGCTCCGGAGGCTCACATAGATCCTGCCTTTGTGCCTGGTCTCTCTCGGACACCAGGCCACTTCTACCAAAGCAATAAGCAGCAAGGTTTCCACAAAGTGCAGAAAATGTCTCCTCCTATGTTGTGTGTTAACCAGTCTGTATATGGTGGCTTTTTCGGCTTTTGCTGCATCATTGTGCCATTTCTATCGGTCTCTTTTATGAATTGTTGGGGTTCAGATCAGAAGATACAGTAACTAAAAAAAATCCTGTGGGTCAGACCATCACCCCTGTCCCTAAAGCAGACACCTGCTGTGCACAACTCCCTCTTCTCTTAGAGTAAGCTCTCGGCCGTGGTGCTTCCTGGCAGACATAGGTCTGGGGATCATCAAATCACCCTCACCATATCATCAGAAAAGCTCACCCACCCCAACTCAGTAACACAGGTGCATGGTCCCCTTACTAAGGTGATAGACTAAGACTGCCCTGTAAGACGGCTGGGAGACCCTGGCCAGGGCTGTCCGGGGTGAGAATCAAAGATAGTCTCCACATCCTTCCTCTGACATCCAGACATATCTAAATGGAAGTTTCATTCCATCTACTGTGTGTGGACATCGGTCACCTCCCAGGTCACCCAAGGCATTTCTGGGACACCCTTCCCTCCAGGGCCTCCTGGCTATTCAGTTCCTCTTTCTCAGCCCTGTTCTAGGGGAAACTCAGACATTGAGATGCAGTCCCTGCTGTGGTCTTCCCTTCTCGCTTAAAATGCCTCAGCATCAGAGGGTGGACTCTCTGCACATTTCATCAGTTTTCTGTTTTATTACATTGGAATCTGAGGCTTTGCCTGCACAATGTCTGCTCTTGAAGAACTTTGAAGTTTATTTCTCTTGTGGTTTTATCTCATGTCCCATGGAGGCTTGCACATGCTGTCCTGTGATATGTGGCATTGGTCTATGTCCACCCTCCTTGACTCTTCCAGTTAGGGGCTGATCCTTGTTCCCGTATGACCAGGCCTACACAGCATCCACCAGAGATTTCCTAGACCCTGATTCATGGAAGACACACTTCAAGCCAATGGCAGAGAATCAGAGTTTTCCAATTTTTCTCTGGTATTTTTAGTGGGGGTTGATAGTAAAGAAGATTTGCATGGGCACATTTAATTGATCTAATTTAGGGTTTGTTTTACTACTTGAACAATTCTCTGAAGAAACTACAAAGACTGTGATCCTACATTTCTCTTTCTCCTTCACCTCCTGTCTCCTTCCTTCCTTTCTCCCTTGTTCTCTTTCTTTCACTTTCTATCTGCCACATGTCACAAAGCTGAAACAACAGTGGCCTCCTCTGCCACCCTCAAAACTCATCATTTGTGACTTGCTGGCATATCGCACTGGAAAGAGAGCAAAACCACCACCATAGGAAAAGATCCTCGTAGGGCAGATCACCACCAGACCAACATACTTGTCACCACCGGTCATGACTTTCATGGTAAGAGCTTTGATTTTAGGATCTAAAGATGACCTGATTGCCCCCAGGAACTTTCCCACAGACGTGCTTCTGAATCTCAAATTCCACCATCCAAGACAGTGAGTGGTATATTGGGATTCCAGGAGATACCTGCTTCTGGCTTATGGTCCCAGGAAAGGGTGACATGAAGCATGTGTTTCTTTATAAACAGTGAGGACCGGAGAATGGCGGGGGCCATGGGTCATATGTGGGCATCAAGCCTGTTTGGTCTGAGGTCACAGGGGCTGAGGGTGGGTCACATGGGTTGATAATGTCAAATCCTGAGGAGTACTAGGCAATGCCAAAGTACTTAGCCAAGATTAGGGGCCAAGTGTAGCACTGTCGGGTCATGAGCCTGCTAACCTCATTATTGCTTTTACTTTATTTTATTCCACTTTATTTTATTTTCTGAGTCAGGGTCTCGCTCTGAAGTTCAGTGAGTAGCATGATCATGACAATCACAGTTCCCAGCAACCTCAACCTCCTGGGCTTAGCTGATCCTTCCACTTCAACTTTCCAAGTAGCTGAGACTATAGGCACATGCAACCATGCCCGGCTAATTTTTTGATGTTTTATAAACACAAGATTTCACTAAGTTACTCAGGCAGAGATGGCTAGTCTCCAACTCTTGGGTTCAAGCAATCTGCCCTCCTTGACCTCCCAAAGTGCTGGGATTACAGGCATGAGCCATCATGTCCAACCATTTTAAGTAGCAATTGCAGTGAAGGGCCTTGGGAAGAGCTGAACTTGTCTCCTGATGCACTACCACCATGCTTGGATATGTGACTGTCTTGGAAGGCTCCAGGCAACGGCTCTGGGGCTCCAATGTACCTCAGAGTCATCAGGATAAGTATTTTTTATTTTTTATTTATTTTTATTCTTTTGAGTTGGAGTCTCACTCTGTCACCCAGACTGGAGTGCAGTGGCCGCTCCCGGTCACTGCAGCCTCGACCTGCTGGGCTCCAGCGATCCTTCCGCCTCAGCCTTCCAAGTAGCTGGAACTACAGGTGCGCGCTACCATGCCCAGTTAATTTTTTGATTTATTGTAGAGATAAGGTCTCGTCAAGTTGCCCAGGGGGGTCTTGAACCCGCAGGCTCAGGCAATCCACTCACCTCAGCCTCCCAAAGCGCAGGATTACAGACTGAGCCTCCGAGCCCAGCTAGGATAAGTATTTAAAGGAGAGCGGTAACACTTTTAGTCCAGGTGAGCACTCGTCCCCAGTTGGCCTTGACTCGGGAAGGTGAACAGAGGGGACAGATGGTTGCTAGTGTCTACCCTAGTGCCTATCCTTGGGGCTGCCTTCAAAGCACTTGTGGTATTGCTGCCTTTGAAACGTTCGTGGTATTGCTTTGGTTGTGAGTAGGCAGAGCTCCGGTCCCTCCTCAGAGACACTCAGGCTGAGCCTATGTGTCAGATGTTTGGCACAAGCTCCTCTTCCTCAGCTCCTCTTTCCTGCTGGGTCTTTACACTAGATCAACTGATAGGAGGATGTCCGATCATGACATCTCACAAGGAGGAAAAAGAAAATCAAAGTTAAATAACTTGACCTCTGGAGCATCAAAAAGGCAAAATATAACTTTTTCTGAAAGCCAGGTCTCCCAAGAATTCCAAATTCTAGACTGCAGAGTCAGAGCCAAAACTCAGCACATCCATCACTTCAGGCCTGAAGTCCCCACATCCCTCACCGTTCATAGAGGGTGGACAGCTCACTTTAGGACTCAAGAGGCCCTGGCTGCAGCTTGGAAATAACCCAGGGCCGAGCTAAGCAGAGCTCCCAGAATGCCGTTTCCTTCTTAGAGTCTGAACTGGGGCCTGCTGCCTAAAATCAATCATGGAAACTTTGGAGAATGCATGACCTGACTTGCTGAGCTTAGAAATCATTAAAGGCAGATACTGAGAGAAAAACTGAAACATTTTAGATCCGGAAATAACTCCATCTTGGGGGAAAAAAAGTCTCCTTTGAGTAATTTGATGGCTGTATCTCGTTTAAAATCTAGGTTTTTCTTTAAATACAACATCTAACTCTATAGGACATCTATCAGACAGGGCCACAGGCTTGGTTCTCAAGAAAGCAGGGACTAGGAGGCTCGTCTCAACTCTTGTGGGAAGGAAGATGTTTTGTGGTTTAGGGACAGGAAGTCATGGTATCAAAATTGGCTGAATGTTGAGAATAAAATACATATACAGAGAGTAATGTGCAAAAGCGAGCCTTCAGGGCAGGCAAACCCAAGAGAGGGAAGGCGAGGGCACTGCAGGCCGGGGATACAAGTCATGTCTGAGTGTCTGGTGTGCCTTCAGGACATCTTTGTGGTATCCAACTGGTCATGGTAGGTGTTCTTACATGAAGCTGTCAAGGGGCTTGAGGAGTTATGGGTGGATAACACAGGGCAGGATGGGTGTGGTATTAACCTGTGTGTTTGTCCCTGTGATTTTCTCCGTCAGGGTTGGAAACATGCATTTGGCATTGCCCCCAAGATGGATGAGAAAACAGAGGACAAATGTATGAACTTTTTAGATTCAAAAATTTTAAAATAAGGTGAATGACTTGAGCGTACAGCTAAATAATTTGCAAAGCATAGCATTTGTCTTCCCTGCCTCTTCCTCCCAAGTCTGGATAAGCATCATTAATGATGAGGAGGGAGACAGAAGAAGCAAGTTGGAAGAGACATTAGAGAGTAAAAGTCTTGTTTTAGGGCCTGTGCTTCACCAGAGTTCTTCTGGCCGAAGTCCAGCAGGGTGGGCAGCAAAAAGAATCCGTCTGGATCCCAGGCTGGAATGATCCCATACCTTCCTTCTCAAGGGACACCTGGTAGGAAGTGGGCCTCAGAGTAAGGCTGAGGGTACAACAGGGAACCAGAGTGGCAGAGAAGCAATGGCCATGGAGGAATCCAGTCAGCTGGACATTTGGGGACTCTCCCAGATGTCTGTGGACATCCAGAGAGTACACATGTGTCCTAGTGTGACTCGATAGGGCATAGAGATCATCTGAGAAGGGGCCAACTGACAAACCTGTGTTTTCTGGGATAGAAGCAACTATCTAGGAGATGGCTTGGGAAGTGGTGACAAGGTCCACTGCAGCTGATGTCAACTCAAGGAGATGGTGATGATTCAGACCAGCCTGGTTGGTCATATTTCAGTGTGTGACAGCAGGTGACCATGTCTGAGATGACAGCACAAATGGAAACCTCATGTACAGATATTGACCAAGAGTCAATTGTTGGTTCCTGAGGCCATGATGGTGTACAGGTGTCCACTGAATCCCAGTGTAACCCTGGAGGATTCAGAGGTCTGGAGGTGGGATGGAGGAAGGGATCCTGAATTTGACCGAGTTTAATCTTAAAATTACCAAGAAGTCACCAAATCTGGCTAAATTTACTTGAAAGTGACTACATGGAGTTTCCTATCTTCAGGCGGTAGTGGGGGCTCAAAGTACAAAGTCCAGATACGGGAGGGTATTTGTTTATCTGAGTTAGTGACTTGTGAAATTAGAATCTGTTACAAGTACTTTCTGAATATGGTGAGTGAGTGTCCCAGCGAGCATCACTCCCAGGTGGTGAGCATTTGTCATCTCTGGTGGTGTGCTCACACTTTTCTGGCATGCACTAGCACACTAAATTATCCACAGGGCCCTGTGAGGTGGGCCTGAGTGCTCCATTTTGGAGACAAAGAATGTGGTATGTGGAGAGTTGAGTAACTTGGCTAAGGTTCCCCAGATAGTCAGGGTAGAATTGCTGCAAACCCACTCTGCTTAACTGCAATGCCTGGGGTTTCAGTCTCTGGTTGTACTGGGTGGAAAGAGTAGAGGAGGAGAGGCAGGTAAAATTTCTAGGAATTTTAACACTTGGGAGAAAGGGCAAAGGAAAGGACAAGGGTAGTAGGGAGGAAGTAGAAGAAACAGACTGCAGAGATAATCCAGGAGATACCAATGTCTGCGAAGTTGAGGGAGAAAGTATCTCAGAAAGAAAGGAGATGCTACCTCTGTTTGTTTCTCCAGAGATGCCACGTAAATCATGGTGCCCATTGAATTTGGTGGTTAGGACTTCACTGGCAACCACAGCAGGAGTTTTAGGGAAAGAGTGAGGACCAAAGAGATTGTGATGGTTCGGGACATGAATAGAGTTGAGGAAGTTGAGATGGTGAAGAGATGACTTTCTCAAGAATCTCTTAATGAAGTAAAATGGATAGAGGGAACATGTTATTCTATTATATTGTTAGATTAGAAGATGTTTGACTATACATACTTGTTTAAACAAAGAAGCTAGTAGACCAGAAGAGGGCAGAGATAAAGGGGAAAGGATTGTTGACAAAGCCAGGAAGGAGAGGCCTTCGAGATGGACTCTGGGAGCTTCTCCTCCTGCTGTTCTCACCTCGGTGTGGTCCTCCCCATCACTGAATAGGGCTGACCTATGTGACTTGAAGGACATCAGGGAACTGATGAAGTGTCATTCCTAGTCTAGGTCACATAAGACATTGTAGCTTTCAGGTTGTCCTCTCTCAGATCCCTCACTCTGAGGAAGCCAGCCACCATGTTGTGAAGATATTCAATTAGCTCTGTGGCAAAGCTCATGTGCAGGGCAACTGAGGGCTCCTGCCAAAAGACAGAGAGAAACTTAAGCCTCCTTCTATCAGCTACAGGAGTAAGACATCCGGGAAGCTAATCATTCAGCACCAGTTAAGCCATCAGATGGTCTCAACCTCAGCTGACATCTTGACTAAAATCTTGTGATTCTCAGAATAGCTTTTCTGGAATTCCTGAGCATTGTGAGATAATAGTTCATTGGAGTTCTATGCCACCAAGTTTTGGGGAACCGGTCATTCAATAACAGACAACCAATGCAATGTAGGTAAAGGTAAGTATAATTCTGGATGATGGATGTGAGGGAGGGAGGCTTAAAGGTCATGGAGAGGATTCCATATACTCTTTAGAGAGAAGGAGGAAGGAAGAAGGTCAGACTTTCTGTGTGTAACACAGTTGTTTAGGCCTAGTCATGGAAAAGATAAGAATGACTTTCAGGTAGCACTGCTTCTAGTCCGAGAGAATAGATGATATTTTCTGATCATTTCTTGGTGCAGGAGGCAAGTCATAAGAATGGGAGTCTGTGGATGATAACTCAGCAGGCCATTTCAATGAAGGTGGGAAGAGACTAGAGAGGGGTAAAGGATGAGGGGAGGTGAGAAATCTTGAGATGGAACTACCTAATCTTTCAAAAAGTTAGATGGCTAGTAACCCAGGTGGAGAGGTAGAATTGAAGAAGCCTTATTTTCTTTTTCTTTTGTGTGTGTGTTTGTATGTCTATGTGTCTTTGGATCCTTCTTTCCTTTTTTTCTTTTTCTTTCTTAAATATAGGAGATATTTAAATGTGTTCAAGGGAGGTGAGAAATCTTGAGATGGAACTACCTAATCTTTCAAAAAGTTAGATGGTTAGTAACCCAGGTGGAGGGGTAGAATTGAAGAAGCCTTATTTTCTTTTTCTTTTGTATGTGTGTTTGTATGTCTATGTGTCTTTGGATCCTTCCTTTTTTTCTTTTTCTTTCTTAAATATAGGAGATATTTAAATGTGTTCATTTGTTTAGGAAAGAAGCCAGCATACAGTAAGAGACTGAAGATAAAAGAAGAAAAAGTAGATACTTCTAAACAAAGAGTAGATGTTATTAAAGTCTCCTTATCTTTAAGAGAGAGTCATTTATCCAGTAATTCCCCATGTCTATCATGTTTCACCTTTGCACAAGGTGCTGGGTGTCACACATAGCTCTCTGCCCTAATTTTAAGCCAAGTGTGGGCAGTGGACAAGTGTGTGCACAAACATATGCTTACAGTTTGTGAGGAGTGCCACCGGGGAAATGAGTCTGGCACAGAGCCAGGGTGGGCACAGGACACCTGGTCAGGATAGAGCAGTGGGGGCTGAGTGAGGCTCAGAGCCAGTTTTGCTGGGCCAGGGGCTTTGAGGGCAGGATAGGTAATGTCCCTACTGTCCATACTGTCTTCCTCTCCACAAGACTCGGGTTCTCACTGGTGGGTAGCTGCAGACTCTAGCCAACTCCGTATCAGAAAAGAAAACTTTTATGTCTCTCCATTTTCTTCTTCCAGAAAGTAGGGGGAAAAAGTACCTTTTAGGTAAGCTTCCATAGAACAAAAACAACCGAGTAAAATTCTTGTGTGCTATGAGCATTTGCTCTGTGCAGCCTGTGGGACTCTTTCAAATGCTAATGAGCTTTCAGCTTTGTCATCAGGTGCCTGCATCCATCTGGCTCCCCTTATAAAAAAAAATTCTTCTCTCCCTAAAGAGGGTCCCTTTTTTGCCAAACAGTACCTTTCAGTGGAATTTGTCTTCCCCCTACAACAGATTGGATTGGAAAGGAACACTTTTAATCAGCTCGGTAAACAAAGGCTGTCACCTGAGTTAAAAGAAAGAAAATCACTTACTGAAGGTGAGAAGCTGTTAATAAAACTCTGCAAATTAAAATCCAGGCTTGTGATCTTTCAAATCAGGGATCCAAGAAATGGAGATTCTATAGGGATTATGTCTCTTGCCTGGGAGAGGCAAAAGAAGGTTTCAGAAGCCTCTGGAGTTGTGTGGGGGAGGGGAGGCTGGATCAGTGTAGGCATGTTGGATATGTTCTTGAATTTTGAAGTTGGTAGATGTTAATAGCATCACTTTGAATCTGGGATTTGTCACTAAGAAAACCTGCTTCTGCTTAATTTTGATGAAAGAATTTTGGGCATATCCACACTGGGCAGAAACAGAAATCAGTCTCCTGAGTACCATTTTAACTAAAATGAGAGAGGAAAGAAATAAGGTTGTAATTACCAGGTGGATTTTTTTCTAACTTTTTTTTTTGTCTAAGTGTCTCATTTCTTTTTTGAATATCAGGAAATAAAATGCCATTTAAAAATGTGGACATATCAGGAGCTCTATAAATTAGGTACTCTGTTTGGTTGCCAGATATTTGAAAAATATTTGTATCCTGAAAAAGTATATGGAGATGAAACAAAATCCATTTGTATTTCAGGGCAGATTGGATAGTTTCTATGAAATACCATCCAGAAAGGAAGACAGCAAGCCTGGTGGCTTTATTCTTGTCTTAATTTTTTTTTCTCCCCCGATGGGAGAAATCTTTCTTTGAAGGTATTTTGCCTCTCCTAAATACAATATGCAAAAGGCTGTTCTTTGGATGTGTTTGATAAAGAAGAAAATAATTAGAAAACTAAATCTGTGTGCAAGCAATTAAAAATATTGGAGGCTCATTTTCTTAAAGTGGCTATTCTCTCTAACAAAGTAGATCTCGTGGATCAGATATTTGTATTAAACTCACTCTCTTGCATGGAGAACCTTATTTGCTTGAGTAATTAAATTTGTTTTCAAACAGTCTACAAATGTCAATGTTGACAGTCATAAGGAAATGAAGTTATGCAGTCTGTGACACTTATCCAGGTGGTCTTTGTTTATGTAGGACTTTTGTAACCTGATAATTAAGCCAGGCAAACCCAAGGCCTGGATGTCCTCTTGCTGGACCTCATGCTGTCCTGGCCACCTGGACCTTTCTTCCCAAGCTGCACCTGTCCAAATCTTGCCGCTTCTTCGAGAGACTCAGTTCTGATTGTACTCTGACAACCAGATGTGGTTACCCAGGGATGGACACTGCTGGTCTAGGATGGGAACCACAGACTCTCCTAGAGGAGGGAGGAAGAGAGGGGAATTAAGAGCTAAAAACTACCCATGTGTCCATCACCTGGGTGACGGGCATAAAAGAAGCCCAAACCTCACCAACATGCAATATTTCTATGTAACAAACCTGCACATGTATACCTTGAATCAAAATAGAAAAGAAAATTTAAAGTAGGCCCTTGTTTAGACTGAGATTAGAATAATATTCATATATTTTTGATTATTAAATTATTGATTCACTAAATTTGTTTGAATATAGTTTAAGGTGAAGATCTACTTTTATTTATTTTATTATTATTTTTTAATGAAAGAGTTAGCTCTCTGATGCTTTCTGGTAAACAGTCCACTTGGTTTCCCAGGCTGGGTGCATTTTCTGTAGTTATCAAGGTCTTATTCACACTAAAGTCTGTTTTTTGTTGGTTTTTTTGTGTGTGAGTTGTAGTCTCACTCTGTCACCCAGGCTAGAGTGCAGTGGCACACTCACGGCCACCCCAGCATCAACCTGCTGGGCTCCAGTGATCCTTCCACTTCAGCCTTCCAAGTAGCTGGAACTACAGACACGTGCTACCATGCCCAGCTAATTTTTTGATTTTATTGTAGAGACGAGGTCTTGCCAAGGTGCCTGGGCTATTCTTGAATCCTTGGGCTCAGGCAGTCCACTCACCTCGGCTTCCCAAAGTGCTGGGATTACAGCCTGAGCTACCAAGCCCAACCTGAAGTCTGTTTTGAATCTCCGCTGTCCCAGATTCAGTCTCTCTCTCTCTACTTGGATCAGTTCTATGTGATTTTAATCACTTTGGCTCCAGCGAGGTCTGTCTAGGTAGTGTTAAGTGGAAATTCTTCCCAGAGTCTGGGAACTCACTGATCTATGTTCTCCAATTTCAGAGTTTAGGTAATTTTGCAGTGTTGTGAGATTTCATGCACATTCCCATGGGCTCTGAGGGGATAGCAGCCTGTGGCAGTGAACACAGCTCTTGCTTCTACCCAAAGCCTCCCTTCCCAGGTCTCCTCAGTGACTTCCTCTCCTTCCTCAAAGCCCTGGTGGGTGGTAATATCTATACTCTCACTTTTCATCTGATTTGGCCCATGCAGGGCTTTGGCAGAATCCACATTGATACCTGATATTGTGTCCAGTAGATCCTTTCAAGTCTAGATGGCTAAACAGTTACTCCTGACTCATCCCCAGCCTCATATCTCTTCACTGGATCTTAGACTCTTCCCAGCCCCACCTTTTAGACAGGAGCCTCCCTGAAAATACAGAAAATATAATTATCCAGTATATCCCCATTTTGGCGCTTTCTTTGTAGTTCCCTGTCAGGGCCTCAGGTCATCATCTGATTATTGCAATTGTTTCCTAGACTATGTTCTCACTTCTCCTAAATCCCATTGCTCACATGAGGACATTCACTTGTGTGCAGCTCCCAGCCCCTGGAGGAAAGCCACAGCTTCAGTGGTAGAGTGGAGGTGTGCTTAGAATTTTCAGCATGCTTACCTGTGGAACCTAGGTAAAAGGAAGAACTGTTTTCTCTTTACTTTCTATAACATTTCACCAGTGTATGAGTTTTCTCACATTCTCAGTCAATTCTCCAGTTCTTATAGGGTATTGGCTAGGTGTCCTACAATTCAATTCAGTTCTGATCCTATCTATCCAGGGTCAGCATCAGATTCCACAAGCTAAAGGCTCAGTTCCACAATACTGCCCCTACTTTGGATGTCAGTGGCGAGTCCAGGCAGTCACCTGTGCTTCTGATGAACCAGTTGTAAATTGGAGGTCCTCATGATCCCCCTTCATGTTCAATAATTTGCTAGAATTATTGACTCACAGAATACAGTAAGAGTTCACTTACTAGCTCACCAGGTTAAAATAGAATGCTACCACTCAGAAACAGCCTGAGGGAAGAGATGCATTGGGTGAGATATCAGGGAAGGGACATGGAAATTCCATGCCCTCTTTGGTCAAGACACTGTCCATATGTTCAGCAACCTGGAAGCTCTCTGAACCCCAATGATTTTAAGTTTTTGTGGTGGCTTCACTAAGTAGGCACAACTGGTTAAATCCTTGGTCATTGGTGATTGAATCAGCATCTGGTCTGTTTCTACTCCATGGACGTCAGGGAATAGGACTGAATTTCCCCCATTCTAATCACTTGGTTGGTTCCCTTGGCATCTAACCCCATTCTCAGAGACTCAAAGATCTCCTCCACCCAAGTAAATTTAGCCATATTGTCCTGGTCTCTAGTCTCCCCAAGCACTTGCTTGATTAATAACCTTAAATTTATTTTAAAAGGTTTTGCATATTTTAATATTTTTTCAAGCCTGAATCTTAGATATAGAACAATATGATATAATACATAATCTATCTGGTCTTTGTTCTTGGTTTCTGGCACAGAGCTTCAAAAACCCTTGGAATTTCCTAAGAGCTAGGAGTGCCTTTGTTATTCACAAGAAACCTCTTTTGACCTCACTTGAATTTATACTAAGAGGTAGGTAGGACTTTAGATAATTTTGGGGGAGGAGCTAGCCATGACCAGGGCAGAAAGACCACAAACATAATCAGAATAGTAGAAATTTCAGCCCCATTTCCTGACCTCTGAGGGCAGGAAGGAGTCTGGAGATTGAATATAATCACATGGCCAATGATTTAATGGATTATGCCTGGGTAATAAAACCCAAGGAAGCTTCCTGGTTAGTGAACACATTCAGGTGCTGGTCATGTGGCAGGTCCAGATTCTACAGGGAAAGGTTGGTAAGCTGTGTGCCCACACAGCCCACCCCAAGACCTTTCCATATGTCTCTTTATCTAACTGCTATTAGTAATTTGTATCCTTAAAAAAAAAAACAAAAAACTGCAGCCTGGCTCGGTGGCTCTACCTGTAATCCTGCGCTTTGGGAGGCCAAGGTGAGCGAATTGCCTGAGCCCACCGGTTCGAGACCCACCTGGGCAACTTGGCGAGACCTCATCTCTACAATAAATCAAAAAAAAAAATTAGCCGGGCGTGGTAGCATGCGCCTGTAGTTCCAGCTACTAGGAAGGCTGACGGGGAAGGATCGCCGGAGCCCAGCAAGTCGAGGCTGCAGTTGGCCGGGAATGGCCACTGCACTCCAGTCTGGGTGACGGAGTGAGATTCCAACTCAAAAAAAAAAAAAAAAAAAACCCAAAAACTGCAATAGTAGGTATAGCACTTGGATTCACAATCATTCTAGAGAATTAACAAAATTTAGGTGGGAGTCATGAGAACTCCCAAATTTGTAGCCAAATCACACTGAAATACAGCTAGTCTGGGAACCAATTTATAGATGACATCTTAAAGAAGGGAAATTCTGTTGGAGACCTTGCCCTTTAATTTGTGGGATGTGATACTAACTCCAGGTAGTTAGTGTCAGAATTGAACTTGTGGGGTCTGTGCTAAACCTGGCTAGTTAGTGTCAGAATTGAGTAAAATGGTAGGACACCCAGTCGGTCTCAGATAATTGGTTTTGGAACTACAGGCATTCTAATTCCCTGGAATGCAAATAAAAATGCAGATCCCAGATCTTGTAGATCAGATCATCTGAGCCAGAGAATCCTCATTTTTAGGGGTACCTTACTGATGCCTACAATACATTTAAATTTGAGAACCACTGATACACTTGTGAAAGCACCCTTGTAACATATAAACAAGGAGAATGAAATGAAAAGCAAATCTCTTCTAATCCCATCACAATATATTTCCTTCTAGACGTTTCCCTGTAAGTGTGTGCTGTGATCTGGCTCATGCTATCTGTTCAGTATTGTGCTCTACTTTTCTCAGTTAACATCATATTAGAAATATTTCTTTTGTTATTATATACTCTTTAAAAACATAGTAATCCCTTTTGCAAAACAGTGTGTTTCCTTAACTGTTCTGTCTCTTTGGAAGACGCTTATAATATTGTCATTTTGTCCTTATTATTATTTACATATAAATATAATTAAGTGATGAAAACCTTTCTCTCTAAAGCTTTTACAGTATTTGTTTTTATTACCTTAGAATTCCCCACAGTCATATTACTTGGTCTGTCTCCATAGATGGTTTCAGAGCTCCAGATATGTACTGTCCACGGGTAACCTATGAGACCAAGTTTCCATACCTTGTCTGCCAAGGATGTTTATTTTTTTAAAACTTTGTTAACTTGGTAGGTCAAAATGGTATGTAATTATTTTAATTGTATTTATTCCATCAGTAATACTGCAGGAAATTTTTCCAAGTATTTGTTTACTGATGGCATTTCCTTTTGTGAATTCCTGGTTCATGACCCCCAGCCCTTGGGGTTGAAAGAACGTTGGAACAGAATACCCATGGAAGAACGTTGGCATTTTGCTGTGAAATTAGCCCTCTGTCTGCATATTTGCCACAATTATGTTTTTTAATCCTTTTGCTATAAAAAATAATGTTTTCAAAATCATGTTAAAATGTTAATGTATTGGCATTTAAAATTATCTAGTCAATTTGTTTTTCATGACTTATTCTACTATTTTGAAATTTAGAATATTCATCCTATTCCACAGATTTGATGTTTAATTTTTGTTTTCTTATAGTCCTGCTGATTTTTTTTAAAAAAGATAGATGGTTAAATATGTCCTTTTTTAATCCATGTAGAGTATATTTTGGTGTATGGTACAAGGTAATCTAAATAAATTATTTTGTTATTGTTCCAAAATTATCTATTGAAGGATCTTTCCCTTCCTCTCTCATGCCCTGGGATAGTTGGCTTGTATGGCCTTTGCCACTTTGCAGGACAACTGTCTGTTTACAGCATTCCCCAAGGACAGGGCTCTGTCTCATTTAACTCTGGACCCCCAGACTCAGCACAGTACACAAACCCTCCAGAAAAGTTTGTGAATGACTATTGAAAACACACGTATGCAGAAAGAAGATGAGCTTATAAGGTGGCAACCCCCAAATGTCAATGATTCCTGGATCCAGGAGAACCAGCCTGAACTTAGAACTTCATGTTTTAATATAATTAATCATATTTATTCATTTGCATTTTGTCACATGAGATATATTTCCCAGGAAAATCTCCCTCCATTGGCATGGCCGTTTCTAAGCTGTTATTTTTACATTGCTTATGTGAAATGAATAAATATTTTTAGAAGTTCTCTATTGCCACAAATGGAAGAAAATGGTTAAGTTTTGGAGACGGCTTGTGATCTCATTTTATTGCATTCTATGTTGGTGAGAAAAACGCACTTCCTAAAAGCACTGAGGTCCCAGACTGGACTTAGGCTTTCCACCAGAACCCAGAGAATGTGGTGCTGCTCCTCCAACCTAGATTCACATGATCTCATACCCTTCCCATGGTCCCCTGGAAGCCAAGGTCTCATACATGACTTGACCTTGCATCAAGCCTTTGTGGACAGGCTTAGGTTTTCTATTTCTCTTCTCTTCTTAGACTAGAAATACAAAAAGATCCCTGCTTCTGTTCCAAAGCTTAGCCAGCTGTTTCATGGGAACTTCAAAATGCTTAGTGTCCCCCAAGACTGCTGGGTTTGGTCTTTTTTTCCTTCCTACACAATGGACCACTGCTGAGGGGGTCGCCTCTGTCCCCTGCTCACCATCGATGGTGACACCTCGCTCCCATCATGACAGGGACTAAGGGGACTCGGGAGAGGCCTCAGCCCTCTCTCTTAGGCTCTTCCAGTTGTACCATCTGATGGGAATATGCCAAGTTTTGTTTGCTCTTCCTTTGATGTGTTCCTTGAATCTGTTTCTTGTATCTCCATTCATATGACCATGACTTTAGTCAAGCCAGGTTCCACATCTACTCCTCTTGATTCCTTTACCTGGTGAGTTTTCAAGGGTGGAGTGATGAGAAGGCCCCTAGGGCATTGGATCCTAATTTTGAAGGTGAGGAGCTACTGCATTTTTAAAAAGTGGGTTCTGTGTTTAATGTTTGGATAATGAAATAAATTATACATTGTGTTGGCAATGCAGATTCCAGGCACTAAGCTTGAGAGAAACATCTCGGCTGATGGAGAGTTACAGACAACCTGCACACATGAGGTGAGGGGATCTGGGCAGACCCCACTCTCATGTTTATCCAACAAAATGTGGTGTGTATTCTCACACACACACACACACACACACACACCATGGAATACTATTCAGCCATAAAAAAAGAATGAAGCAATGTATTCTGCAGCAACTTGAGTGGAATTGGAGACCAACATTCTAAGCGAGCTAACGCAGGAATGGAACACCAGATACCGCATGTTCTCACTTACAAGTGAGAGCTAAACTAAGGATCTGCAAAGGCATAGAGAATGCTATAATGGACATTGGAGACTGAGAAAGTGGGCAGATGGAGAGATGGGAAAGGAAAGAGGAACAGAAAATCACCTGTTGGGTACAACATACACAGGTGGGGGTGGTAGGTACATGTCATGCCCAGACTTCTTCATCACTATGCAATGCATCTTTGTTACCAAAAACCATTTGTACCTCCAAAATTAGGAGGATAAAAAAGGCTGAGAAGTATCACTCAGTCCAGTTCCCCTGTTTTCATTTGTTTATTCATGAGCTCAATAAATGAGAGTTCAGAGCTCATTTTTCTAGAAAATGTTTGGGTTAGAAACACAGAGATGAAGATGACATGGCCTCTGCTGTATGGAGTCACCATGTATAGGGAGAGGCCATGATCAGCTGAAGACACACTGCATGGGACATGTGCTCCTCAAGTGGAATGTCAGGCAGAGCACCTAGCCCAAGTGGCTTCCTAATGAGGGGAAGGACAAACCCAAGGTGGTTGTGAAGGGTGGGGTGTTTGCAGGTGGAAGGGGGTGTGTGTGAGCTATCTCAGGTTGCTCTGAACACTCCAAAGTGAGGGAAAGCCAGACCCGAGAGTGGGTCAGAGTGTCAGGCACGTGCAAAGAGTGCTGGGGTCAGCAGCTCTGATGACCCAGAGTTTTGTCTCTAGTTATTCCTTCAGTCCTAAAACAGACACAAAGGGAACCGCTCCTGTGCTACCACAACCTCTGGCCTGACTGGCCATTTCAAAGCACATAAGAGAATGTTCTTTTACATAAGTCTCACCTGACTTTGAATCTTCACTCTCACAGCAGTGTGACTTGGGACTGGTCACTTTGTTTTTTTTAGAGACAGAGTCCCACTCTGTTGCCCAGGCTGTGGTACAGGGGCACAATCATGACTCATGGCAGCCTTGGTCTACTGGGCTCAAGTAATCCTCCAACCTTAGAGCTGGGACTACAGGTACATAGCGCCACACCTGGCTAATATATTTTTTCTTTTTTGTAGAAATTATGTCTCACTGTGCTACCCAGGCTGGTCTTAAGCCCCTGGCATCAAGCGATCCTCCCACCTTGGCCTCCTGAAGTCCTGGGATTACAGGTGTGAGTCACTGCACCTGACTGGGGTAGGTTACTTAACCTCTCTAAGCATCAGTTCCCTCATTTGTGAAGTGGCAAGAAAATAACAAATCTTGGAGTGTCTGGCTCTGGCACTAGGTACTGAGTAGGTGAGAGTTGCAATCATTATTAGTATTATTATTGTTATTAAGTGTTATTATTATTATTATGGCTGTTGTTAGTATCATTTCTATTTTTGTTTTTGTCTTTTCTGTCAATCACTGGGTTCTAGAGACAAGGGAAGGGTTGGACCCCAGGGCAGAAGCCTCAGAAAGAACCCTCCTCCACTCTTGGATTGTGGACTTGAATTTCACCTCTTCTGTTGGAAACATGGGATGAAGCCAGAAGAGCAGGGGGTTATATTCTGAGCCAAGCATCATGGGATTTTAGAGGAACAGAAGCTATGGAAGGATGCACGGCAGAACTTCTAACCTCTTGTATACAACCTACAAATGCCTTTTCACTAGTAATTTTATACCATGAATGGGCTATGCATCCATAGGCACTCACTCCCGGCTATGAGCCTCCATTTCTTTGTTTATAAAATGAAAGTTACAGACTGGGCATGGTGGCTCAGACCTGTAATCCCAACATTTGGGAAACTGAGGCCGAAAGATTGCTTAAGCCCAGGAGTTCCAGACAAAATGCCATAGGGATTCCACGCTAGGAAAATTCTGCTGCCCACTCAGAGTCATACTTTATGGGAAGAACACCAACTTATCTACTGGAAAAAACACACATCACTTTGTAGGAAAGCCCTGGAAACAATTTTTTAAAATCCAGAGCTCAGTGGAGAATAGTGACACCTCCTCTCCCGCCCTCCCAAACAACAACCAAAAAAAAAAAAAAAAAGGTGTCTATAGTCCTGGCTGCTCAGAAAACTGAGGCACGAGAATCTCCTGTGCTCAGGAATTGGAGGTTGTGGTGAGCTGTGATTGTACCACTGCACTCCAGCCTGGGTGACAAAGTGAGATCCCAACTCAATAAATAAATAAAATAATTAATTAATTAATTAAATGAAAGCTATGCTCAGCTGATCTGTACGAGCCCTGTCAGCCATCCACTATTGCTCATGTGGAGCAGGAAGCTGCTGGGAGGGCAACCCCAGCCCTCTCCCTCTCCGGCTGTTGGCCAGCATCATGGATCCATGAGCCTGTGGGCTGGAAAATGCCCTTTTGACACCAAGCTCTAAACCTACGGTCTCTGTGATCCCAGAGAGGAGCCCTGTGAGCAGCTTCTCCCTGCCAGCACCCAAACAAATGCAGGCATCTTCCTGCCAGCGTCAAACTCTTGGCCAGGGCTAATTCCGGTATCCCATTCTTATTTAAAAGAAATTGGACCAAGGATGGTAAGGCTGGAATAGGCTTCCCATAGCAGTCCAAGGGGTAAGACATTCAGAGACTCAGCTCCCAGGTATATCCTGTTTGGCACTGTGGGACTCACTGGGCTTAGGAAACTGTTTCTCGCCCTGAACCTCTTGCAGGAAATGGTGTTGACCTTTCAGATGTCCTGGCTACAGAATGCCATAGGGATTTCACGGCTTGGAAATTCTGCTGCCCAGTCAGAGTAATACCTTATGGGAAGAACACCACCTTATCTACTGGAAAAAAACACATCACTTTATAGGAAAGCCCTGGGAACAATTTTTAAAAATTCAGAACTCAGTGGAGAATAAAAATATTTAGGAAATTCCAGTATCCAGAGATAGACTCATGCTGCCCAATATCCTTCGGAGGTGAAGTAAGTCTGGCACAGGGCAAGAGCCCAAACCCTCCATGACTATCATGGTCAAGGTTGAGACAGGCCCAGGCTTCTCCCTGATTAGTCCTCTCAACTGTCAATTACTCAGTAAGTCAAATGCAGAGAAGACTTTTTCCTTTGTGTGTTCATAGACTTGTATTTCTGACCAGCATGACATTTCTGGCTTTTGCTCTATGTGTGTGTAGCTACAACATGACAGGGAACATGAATTGACCTGTTGTAACAAGTTTCATTTTACCAGACATATGTTGAGTATTTTTGGAAAACTTCACTCTTTTCCTATGAAGCAAAGAAGATAAAAAAGACCCGAGTCACCTGGCTGGCAATAGGACTTGGGCATTTGAGTTCTGTGGCCCGCATTCATTCATTCACTCAAGAAGTATGCATTTATGGGGCAGTTGCCATGTGCCAGACACTGTATTTCCCATGTCTACCCTCTCCTCCATGTTCTCTGGCTGGAATTTGAACTCCTGCCAATGGCTGAGTCACATTCTTCTGCATATGCCCAACACAGAGTGTGCATTGAGCAAATGCTTGTTGAGTGAATGGAATTTGAATGAATAAATGATACATGCCCTCTATCCTTGTGACCCACCCTTCCTCCACCCTGGGTCTTGTTAGTTCTGGCATCTTGCCCCAGCTCCATCACGCGACCAGTCACTGGGACAGGGCAGCAGCGGATCCCTCCTGGGAGCTTGGATTCTGATGCAGATGTTCTTGCTTTGTGCCCCGAAGGATGGACAATGGCACCTTGTGTTGGCAGGACCCTCTGAACGCCCTTCTCAGACCTCTCCAAACCTCTTGCCTCAAGTTTGCTCTAGACTTTGAGTTCTGCTCTGAGTATCCCACAGTCCTAGGGGGATACTAAAGCCACATTTTTTTCTAGTTTCTTTGGGGAGAAGTTCCATGATGATTGCGTCTTACAATTCACTGTTTTCCCATTGTTTCTTGGGCCCTTCTGAGCCTTAGTTCCTATTCTCCACCAGACGCTGAACCTGCTGTCCTTGGGGCTGCCTGCCCTGTGTCCTGATTGCTCCCAGCCCTCATCCTACACGGGCTCTGGATTCTGCCTCCTGACCCCTCCCCAAAGGCCTGATTCACCGTCTGCTTGGTGAGGGGCTCTGCCTCCCCTTACCTCTGTCATGTTGGAGCCTGAATGCAGGTTAGGAGGCTCCAGATGAACATTAAACAAGCTATGCTGAAGCTGGTGGTGAGGGTGGAAGGGGGGCACATGGGAGATGAACCCAGAGGGAAACTTGAGGACTTGGAAAACAGCCGAATGAAGGCACAAAAAGGAAAGTGCTTTAAAGTTTTGAGCAGGGTGATGGTGGGATGGGTGGGGCCATCTGTTGTGATGGAAGAAGGAGAGAGTTGAGGTTGGGAGAGGAATAGTAGTAACTTCCAAGCCCCGAATTAACTACAGATGCCAGGTATTGCCTCTGTTCCTCACTAACAACCTTGGCAGGTTAATAACGCAGCCATCGTACCAGTTAAGAAGCTGAGGTGTAGAAAGCTTCTGTGCTTGTTTATAGTTATAAAACACGACCTAATTTTTTAACCCATCTTCCTAGAACCTAATGAGTTGGCATGACTTTTATCATTATACCCATAATATACATGAGGGCACCGAAGGATAAAATTGTTAAGAGATTCACTCAAAGATGCAAGGCCAATGTCAAGATGCAACATGGGGTCTTTCAAAGCCAAATCTCACACAGATTGACTTAGAGATGAATAAAAAGATGAAGAGAAATCACAGAGAAAGGTGAACGATCATTGTACTATTTAAGGTGACACTTAAGGTTATGCTAGCCACCTAGCAAATCTCAGAGACTTAGTCCAATATTCCTCACTAAAGTAACAGGTCCACACAGCAGTCCCTGGTCAGTAGTTGGGGCTTGACCATTCATTCACCCAGGCCGACTCCAGCTGTGCTTCCCGGGGCTGCCTGGGATATTGATATTCAGGTACGATTCAGGGAAAAAGAGAGGGAGAATCCACTAGTTCTAACTCAGCCTCTTGGCCACAGCCAACTGCAGGGTCTTGCTGAGGAACATTGTCTAGTTATGTGTCTAGAGAGAAGAGGAAGTTTCTGGACTTAGCTTAGAGCCTTCATCACAATTACTCACAGAGTTTGCGTGCTGGATTGGGTATTTGAGCCAGTCTGAAGCCAAAGCATGCCATCGTGTCATGAACAAAAAAATCTTTTAGTTTATTAATAAAGTATTAGATTCTGGCTGGCTGGCGTCACCATTTTCACGTTTACATGAAGGGCACTGATTCTGCAGGACAGCTGTGCTGTGTTGAAAACAACCCTGGTCTTGGTTCTAGTCTTGACTCAGTTGTACCAGCTTGTGAGCCTGAGCAAGGTCCTAACTTCTCTGAAAATTTCTTCATCTGTAAAGATCAGGATCATGACACCTGGATCAAATAGATAAAGGAGGGCAGCACATCTTGTAGAAGGTAGAATGCAAGCAAAATAGGACGGATAATAATTACTATGTTTTCCTATGGTTACTATCAGATGGGAGATATAGGTTAAGATACAGCTAAAATTGAACACCAGCGATGAGTGATTCGATCTCCATTACTCAGCACTCAGGTATTTGAACTGACAAAGTTTATGTTGACCCCGGGCAAGTTCCTAGAATAGATTATTATACAAGTGATTTGAGAGTTGTCAGGAGAGGGAATATGATCAATGAAAGATGGTTTGTTTCCATTAAAAGCAAATCCTGACAGTTTAATTCCATTCCCTTTGTTTTATTTTTTTCCAAAGCCACAGGGAATTATTGTTATAGTAATACTAGATATCAAAAATTCTTTTCTATAGCCCTGCAAGACCAACACATCAAATTGCTTTTCCATTTCTACTTTTGAGTTCCCATCCTTTTTTTGACTGCATGTATATAAATACACAATTCTAGCATAATGGAATTCTTGTGATTTAGAAATAATGTTTAACACTGAACACAAAATGATGTTTTATTATATAAAAATCAGGTGTTAAAGTGTTAATGATGGCAAGACAGTCCATTTAGTTTTTATATCACATTCACTTAGCTCCTAATCATGAGTACTTATTTTTCTAATGTATGTATACTAGTGTACTAAATACATACCTAGAGCAGCTTTTCTCTTTAGAATTACTTCCAGGGGAGCATTAGTCAGTCAAAAGAAATGAACTTGTATATGGTTTTTGATTAATAATGCCATGTTGACTTTCAAAAATAGTCTCACCAATTTACATAATCATAAACAATGAGTAATGTGCTTGTTTCACCACAACTATGCCAAAATTAGGTTTAGGGATTTTCTATTATTTTATTGTTGTAACAGATCTTAAGTGCTATGTTATTTTCTCTTTTTTTGGCTTGTCTTATTCTAGAATGTAATAAATACATGCTTATTTTAAAATAATTATAAAATACAGATATTCAAGAAGAACAAAACAGAAGCTACCTGGGATTTCATTTTCTGGAGGTAGCCCGTAAGAGCAACAGACTTCCAGAATTATTTAAATGTATATATAGGAGGATACAGCAGAAAATACTTATCTAAATGCCTATACTTGGGTTTACACTGAATACTAGACCTTAACCTCTTTTCCATTTAATATATAATAAGCATGTTTTGAAATCACCAGAAAGCATATTTTTAAAAAATTCCATATTGTACGATGTTCAATTTAGTCTCAATTGTTATTTGAAAACTCTGGTTAATTGTCCTTGTACCTAAGCCCTAGCTAACATTCTTAATAGCTTCCTTAGCATACATTGTTTTAATGGAATTCCTATGTGAAAATATTTTTGATGCATTGACACATCAGCCTCATGAAGGATTGTACCATTCCACATACCATTCTCCAGGTGTAATCAGGAGCAGGCATTATGTCTTTAATTTTTTCTATCTAATTGGTAGGAAACATTTGCATTTTAAATTTGCATACCTTTGATAATTGAAAAACACATCTTTTCAATGTTTTTAGTTATGTGGATTTATTATTGTGTGACTAACTTATTCATGTTCTCTTACTATTTTGAGAAATTTTCTGTTATATTAAAGTTTCCAATTATTTGTCATATATGATTCAAGTATTTTCAATGTGTTGTTTTACTTTCAAATTTTTATGGGTTATTTTAACATCTAGATGCTTGTAATTTTTAAGTTTGAAAAAAAAAATCAATGAACGTTTTCTTTGCTTAGAAAGGCTATGCCCAGTCCCAGACTTTTTAACTAACATTTTCTTCCAGCTATTTAAGAAATTTTCCATTGTTTTATGATTTCATTTAAAAAGAATCATTCTATCTTTAATCCAGCTGGAATGTATTTGACTCATCAACCAAGAAAAGGATCTAAGCTAAACAGTTAACCAATTATTTCATCACCATATCGAATAATTTATCCTTTCAGCAATTATATGAAAAGCCATGGAGGTAAGAGAAGAAATTAGCACTTTTTGACTTGAGTGACCTGATGATTATCTTCAAATATTTTGATGCCCTGATGTGGAAGGAGAATTAGGTCCTGCATGGCCCCATATGCCAGAGCTTGGAGCATGGATGAAAGAAATGGCATCCACCAAGATGCACAGAAGAGCTGATTCCCTCACCAGGAGGATGATACAAGGGAATCCCCTGGTCTTCGAATAGTCACCTTGGCAAGGGCCTCCCTTGTCCCAGAACTGACCTAAAAGACCTCCCCTAGGCATCTGGGGAGGATGGTTATATTGAGGGTCTTCCAAATTCTCTTCCAGTCCTGAGGGTCCCTAATTCTATCAATCCAGGGCAAGCTAGGACTCAGAAAATTCCATTTCTTTAACTTGGCAATAGATAGACAGAAACCCAGGATGGATGAAGATGGCAAAAAAATCAAAGCTGACCTTTCCAATAGGGTCATACAGAAGCAGCGAATAAATTACTCCGGTGGTTCAGTGCATCCGGTTCACACCAGGAGGGCACCCTTAGACCAGCTGAGCCCAGTGTGAGAACCCAGTCCCAGAGGAGGAGACCAATGGCAGGTGGCCACTCCCCTTGTGGTAAGGGATTTTGGTATCTGGGAAACTATTTGATCTGCTTATTTTAGGCTAGAAAAACTGCATCTTGTTTGTGTGTAGTTGTTTAGTGACAGAGAAAAATTTGAAAGTCTAAATTTAACAAATGCTAAATATATAATTGTTCCAATGAGAACTATGATAGTTATTTTCCCACCTGGTAGAAACGTGTAGGAAATAAAGCCCCCAGGATCCCACAGGCAAAAATAATGACAACATTTTCTCTTTTTTTTTGCTTTGGAATTATTTCTGGGACAGAGCCTGGCATTTCCTACATTAATCAAATATGGTCAGAGCTATCCCATCTATTTAAAGGGCATGACACTTGGTCCCTCAAAGTTCAAAAGATGAGACAGAATTCCTTAGTTGGCGTTCTCAGCACAAACCAAGTGGGGCTGGCCAATGTCACTATGAGAAAGTAAAGCAACCCAGCCTCAGCCTCCCTCCCGGCACCTTGTAAGGGCATAGCTCGGGGGATCTCAGGCACCCCTCGTGGTTCAGGGGGTGAGATCATGAGAGTTGCTCTGAATCTTAGGCAAGGCCCAAGTGCCCACTGAGACATTTGCCTACTTCCAGGACAGAAAATAAGGGAAGTCCTATCTGGCGCACTGTGATAAGACCACTACCCATCACAGTACCCATTTGTTCTGTCTAGACTAGGGGTGGGAGCAGCAGATGTGTGAGTGTGGAGGGAGATCCTGAAACCTCGGCTAGAGATCCAGCCTGTTGCTGAATGGAACATTTTATTTTTACCAGTTGTGATACATATTGTCTCCTGGAGTGGGCACAGAATACAGTGGTGAAGACCATGAACCATGAAGGGTGAGTCTGAATCCAGTCCCATTGCTTCCTTACCAGATGTGGGATCTTGGGCAAGTTACTTAGCCTCTGCGGAGCTCTACTTCCCATTTCCTCATCTGTTACCCACGAAAGATACACAGCACCTATCTCAAGTTACTATGAGGATCAAATGACTCACATTTCTCTCACACACACATACTCTCATGCACGAGTAAGCATAAGTATTTCAAGTTAGTATTTATTCAACATATGTGGTCTGGCATGGTGGCTTACACCAGTAATCTCAGCACTGTGGGAGGCTGAGGTGGAAGGATTGCTTGAGCTCAGGAGTTCGCGACCAGCCTGGGCAACATAGCAAGACCCTGTCTCTGCAAAAATAAAAAAATTAGCTGGACACGCACCTGTAGTTCCAGCTACTCAGGAAGCTGAGATGGAAGGATCACGTGAGCCCAGGAGACTGACGCTATTGTGAGATGTGATCATGCCACTGCACTTAGCCTGGGTAACAGAGTGAGACTCGGACTAAAAAAAAAAAAAAAAAATGCCAGATGCTAGGAAAGTGACAAAGACAGTGACACTTCTCTTGGAGACCTCCAATTGTCATGAAGCAATCTGCTGACCATTTGTGTGATTAGTAATTGCCAGAGCATTTGCAGCTCCAAGGGATAGCGGAGACATTGCAAAATCAGTTCCATTCTCACTGGCTTAAGTATTCTAGGAAACAGAAGTAGAAATTCATAGCTTATGCTCCCCTAATTTTTTTTCTGATTTTAAAAAAATTAACTAACATTTTGGCAGAAATAGGCATCGAGGTCAGACCATAAATGACTCGTGCTGTTGTGGTCATTTGCTGTGGATACAAGGGGAAACAGGCTGGGAGAAGAGGACTGAGTAGACTGGAGGTGAGGCTTTGTGTTGTCCATGCCCAGGCGTGGGTTTAGTCCTGACCATGGCACTTATGTCTAGAAGGGGTCTTGTGCCAAGCCTGACTCCCACTGGGATCCAGTTCCTATTCTGGAATTTTCTGACTTCTTGTCCTACCACATGCCCCTGGACTTGTGTATTTGTATTTGGTCCTACCCAGCTCATAACCTCAGCTCTTTGGTGAGATTGGCATGGTGGCTGGGATCCATATCAGCTCTATTCTGGGGTTGTGAGATAAAATACAGGACACCCAGTTCAATTTGAATTTCAGATACTTGGTCTGTACTTATACAAAAATGGTTTTTGGTTTTTTTTTGTATTTACCTAAAATTCAAATTTAACTGAGGGGTCTCCTGTTTTTATTTGCTAAATCTGGCATCCTCCTCCTTGCGTCAGGCCACTTTGGAGGGTACACCAGCTCTAACTCCCAGAAGATGGCCCCCAGATGCCCTGTTCTGAAGGGTGGGCTTCACTGCATCTGAGCCCCACCTCTGCCTCCCCCTTATCCCTTTTCCTGTGTCTAGAAAAACTATTGGCCCTGTTATGTCGACTTTCCCTTCATCAAAGCAGATGGGAGAAGTTTAGCTTTACTTCTAATAAACATTTGCTCTGTCCCCAGGTCATTCTACCTCCAGCTCCACATAAAATCTGCCATGGCTCTTGCCCAGGTAACTGACACATTTTTATTACAAATGTGCTAGGTTCCAGGCAAATAGATGAGTCTGAGGTGTCTGAGTGGCTTACAATTCCCAATAGCCTCCTTAAGTACTGAAGCTTTCTGATTTTTTTGTTGTTGTTGTTGTTTTGAATATTGGGTCAGGTTTTTATCTCAGACAGGAATTCTCCCCAAGACTTGGGATGTTACCAAAGAGCTCTGGAAAATGGGGATCTGGCTCCTGAAGAAGAAAACCAGTCCATGGAGCTGCTTGACCTTTGAAGGCTGCAAAGCCCAACAAAAGTAGAGGGAATAGATTAAGAACAAGTGTTTGCTCAAAGGCATTCTCGCTGGAACCACAAATTACTTATAGAGCAATCAGGGGACTAAAAGTTGAACAGAGATGCAGCTGACTCTCCTTCCACAGAGCCCGCAATGCAGGTTAGTGGGAAGGGAGTTGAGCAGATGTTGTTGATCAACACAAATAATAAACGGGGAGCAGACACATCAGCTACGTGACACCTGTTCCCAAAATCAGTCTAGCGAGAGAACTTCAATAGGCATGTTTCACCCATAGAATTTATATTTAGACTAGCGCATGAAATGCAGATCAGACATGCAGAAGTAGGGAAGATTCAGAAATTGTGTATATTAGAGTCACATCGATTTTCTTAATATCCACAGGGAATATACTCACACAATGTACTTCTGTGGATCTAATAACAGGTGGTTTTATTCTTAAAAGGACAAAAGTAGATCTGGGGAAGTCTGTGTACATTCACAGTGACAGAGCAGAAAACAGGTCAAAGAACGGGTCCATCCCATGGGTTCAGAATAACTTGTTTTAAAATCGCAGTTCTCTAGTTTTGTTTAAAAATGAGGAGAGGGAGGAGGCAAGGTCTTACTGATGAAAGATTAACAAAGTCTTTATTCATTAGGATATCCCAGTTTTCATAGGAAAAACCAAAGCCAGACACCACCTTTGTGGTGAGACACAGAATTCCCTGTTTGATTGGGGGTGGTTGATTCAGGCCTGTTGGACACCCCAGGTTGCTTCTACTTCCAAATTAGAGAGACTGGCCTATTAAATCTCACATGGAAAAGATCTACCTTCTTCAGTGCTGGATGCACACCACAGTGCTGTACCTGGGATTGTGAGTGTTCCGAGGAGTATGTAAATGCATCAAGAGTTCAATAAAATGCCAAATACACTCATTGTGGTGAAGAGGGACAGAGTTCCCCAGGGCCAGCTCCACTGTGATCTATAACAGAAGCCAGAAAATTCCAAGGGGGACAGGCCAGTAAACATCTCTCCATCCTGCTCAACTATGCAACCTGAGCTAGGTTCAAGGAAAATCCCACCGTTGTACCAGGGCATCATTATTCCCTTCCAGTCTTTAATCCAGGTCAGGAGAAAGTCCTTCTCTACTTTAGGAGATTTGATTCAGAAGCCAGTTTGAATCTGCATTAGCCACTCTGCTTTTTATGACAAGGATGTAGTCTGTGAGGGCTGTCATTACAAAATAACACATACTGGCACCGATTGGCAGGAGAAGAGAGGATCAGCACTCCAAGGACACAAGCACACCCTCTGATTGTCACATCAGTGCCTCTCAGCACTGGTCTCCTTCCAAAGGCTGGGAATGCCTTGCATTGGCTATTCCCCATGCCCTGAACATTCTTGACCCAGATCTCTGTGGGGCTGACAAATTATCTTTTATATAACAGTGTAAAAATTGTTCGTGCTAAGATTTTCATGGGTGCTCCGAGTCAGCTCTTCACTTTCTCCCCTGCTCCGCCCTGGGAGGCTAAACTGTTTGGGTCTTGCTTAAAAATGTATCCAGGATTTCATTTACTAGGTATAATGAGATGACAGACACAGACAAGACGACTTTGAAAGGAGTGTTTTACTTACAGTTCCCAAGAGCAGGGGCACGCATCACAGGGTTACATGCGGAAACCCCAGGGTCATTCAGGAGGCAGAGGCAGCAGGGGCAAAGCAGGGACAGAGCCTTTGTTGTGGTTTTCTCGGGAAGGAATGGGCAAGGTAGGGTTGACAAGTTGAGCAGGCAGTTAGTTTGAATAATTACGAGGGACTCTGGGCTATAGGAGTGGGCCCTAGTTGTCCTCTCTGAAGTGATTTAGGGCAGGAGGAATATTGACTTGGTGTGTGTGAGTTAGGTGAAAGAGGTGGCTAGGGATATGGACTCTGGATGGGCTGATTAGCTATACAAGGCACTTCTGTTCTTGGGGAAGTTTTTTGCTATCTCTAGCAACTAACTGCTTCTGGAAGGGCCGGGTCCTCCCTGGGTCTGCAAGACTCCAAGATTTGGAAGCATCACAAAATATGGAAAATAAAAAGCATGAGTAACACAGGCTGCTGCCATGGGTTCCTGTGCTTTCTGACTTTTGTAGGTAGGGGAATAAGGGAGCACTCATAAATAAAGGATAAAGGAATAAAGGAGCACAATAGGGGTCCTCACTCACCTGTCTCCTTCCTGCCTATCTGTGTCACTTGCCTGCAAGTCACTGCTTCTCCAGAGTGGGCTCCTTAGCACTGCTTTCTCCTTGGTTTCTGTCAACCATCCCTCCCCCATTTCTCTTGGACTACTGCACTATTTTTTATGAGCCCCAAGTCCTTCCCACACTTGTGGGGGAGAAATTTTTTAAATTCTCTTTGAGTTATCCTAATTCGTGTATGTCATCTATTTCCTGTCAGGATGCTTACTAATACCTGAACCAGTCCAGAGCAAACTCTACAACCTCACAATGGATTCTGCAATTGGGTTACTCATATATTCAACGATCATAGGGGTAACCTCCTTGCTGGGAACATGATTGATGCAGGGCACGAAGTGGCATCATGATGATCATATTATCATCATATTATCGTCAAGGGCAGCATGGGAGGAAGCACAGGTGGAAGGCAAAACACTGGAAGATCAAATGGCTGTGGCACTTAGTTGCTATGGCAACAACAATGATTATCAAGGTTATGGTGTTATGTAGCTTCTTCTTCCCACCCAGGGAGCCTGCAGAAGGAAAAGGAGAAATTAATGCCATGAATATTCAATTAAGAGCATGTGTACAGACTAGTTCTCAGGGAATTCCCTCATGTGGTCTCAGGGCAGCCACAGGCGGGGTTCTCGTCCAGGTATTGATTATGGGGTTACAAGGTGGAGCACCAATTACAAGCTCAACCCAACCAGGTCTCACTAAGGTAAGGGCAACAAGAAGGGGGACTCATGGGTATAGGATAGGGACATTTGGGCAGATTCAGAAGGAGGGACACATTTCCCCAAACTTCCCTTATCAATATGAGTTTAAAAAATAATATTTAGCGTAGCCTGATTATTCTAATTTGGCTGTGCGGTCTGTTTTCTATTTTTCTGCTTGTCACATCTTTTTGAGAACACTTTCCCATCACCTGGCTTAAGCCAAGTCCCCCCAACACCCACTTACTCTCCATGATTTCACCTTGTTGTTTCTGGTTTTTCTCTCTCCTCCCTCCCACCCTCCCTGACCTCCCTCCCTTCCTCTATTTCTCTCTCTCCCTCCTCCCTCCTCTCTCCTCCTCTCTCCTTCTCTCCTCTCCCCTCCCCTCTCCTCTTCTGTCCTCTTTCTCTCTCTCTAGCTTAAGAACAATTATCATAACTAGTCCTTATTCCGTGTATCGCATTTTGTGGCCTGTGTCTTACTGGATACCAGCTTGGTACTATGTGCCAGGTTCTGCTCTGCAAGGCTCACTTTTCTCTTTCTGTGCCTGGACTGGGCGGGGACAGAGCAGGTCCTCACGCATATTATTGAACAAAGGGATGGATAAATGACTTGTGTATAAACAGTTATACTCCCTTGCAGGACACTCCAAACTCCTCTGAAAAGCCCTTGACATTTTGTTTCAAATTTATTGGGAACAGGAAGCCAGGTTTCTGGTCACAGAATGACATGAGAAAAGCAAGGTTTTGGGGAATCTACAAGGATGAACTAGAAGGGAATAAACAAGGTGACCAAGTCCATTAGAGATGATTGAGCTAATACAACAGGGAAAGTTGGTGATCTACTCACAGTATGGCAGTGCCAGAGGGGTACATTTGAGAGGCACACAAAGGAGGAACTGAAAGAAGGAGGTTCAATTGACAATAGAGAGAGAGAGATCAGAGTCATGAAGAGCTACTGACAGCTCAAAGAGTGACTTGGATGTCTAAAAGGATGGAGGTCCTATAGGTGGGCACAGAGCCAGTAGGGACAGGGTCTGCATGGACATAATTTAATCATCTTCTCACTGTCCTTTTGATCTTACCTCTAATTCCAGCAGTGGCTATGGAGAAGAGATGAACATTGACTTTGATCGGTGTTGGACTGATTGTAGCTCTTCCCAAAAGAGAGTCTCTTGTCTCTAACTTCTCACATGGATATCTGTGGAAGCCAGTCTGGCATTCATGCGTGGGCATCTCTGAAGTTCATGAGAGCTGATGTCTTGTGGTCCAACCTTCAACCTCAATCCCTGGAGAATGGGAGCTGGTGGATAGATGTTTCTCCCTTGTGTTCTTTGGGAGGACAATTTGGAGATATTTTATTCTACCCTAATAATGTCCTGGTGGGATGAGCCAGTTCGATATCACATTGTAGAACATATCACATTGTCATATTGACTTTTCCTCCTTTCCTGTTGACTCTCCCTGGAATCTCACTGATGTCTCCAGTTGACTTCCCAACATTAAGTACCTGCACACAATCCTTCTTTAAGGCTGTGTTTTCAGTGGGGAGTGAGGTCACACCAAGACGGGTAGGTCCCTGTTGGTGGGAGATATTGTGTCTGGTTTGAGGAGTACAGAGTGTGATATAATCCCAGACATCTGTACACATGCTGAGCAAGTCATCTAGGATGTGCAAGGGGAATGTGGACTCACACCCCAAAACAAGAGCTGTCACCAGGAACGGACGCATTACCTAAGAGAGAGTGTAAGAACAGAGAGCACTAGAAACTGAGCCATGGAGGAAAGACTACTGAAATTGACTCATCCCAATGTGCATTTTTAGTACATCTGCCATGTACCAGGCTGTGCTAGGAAGAAGGTCTACAGGGATTTCAGGCCTCATGGAGCTCACAATCTAGAAGAGGAGGAAGATGCAAACAGATGGCAGACCCTAGAATAACAATTATAACAGCAGAGTCCATGCATGGCATGATGGAGGATGTGACTACCAGTAAGCCCAGGGGTCCAAGTCTTCTGAAAGAACTTCCCCTGACCCCTCGCAACCAGCAATGGCCTCCTCCTCCTCTAAAATTTACTTGTTTTCCACATCTGACCCTACCTTTGGCATTTTTCACATATTGCCTGCTGCTGTTTGCTTCCTTTTCCCTGGTGCTTGTCCTATTTTGTTTTTGTTTGTTTTTTATGACATGCTTCTCATTCCTAGACCAGGTCTCAAAGGTATTTAAAACTTCTCTGTTCTCTCATCTTGGCCTTCCTCCTATCCCAGCCCAAGTATCCAGCACATAAAGACTAAATGGACCATTGTATGTTTGTATGTTTCATTGATAATGATAATGGGACCAGGTAGACGGAAAGGAGGAAAGGAGGGGATAGAGCACCCGGAGATGAGGTGATCAGAGATTGAGGAGAGAACCTTGCCTGGATAGCTATACCATGTTAGTTGAGCAGGGGGAGTGGGTCAGGAGGGAGGAATCAGGGAAGGAGAATGCCAGATATCTCTGATGGGGAAGAGGATGTATATGGAGAAAGGTCATGGGTCTATATTCATAAATCCCCATGGTCCTGCTTGAAGCTACTGTCCCTTATCTTTCTTTTCCATTGCTTATATCTCATTCAGGCCTATGATTTACTAACTGTAAATCATATGCTGTAATCACCCATGCTGGTGACTCTCACCTAAACACTCCACTCAGATCACATCCCTGAACTTCAGATCTACATAGACAATTGCCTCTTGGGTAACTATATCTGAGCATTTCACAGGGACTTCAGAGTCTACATAGTCAAGGTGAAACTCACCATCACCTCCTTCAGAAAGAGGTGAACCTTCCATGGTTCCCCCCTTCCCAATAGAGGTATGCACTCTCTACCTTTATACCGTACCCATCATAAGCTTATTTATTTGTTGTAGGTCTGTCTCTTTATACTACCATAAGCTTCTCAAGAGCAGGAGCTTTGTTTTGTTCCCACACTGTGCTGTTCCCACACTGTGCTGTTCCCACACTGTGCTACAATGGAAAAGAGAAATCAAATATCAACTTGCAGGATCAATTAAGTTAGTCACTGTCTAACAGCAAAGCATAGACCTATGGAGGTATAACTAGACAGTAAAAATGGTCATTGAAGTGGAAGGAATACTTGGAGGAGAGGGAGCTTCTTGGGAATTGCATCCAGCATGTCAAAGTAACCCCGTGGAAAGCAGTTAGGAGCTGAGGCTTTATCTCTGTATGGTGGCCAGAAATGATGCATCGTCTCATTTTATTGCACGAAATTCCATTTTGTCTCAGCCTTATAGGATGTCACCCCATGAAGTCTTTCAAGTTCCCGTGCTGTTTCTGGTTTGCACATGCACTCACATGTCTATGTCTATGAGGTGATCAGAGCAACTCTTGTTCCTTAATCCATTTTAGAGAGGATGGCCTCAAGATCACAGTGTTCATAAGTCAGAACTTGACCTATAATTTCCATCTAATGAAATATTTCCCTCCCTTGGGGTTTGCTGGACTTCAAGCCATTGAAGAGCTCATCACAGACACACAGCTGTGCTACATCAAATGGAGACAGTACTGGTTTCCTTTGAGAACTTTCCAAGCCTTCATACATCCCTCCACTGTCTGATTACTTGGGTGAGTTGTTCTAATCTTTGGTTGTAATCAGTTTAACCCTCTCTTCTATATTGCTCTGAATCCATTGTGTGCCCTATCATTTCAGTAAGCTAAAATGCTCATTGAGTGCTGGGACCCTCCTACCAATTAAGGGTGATGAAATCTGTACATCAAAACAAATATCTCCTGAGTGATTATTTTTAAGATTGCCTTAAAAAAAAAGAATCAAGGCTGGGCTCGGTGGCTCAGCCTGTAATCCCAGCATTTTGGGAGACCAAGGTGAGTGGATTGCCTGAGCCTGCAGGTTTGAGACCCACCTGGGCAACTTGGCAAGACCTCGTCTCTACGATAAATCAAAAAATTAGCCAGGCGTGGTAGCACGCACCTGTAGTTCTGGCTACTTGGAGGGCTGAGGCGGAAGGATCCCTGGAGCCCAGCAGGTTGAGGCTGCAGTGGCCAGGAACGTGCCACTGCACTCCAGTCTGGGTGACAGAGTGAGACTCCAACTCCAAAAAAAAAAATCAGAGTGATCCCACTTAATGGAATTGCTGATGGGCAGTTACAAAAGTGATGGGCTTGCAGTTTCTTGCTTTTAGTAATTTGTAACTGGCCTTCACTACACCAGATCAAACTGGAAGTCAGAAGTAACTGACAATAAATAACTAGCTTGAATGCCATTTTTACCTTTTCAGCATTTTGCAGAGAGTTTAGTCTCACTCAGAAATATTCACTCATGAATATGGTGTGTACCTGTTAGATATACTCCACAGATCTAACCCAGGTTGTGTGTTCAGGGTGGGTGCTAGCAGCCTGGAAATGAGTCCTCCTGAAAAGGTCAACTCCAGGGAGGTCTGGCAGTCTCCATGGTGACATCTCAAATGACACCAGGGTCAAGGAAGGTCACACTTAAGCACAACAAAGCAGGGCTGCCAAGGTCTCCTGGAGCAGGTCAAAAGGAGCCAACTGTGCAGGAAAACCAACCCGGGCACAGCCCAGGGAGGGAACAGCAGCCAAGTAAGCTACAGTCCCTGACCTTTTCCATTCCTTTCCATGGGAATCTGTGTTTGTTTGGGAATTTGTTTCCTCCTAACTTCTTAGCTCTGCCCTGCCTGCTAAGCAGACCCTCAGCCGCAAATGTAGACAGGGCACGTTTCCATGTTTCTGTTTGAAAGTAGCCTGGCTGTTTCTACTGGTGGCTTCCCAGGGTCTCTGGGCCCCTACAGCAACCGCATCCACTGCTGTGTTTGTAGTGGGCTGGAGCTGCACCATCATTGACAACTGGACTCATTTTTACATCAGCTGTACCTTGTAGAGTAGATCATTGAGTGCTTGTGTTACCAGAGTCACTTTGCATTGACATTTGTCATTTTTTAATGCAACTCTGTGACCTTGGTGTTTCCATCCCTATCTTATAGGTAGGAAGACTGAGTTCAGAGAGTTTAAGCAACTTGCCCAAAGCTACCCGGGTAAATGTGGTAGAGCTGGGTTCAAGCTCAGGTGCGTCTTAATCCAAGACTTCAGCTGCCTCCACAGCAGGTGTTACTGATCTGTGTTTCTGGGACTGAGAACCCCATTTTCACAAAATGTATAGGCAACTTTTCTGGGAAACTCACCCAAGTCCCTAGCTTTCTCAAAACTTTGAATATTTCTGATATGGGGTAGGCTATTGGGGCAAGAGACTCTACAAGATAACATAACATCTTGATGTGACCAACCTAGCTATTATGTTTATTTTTAAATCCCAGAACAATAATTTGACATGTATAGTTTGCGTGTTAACTGGATAGCCAGTGGTTATTTTCTTAATGAACTAAGGGGCTTAGCTGATTAGTGGCCAGTGAAAATAGTTAAGCCAGTTGTTGGTAGATATAATTAAAACATTGATTTCTAAGGCATGTTATTTAAAGGAAGGCACAACCTAGCTTAATGTGATTGTAGTGCTCTCCTGTGTCATCTGAAAGGCATTGGGCTGTCCCCTACACACCTCCTCTGATTCATTGTCTTTCCCCGTCCCCACCTCTTGTTCTTTGGGTACAGAATTTTAGGGGTCTCCATATGTCTCATGTCTACCTCTGTTTCTTTCTTCAGTCTCCTTGGAATGCCCTTCCTCTGGGCCTGCTCAACTCTTAATCATCCTTCAATTCTCAGTCCAGGCATGTTGTTCATGCAGCTCCCCTGGCATCTGGGCTTTTCTGTGCTCCCACAGTCACGCCCAACCCTCAGGACACACTGCCATCCCTGCATATACCACACATATTTGTTTCCTGTTGCTGGTTTAACAAATGACCATGAGTTTAATGGCTTAAAACAATGCACATTTATTATTTTACAGTTCTGGAGGTCAGAAGTCCAAAGGGGGTTTCACTGGGCTAAAATTGAAGTGTCAATAGGGCTGCATTCCTTCTGGAGGACTCTGGGGGAGAATCCATTTCTTTGCCTTTTTCAGCATTTGGAGGTCATTGACTTGGCTCATGTTCCCTTTCCTCCATCATCACACCAGCAATGGCCGGTTGGCTCTTCTCACATCAAATCCCCCTGACTTCTGCTTCTGTCACCATATTTTCTTCTCTGACTCACTCCCCTGCCTTCCTCTCATCAGGACCCTTTGGACCCACCAGAGCACTCTCCCTATCTCAAAGTTCTTAACTTTAGCATGTCTGCAAAATAGGTGCTGGGGAATAGGTCATGGATGTCTTTAGGGTCTGCGATTCTGTCAATCAACCACACCATGTGAGTCTGGGCTTTCTTGTCATGTGCACTGCTCTTACCGGGGCAGAGCCTGTATCCTCACTTCTGCGTCCCTCTCACTTGCTGCTGGATCTGGCTCATAGTGGGAGCATCGTAAGTTTTGAATGAACTGAGTTCAACTGTCTCCCCTACTCCTCTGAATCATATTTCTGCTGTGCCCGCTGAAGCATGAGTGCTTAACTGAATTTCCAAATGACCACCTCCCCCGCTCCTTCATGATGCTTGTGTAAACCGGGAACTCCTGAAAGCCAGAATGTGAGAGGCTCAGAGGAGTGAGAGCTTTGTGGTGGAATGACAGGTGGTGAGACTGACATTCTCGGGCACGTACCTTCCAGCCACTGCTCTGCTCTTGCAGAGGAGGAAAATATCCTATCCAGAACCTGTGACTATGTGACCTTCCTTTCACCTGAGCGAGGCCCAGACTAAAATGCTTATTTTCTCATATCTATGATGATGCCTGGTTGCTTCGTGGTTCATATGACAGACAGATGAAACCATCTGAGGACAAAGAGGCGGGGGTGGGCTTAGGAACCAGATCCACAGCATTAAAAAAAAGCTGCTCTTGCTGACAGTATCTCCTGCTGGTGTCTTCTTGGACTCCATTGTGGTTTGGGCTTCTATGTGCATCTCCAAAGCATACCTTTCTCTCCAGCCGGCATCACTTTGCTCCCACATGCACAGGACAAGCGTGGCCAGGCCCTCTTCTGGCAGTGTCTAATACTCTCTGCTCTGCTCTTGGTTTGTCTCTGAGTCAGGGCCAGCCAATTTGATCCTCAACAGGAGAGGCTTCAAAAATAAGCCATGCTCAGAGAGAATGAGAATTTAGAACTATAATTAAAAAATGCCTAAGGGAAGTACCTAAATGGAACCACCAAAAACACAGGAAATTGATTCTTTGCAGTTTTATAGGCTAGTCAGGACGGTTGATGACAGGCTTCTCTGAGCCAAAACTAGCAGCACAGGCCTGGAGGTAGTCTCCCTCCCTCTCCTCTCTCTCTGTCTCTCTGTCGGTGTCTCTGTCTCTCTCTCTCAGGTTGGGTTTGTGTCCTGTGATGCCCCAGAGCTGGAGGCACCAAGCCGACCCTGCAACCTCCAAGTCTGTAATCAGAAGTATCCCAGGGCTCTCCTGCCAGGCTTCTTCTGGCAAAGTTGCCCCTCCTCCCACTGGCCTTAAAGACCTCAAATTGCAGCTTCTCTGAGCTGCTTTGCATTGCTCTTAAGGAAAGAAGACAATGACAATCTCAACCTGGTGGCTACTCTGCCAAGCCCAGTCCAGCATCATGAAGCACGGGCCTCCAAAGTCAGAAATGGCCCGGTTTGAGCTGGGCCACACAACTAGCTCATTGGTTCTGCCTCCCTCATCTGTTCTAGATCAGGGAGTCTGCAAACTTTCCCTATCAAGAGCCAGGAAGTAAATATTTTTGGCCATAAGTTCTTGACAGCAACTACTAACTCATCCACGGTAGCACAAAAGAAGCCGTAGATAATATATAAATAAACGAGCATCGCTAAGTTCCCAAAAAGTTTTATTTACAAAAAAGTATGTGGCAGTAGGAATTGGCCCAAGGGTGTGGTGCAGACCCTGTTCTAATTTGTAAAATGAGGATCATGAAGGTGCCTATCATATAGGAATGTTGAGAAGATGTAAAATGTCCGTAGGGCTCTTGAGCATAGAAACTGGCAGACAGCAAGTGCTGATAAATGCCGAAAATTAACAAAGAACATCCTGAGACTTGGTGCAGGTGTCAGAGCTGGGTTCTACAGGGGCTCAGCTCTTGAACGTGGGATTCTCCTTTGACCTCTCTAGGCCACTGCACATCTAAAATGAGATAGTTAGACTGAATTAGTGCCTTGGGCTCACCAAAGTCAGATATAATCATACTCTAAATGAGCAAATGATCCCCCAAACACTTCTATTAGTATCTGTATAACTCTCTTGGTGGATATATGGAGGCTAGAGAAAGGGGATAGCTCCCATTGATCCTATCTCTTAATATTTCTAGACTCAACTTTCTGTTCTGGAACTTTCCATCTTCACAATCGCGATCTCATTTCCCATCTGGATCACTGATTTTTGCCTCTCATCTTGTCCACTTTAATCTCTCCTCTTGAGGCTGCCAGGGTGATCTTTCCACAATGCAAGTCTAATGTTCTAATTCACCTGTCTAAGATACTAAATGACTTCTGCAAACTTCTACAACCTTCTCTAGCTCATAAGCCCTTTACTGGAGGAATAATGGGCTCGAAGGACATGCATGAGGACATTAGCTGGTTATCTCTGTAGGGGATTTGTTGAAGACAAAGGTGTGGGGAGGGGTTACACTTCTTACTTTATATGTATCTACTATTTCCTGGATTTGCAAATGTTACTATATTAGTTTTCTATTTCTGTGTATCAATTACCATCAAACTGAGCGGCTTAAAGCAATAAGCATTTATTACTCACAATTTCTGTACATTGGGAATCCCAGAGCACCTTAGCTAGGGGGTTCTGGCTTGAGGCTGCCCTCAAGGTGTTGACTGGAACCACAGTCATCTGAAGGCTCAGATGGAGCAGATATCCACTTCCAAGTTTACTCATGTGGCTATTGGCAGGCATCCTCAATTCTTTGCTGGCTGTTTGTTGGAGGCCCCAGATCCTTGGCACATGGATATCTCCATAGGGCTGCTTAAGTGTCTTCGTGATATGGCAGTTGGCTCCCCTCGAATAAATAATCCAAGAGAGAGCAAGAAATAAGCCATGATGCCTTTTATGACCCAGTCTTGAAAGTCACACATCATCACTTCTGCCATATTCTGCTCAGTGGAGGAAAGTCACTTAGTGAACTTCCTACATTCGAGAGGAAGGGGCTGAAGCTTTACCTCTTGAAGGACGAGTGTTAAAGAATTCATGGATATATTTTAAAACCATCACACATGCATGTATTCATTTCCTCTCTTGCTCATTGCAGGATCTCAAACAAGATCATGATCTCCCCTGAGTTTCAGTTTTTATCTGTTAAAGGAAAATGACGACACCTAATTCCTAAGAATGCTAGAGATTAAATGAAATCATGCATGGGGCAGAATCTTAATAAAACACATCTGATTGTTATTACGCAGTGCAGGGAAGGTCTCTGCCAGCCTCATCTCCCTCCAAGTCCTAAGCACCTGGAGCTGCAGCCTCATGATTCATGTTTCCTGCCTGCTGCTCTGAGCTCCCTAAGACCCAAGTTCTTCACTCACAGTATTTCTTCTATCTGCAGAGCCCCGCCCACTTTTGTAATTACCCTTATGGTAGTTAATAAGTATGATTTTGTATATGCTTCCCAGAGACTTTAAATACCAAAACAACTTGCATTTCAAATAGTCCAAATGCAGATAACCAAAACAAAGAAGAGGAACGTTTGTTTCCAGTTCCCGCAGTGATGGTTTTTGATGGAGAAGTGGTTCCTCAGCTCCAGGACGCGGAGCCAGTCACCCGCACTCACGTCCCTCCTGGGAAAAGTCAGAGGAGGACCAATCTAATAAGCTAGATTTATTAGCACATACAAGTATGCAACAGATGCTGCTTCTTATTATTCTCTGTCTCTGAGGCATGTCACAGTGTGTAAGGAAGTCCTCTGGGTGAAACCCGCAGGTTCCTGTGCCATCTTGAAAAAGGTAAGAAAAAAGAAAAAGTTGCTGATTCGTATAAACAGAAATTTCAGAATTCCACAGAGGGACCTCAAGTCTTATCTGTAAGGTATTCATCAGGAAAATAGATGTGAGAATTCCAACTTGCTATTCACCCTATATCACAATCTTTTAATTTCAACAGGATTTAAAATGTTTCCATTAAACCTCTCTCCTTCAGATGAATGGCATTGAAGGGGCAAGCATGAGAGACTCACTTAAATTAAGTTTCTTTGACTTGATCATATAATTAACTTCTATGACAGTTTCTTGCCATTTTTCATTTTAAAGAATGTATATTTTTGCATAAAGATTCATTTTTCACTAATGTATTTGTGTGGTGATTTTCTTACTTATTTCCCTTTTTATGGGTTCAAGCGATAAAAATCTATCAATAATTGTACCATAGAAGAGCAGAAATTTCAGAAAATTTCTTCTGAGTACCTTGATCTAGATAGAGTGGCAAAACTCAAGAACAACTCCCCTCCACCCTGCACTACTTATGTGACCAAACAGGCAGTAACCTCTCGTGACCATCAGGCCCATGGATAGAAATGGTACAAGAAATCTCAGTGGCCACTGCAGGATTCTGTCTGCAAGGTGTGTCACTCTGTGTTGGGAGGTTAAAAGATCATCTCACCACCATTGACATTTTCAATGTGTGCCACAAGCACTGGGACTTATCAACAGAGGGGTCTACTGTGGCTTTTCATGAAATCTAGAGGGGGCTTGGTGGCTCAGAAGGTCGACGCTGGGATGGCCATGAGTGTGCCACTGCACTCCATCCTACTAAAAAAAGAAAAAAAAAAACAACTCTGCCGAGCTCGGTGGTTCAGCCTGTAATCCCAGTGCTTTGGGAGGCCGAGGTGAGTGGATTGCCTGAGCCTGAGGGTTCGAGACCAGCCTGGGCAACTTGGCGAGACCTCATCTCTACAATAAATCAAAAACTAGCTGGGCGTGATAGCGCGCACCTGTAGTTCCTGCTACTTGGAAGACTGAGGCGGAAGGATTGCTGGAGCCCAGCAGGTCGAGGCTGCCGTGGCCGGGAGTGGTCACCGCATTCCAGTCTGGCTAACAGAGTGAGACTCCAACTCAAAAAACACACAAAAAAACCCCAAAAAAAACCTAAACTGTATATTTTGCCCAATGTACTCATTTCTTCAAAGATTGGGCAGAGTCAAGAGAAAACTGATAACCACATCATTATCCAGCTACCATTTTTACAAAATTCCTGAGTACCAAACATGTTTCCTGCCAGGCCTCTTAAAGGGACAGAACTTCAATGGCATTGGGAGGCAACTGGATGCTGTAGATGGAGGTGTGAAGGAAGCTGCTTGGGGGCAGGCTGAAGGGTTGGTGTTTTTTGTCAGTTACCAGAATGTTACAGCTGCTCTTTTTTCTTTCACTAAAGCACTGACCTTAGAGAGCCAGTGGTCTGCCCTGTGACACCCTCCTACTGGGGCCATTGTCAGACACACATATCCTTCCAGAGACCTGAGCTAGAGGCTGAGAGTTAAGACTCAGCCCTGCTGACTAGTTGCTGCTTTGCCCCTTGGTTAGGTAGGTGTGTCTGGAGGATGTAGAGTCTGTTTCAAATCCAAGTAGGCTTCAAGCCAAGGGACCACAGAACAATCTCTGTGATGGAGATTCTCAATCTCTGCTAGGTATTTCCCTGAGTTCCACGAAAATCTTGTAGTCCCTTCTGTGTCTTAGCCCTCAGTTTTATTGAAAACATATCACTATTAGTTGGACAAAGTCAGGATACCAGCAAGTTTTCAATTTGAATGTTAGCTCAAATCTAATGGTGATGTGAAACAGAGTTCTGGAATCAATTATCAATATCTTGCATGAGCAGAGGAGGTGGTGGAGACAACATGTTCGCTCTGGGTCTTCCTATCCTGGTCTGAATCTCTGGGGCCAATGTACATCCCACAGTTATGAACTAGACTCTTTCCCTGACCATCTTACAGTAAAGAGAGAGAAACTGCATGTTATCTTGGAGTCTCCAGAATTTATTGTGTTCTGCAGAATGGCCTTCAAGAAACCGTCAGGGAGCAGGGAGTTATTCACATCAGGTCTTTGAGGAACCATGTCAGCATCGTGTGTATGGATGGGTATATGGTCCACAAGCTAATAATGAAAACTGAGAGGGAGGTCCATATAAAAAGAGGTAGAGCTCTTGCTGAGAGTCTTGAACACAAGGCCAAGATTTCAGATGAAATAAGGGGCAGAAGCAAAGCCAGAGCCAGTGTACCAGTGCAGGAAATGGGCAGTGAACATAGCAGGTCCTGGCTGCAGTATGTAGTCTGAGAGTCTTCACGAGGCCAGGGCAGAGTCCCAGGGGCTAAGCTCAGAAGTTCCGATGACCCTCTCCAATTGGCATGGCATAGATTCTCGGGTTTTGAAAGAAACCTTTAGGTAACTGAATTTCTTCACAGTCCTATGTATCCTCTTGCACTCCCAGTCTCACGAGCTAGGACAGACTGATGTGGCAATGCAACGCACACTGTGGCTGTGGGCTGCAGGAAAGAATCTTCTGCCTTCTGCCCTTCTGGGCTCTTAGAATGCAGAGTCAGATCAGAACAGCAGCCTCTGTTATCCTCCACTCATGCAGTCTTCATCCATCCAGTCATCCCAGCCTCTGCGGGACTGTAGAGGAGGACCATAACAGCAGGGATCTGGGCCTGGCTCTGGGGGCTCTTCCAGCTCCAACGCTGCATCTATCTTCACCCTGGATCCACTTAAGCATAGAGTTACCAAGAATCATCCAAGGGCCATTGTGGATTGGCAGGGCCTGTACCCAAATATTAAGAACCCCAAGTTTCAAATCCACAAAGAGCTTCCTATAGTCATGCATTCTTTACACCATTATTAAAACCAGCAAGATATTTCCATTTTTTTCAAATTCTTGCCAAAACAAATCATCGTCTGATACGGTCATGGTGCCTGCCATGTCGTATTCACAGAGTCGTTAAAGGGGGTAGGGAGGGGAGCCGGAAGCCTGAGCATACTAACAGCATTGTATGACTGGAAGCGGAGTACACATGTGAATGATTAAAATTCTTCTCCCCAGCAGACGGCGACTCCACGGTTGGTACCTCTTAGCGTCTGACAACCCTCAGTCAGGTTTCTCTCCAAGTTTCTGCTTCCCTAGTCTGCTCCTAGTTTCCCAGATGCCATTCTCTGGCCTAATGACAGACTTTCTGTGTCTTAAAGCTCATGGCTGTCCTTTACCACATGGAGATGACAATGGCATCTCCCTTCATCAGCAGTAACCACTGTGTCCTCTGGTGCTTCTGAGTGCTTGGATCCCAAAGCCTGCCCTCGGGTCTTGGGATTGTAGATGGTAGTTGGTCTGATTTCATGACCACTTCCTCCTGCACCCTGGATTTTATGAAAGGGAATCTGCATTTAAGCAGATATCTGCCCACATTTGAGAAGGTCCTTACAGAACCGCTAGGATTATCTCACCTTGAAGAAAGAATAATGGAGGTCATGCTATATACATTCAAAGTTAAGGGTTGAGATATCTTGTTTCCAAATTTGCTCTAAGAGACAACTTGCAAGAGACAACTTGCTGCTGGCAAAAAGGATCTGGCCCTCCAAATATTTTAAGTTCCAGCATCAATGACACATTATTTCTGTAAGCGAATCAAGTAAAAGGTTGGTCTTCCTTCTTTAGGCAAGTCTGAGGGGGAGCTTCTGCTGTAATTATCATAGAGAAGAAGGACTGCAGGGTCTGGCCCTGCCATGGGGGACACAGATGGACTGAGTGGACTCCAGAAGAGGATAGCACCCCGTGACACTTGTGACACACTACGCCCAAGTTCTTCAGATGGGCCCTGAGACTTGGTCCTGTGCCTCCAATCCCTCTCTGAGATAAAACTTGACAGAGCCCAGAGCCTTGGTCAAACCATGGCCCAGATGGATCCCAAGCCCTACATCAGGTCCAGCCACATTCCTCACAAAAGGAGATGATGGTTGATTTTATGGGTCAACTCGACCTGCCTCTGGGGTGTCCAGATAGCTGGTAACATTATTTCTAGGTGTGTCTGTGAGGGTGGAAGGGTGTTTCTGGAAGAGATTAGCATATAAATCAGTAGACTGAATAAAGAAGATGCCCTTACCAATGTGGGTAGGCATCATACATCCACTGATGGCCTGATAAAACAAACAAAGCACAGGAAGGATGAATTCTCTCTCTTCTTGGGCTGGGGCATCCATCTTCTGCTCTTGGATATTCAAGTTCCTGGTTATCAGATCTTCAGATGCCAAGACACACACTATTAAACCCCAGGTCCTCAGGCCTTTGGACTTAGTCTAAATTACACCAGTGACTTTCCTGTTTTTCTAGCTTATAGAAGGCAGATCATAGAACTTCCCTACCTCCAAAATCTGAGCCAATTCCCATAATAAATCCCCTCTTGGATGTCACTGTATGTCCTGTTGGTTCTATTTCTCTGGAGTACAGGGACTAATTCAGATGACAGTTGCTGCCTCTTCCTTCAACCACCACAGTCTCTAATCAGTCTCTCTCCTCTTTTTGATGAAGTGCTTACTATTGACTGCTCAGTTTGGTCAGACACTGACAGAATATTATGGAGAATGAAAGATGATATCTGGTTCCTATAACTAGCAAAGAAGCACCCGCAACAAGTGGGGATGATTGGCCCTGTCTCGGGTTCTCTTGCCCCATCAGGAGCACCCATGTCCACCCTAACTCTCTCTCCTTTGTCATGGCTGCCAAAACTCAGAACTTGACTTCTACCCTAAAGGCTTAGCCTACACCTGATGGCTAAGACACCTCCCCACTGTCACCTTCCGGGTAAATAAGGCCTCTGTTGGGGTATGTCTATGAAAGATAGTGCCTAGTTACTATTACCAAGCCACTAGATCTGTATTATAGATAACAATAACACTGTTAACATTTATTGTGTGTTTGTTACTGCAAAGCCATGACTTCACATACCTTAAATCCTTTAATTTTCTCAACCACTTTTGAGGTAAGGATCAGACTTATTTTCATTTGTCTGGCAAGAAATGGTAAGAGTTAATGTTTATTACTCACCTCCTCTATACCAGTTACTTTGCTAAGTGTATTAAGTATATCATCTCACTTTACCCTCATGTTAGCACTGTAAAATGGGTGCCCATTTCACAGAGGGGACCACAGGAAACTTGGAGGAGGTTATCTTGCCCAAAGTCACAGAGTTGATAAATAATAGAGTCAGAGGACTCAATCTCAGGCAGTCTGGCTCCAGAGTGTCTACCGTAGCCACCCCAAGACCCAGTTGGACTTCTTTTTAATGAAGGCACTCCAGGTTTCCAGTCCTCCCTAGTAATTCTGCACTTCTGAGCTCTCCGAGGTGACCCTGGTGTCCTCCACCAAATGTCTCATTTTGTGTAGCAGACATCAGGTAACTTTCCTGAGCTTCTAGTGCATTGGATGGCACTGCAGTGCTGCAGTTCAACCCTTCAAGTGGGTGAGGGCTGGGATGCAGAGCCCATGAGTTTACATGCTCCTGCTTTGGGGGATGGTTGGTTGACACTTGCCCCAGAAAGCCTTGGAAAATGAAAGCATTCAAAACCCAGTGATTAAGCCCAATCTGTAGAAGTGGTAGTGGTAATGGGGGGGGTGCCAGAATGGCACAAGAGAATTTTTACATAATAGCAACCATATGTCCTAAAAGAATGGTTTTCCCTTTTTGCACAAGGACTCTGGAAACTGCTTCAGGAAATTAGCGTCAACCCCCTGATTAAGTTAAACTAAATGTGTCAGAAAGGCAGATGAAGTGAAAATGTGCCTTCCAGCGTCATGTGGCTTCCGACATTCCTGGCCATGAACCATATTAAATTGACAAAGATACTGTATGTAGACAAAGAAAATTTCAGAGTATCTTTGATGAAACTAAATCCTTCAAAGATCAAGTTGTTCGTTTTTCATATAGCTCTCTAGGTAGACTTGAAATTCAATCTCATACTGACTGCATTATTAGGAAGAAAAGTTCACATAGAAGAGAATCTGCATTGTTTACTGGCATTTGGACTTAATTTTAAATACTGTGGTTAATACTATGAAAACACTGGTCTGCCTACCTCATGGAAGAATTATACAAAGACTTGTTTCCAGCATCATTTTCAACACTCACTAATAAGAACTGTAATTTGTGTCTGAAAATCCCCCTACTCATGAAACCTTGACATTGAAATGAAAAACAATGACCATATTGACTTCAGTACCCACATCATGTGACTGCTACATACACTTCCAATTTCCTAAGCATTTCTTTGTCAATTGGCATCAGATAATGGGCACTTAAAGTGAAGCCATTTCCTCTTCATTTTCTTACCTCATTATTCTAATTAGTGTGGAATGACACCACTTGAACTTTACTTTATGATCATTGTCAAGGAAAAGCCCGCAAGTTTTTGAGACTTCTCATCTCTCTTTCCCCCACCTTCCAAACTGCAGACCCAGTGTCAAGCAATTCCTAAGACTGTTTCTTAGGACAGGAAAATACTTTCCTACTGAAGAAAACAAAATCAATTCTGCAGAGTCTGAGCCCTGTGATTCAAAGCACATTGTTTAATAATGACATCAGAATCAAATGGTTCTGAGGGAAACTAAGAATCATGACCCAGGATTGCAAGAAAAAGCTTTTAAACCTCAAATTTGAAAATGGTGTGATTCTTGTTTTTTGAAGGCTCTAAAGAAATTTGAGAAAGCTCTTAGCTGTGGGCCCATCGTGTTTAATGGACTTTCATTTGGGTCAAATTAAGCTTTGAAGCAAGTGCCCCTTAAAATGGCTGAAGAAAGTTTATGCCTCAGTAGGTATTTTTACTTATTTTTCTCATCTTACAGATGTGAAATGATTTACAAAGTGCTGGCTGATCTTCCTAAATGAGAAGTTGTGGGAGATATTGTACTCCTTGTGGCATATGGCTCTGAAGGTGCCCATGTTTCTGCTTCTGTCCATTCTTCCCTGGGTGCCTCTCTCTGCTCCTTGGCAAAGGCAAATTCTATTTCTTCTCTAAAAACAGCCATTCTGAAATCAGAGGATTTCACTTCTCTGTCATTTTCAGTTATCTCTGCTTATGTGTGGATATGAGACACATATCCTCTTCTGTGACTGAACATTTTTTGATTATTGAGCTCCTCCTATACACAAGCCCTGGTACAGAATTGTACATGAGAGCTGAGCTATCAAAACAGCTTCAGCAAAAGGAAACAGGCCTTATGCTACCCCAAGGATAAATGATGGAAAAAGACTCACTGGTGAATCAAAAGGTACTGTGTTCCAGCTCATTCCAAGCTCATACTCTTTTATTAAGAGAATGTTAGTAGATAGTTATTTTCTCTTTAGAAATGACATAAAATCTGAAGATAGAACATATGTTCTGTTTTTGAACCAATCCACATTCTGACTATTTTAACCATAAATGTCACATTTCTTAACCCTTCTCCACTGTCCAAGTCATTAAAAAGCTAACGTTCATATTATAACATTTACGATAGCACAATTTTTCCCTTCCTCCATCTACTTTGTAATCTTTGACACTGTATTTCATACTCAGTCACACCTAAATTGGTTCATTTTAAAGTCTGGACATCTTTTCTTTTAATGTCCTTGAAAAGAAAATGATATCCCAGGGTGGATTCTCTGACCCCTGCTTAAGTAACTATCTGGTCCTGTGCTCTCATTTAAGTCTCCTCACCATTGTGAAGTTTCTCCCAAGTTCATGTTCTTATTGTCCCCTGCTCTCACAACTGAGTCATCACCTGGCCTTCTGGAATCCCTTATATAAACAGTGATCTACAGATTAGGGTGCATGGATGGCTGACTTTATTCCCAAGCAGTTGATTTTTCTAACTTTGCACAGGAAGAGCCAAGGCTCAGTAAGAAGCAATATCTTGTTCAAGCCCACACAACTATAAGATTAAATAGAACTATCATCCACAGCTTTGTGTCAGTCTGGGCTCCTTCCAGCAGGCCATGCATAGCCATGGGCTATTATTTGAATTAATGTTTCACAGTGGTGTATATAGATGTCATTTATGGTGAGACTACTCTTTATATGCTTGAAGGCCTCCCAGAGCCTAGTTGAGTATCAGAGATGCTTAGTCAAATGTTATCAAATTACTATGGGAAGATGTGAGAAGACAGTAATCATATACAGAAGAACATCCTAGTCTTATTAAGCACACAGGAACTGAAGAAAGACTCCCAATGTTGGCGGTACCAAGGGAGATAATACTGGAACCCCCATACCTTCCTCAAGTTCCATCATAGCAAAAGTTGTTAAAAGATTTTCTTTCTTTCTTTCTTTCTTTTTTTTTGAGTCAGTCTCACTCTGTCACCCAGGCTGGAGTGCAGTGGCATGCTCACAGTCACCACAGCCTCGACCTGTTGGGCTCAGGCGATCCTTCTGCGTCAGCCTTCCAAGTAGCTGGAACTACAGGTATGTGCCACCACACCTGGCTAATTTTTTTTATGATTTATTGTAGAGACGGGGTCTCACCATGTTGCTCAGTCTGGCCTCAAACCCCTGAGCTCAGGCAATCCTTTTGTCTCCACCTCCCAAAGTGTTGGGATTATAGGCATGAGCCACCGCCTCTTCTGGTTAAATATGCAAAAACTTTGAACTCTGGGTTCAAACATAATTAATGTCTAGACATAATTAATGTCTAAAGTGCAAGCTAAGTACCAGAAACATACGTATGTTTTTCAATTTGTTTCCTAAAATGTAAGGAAACAATAATTTATAATTTCCCAACAACATTCTTCTCTCCAAACTGAAAAGCCCCTAAGTTCTTTACTTATTTAGCAAGAAAAAACAGTTACCCCATTGCTTTCCAAACATCTGACCACTTTGTTAACCTCTCTGTGAATTAACTTTCTGACAGTGCCCTTTAATTTTGGAGACTAAACTGTAGATGCTTTATAATGATGGTCCATTTGATGCCAAATATCATTTTTAATTGTCTCCATGTTAATATATGGTGACACTTTATTACCTCTTTCTAAAACGCTATTCCATTATTAACTCATACATCATTACTGATCAGAAAGTAACTTTTTCAGGGATGAGTCTATTTGTTGTGTTCATCCCTTGATCCATATTTACTGTCCTAGTAATTCCTACTCTGTCCATGTTTCTGTTGCATCACTTCCTGTTTATGAAAGAGTAACCATAAAACAGTTGGGACGAAACCATTCCCCACTTTTTTTTTTTTGATATTTATTTACATGATGCTCCAGCCAATATGTGCACAGAGTTGTTATGCAAAGTGTGGTGAGCCTGGTGTCCTCAGGAAACTAAGAGCAGTTGTCAGGAAGGCTTAGGAAAATACCCTAGAGCTGGTGTTAGCCACAGAATGGAGTAGGGAAGGGGAGCAGGCCTAGTTCACTGACTCATCCTGCTTCCTTTCTCAGGTCACTTTCTGTCAGAGCAGGAGCTTCCAGTAGTTCTGTGTAAGTGGAACTCTGCCAAATGTGTACAAGGTGAGGTCAGCAACACACTTCTTTCCTCTAATAGCTTCCAATTTACCATCATCGTTAGCTGGAAAATTTAATATTGTGTATCTTGGATGGTGGGATCAGAAAAGCCTAGTTAGCCAGAGCAGAACCCACACTTGTCCATGTTATGCTTTGCCATGTGTGTCTGTTCATTCATTCATTCATTCATTCTGTCAACACACTTATGGCAAACTCCTTCTGTGTGTAGTGTTATGCTTGCTTCTAGGCAGGCAAATAACCCTACCTCGTAAGTTCATGATCAGCAAGTTCCCCAGCAAACTCTTTGCCAGTACCTTCCACTGATTCTATCAACGGAAGCAGATGTGTCTTGAACAGATTTTCACATGGAATCTAATATCTGATCTCATGTTGCCTGGACAGGAATATTGCTTAGTTCTAGGAAAGCAGCAAGTTCTAGCAGATGAGCATCAATATAGGAGCCAGCAAGCCTAGCCATGGCACTTAGTAGCCAGGAAATTTAGACAAGTTACTTAGCCTTCTAAACTGTACAATGGAGCTAAACATAAAACTCCTTCTGTAGGATCAAGACAATTAGATGCAATGTTTTATATGAAGTACTTAGTCCAATCACATGCAGGAACTAATTGCCCAAGTTTTTGTGACTTTTATTATTAAAAAAAACATAAAATAAAAAATAAAACCTTTTACCAATTTAATCTGAGGTCAATATTCTGTACAAAATGACACTGTTATAATTGGTTGCTGTGATTATGACACAAAGCTTTTAACATGAACTAGACAGCTAAAGTGCCAGTTATGTGTATAAATAGGCCAGTGTTGATACAATTGACTTGGTAGATTTAGAAAATATGAAAGATCTTTCTCAGTGAATATATAAGCTTCTTCATTTCTCATGGCTTTTGGGGTCCATATTAATAAGGGAGAGGATTTTTGTTGTTGTTTTTTATGTTGTTCTGTTTTTTAATCATAAAACACAAGAAAATGATACAGGATCAGCAAGGATCACAACAATGCAGGAAATTTCTTCCTGAATCAACATTTTGAAGTTAGCAGACCTTGCTCACTGCTTGTAAAGTTATGTTAAAACCCATGCGCAGGAAGTAAAGTCATTAAAAATAAGTATGTGAACATAGTTGTGAAACTTTTAATTTTTTTTCAAATAAGAATCTGGGCATGCAAAGGAAAACATTGGCCCAGTCACGCATCCTGGGCTTAGTCAAAAGACACATGGGACCTTTCACCTCCTGCTCATGTGAGGTGGCTGGCAGTGGCCAGTGTCCATGAGCATTTGGCACTTGGCAGCTGTTGGTGGACCATAGCGAAATTAGATCCAAGGCCCAGGGCAGTTCCACAGAACAGGTGCCCGCACAGCACATGTTAACTGCATTTGTGAAGGACGCGTAATCCCAGTGACTAGGTGGTCTAAATAACGAAATTGCTATGGGGTCTCTGAAGTCAATTTGTTAATCCATGTGGTCACTAATTCCTTCCTTCCTTCCTTCCTTCCTTCCTTCCTTCCTTCCTCCCTTCCTTCCTTCCTTCCTTCCTTCCTTCTTTCTTTTCCTTCCTTTCTTCCTCCCTCCCTCCCTCCCTCTCTCTCTTTCTTTCTTTCTCTCTCTTCCCCTCTCCCTCCCTCTTTTCTCCCTCCCTCTTTTCTCCCTCCCTCTTTTCTCCTCCCTCTTTTCTCCCTCCCTCTTTTCTTCCTCCCTCTTTCCTCCCTGTCTTCTGTCTATGTCTCCAAGGCTATACGAGCAATTTTATACATTCTTTCTGGCTAGAATTGGAGAGGATATTATAAGCTTCTAAAAATAGGTTTGTGTGTATGTATGTGTGTGTGAGACAGAGAAAGAAACAGAGAGAGAAAAGCAGAAAAAAAAACTCTCAGTTGGAATGAGCTATTGAAGAAGAGAGACATTTTCAGTTTGGTTCAGAATAAGGATAAAAGATCTTTATAGTTTGAGGCTGGTAATATGATATTAAAGTCAATGCAAAAAGAAAAAAATTAACTACAGACTGGTTTTTGCATTCTTTGTGAAGTGAAAGATGATACTCTATTTTTCAAGTATGTAGACAAAGCATGAATTTCTATTCTTGGCTATTTATTCCATTCTTGTGTCACAGGTTTACCTGGTGAGGCAGGAATTTTCCTTCTGGTGTTTCTTCAATGTATATATAAAGTTTCCAAACAATTTGAGCCATGCCTCCCATATCCATAGCTGACACTATTATTTAACAGAAACTGTAGATAGCAGACTAAGTGCAAACCTTTAGAGTCAACTTTAGGTTCTTTAATATTGCTCCTAAATGCTCCAGAAAGTCTTGACCTTAACCAGTGAGACTCCTGAAAAATCTATAAAGTGCAATGCACTGTTCTATATCAAGGACCAATTTGCTACAAATAAAGAATGTTTTTGGACAATTTCTCCTTCTCTCTCTTAACCTTAGGTCATAGTTCCTCTATATTTTTCGCACCAACTTTTCTTTCCTCAGAAATCTGTCAAATGGAAATAAGACCCCGTGTGTTACCCCTTAAAGCCTCACCTAAGGGATCTAACCTCCAGGTCTTTGTGTTCAGCAACTGGGGTCACATGTGGCCAAATGGAAATTGAAAGGGCTCGTTACATAAACATGCTTAGACGGAGACTGGTGACAGCCACTGGCGATGGACTCTTAAATTAGCGAAGTTCAATTTCACCCTCATTTTCTGAGAACTTACTGAATACCTGGAGGAGTTGCCTTAGGAATGTACTTACAGCTAATGAAAGGTGACCCTTCCTGGGACTCTCCTGCCTCTTCAAACAAACAAGTTCTTCCCACTGTAATCAGCTTCGTCTCCTGTCCTGTCCTTTGAACTTGCCACCATGCACTTTTGCCCCAGAGGATGTCAGGCCAGGTTTCACATTTCATCGGTATGCATTGGCTTTCCCTTTTATGATAAAAAGTTCAAACATTAGGACTCTTTGACAGACAAAACAGGAGAACCATTGTGCCTGTTGTCCTTGAACTGAAGATGTTAGCGGGATGCTTACTGTGAGATGGAGCCCATGTCACATCCATGCCTGCTGGCTGGGGAGACTGAAGCTATCCCGGTAGGAGTTCATGTGCATGCACTTTTTAAGGGGCAGAGGAGGCAGCATGGGCTGCTCCATACCCCTTGTTTCCTTTCCTTCCACAACATTCGTGGGAAAAGACTTTTTGGTAACACTGTGGTAACCAGCCAGAGACTTCATTAGAGGAATAAGATATTGAATAACTTTATTAATCTATAGAAAATGTTTAGTAATAGCAAGAGACAGCATTTGTCTTTTAGAGGCTGCTCCATGAAGAAACTGGAGGAACTAAAGCCCCAAGAATATGCCATCACCCTCTGAGAGGGAGCAGATGCCTGGGGCAGAAGAGGGACAGGAAAGGCCCTGGAAATCCTACAAAGGGAGAAGAGGGAGAAGGCAGAGAGAGAATCCAGGATCCACCTGGCAGAAGACCCCAAGAGGAAAAGAAAATTGTGTGTGTGTGATTTTTCTGACCGTGGAGATTCCCTACACAACTTCCCAGGTGCCTACCTCAGGGTTACATAAAACTTCTTCCTTCAATTGTATTTAGAAAGGAATATTGTATCATTCCTAATTTTCCCTGAGAGAATATAGATTAGATTTATCATTCTAGGATGGTTTTGTAGAGCATAAGCAGTGTGAGCCTTGATTTGGGGTGGTGCTATTCTCCCCACCTTGCCCAAATGCTTCTAGACTTACAGAGTAAGTGAGTAATTGCAATGAGTGCCCTGGCCAGAGCTGTCAAGAGAGGGTTGCAAGGGACATGGCTGGGGATGGCCTGGATAGGAGCAGGCAGAGACACCTGCACTCCATCAAAGAGGCCCCGGGACCCCAGGGGGGAACCGTCTACCCACCCTATCTCATCTTGTTTTCCAGTCACCTTGCGAGGAAGATGTCAACGATGATGAGAATGATGATGTAGCTTGAGGGGTGCCTTGACCTGCTGTCCAGATGGGTTTGCAGAGTCTTTGGCTGGAAGAAGGCGGCTACCTATCTGGCTTCCTTGATGTGCCTGCCAAAATGAGTAGAACATTGCGCATTCAGCTCATGTTCTGAGTGGTCTAAGCTGCCTGCAGCTGCCATGGACAGCATACCCTCTGAGTTTCCTCTTTCCTTCTCTCCATCCACTTTAAGCCTGCCCATTCCCTCTTCAGACAGTTTGTTGTTCAGGCAGCTCTCGGCACTAGCTTGCCTGTCCATTTGAGGATCTCACGGGACCCCTGGGAGCCTCTCACTCTTGTTCAGCTTTAGCTTTGCCAGACAAGGCAGTGTGGAGAGTTCTTCTCTATGCTCTCATGACAGCAAAATCAGATGCTCAGCTAATTCTGTGAAAAAGAAATGTCACACCCATCGTTTTGCTTTATGCAAGCCAACCACCCAATGTACTGATATCTTTTGGTGGAAATTCACATAGTATAACAGAGACATATTTTCCAGGCAGAGTGCAACTGCTATTTTATTAGGGGCTTTTAGCTCATCAAGATGGTGTTTGCAGAACTTGACAGAGTGATAAATTTTGCTTATTTTAATCCTTTCCCTTTTTCCACCAGAGGTTAATTGTTTGGTATTCTTTGTTGAACTAACACTTTTGATGGGCTAAGAACCACTAAGCCACTTAAATAAACAGACCATTCAGGTAAAAACAGAAAAGCTTGCTAGACACAAGCTATTAACTTGCTGGATTGGGGCTTGGCCTGTTAATTGATTGACATTCAAAATGACATGTGGATTCACCGGGAGATTTTTAAAATACCCATTAACTGCTTAAATGAAAGCATTGATTTTCTTTTTTAGAAGAGGAAGAAGATTCTCTGAGTTTTAATCTTTCTGAATTACTAAAATAAGTCCTGTTAAGTAATGCTGTATTGTCCTTTAAATGCACTGCTTATATCATTGCTATTATTATTAATTGAATGTTTCACATAAGCAAGAAAAATTTGTCTATATATTTATTTTGTCCCATTTTTGTTCAAAGATTTCAAAATCTAGATTATTCACTCTTCATAAAATGATCCAAAAGAATATTCCATTTGTTTTCATACTCTAGAAGAGGCGTTATGTCATGGGAGTTAGGTATTTATTTTAGTAATACTTTTATAATAAGAAAGTTAAGTAATCATCAAGCTGAATAATAATCTATGTTTAGGTTATTATTCAATAACAATATTGAATAATATTAGGTCATAAGGTTATTATTGAATAATAACCTATGTAAAAGCAGTAGCAATATGGGGAATAATCTGGAATAAGGAGATACTTGCCACAGGTTGGATTCTGCTAAAGCCAAATCTGAGGGAGAATTTGGAGTGCAATGTATTTATTAAGGATGAACACACATAAAAGGAAGGATACAGACACAGGGAAAGTGAGCTCTTTTGCAGGTTCCTCCACCCCAAAACCTTGGCCAATCTGGTTTCATTCTTCTAGTAAATCTTGAACTAACTAGGAGGCTGAAACTTTCTTTTCTGAAATATTGCCTTTATTTTTAGACATTTGAAATTTCCAATGCATTTTAGAATCAGTCTGAAAAACAGTCAAATTTGGATTGTTTTAATGCTGTAGAGTAGTGTGAGAGGATAGATATTCTCAATATTTCATTGAGTTCTACAACAGAAAACATTTCTGTCTCTCCATTTATTTTAATTTCTCTCAACAGTATTTTGTCATTTTCATTGTACAGCTCTTACATACATTTTGCTAAATTTATTCCAAAGCATTTTGTATCTTTGAATTTCTAATTTCTAGTTGTTTGCTGCTAGTATCCAGAAACTTATGTTGTGCCACGTGGCTAAACTCATTCATTAATTCTAATGGCATTTGTTTGTTCTTTTAGATTTTTTAGGATTTTTCATATACATAATTATAGTTTACTTCTTTCTGTAAATTCTAAATTCTTTTTTAAATCTTGCCTTATTGTACTGGCTAGAACTTTCAGTACAATGTTCAATGGAAATTGTATTCTATTCTTACATTGCTCATCTTTGAAGAAACGCATTCAGATGTTCACCATTAAGTGTGAAGTTAGCTATAGGTTTATTGTAGATTCTCTTATCAAGATGAGGACTTTTTTTAGTGGGCTGGCAGTTTTAAAATATAAATGGAGTTTAAGTATTGTCAAATGCTTTTTTATACTTAATGAGGATTATCATATGGTTCTTATATTTTATTTTGTTCATATAGTAAGTTTCTTTGATTGATTTTCTTGAATTCCTGGAATAAACCTCAATTGACCATGATTTTTAAAAGTATATTGCTATATATTTTCTTAATATGTTGTCAAGGACTTTGGCATCTATGTTCATGAGGTGGTATTGGTCTGTAGTTTTCTTTTCTTTTAATATTTTTATTGGGTATTGTCATAAGGTTAATGCTGGCCTTATAAAATGAGTATGGAAGTGTTCCCTCCTGACTCTATTTCTTGAAAGAGTTTGTGTAGGATTGGCATTATTTCTTCCTTGAATATTTTATAGAATGTATCAGTGGTATCACATGGTCCTGGTATTTTCTTTGTGGAAAAATTTTTAAATCATGAATTCAATTTCTTATTTGATATAGGGTTACTAAGATTTTCTACTTTCTTCTTGCATACATTTTGTTAATTTGTGCATTTCATAGAATTTATCTTTTTCATATAGGTTATTTTACGTGTTGGCATAAAATTATTCAAATATTCTCTTATTAGATTTTAATGTCTATAGGATCTGGAGTGATGTCCCTTCCTTCATTTCTGATATTGACAATGTGTATCTTCTTTTTATTTTTCTTTCTTTTTTTTTTTAGGTTTGGAGTCTCACTCTGTCCCCTAGGCTGGAGTGCAGTGGTATGCTTACAGTCACCGCAGCCTCGCTTGCTGGGTTCGGGTGATCCTTCCACACTTCAGCCTTCCAAGAAGTTGGAACTACAGGCGTGCACCACCACGCCTGACTAATTTTTTGATTTATTGTAGAGACAAGGTCTCTTCTTTTTCTTTAACTTGATCAGTCATGCTAGAGATTAGCAGTTTTATAAATCTTTTCAATAAACCAGATCTTAGTTTTTATTAATTTTCTCTATCGTTCGCCTGTTTTCTATTTAATTGATTGTCACTTATGTTTTTATCATTTCTTCCCCTCTATTTCTTTCAGTTTTCAATTGTTCTTTTTCTAGTTTCTTACGTTGGAATCTTGGGTAATTGATTTTAATCTTTTCTATAAGCATTTCCTGTATTACTGCTTTGACTGTATCCCACAAATTTTGCCACGTTACATTTTATTTTGGTTCAAAATGTGTCATAATTTCTTCTTTAACCCATGTGTTTTAAAAGTGTGTTATTTCATTTTCAAGCACTTGAGAATGGTTCAGATACATTTCTGTTACTGATTTCTAATTCAATTTCGTTGTGGTTAAACAAACAATCAAAGCACTGTGATGCAGTTGCAATCTTTTAAAATTTACTGAGACTTATTTTATAACCAAGTATATAGTCCATCATGGAGAATGTTCCATGTGCATCTGTGTGTGTGCTGCAGTTTCAGAATACATATGGCGATCTTATAAAGGCAATTAAATCAACTTGTGTAACAATGTTTTCCAAGTTCAGTGTATTCCAATTGATTTTTCATTTGCTCTATTTTTTTACTGAATAATAGGAGTGTTAAAATCTTCAAATATAATTATGAATATATCTATTTATCCTTTTAATTCTGCCAGACTTTGTTTCAGGTATTTTGAAGTTCTGATACTAGGTACAAGCACATTTAGTGTTGTATGTCATCTTGATTAAGTAAGCCCTTTATCATTATGCATTGACCCCCTTATTATTCTTATTATTCAGAATTCTTATTTTGAATTCTCCATTAACCTGTCTGTGTCTTTATTTTTTTATTGAAAGCATTTTTTGTTTCTTGTTTCTCCTTCCTCTCCCCTCACCCCATCCTCCTACTCCTCTCTCTCTCTCTCTCTCTCTCTCTCTCTCAACAATATAAACCTGGGTCTTGTTTTTCTATTAAGTTTGAAAATCTCTGTTTTTTAGTTGTTGTGTTTAGATCAGCATTGTCTAATAGATCATGATGTGATGATGGACATGTTCTCTAGCTACAGCATCTAAGATGATAGCTGTTTCTAGTTTGTCTAAGAACTGAATTTTTATTTTAATTTTAACTAATTAAATGACCACATGTGGTTAGTGACTACCATATGAGATAATGCGAATTTAGATCATTAACATTCAATGTACTTATTGACATATTTGGGTTTAGGAGTACTATATTTCTATTTGTTAATCTTGTATATTCCTTTTTACCTGTCTTTAAAAATTAATTCTGTATTTTTTGTCATTCTATTTCGTATCCTCTATTATATTATTAGCTATACCACTTTATTTTTTTTTTGGCTGCTCTAGGGTTTAAAATATGTATTTTTTAACATATCATAGTCTACCTTCAAATAATATTAAAACACTTAAATATAAAAATTGTATAACTAACTTTCTATCTTTTACTGTTGTCATATATTTTATATCTACATATATTGTAAACCATACAAACCAACACTATAACTTTTGCTTTAATTGTTCAGTTGCTGGTAAAATAAATAAAACTTTAAAAAATCTTTAATATATTTGCACATATTTTTCATGCTCTTCTTTTCTTGTATAGATGCAAGTTTCTATTGTATTTGAAATTACTTTTCTTTTGCTTTGGAAAATTCTCTTTAACATTTCTTGTGGTGAAGTTACGCTCATGATAAATTATCTGCTATTATCTGTCTAGTAAAACTTTAAGATAAGATCTACAAAATTCTAAAATGACAGGTTTTATTTTTTCTTTCAGGCTTTTAAGACTATAATTCAACTATTTTCTGGCTTACATATTTTTTTGACAGAACGTCTGTTCTTTTCACCACTGGATACTTTTAAGATTTTCTCTTTGTCACTAGCTTTCAAAAATTTTATTGTTATGTGCTTTGGTGTGTGTTTTGTGTGTGTTTACTCGGATTAGGGCTTATTGGGCTACTTGGATCTATGAATTATAGTTTTCATCAAATTGGTATTTCTTCAAATATTATTTCTTACGTCTCTTCTCTCCTTTCTTTTTCTAATTGCACATACGTTAGATGGCTTAATGTTGTCTAATAGGTCACTCAGAATCTAGTTATTACTTTTCATTCTTTTTTCTTTGTATGCTTTATTTTGGATAGTTTCTGTTGCCATATCTTTCTGTATACTAATGTTTTACAGTGTCCAATAACCTTGTAGTCTTAAAATTCAGTGAAAGTTTCTATTTTAGAGATATCTATCTCTAAAAAATTTACTTGGTTCTTTTTGTATATTTTGTTTCTCTCATTATATACATGTTTTCCCTTCAACAACTGAGCATACTAAGCATATTTATAATACCTATTTTAATGTACTTTTCTGCTAATTTTACCATGTAGACAATATCTAGTTCTGTTTTTATTGACTGAGCCTTTTCCTTGTATGGGTTATGTCTTTCTGGGTTTTGTTTTGTTTTGTTTTGAGTCAAGAGTCTTACTTTCTCATGAAGTCTAGAATGCAGCAGCATGCTCGGCCACCACAGCCTTGACCTGCTGGAACCACAGTCACATGCCACCACGTCTGACTAATTATTTATTTATTTATTGTAGAGACGAAGGCTTGCCAATTGCCCAGGCCAGTCTCAAACCCCTGAGCTCTGACAAAACCTTTCACCTCTGCCTCGCTACTGGGATTACAGGCTTGAGCCACAGTGCCCTGTCTTCATGTTTCTTAATGTCTGGTAATTTTTAATTAGATATCAGACATTGTCGATTTTTTTAGTCCTGAAAATGTTTTTACAGAGTGCTAGGCTTTGTTCTGGCAGGTACATCAGTTATTTGTAGACGAATTTGATATTTTTTAGGCACATTTTTAATCTTCTGGGAATTTTCCTTTAGGAGTAGTTTAACCCCATTGCTATGTCATGACCCTTCTGTTGAAGACGGGTCCCTTCTGTCATGACATAGCAATGGGGCTAAACTCTGTTGAATACTGTGTGTTCAATAAGTTTTCTCCTCTCTGAATTGTGACAAAAAAATGTCTGGTCCTGTCTGAGTAATCCTGGGGATTGTTTGGCCTATAGCTTCTTAGCACCTATATTCTACACCCAGAAGTTCTTCATCTAACCTCATGGAGATTTACTCTATGCATGTGCAGACTAGAATTCACCCAAATATTCAAGGTACACCTATGAACATTTCTCACGCATTTTTTTGTATAGCTCCCTCCTCTCTGGTATTCTATCCCCCAAAACCTTCAGTTTCCCCAAACTATGACTTCTATCCCCTCAACTCACTGATATGACCTTGCTTTACTGGATTCTTCTCTTTATACTACAGTCTGGAATTTGCTTCCTGGAAGTAAGCTGAGGAGATCTTGAACTCACATTGTTTGTTTCCTTTCTCTTAGGGACCATCGTCTTATACTTCCTGTTTTCCAGTGTCTAAAAATTGTTGTTTCATGTAGTTTGGCAGCTTTTTACTTGTTTAAAATAGAACAAGTTGACCATCCTTTTCTTGGGGTTGAGCTACTGTCCAATGAGCGTCTAGTGAGGGCAGTACTGCTAACGCCTGCACAACACACCTGCATCAACTAGAGCTTTGCTTTATCTAGGTGCAATTTTTGGAAAAAATAAACATCTCTTTTCCATGATCATGTAAAGTAAAATAAAGAAACGGGTCCAAAAAAAAAAAAACAGAACAAGTCTCAACTTTTAACTCCCTCATAGTCAGGAGCTATATTTAACTTTTTTTTTTTTTCTTGAGTTGGGGTCTCACTCTGTCACCCAGCTGGAGTACAGTAGAACACTTACGGTTACTGAGGCCTTGACCTGCTGGGCTCAGACAATCCTTCAGCCTCAGCCTTCCAAGTAGCTGGAACTACAGGCGTGCACCACCATGCCTGGCTAATTTTTTAAAAATTTATTGTAGAGATGAGATCTCGCCAAGTTGTCCAGGCTGGTCTTGAGTCCATGGGCTCAGGCAATCCTCTCACCTTGGCCTTCCAAAGTGCTAGGATTATAGGCATGAGCCATGTGAGCCACTGCACCTGGCCTGTATTTCACTTTTAATGAATAATCATAATCATTATTTACATAGTTTTGCATCTTGCTTTTAAAATGTATCTAATCTTCAATATTGATACTTGTGATAAAAGTTTTCCAATTGCATCTTGAGTGGCATTTTAATATGATCTCATGTATTTTTCTAAAGAACATTAAGATTAATTTTAATGTTTTTAGACTTAAGATAAACATTTTGGCCTTAGCTGTCCTCCTGATGTCTTTGTCCCCTTCTTATCTAATAACTTATTCTAGCCTGTTCTATTGTGGATTCTGCAACAGAGAAGTCTATTCAGATGCTTCACAAGAAAAGGGCTCATGGTTGAGTAAGTCTGGGAAATATTGCATGCTGTGTTATCTTCTTGGAGAGTTATAATGCACACTAGATTATTAAATACTTGATCATTTTTGGATAAATAACTCATATTTCCCTTTTTTGCTGTTATTTTAATTTGGAAAGTTTTTATCTAATTGTTATTGCTGTTTTATTCAACAATATCTAAAGGACCATTTTCCACTTCAGACAGTAGAGCCTAGAAGCTTGTGCATATCCATTGAGGCCTGGGCTGGGGATTTGGACTCCTGTAGGTAACTGCCTTCAATTGCTTCCCACCCCTCAGGTACTCCAGCCCTAAAAGGTCTGGAAGAAAGAGCACAAGTGAAAGAACTCCCATTCTAGGGGCAGGGACTAATTGTCTACTTGGGCTGGGAAGGATCTGAGACTCCAGAGGTGGTGGTGGTTTCCTGAGAGAAGGAGACTTAGATGGAGATCAGCAACCATAATGTCCCATGGAGGCTCCAAGGGTCCTAGAGAAATCGGTTTTCTAGAAAACACATTATTCGGAGACTTCCTAAGTCTGTTTCCCACAGGCCCTGGGAGAGGTGGTGGATTGATCTGGGAGCATGACACTTGTGGTCCAGGGTCTCGGCCTGACCCACTGGAATTGTGGAGAACAGTCCTATAAGATATAGACTCTGTTCTTCCAGCTCCTCTCTGTGGTAGCCTCAGTATCCTGGATACTTCCATATACCTGTACCTACTGGACTGCTGAAGGGAAGTGTGATGAGTGGCAGGCCAGATGCTGCTGTTGGCTTATGGTGCCTGACCCTCAGGCAGGGGATCCTTTGAGAGCAGGTCTACTCAATGTTGGTTGCTGGCACAGAGGCAGGTGGCGCGCTCCATCACAGGGTCACAGTTCTGCCAGTGGGTGTTCCTGGAGGAGACTACTGTGTGAGAGTCTGGGAATAGTATTAACTTAGCGTGGAGATGAATTTTATTCACAGCCAATCTCTATGTAGTTTGTGGCCCTGTCATAGGATGGGGGCAGAGGCGGAGATCAGTGTAAAAATGAGTTTATCCCAAAGATAGAGTTGTATCATGGGGATTTTGTACACATCCAAAAGAAAGATGGGGGTCTGGTCAGATGGGGGAAAGATGGGGGTCTGTGTCCACCACCACCACAGGTAGGACCTGCATGTCCTTGCTTGTGGGGACAGCTGGTACAACTCTCCAAGCCAACTGGGACATAGGGTCACCCTTTACATTATAACCAGAGGAAATGATTCTTGTCCTAAGTGGAAGATGGATAGACTCGGGTGGAGAGGTGAGTGAGGATGTTGCAACTGTCCTGAAGAGATTTGTTGGGGGCAAAAACAAAGCTAGTGCAGATGGAAAGAAATCAAACAACTCAAGAATTTTTGAGAAAAACTCAGCACCACATCCAATTGCATCCATCAATTCTGTTGCCCTCCAGGTACTCTATGCCTGGGCCTCAGTAGGATACTAGCAGTTCATCCAAAGCACTGTCCTTTCTTGTCTTCCTGCCACGACTGAAATGTCATCTACCCTATTTTCCACACATTGGATGTTGCCTGCTTTGGCCATCTCTTCCATAGTGAGGTCTTAAAATTCTGAGGCTTAAAACTCAGGAAGCACTTCCACTTTCTGGATAACGAATGCTTTCTAAATCAATGAATAAGAGTCAACGAGTAAATAGATTCCACCTGTGGGGGGATGAACAACACACTTAATCGCAATGGCTGTGCCTGGACATGGCCAGGGATTCCCACTGATAGGGTGTGGCTTCTTCCTGCTCTGCCCTCCATAATCCTGTTTTTACCTCTCTTATCACCCTCATTGATTCGTTCTGCTTAACACTTACTTATATGAATAAGCCTAACAGAGAAGGTGCTTCATGACATTTGTTCAGTGAGTATAGCAAATAAGCAAACCAACATCCAGACAGCAGTTCAGAAAGGGATGAGGTCATTTCTCAACAGAAGATGACCAGCCCATGAAGTAGCCTCTCCTCTGTATCAGGTCATTGGGGTGGTCTGTGAACAAGAACCCTATCTCCTTATATGCTCCTTCCATGCCCAGGATGGTGGAGGAGTCATGGAGGGAAGTTGAAACTTGTCGGTGAAGAAAGACTGTACTGCAGAGGTGAGCATGTCTGTTGGACCAGGTTGCCCTCACTTGGAGTCCATGTGTTTGGAGCTCGCATCATTTTGATAGATCTGTAATAAATCTGTAGGACACATGGATTGTATTTTATGCTGTAGGACTTCATCTTTACTAGGCATGTCCATTTTTCCAGCCAATGAATATTTTCCAAAGTAACGAATAAAACTTAATGAGAAAATGGACTCTACTTCATAAGCCAAACAGTCTACCTGTGTGTACTGACTGTGCCTGGCAGGTCCAGAGGTCATTGTGAGTGTAAGGCTAGCAGAGATGACTCTGCTGCATCTTCAGACCCAGCATCTGGCTTGGTCTATTCAGCCAGACAGGCATTTTTACTTTTTTTTTTTTTCCATGGAATTTTTAAATTGTTTGCTGGAATTGACTACATTAATCAAACAGTTGTTTCTCAGAGACATCGTTTATGTTTGCTGGAGCCACAGAGGGGTCTGTAGGCATTATTTTTACTTGCTGAAAGTAAACTATGAGCCAGAAAGTGGAATGCCATTGGTTTCATTGTATCACAAGCCCCAAAGACAAATGCTCACCCCTTCTAGATTTATATTTGGCCTTGTGACAAAGCAGGAGGAAAGAAACTCGGGAATGTTAGGACATGATAAGGAAGAGAGGAGAAAATTCTAGGTATCTAATTACAAGGAACAGTCAAGGAAAAGACTGGACTCCGGGCCTTATCCAGGGTCTAAGGCACCTCCTTCTACTAAGAAAAGGAGGTTTGCCTTCTTGGGACTCATTGCCTCGCCAAAGGCCACAGAACTTCTTCTCAGTCTAAGGACACAATGACAATGTGTATGACATGGGTCCCTAACACCTGGGCCACAGACTAGTACTGGTCCATGGCCTGTTAGAAACCAGACTGCACTGTAGGAGGTGAGCAGCAGGCGACTGGAGCTCTGTCTTCTGTCACATCACAGAGGCAGCATTAGATTCTCATAGGAGCGCAACCCTATTATGAACTGTACTTGCAAGGGATCTAGGTTGTCCATTCCTTGTGAGAATCTAATGCCTGATGATCCTTCCTTCCTCCTTCCCCATCTGTAGAAAAATTATCTTCTACAAAACTGGTCCCTGATGCCTAAAAGGATGGAGACTGCTGGTGTTATATTGGCTGGGCAATTTCCAACTAGGTGCATATGAATGGTGTTTGTTTATTTATATTGTTCCCAAATATCAAGTTTAGCAAAATTGTGTGGATGATTCATTATAACTTGTTACTCAAATCTGTGTCCATTTTATTTTAAGGTGGCACTTATTATTTTCTCAGAGAATAAAAGTAAACATATGAATCCCGTAAAAATTAGAAAATAAAAAAGTATAAAAATGAAAATTAAATCAAGAAGTCTACAATTCAGAGATTGTTTCTGGGAATCATTTTTATATTTTTCTTTAGTATTGTATTAGACTTTCCCAATGACTTTTAACATTCTCTGAGAATATAATTTTTATGGATTCATAATACCCTGTATTATAGTTGTGCTTACATTATTTGGTCATCCTTCTGCCATTGGATATTTAAGTTGTTTTACTTTCCTCACTGTTATAAATAAGATTGCATTAACTATCCTAGTGCAAAAAACTCAGGCGCATTTTTTATTGTTTGTTTGTTTTTTTTTTCCTTCTGTAACTATTTTAGTAGCAAGGCTGAGGAGATCAAAGAATATTAACTTTTGGGGGAATCTAAGGCTAAAAATATGTCAACAGAGTGCCCAACCAATGTGCTAATTTACCAAGAAAAGTAATCAGTAATCTGAAGTGGACCTGCAGATTCTGGTCATTTGATTTACATTTCTTTAAAACTTCTGACTCAAATGCTGGCTTGAAATAGACATGAGGTGCAATAAAAAATTCTGCCACAGATATATAAAAAGACTCATTCTTTCTTACATTTTCTATTTTATGAAACAACATCTTTCAATTTGCCAAACTGCATAGTGCTAGATTGCACTGCATGAAAATGATTTAAAAGAGCTTCAGACTTCTCAGTACGAAGGCAAGTCTCTTCCGAACATATGGGTGATACAGACATCTGGACAGCACGCAACTTCTGAAAATATTTTCCATAAAACAGCTTTGGATTTGGTTTCCAGCATCAGGCATACAAAGGTTCATTCAGATTGCAATAGATAAAATAATGTGTGCAGTTTATATTATGTTAACCTGAGGTTATCACTGACTACAGGGCTGTGATTTTTTCCTTTGGTTCAATCTATGAGGTAAATCAGACTGCACCATCCACAATGATCTTACTAGCTTCCATTGAATAGGCTTTCTCTTTCAATCTTGAAATTCCTATGTCTTTATGTAACTTCCCTGCTAACTAAGACAAAAATAAATAAATGTATTCCCTCTGTGAGGAAAGGGAGAATGACAAATACAGAAAATGACGTTTACACCCTCACAGAAAGCTCCTGATTAAAGATAGAAAAAGCTAGAACAACCTTTCCTTAAGATCCAGTGGCACGTGGCTGACCCTCCACCCTGTTTTTCTGGAACAGGCATTTGAATGAAGCACTTTACAAATATTTATATGCTAGTAACCGTGTTAGAATAATAGCCAAGTCTTCTGTGAGCTGACTTGAGCCAGGAAATTTAGAGAGAAGGCAGCGGGAACACCGCTCTGGGTCCTCTCTCGTCGGGCCTGGTGCCATCACTTGTAAATTGTGGATGATCACCTACTGTTTAGTGGCCCCCTGACAGCAAACTTTAGCAAAGAGATGCGTGCATGTTTCTGTTAGACCCTGGAATTCTTTCAGCAATAGTGTAGTAAAACCAGACCTTTAAATACTTTATTTAAAGGTATTTTTTCCCATATACAAGAGGGTACCCCCCAAAATGGAATTTCTTTGTTAAAAAAAAAAAACAAACTGTGCATTTATTTTTACATTTTAAAACTTCAGTCTCCTTCAACGTACTCTCTGTTTGATGCAATATACCTAATCGAGATTTTTTTTTCCACCACTCAAAACTGGTTTTGAATGCATCAATTCTGATGCCTTTTAGTGCTTCTGCTGTTTTTTGTTTCACCTCTTTCACATCAACAAAACGTTTCCCTCTGAGGACTTTCTTCATCTGGGAAAACAAATAAAAAGTTACTCAAGGTGAGATTGGGTGAATGGAAAGGGTGGGGCGACGGGGTCCTGCTGTTTTTGGTCAAAAACAACTGAGCACTCAGCTCAGTGTAGGTGGTGCACTCATCAATCACCCATGGTGAAATGGGCAAACGCATTGAAAGAATCTCCAAAAAAATTGAAGCCAAATGCAACCTCTCACAGCAACACTAGTTAGTACACTGGTACTGATGGGTTCCTAGAACACTTCCTAACGGGGGAAGCCTGTACTACAAGGGGCCCACCCTCCAAAAGAAAATTCCAGGTTTTTGGTGGTTCCCCCTGTTATGCTGCCTACCCTGGTGTTACTATCCTGGAAAGGGAGGGGTGGGGTAGCACCACACACTGGAGGGGACATGTTGTTGGGAACACACTCATGGCCTGCTGCTCTGTGTGCACATTCATTACTCGATGTGCTGGGAATGCACAAGTGAAAAGCAGAAGAAACCCCTGCCCTTGCGATGCTTACATTTTATGGGGAAACAAACAATACACATACTAAGTGAATGAGGTATAAGTCTGTTTTCATAATCCATAAGGTAATGTGTGATCGAGGAAAAAAAAAAGTAGAACCCAGAACAAGGGAACCAGCCAAGCACAGCCAATCAAGTGGACCTCAACACTAAGGGAATAGAACAAAGACTTGCAGGCAATGAAGGAATTCCCTATATGGCCACCCAGGAAAAGAGTATTCTGCACAAAAGACCTACCACAGGTGAGTACCTTGCCTGGCATGGAGTGCGGGAGAGGCCATAGTAGGTCACAAGGTGAGAAGAGTCTTAGGATGCAGAGGACAGGTCAGGGACTCATTGCAAGAAACTTGTTTTTGTTTTGTTTATAGAGACAGAGTCATGTTTGGTCACCCAAACTGGAGTGCAGTGGTACAATCATGGATCACTGCAACCTCAAACTTCTGGGCTCAAGTGATCCTCCTGCCTCAGTCTCTCAGAAAGTTGGGATTACAGACGTGAATCACTTCACCTGGCCTTGGACTTCAAATTTACTCTGAGACATCAGTAGCCATGGGGAAGTTTTGAGTCCAAATGACCCACAAGGCCATTTCCAGAACCTTGAGAGTAGACTTGCTGCTGAGTTGTGCAGTAGGGCCTGCTGAAGCCTGACCCCTCTGTGAAAGCTTCGGCATGCCTGAGCACATGGCTGCTGGAAGTCTTCTCCCCATAGCCAGAGATCTAGACTCACTCCTGGACCCACATTCCACCTGCTGGATTAGCATAAATGCATTGATTCAATGGGCTGTTGGGTTTCAAAGAATCACAGCCCTTCTCAAGTCTTCGAGAGACACGCTGAGGCCCTCATTCCCCCAAGACTGTACGGCCAGCTGCAACATGTGCTGGGTTTATGATGAGGGGATGGCTGGGTGGTCACTTGTCTAGAAGCACAGCATGTGGTCTCTACCTCCTTCTGAGCCTTGGCAGCCACCTGGGATGGAAATAGCCAGACATCACCGATTTCCAGGTTCAAAATCATATTCCCCAAACATGAGTTAATCTTCCCATGAAAGGAAGAAATACATTTTACTTCATATTTCTTTGTACTTTTTTTTAAGCATCAGGTCTTTTATCTCAAGCATGACTATGGATGAAATATCACTAGCTTCGTGTTTCAAGATAATTTTCCTTCCAGCAAATGTTCCCCCAGGAATAAAGACATGTAAAGCACACACTGTTGTGACTGCCTTTTCCTTCTTTGTATAAACATGTCCCTCTGGGTTCCATCCGATTGTCGGATCCCAGTGTGCACTGGTCATTGCTGGACTGAAAGGTCTCGCTTTAGCTTCCTAGATAGGCCAGGGAGGTTAATAAGTTAATAAAATCCTATTTATCAGACTCCTGAGTCCATTTCCTCTTCCCCATGGCTCATGGTTATAATTATTCTTTATGGACTCAGCGTTTCTTCAGATCTGATTTCCTTGAGCTCGCCTCCCGTTTCCTGAGAGCTATGCCACAGAAAGAGAGAGAGAGGGTGGTTCAGTGGAAAAATGCCTGTTATTCATTTCCACCTGGGACAAAAGTCAGTATAAAAGGATATGTTCAGGTAGTCAAGATTTTAAATGTACGTGGAACAACCTGAGTGCTTCTGCTCTTGAGCAGATGTAGGATAGAAAGCCTGGTGGCCCCTAGAGACTCAGCCTCACTGTCCACAAGCTGGGAGACTGGGAACCAGTTCCTGACCTCTGCAGTCCCAGGGTTTTATCTGGAAAACCGGAGCGATATTGTTTCAACCATGAGCACATATGAAGATAAACCACAGTAATTTATGTGAAAGTGCTTCTTGAAAACAACAACAATAAACACAAAATACACACATGCACAATAAGGCAACTTTTACTATTATCTTTTGCCTCTGCAGTGTGTCAGAGATATGGGAGATTTGGGCTAAATTAGCCAGACCTTCTCTTACTAGTGAAGATTTATTTATCAGGTTTCTTGACTATCACCTGGGGAGACCCAGAGTCTGACCCTGAAATAATTAAATGGAGGAGAAACAAGGATCCTGTCTCTGAGCAGGACATGGAATCAGGAGCCGTGGGACCTGGTGGAGCAGTGGGTCAGGCTGCAGAGTTCCTAGAGCTGGTCCCAGGCTGAGATGAAGGGCTGCAGAAAACTCTGCCTGGGACCAGCCTTCTTTCTCAGAAGGAATGGCTGCAATTGAGCTTTCTACTCTAGCAAGTTGCCTGTGCCTCGTGTTGCTGGCCTTTGAATCCCTCTGGGTCTCTGCATTAACTCATTTAAGTTTCAAACTTGGGCCAAAAAGGTTATGTATATAAATGTATGGTATATGGTACACAGGTGTGAATGTGTGTGTGTGTGTGTGTGTGTGTGTGTGTGTGTGTGTGTGTGTGTGTGTCTTTTTAAAAGACTGAGAATCTTCTTAGAAAATCGACAACTTTGGCTGACTTATCTACTGCCCTCTCTTGAAGATGGCCATTGAGTTGCCAAGGAGACACAAACTTGGAGGAAAACACCATGGAGGGTGCCCTGCTGTCAAACCTAATGGGCCTCTGCTAGCTGAGGTGCAGAAGGGGATGGTATAAAGGCAAAAGTAACTCCCTCACATGAATTCCCCACTTGAGACAGTTCACCAGGGAAAGAAGGGCAGACACCAAGAGACCCCTGTGATGACCAGCATCTAACTTGGTGATCAACGTATATAAAGAAGGGTGGGGCAGACAAGGTGTCTGGTGCTGGTGCCTCACCAAGTGGAGACTCCTCTGAGACACTTTCGCTTGGGGGCCATGCTTGGCAAGCCAAACAAACAGGGACTATCACTGCCAAAACACATAGGGAGGCAGCCCCCAAGCACCCAGGGGGCTCCCTTATTCTTTGCTTCCACCTTCTGTGAACCTCAGCTCTCCACTCTCCTGAGTGACCCTTCTACCCAAATGACAAGCTGGCAGAGAAAAACTTACAAGCAATTTAAAAATGTCCTCCTTTGCTCTATCTAAACCTTCAGAGATCTAGTCTGAGACCTGAACACTAAATTCAGAATCCATTTCCACTCTAGCACTGGCAGTCATAGACTTCCCTCTGCAAGGATTTAAAAGCAAGCACATCAACCACAGTAAACAAGGCAGCAACTATATTAATGAATTTAATATTTAATTAGTCAAAAAAAGAAAATAACACGATCAGTTAAATATATGCCAAAGGACATTAAGATGCTAATATCCAATATATCTTAATTTCACACACACACACACACACACACACACACACACACACACACCCCATACAACCCTATTATATAAAATTATATGGAGTTCTTTAATGTGGTTCTTAAAATCTCAAAACAAAAATCATGATGGTGCTTCATGGTGACACAATAAAACCATTCAAATGAAAGGATGCCTATGTTATTTCGTATTGTTTAGGAAATATCAGTCAAAAAAATTAGAGATATTTTGAAGGTGGTATGATTGAGGATCTAAAAACATAAAATAATCAACTGAAGAAATTATTAGAATTGATAGGAAGATTCAGAGAATTGGACGATCTTTACATTAATATGCAAAAATCAATAACTTTCCTTCATTTGAAAAAAATAAACATTTAGAAGATATAACAGAAGAGCACACTCATTTAAATGGCAATAGCATTTGAATAGTGAGGAATACATTTTATAAGATAACTACAGGACCTATATGAGGGAAATATTTTATTCAGCTGAGAGGCATAAATGCTACTGAGGGACATTTTTCTGTGAGTAAATGAGATAACTTCTTATCCTTGAAAGGGGAATCTCAATTGTATAGGGAAATAAATTACCCTAAATTAGGCTATATAGTTCATGAAATATTAAGTAAAATACCAACAGGATACTTTGGAATTTCACAAAATGATAATAAGTCACATGTGAGAAAGTAAATGTATGAGAATGATCAAGGGAATTGTGAAAAAGAAAAGTGATGAGGGCTAGTCTGCCCAGATATTAAAACATTGAGTTATTCCAGAAAGTCAGACACGCCACACCAGAGCATGGGTAGACAGAATCATTAAGTGAATACATAGGCCAGAAAGAGGCTGAAATACCTATGGGACTTCAGTGCTTTCTGCATAATAAAGCTGACATGTTAAGGCGAGGGAAAGTATTGGAAACCTGACAAGTTACAGTCTTTGGGGTGAAGGCAAGTTAGAGAACAGTATGTAGAGTGTGATCCCAGTGTGTACAGAGAACAGCTGTAGATTAACATTCTTCTGGGAGAATAGATGGGGAAATAGTGGTAATGATTAAATCATTGCTGGGGAGAATGGGAGGCAATCGTTGGGGAGGGGGAGGGTATTTTAACACTAATTTTAGGGGGAAAATATTTTTGTGTTTTGTAAACAAAAAGATATACGTCTTCAAACAGATGATGACCCAAACAATCATCAAAGAAAAACAAGATTTGTTGAGCATAATTCTAGAGCTATTATATTAGATAGATCAATATAATCTTAGATGGATAGAAATAGTTTTATGAAAATTGGATCATACCATAAGTATTATTTATCAAAAATGCATTAAATTTAATTTTAAGGAACTGTTGAAAAGTGTTTCTTTGCTTTTTCACTATGAGAAAGCCAATTGGTTTCTAAAAGAATCCTAGAAAGTTAAAAAGGATAAAAGAGGATGCTAAACAATTAACAGGTTCGAATCACTGCATTGTTTTAACTGCATGTTTGAACTTGTCACAGTTCTTGTTAATAACTGCTATGACAGAAGATGAAATGAGTATACCCATCCTCCCTGCGCCCTGGCTTTCACCTAAACACCAGGTGTTAGTAGTTGTATCATTATTTGTTCATTTTAAAGTTGTATGGTGCTATGATCCGTTCTGTAGCAATAATTCCCAGAACTGCTTAATCGAGACTCTACATTAAATCTATCCACAGTTTGCCAAGAGTTAACATTCCATTACCTTCTCATTCTTAAGTTGATTATTTGGATTCATTGCTTGGTGAACAGAGCCTTTCTGGAGTAGCTCATGGATTCCATAGCTCCTGAGTTGATTTATGTTTGAGAGGATCTATATGTTGTCTTTATTTTTGGAGAGCAATGTGATTGCATGAAAGAATTGGTAAGTTTCCCCTTTTCTTGACAATCCTGTAGTTTTCCCCGCCATGGAAGTGCTCTGGTGGAGATGGAGCAAGCCAGTATGAGTATCTCCCTTGGAATAATACCACTGTGGTCAGGGACACTTGTGTGATTCCCACATAGTTCTTTGCCATTACATGAAATGCATTACACACACACACGTGTGCACTACTGTCTAGTGGCACATTGTAAAAGCTATGTAATGTGACTTAGTAGCCTTGTTTTCTTTATTCGTGAAATTTAGTGACTTCAGTGGAATCTGTCTGTTGATCTCTCAGCATCAAGTTTTCCTGAAAAAAAGTATATCCATCTGATATGGGGATTCAGGAGTATTTTTTATTTCAGGGACGTTTTTAAATTTTAAAAATATCTTCGAATATGTTAACATTTGTTCTATTATTTTATGATAGCTATCTCTGTTCTTTTCTAATTTATTTTGTACAAATCTGTAAGTCTATCTACCACATCCATGACTATCTTCCGTGATTACTTTCATTTATATTTCTTCTAGTACAACATTTAATTAGTTTTAATGACATCATTAATTTGAAGAAATTATGCATATAATAAATGCACATAATAAAAATAAACTCAGCAAATGCCAAGATGTATACAGAAAAAATTAAGTTTCTCTCTTGTTGTAGATACTCACACCCTCAGTTTGTCATTTCCAGACTTTTGTGTGTTCCTTTAGAAATTTCCTCCACAAATGTCAATATCATCTACACAAAGGGGCAGCATATTATAACATTTAAAAAAAATTATTCCACATCAGCAGTTTTAACTTAATGTTTTAGTGGTTGTGTGTTTTTGGATATAAACACTTTAATTGTCTTACGAACATTTATAACTTTTTCACTTTCCATATTTTATTTTTAAAATACTATGTAGTCTATGTATTTTTGGCATGTAGTGCAAGAATATCTAGGATACAATTTTAGAAGTGGGATACTATTTCAGATGTCATGTGCTCTAGTGTCACTAGGAGGGGAAGAAGGTCCTACTGGCGTCTGAGAATAGAGGCCTGAGTCGCTACTGAATGTCCTGCAGTGCACAGGACAGACCCCACAACCAAGAATTATCGAACCCAAATATCAGTAGCTGTGACATTGAGAATTCCTGTTCTATAGGATAAAACTCTTACCAGATATGCCTTAAACTCAAGTTGTATAAGGGAGATGCAAATAGGGCCCAGTCAAATAAGAAGGTTCCAAAGAAAACCAGTGTCTGGGTAGGAATAAATGACCCATAAAAAAGTATGTAACAACATGAGTATAATGCATAATTTAAGGGAAAAGGACTAAAGCATTAATAAAAGTAAGTAATAAGTACATTAGAATATCAAGGAACAGTAATAGCACAGCAGTAAACAAATAATAGTGTAGGGGTCAAGAATTAAAGTATAACAATAATAATAATACTGGGATAATTGAAATGTATTTGGTTGAACCACATGAAAATGTCACTTTGTAGGTGAAAATACAGATGAGTATCGGCAATTTTAATGAGACCGTTTAATAATTGCTTATTCTTTGTTAAGGAGTTATCGAATGTTTTATTTTATAAAAACGTCATCCGACCTTTTCTCAAATACAGTCTTACGAGGCCCTTCTTGGGATCTAAATGGATGTCTGTGCTCTGAAGTTTAAGCCTCTTGCCTAAGATCAAAGAGAAAGTAAGTGCACAGCCAGACTTGAGCGCTAGTTTATCTGTTGTCAAACCCACCTCCACTTTCTTCACTGTGAAGCTAATATCCACACAAAATAAAGAAATAAAAAAAGAAATGAATGAAATTAAAGAGAAGGAACTATAAGAAGACAGGCAATGGGGAACCTAACATGTAGACGAGGGTGCCTCAGATGTTGGAAATAGAACATGCTTTTCTGCCTGTTTCGAGGTCTCAGAGAAGAAATTATGCTAAAGTGAAGAAATAACTCAATCCGCTGCCTGAAAGGCCACATCATATTCCTGGAAAATTTTAATAAGGAAAATAAATCCTTAGCTGGGCATGGTAGCATGCACCTATAGTTCCAGCTACTTGGAAAGTTGAGGCAGAAAGATCGCTGGAGCCCAGCAGGTCGATGCTGGAGTGGCCGCGAGTGTGCCACTGCTCTCCAGCCTGGGCAATGGAATGAGACTCCAACTCAAAAAAGAAAAAAGAAGAAATCTTTAAGAAAAGAAAAGAAATCCTAAGATACGCCTTAGTAAAAGGATTTAACTCTAAGGATACAGAAAGAATACCATAGGTTTTTAGGCAGAAAAAAATACAAATGACCTAAAAGAGGGATAAAATTAAGCAACGCTGTACTTAGATTTGTCTGCAACATGACTCTATCATGGAGGCAAATTTCATGGCATTTTTAGGGGAACATGTGAGCCCCAATTTTTGTACCCAGCAAAGTTAGTTTTCATGTATAAATTCAACAAAAAATGTAAGAGCCCCTTCCAAAAAAACTAGCAAGCCATATTTGAAAATATTGAAAATAAAGACTCAGACAAAGGGTGGGTATGGAGGTTAAGTATTGAAACATAGAATGAGAAGTAATCAATTTTGTAAATTGCATTTATGTAATGCAATAATGTCAACCATTGAAAGAAGAGATTAAAAAGTACAATTTTAAAATCATATAAAATCTAGAGAGACTAAAATTCCTGTGTTTATAACTAAAAAGAAGAGGAAATATCAATGTTAAATCATCTGGTCTTTCCCTCACTATTTTTACATAGAATTTTAGTAGAATTATTTCATTTTTAAAATTGTTTCTGAAGTTGAAAAAAATTCAACTTCATATTATTAAAGCTATAAAATTTGTCACTATGAGAAGTAAGAAGAAAGTATGTAGTTTTTAAACTATCACAAGATGAAAAAAAATGCTGAACATCAAACATAAGGTACAAAAGAAAGGAATACGAAGTATTTAATCTTGACCAAAAAGGGTGGAGAGCATGGAATTTAATATGTAAAAATCTACTAACATAATCCCTTATGTTACCAGATTTATGGAGAAACCATATGGTCATCTCAGTAGATTCAGGGAAAAAAATTAATTAATGTAACACTAATATGTGCTCAAATAACTCAGTAAATAATAAGAACAGGGAACAATATTAACTTGATAAAAAACTTCAACAAAATAGTTAGAAATCATCTTGTTTGAATGACAAAATCTTAGAAGCTTTATTTTGTTCTTTGAATAAGAAAGTGTTGTCAATTACCATTGTTTCATTTAATATTGTGCTGAAATCCTAGAAAGTATAAGCCAAAGAAAAAGAAGCTCCCTCCCCTTCCCCCATAAAATTCCAAACTAAATAAAATATACATGGAGAAGAATTGGAAAGAAAGAAAAACAGATATTATTTCCAGCAATGATGAATTAGAAAATGTAATTATTAAAGTTTGTGCCAATAATATAGCCAAAGTTATAAGCAACTGGGAATAAATCTAACAAAATGCAAGCATGACTTTTATTAAGAAAATTATAACACAATTTAAAATAACTAAATAAGTGGAAATGCATTCTAGATTTACAAGTGGGAAGACAATATTATAGTGATATCAAGTCTCTCTAAATTAACTTATAAAGTCCATGCAATTCCAGTCAAAACCCCACGGGGTTGTTAATAAAACTTGACATTAGCTTTTACCATAAAATCTCTATGAAGAGTAAAGAGCTAAGAATATTGAAGACATGTCTTAAAGAAGGAAGTGGGGGAAGTGGGGGAGACTGCCTGGCCATTTATCCTGGCTTTGTAAGATTACAGTAATTAGAACAGGATGACATCAACACACTAGATGAACAAAGAAACCAAGAACACAGAGCTGAGGGTTCAGAAGCTAGCCCGTGTGTATTTATTCTACAGATTTCTACCAAAGATCTATGTCAAAACTTACTTGTGGATACTAGAGCAAGTAAGTATCATATAGGGAAAATACAGTTAAATATATACTTGACACCTTATCCCATGATAATTCCAGGTAGGTTAAAAAGTAAAACTGTGAGCTTTGTGAAAGAAAAAATTGGACAATTGCCAGTATTGGTAAAGATGTGGAAAAAAGATGACTCTTTTGCTCTGTATGTGTACAAGGGAAACAAGCTGGGGAGCTTATGTAAATGAGACAATTTCTCTGAAAGACAATTTGCCATATCTAGTGTAGTTGATGATGAATTTACCCTACATTCCTCCCTTTTGCTAATTCAAGATATAACCCATTGAAAGTCGCACATATAAGGATGCTCATTATAACATTATTTGTAAAAGGGAATATTAGAAAAAATTTAAATGCCCATATATAGGAAAATGCATGTTATCCCATATTTGTACAATAGAATATTACACAGTAATTATTATAAAAATTTAAACCTAAATATGCCTACACAAAAAACAAGATGGGGATAAAAACTTCAACCATATGAATGACATCACTTCTTTGAAAAGAAATAATATCCAGAGCAAAAATAGAAAATGTAGTTGAATGACATAAATTACTGTGTTGACAACTGGCACCAACGGTCCGCTTGGGGAGAAATTTGTCTCTGTTTAGGGGAAAAGGGCTTAATAACTCAGATTCAGAAGGGGGAACCCAGACCAAATATTTTGAAGAAAAAATTGTCTGACAGAGGGCACCTCATGCTATTAAATTCTGATTAAGAGTGTGAGACCACAGAAATTGCTCACTTAAAAGTTGAGTATTCTAGTTCAAAGATTTTAATGTTTGCATATTTTACAATTATCATTATTACTTTTCTAATTAAGAAAACATAACTATTCAGAGCTTTCAACTAGGAATCAAAGAATTGCAAATTACAACAATAAAACACCATTTTACACAAACTAAATTGTCAAAGATTTAATTAAAATGACAAGACCTCTTATTGGAGAGAGTTCAGGGAAATCTACATTCTCTTTTACTGAAAAATAGACAGATGAACCTTTTGGATTGTAATTCTAGTTTAAGTAAATTATCCTCAACAAAGGTCAGAGATCTGTAAGAATATTTATAAACAAGGAGGTATTTTTTTTAAGTTATAAAAGTAAAATATAGGTGATCTCTGTATACCCAACATTGTAATGTTTTAAAATAAAATATCTACTATATTATAATAGAATACTATTTAAATATCAAATTACATTTTTCAAGGAATAGTCACTTGGAAAATGGAATATATTGCTCAGCTGAAGAAGTGAATTTCATGTTTTGAAATGCATTATGTATTATGGTTCAACTCCTGTTTTTGTATGTGAATACATACACATACATATAGAAGGAAAGAGGAAGAAAAAGAAAGAATAAATGAGAAGAAGAAAATAGGTCAAAATGTTAAATACACTAACTTCTGGATGTTTAACACAGATTCTGTATTTCTCCATCTTTATACATGTGCACATATTACTTTGATAGTGACTTCAAAATGCAAGGCAAAATATATGGGGAAAGGAGAGAGACCAACCTCTGCAGACCTCTCACCCACTCTGGGGAATGGAACCAGAGCAGCCTGGACTTAAAATCACGTGACCTGTAGCCAGTGGAATCAGATTCTTTCTGATCCAGTTTCTTTCCATTTACTCAGATGCCAGATGGCAAAAGTAATTTAGAATTCACCCCTCTGAATCCTTCCTTTGTAGTGAACAGTAATTTAGAAGATCAGAGGGGAAAAAATGTTACTGTGGGATGTATACACATGTATATAAATATATACATTCTTTCAAACAAATCAGGGAATCAGGAACATTGTTGGGTCACAATTGCCGACTTCATCGTCTCTGTGAACACATATGGCCTGGATAAATAACTGTGCAAATGCATCATGTGATGTTCAGAGTCCTAGGATGAACAGTAAGGAGTAAATTAGAATCCCACTAGGGTTTGAACTACAAATGAACTACTGGGGAGGAATACCAGTTTTGTTGTGAAAATAAAGGTACTAATTTGATAAGGAGATTAAGGGAGTGGATTGAGGGTAAGGGAGGTTTCCTTGTTAAAAATTTACCATTGTTAATGGAATTCATTAATCACTCCCATCTGCTATTCTGGCTATAAAAATAGCAAACCAAGAAAGAAAATTATGGAGGTCTTATACCTCTAGAATGTTCTTATACTTTTTAAGAAATACGCATATTTAACTTTTATACTAAGCAAAGAGCAAAGGTTTATTAAAATACAGATTTGAGTGTATATTTGCATAAATGTTTATGCAAGTGTCTATACCGATAGCTGAGGACAGCACTCACAAAGTGCTTCTTGAAATAAAGTTAGCGTGGCACAAAGACATTTAGCATTTTTGCTCACCTGCTTGGCATAATCTCACCTTTCTCCAGTTAGCAAGTTGACAGCAGGTTTGCTAATGATAATACATTTATTTCCTGGGTTAGTTGTAACAGCTCATGCCTGTAATCCCAGCACTTTGGGACACCAAGTTGGGAGGATTGCTTGAGGCCAGGAGATCCAGACCAACCTGGGCAACATAGTGAGACACATCTCTACAAAAAAGTTTTAAAAATTAGTTGGCCATGGTGGTGTGCACCTGTAGTCCCAGCTACTCAGGAGGCTGAGGCAGAGGATTACTTGAGCTCAGGAGGTTGAGATTGCAGTGAGCCAAGATTGGGTGACAGAGTGAGAACCTGCCTCTGAAAACTAATAATAAAATAAAATAATTAAAAAGATAACATACTTATTTTCTGCCTCTATTGGTCATCTGTCCAGTTACATGTGATATGTCTTCCTTAGTATCTGTGGGATTCTTGGAATTATAATAATTTCCAAAAAGTTGTCTTTTTTCTTCAGAAAATTCAGGAAAGACTAATTTATTTGAGGCTATAAATATACATTGTAAAAACATCAGATAAGAAAAAGTTTAAATAGGTAAAAAAAAAAAAAGGTTTTTTTTTCAAGTTTATTTTATTTGTTGAGTGCCTGCTCTGTGCCTTTGTCCTAAGACTCATAGTTAGGACCACAGTTAATGCTCAGCTCCTGCCCTCTGGGAGTTTAGTGTCCAGGGGAACCTTCTGAAGGACAATTTAATATGGTAAGTGTTCAGAGCAGTGATGGGTATAAGGTGCTCTCATAGCGTGTTAAATCTGCTCTCAGGTGTAATAATTAAGGCTTTTCATGAATATTCTCCTTCTCTAGAGCACATGATAGGACTACACTTCTCTACTCTCACTTAGGTGGACATGTACCTTGTCCTGCTGTGGTGATCAAGGTGGATCCTCCCTCAGTCTGTGTTCTTGAGAGATTAAAATAGGAAGAGTGTCACCATTGACCATGTTGGGCATGTAACAGAAAGGAACAAACTGTGTGTCACTGAGATTTGGGGGCTGTTTGTGACTACAGGACAAACCAACCATGCTGATTAATATAGGGAGTGACATGTAGGCTGGGATGTGGAGAGTTTTCCCCAGTATAGAGGTGCAGGGAAAGTAGGATCAGTGACAACAGAGGACCAGAGAAGTCCTCTGAGGACAACATAGTGAGACTCTATCTCTAAACAAGTAAAAAATATATAGAATATAGAAAACAAGATGAGCACTTGCTATTTGGACACTAGGCAAGCTCTCACTGTGAAGGTCCAGAGCTAGAAATCTTACAGATGTAGCTTTCAAATGTAGATTCTTCCAGATATATATATCATATCAACTAATTTATTCCTAGTAGTTGGTGGAAGCTCTTCAGTCTCACAAGGAATGCCGCTGAGTGGGAGGAGAGTGGGTACTGCAACGTGAGAGGTAGAGGCCATGGAATCCTTGCTTGGGTTCCAAGTGTGATTTCTGCCAAGGGAGTGACAGAAGAACTGAGGTTTATTCCCTGTCCTGGGGCATATATATATATTTACACACACACATATATATGAATATATATGGCAGATATACACATATATTCTAAAATATGTGTACAGAAAAATGTAGAAACAATTTTTTGAAAGGCAAATGTAATCCCCTGTGATCTTGTTCATGTCCCCTGCACCATCCAAGATCTACCTACTCTCTTACAGATTTCATGCTAGTTACTAGCCTGCACATAGGATTTTATGTCTGGCTTTTTCTAAAACACTATATTCTATATAATTTCATTCTGGTCATATAGAATTCATAATTATTCTAAATGTATTAAGGTAATAGAGTTACAAAGTCTTAAAAGAGTTTTTGAAGATAATACAAATGGATCGCTCAAAGTCACATTTAAGCACCTCACTCCCCTACCTAGAAACCTCAAGGAGAAACACCCCAGATGTGTTTCATAAATAGATGATCGAATAAGTAAATCAAGGCACATTCAAACAAGGGAATATTATTCATCACTAAAAGATGTGAATTTTCAAGCCATTTAGAGACATAAAGAATCGTAAATGCATATTACTAAGTGAAATAAGCCAATCTGAAAAGGCTACATATCATGTGATTTCAATTATATGACATTCTGGCAAAAGCAAAACTATGGAGACAATAAAAAGATCAATGGTTGCCAGGGGTTAGGGAGAAAGAAGGGATGAATAGGCAGAGCACAGAGATTGTTTAGGGTAGTGAAAATACTCTCTATGATACTATAACCATGGACACATGCCATTACAGTTGTTCAAACCCATAGAATATACAACACCAAGAGTGAGCCCTGCTGTGAACTATGGACTGCGAGTGATAACTGTGTTAATGTAGGTTCATTGAAATGTTGGTTCATTAACACTCTGGTTGGGGCTGTCGCTGGTGGAAGAGATGTACATGAGTAGAGGCAGTAGGTTTAAGAGCACTCTCTGTACTTTCTGCCCAATATTGCCTTGAACCTACACCACTCTAAAAAATAAAGTCTATTAAAAGACAAACAAATAAGCAAAACCTTCAGTGACTTGGCTTTCTTTTGGAGTAAGAACCCTCTTCAAGGCCTGATGGTGCCTCCAGTCACATCCCCAGGTGCTGTCCATCACTGTGTCTCAGCCGGGCCCATGTGACTCCTCCATGGCTCACAGTAAGCTCCAGCTTCCTCTTCCCCATCCCAACATATTCTTCCAACCTCAGCTCCAGTACCATTGACTCAAGGGTGACATTTTTTACTCCTACCCAGACAGGCTCAAGAACTGGTTCCCAGCGCTCTCACAGAAGCCAGGACTTCCTTTTTCCTGCATGTCCCACAATAGGTCATTCTATCATTATCTGTGGGGTCATCCACTCCATGCTTTTTCTCTGCTAGCTGATCATAAATCACGTGACTTCAGTTCTGATAGACATTTAATACAAGTTGACAGAATTGCAAAATTAGCTCATTAACCCAATATGAGAACAATTTTTGGTACGCATATTTCCTTTTTGTCTTTATCCATATGTATATCTAATTTTTACAAACCTGCAGTTTGTATATTCATCATTTTAAGTTAAGTGTCCTGTTAAAATAAAAACCACCATGAGCATACATATCAACTAATTTATTCCTAGCCGTTGGTGGAAGCACTTCAGTCTCACAAGGAATGCCGCTGACTGGAAGGAAGGTGGGTACTGCAATGTGAGAGGTAGAGGCCTTGGAATCCTTGTTTGGGTCCCAAGTGTGCTTTCTGCCAAGGGAGTGACAGAAGAACTGAGGTTTATTTCCTGTCCTCATGGTCCTTGCATCTCAGAGGCTATTGGCATAGTGTCTGTGGACCAACTGATTTCACTTAATTTCATTCAAACCAGACAAAAGTCATACTATTTCTTTAGTTGAACATAGCAAATCATGCATTGTACCTATCATTCCCACATAAAAGTAGGTCCTTTCACAGTCATGTGGAAACCCAAATTGTAGAGTAGTCTCCTTCGTGGTATAGGAAACAAACTCTTTGGCATCTGTAAGCTTGGAGCAGGTGAATTTTGGGGCCTTCTGTATAGTGTTGCCAGCCCCATTTCAAAGGCGAGCAAGCCCTGGTTTTAAGCCACCATTCTTTGGGGGACACCTCTTCTCCTCTCACCTTCCCTCTGCCCCTCTCTTCTGTTTTTCTCTGTTTCTCTACCCTTCTTCCCTCATCCCCACTCTCTTTCGAAGATGGGATAGAGAGAGATGGTAGAGAGATGCAACCTAGTGTTTTTCTGTTTGTCATTTGTCATCAGTGACTTTAGACCAACCTGGAAATCCCAGGGAACTGCTCTAGGAATCTTTGTGAAGCATGTGTGGTCTTCTCAATAAACTTATTAACAAAAGGAAAAAGCCTCAACACACTCGGGGGCATTTGGAACAGAAGCTGATGTTGATCCCAGCATGTCTAGAGGAAAATCCATTTGGCATCAGTGGGAGAGACTTTCGGTAAGTGAGAACACTCTGGTCAGGATTTCAGAACTGTGTGTTTGTGCTCTCCAACACTCTGGCTTCACATTTTTCTCCACATGCTTCATCATTTTAGCAGCATGATTTTACCCTGCCTTTTAAAGTGCACTTGTCTTTGTTCCCACAGGGCAGAGCATAATAAACAGAACTCAGATCTTTGTCCTGTGCAGAAGATGTTTCATAGTGCTAAGTCCACCCCAGTCACTCCAAGCATCAGCACAGCTAGATTAAAATGAAAATTTAAAACAAAGAAAGCAAAACATGTGAGTATAGAGCCAGGTTTGAGCACTCAACAGTAGATAATGGAGATAATGGGTTAATGAATATTTTCCCAGGACACGGCCAACTGTTAGAATCGGATAAATTGACTGGTTGTTGTGGGCAGTCTTGAATATCAGATTTAGTTTGTGTAATCAACCAAATGGCCATTTCACCTCTTCTTCCCTCTCCACAATGCCTTTTCTTCTCCCAGTTCTTTACTCCATTCCAAGTGGGAGGGGATAGTGGCCAGAACACAAGCACTGGCGTCAGAAGGTCTTGTGTGAGCACCAGCTGGGTGATTTGCCAGCGCTGTGACCTGGGTGAGCCTCACCCCCCTACCCCACCCCATGAGCCCTATCTTTCTTTGCAAAGTGGAGACAGTGTCTACCTTGGTTGCCACACAGTCATTAGAGAATCAGAGTGTCTGGCCCCGAGGTAGCACCAAGAGCCAAAAGTAAGAAATGCAAAAATCATCCTTCAATTTCTATTTCCTCCACATTCTCTACACCTCAGATCAGTTAGAACTCTTCTAAGTAGCAGGCCAAGTCTTACACAACTTTGTCCCCGGAACATAAATAGATATTCTGCAAATATTTACTCATCAGTTCAATAAATTCATTGAAAAATACCACTTGCTTGACAAGAAAACAAACATTTCCAGTTACAATTACCCCAATACTTTTAGTTGTCAGGCATTTGTGTTTTCTCCTTTGTTTGTTTACTTATTTATTATTCTTCTCCTTCAACTAAATTGTAGTCACTAGTAAAGCACCTGGGCCAGAGAACTCACCCAATCAATATTGTTTTTTGTGTCCATGAGGTGGCCAAGTCTTTCACTTTTAGTTCATAATTTTTGGAACAGGATGAATGACTTTGCAAAAATCATGAGCAGAACATAGTGCTGGTCTGTTCATCTAAGATCATCACTGATGTATAAGTCTTGCAGGGCAAGAAGGAGGTCTCGCCTGGAATACAGCACACGCTCTGTGGCGTGTGTGCCCAACCTAAACAAAGAACAGCTGTCCTTTAGATTGTTAGATTGTTAACCCCTACTTAGATTGTTAACCAGACCCCTTCTTTACATGGAGTTGCCTCAGAAAAATATTCTCCAGACATAAATGAGCAGTTGACAAAAATAAAAAGATAGAAAAAAAGAAAGATGGGAACAACGAGATAGTATTTCTTGTATCTTCCTGGCAAAGGCTATAGAAGTTATACCAAGACTTAGTCAAGTAGAAGGGAGTCAGAAATCTCACAGCTGATGACTGTTAATGGGGATCAGGTCTTGCAGGATAACTTGACAATTTGTAACCAAGTCCATTTATACATTTTGACCCAGAATTTCTACTTTTAGACATTTATTCGAAGGAATCAGCAAATATGTAAAAAAATGTGAAGAGAGGATTATGATTCATGGTTACATGAGGATCTTAGGCACTACATGGTATGAGTTAGCATGTTTTTATCCTTTGTAAAAATAACATTTTGGACCCGTTGCATTCTGCTGAATAGATTTTTTTCTAATAGTGATTTACTCTAGGCCATTGAGATTTTGGATAATGTTCCCTTTATTTGTATCCGATATTTGTATTTTTTTACAATAAAGCATCATTAGTATGAGCAAAATAAAAACAAGCATATAAAAGGGACCGAATCTTTTATGAGCCAAAATTAGCCTTTGCCATAGGCACTACTGACAAACTATGCATTATAAGAACATGCTCTGAATGACTGTAGGATACACATTGGCAGATACTAAATAAAGAATATTAACTATTTACATGATGCAGAAGCCAGTGGGGAAAGATACACAAGCAGGGGAGGCAAAGGGCCATCAGGGAACTCTTATGTTTACATAGTACGTGCTTGAGGGAAATTGTTTAGGAAGATGGGGAAGCAAGAGGAAGAGATATTTTGTTCAGAAGAGGGGTTGATTTGAAGATCAGGATGGAGCTGGTTTATTGTAAGGATTTCCTAAGTTTTCTCTGAATCCTGCTGCTTCCTTTTTCGAATGGAGATGACTCTGAGCCTCACTTTCCAGATTTCTCTCTTAATATCTGCAAAGATCTGAAATGAGCTGATGGGGCGGCGGGGGTGGAGGCGTCAGAGATGTTTTATGGCAACTGGCAAACATGCATCTCACGCAGTGCCTTGTTTTGTGCTACACCTGGGCAGGCCCCGCTAATCAGTTGCAGGACTTTGGCCAACTCAGATGTTAAACCAGAGGTTACTGAGGAATTAGATACAGAGGATAGTAAAGACATTTATCTACTTTAGAAAAACCCCAAAACTTCCTTAAAATTTCTGTTCCGTTAAAAAAATCCTCCTCTTATCAAAAAAAAAATCTTGCATATGATGCCTGAAATATAATAGATGCCCAACAAATATCTGTGGAATGAATAAATGAAAGAGTGTGAATGAGTGAATGTGGTTAGAGAAAAATCATCAGTGTTTTGCAGACTATTCCCTTCTGTCCATAAAAGTAATACAGTGAATCATTACACTCTGGTCTCTGAAAATTGGACTCACATTTTTTGAGTTCCTGTACTGTCTACAGTACTGTCTGCGGTTACATTCTTGGTAGAAATGAGAACATACGTGCTGGATACCTAGGGAAGGATATGGTGTGTTTCAGGATTCATGTTAACACAGCGTGAACCACAATCTCAAGGGCTAGAGAAGTTAATGTGGGCTGGAAGATGCAGAGAGGGTTTTGTAAAAGAGGGGGACTTGAGGTGGGCCTCAAAAGACTGACAGGATCTGGAAAGCCACTAAGATGAAAAAAAATAAAAACAAAAAAAACAACCAGTTGATGGAAGGTAGAAATGGGGGAGTGCTCAGGGAACAGGTGACAACAGACACTGTGCGAGAGGGGTAGTGCTAGTCAGAATGTGCTCCGTGCCATGGGAGTGAGGCATGTCACATCTTTCTCTGAGCCATGGGACTGATGAGAAGTTGAAACTTGGCCACTCATTCTCATGCCCCTACCATCCCTAAGGGAGTTAAAGGTGGCTGCTGGTCTATCACGGCCATGGTTTGGGTGATTTTGTCCAAGACTGGCTGGTCCAGTCAAGGATTACAGCAGCCTTCTTTCTAGCCTCCATGCTAGCTTCCCTTCAGCCACCCTCTCCAGCATAAAACAGCTTAATCTGCCTCAGTGCCATGCTGTTTCTACCTCCCAGCTGCTCCTGGAGCTGTCAGAGCCCAACTTGTAGACACAGGGTTGCTCTCACCTCTGCTCCCTCTCGCTCATCAGCTCTCACCCCTCTGTCCTTCCTATTCTTGAATGGGCCAGATCTTTCCCACCTGAGCTTCTGAACATTCACTGGCGGTTCCTCCTAGAAAGAGTTTCCTTCTTCTCTTTCTCTGGCTAATGCCCACCCATGCTCTGAGCTGCAGTTGGTCGCCTCCTCCTCAGAAGCCCTCTCTGAATCCGCCATCCTGCATACATGTGTCCTGCACATCCCCCCTCCACCCCTCATTAGATTAGATGCCCGCTGATTGCCACACGGTTTTTCCCAAGGTCAGGAATTGTGGATGGTTTGGCCCCAAGTGCATCCCTAGCACCAAGTCCAGAATCAAGCACGCAAGAGCGATCCAGTATTGTTACTTAATTAGCAGAACTTGCCACATAGGACTGTGGAGAAGAATAGAGTAACATAAACAAAAAAATTTGGGGGATGAGTCGGAGTCCAGAGAGGTTCACTGGTAGGAAATCGTGCTGATGGAAGCCCGTGTTTACTGAGTATTTACTATACCCAGGCACTCTTCCAATTGCTTTAAATTTGACTGATCATCAATCTTTGCATCCCTCCACAAGGCAGGTTATATCATTATCTCACATTACGGTTTATGGAACAGACACAGACAGACGCTAAGTCATGGCTCAAGGCCACCATCCTGTAAGTGGCAGTCTTCTAGTGGCCTTATATCCTTCCACCTCCCACATCTGACACTAGACGAGGCCAGTAGGGACCTGCACAGGGTGATGGCAGCATCTAGAGAGCAACAACTAGGATCCTGGGAAGAGGAGAAACCCCTCCCCCTCCCATCTGCAGCAGGAAAGGCAGGCAGATGTGAGGACCTTCCCAATCAGTGGCTTCTGTTTTTCCCAGAAGGTAGAGTGGATACACTTCACTCAGTGGGTGGGGAGGGTGTGGGCTGGATGTTTGAGGAAATTATGGTCATGACTATGATGATAATTACAATAGCTAATGCTAACATAGAGAGTGACCACAGGTCCTGTTTGCCCAAGGCCATCCCACCCATGCCTGTCATCTCCAGGTCATTTCGAGAGTGCCCTTTCCTCTCATCATATCCTGGCATGTACTCCGTCTAGATGATCTGCCATGGGCCAGTCCTGCTCACAGGGCCATCGGTGCAACGGTCCTTATGGAGTTGAAAGGTCTGGAAGCCAAGGTGAGGATGGTCTTGAGGTTGCAGACCTTGGATGTGTGGCAGCCCCAGAGTGATTTCAGCCCACAGTGGAAGGCTCAAAACTGCCTGGCCTGTGGGGCGAAAGTGGGAAAGGTGAGGGGGACCTAAAGCAGACAGTGAGGCCAGTAATATGGGGACCTAAAAGTAAAGGAAAAGAGGAATTTAGAGGCATCTCAAGCCCTCCCCTTGCCCACTCTTATGGCTGAGTGGCAGCTGGTCAAACTGGCTGCAAAATGGATCAGCAAACAGAACCACCACATGCAGCATTTTTCCTGTGTTCTGATTATATGTGGCTCTAATAAAATTAGTAAGGTAGGAAGCCATTGGCAGTTCTGACTTCCTGTCTTCCGTACACTTTGGCAAAGGCCGATCATTTCATGTGCTAGAGATAGATTTGCTGAACCTTCAGTCGAGACAGTTTATAATTATTTTTTCCTAAAGAACAACGACTCTGACAGGGATGAGGTTGAACAAACATTTATATATCTCCTGTTTTCATAGGACAGATGGAGAAGTCGTTTTATGCTCAGGGAAAAGATTTTAAAAGCCTAAGACTTGGAATACTGTTACCCAGTCCTGTGCAGTGCTGTGTTATTAACCAGATGGTAAATGTCTCATTTAAATGTCCTTTATGGAACATCTGGGGAAATGGTTTCAGAGTCACAGTTACAGAGCCGGGGTGGGGGTGATTTTGTTGTGGCGGATGTTGTTGTTGTGAACCAAGTGTTCACAAGTCCCACTGTTCCCTGTGCAGACCTATCACATGTCTACAGGATGAAAATGAGTTGCAGTTTATGAGGAATATAATTGTAGATTTTGTAGGTCCCAATATTCATTTTATGTTCAGTTTCTAGAAAAGAGGAAAATTTGCTCTGTAGATATTGTGTGTTTACATTGCACGATGCACTGAATTGTATGTATGCTGCACCACTGAAGAGTGGGGGACATTTAAGCAGGGCCACCGTTGAAGATCATTGCCGCCAATACATGGCAAGTGACAGCAAGCAGGGAGGGACGTGATTTTATGTAGTTTTAGGATTTTCTCATGTCATTTGCAGTAAAATGTAAAACCTTGACTACCAAATTTAAAACTAAAAAGAGAAACAGTTGTTGAAATAGAAACATTCCCTTCACAATTTATCTTATTCCAAAGGCAGCCTGGGTGTGCAGGTGGCTCTAGACCTTCACTCTGGATGCTGTGCCCTGGCCCTGGGCTTCCCACTTTTCCACTGTGCTGTGGACACTTGTGTTTCAAATCTGTCAATTTCACTTATAAATGCCCTTCCAGATGCAAACATACACCCATGAAGACAAGAGCTCCTGCAGAAAGGAGATCACACAGATCTGGGGATTTCATAGGCCGAAATAGACACAGGCTCCGTTGACACAGCTCTGACTTCTGTCTTCCATACACTTCGGCAAAAGACCAGTGTTAGAGATAATTAGAGAGAGCCCTCCGTGTGAATGTTCCCTGTGAGGAAAGCATCACACCTCACTTTCTTCAGCCCAGCCACCACTGCCTTTCTAGGTGGGAGACTCTAAGTAGAGTCAGATCCCTGCTTTTTTGTTATGAGCTGACATTTAGCCTCTTCCTCCCTGGATCCGGCTCTCTGCCCCATCCCTGAATGAAGTTTTAACCTATGAGTGTCCTGGTTGATGAGATCACTGCTCCTCCTCCCTGCTCACCTGGCTCCTTCCCTGGCTCTCCCTCCTAAGGCATGGGCTCATACCCAGATGACAGCATCTGCCTCCCAGCTGGCCTGTCCTCCTTCTGCAGGGTCTCAGCTGCCCCGCCTGCATTTTGCTGCCAAAACCGATTCTGTAAGGACTGCTACATCCTGAGAAGCTGATGCTTAATGATGTAGAACTCCTCATTTCCTGCCCTCGAATTGTCATCGTATTCCTTAGTACCCCCAGCACCCCCTGACACTGGTCTGAATCTCTACCCCAGAAACTCAAAACTCCTCTGTGCCATGCCATCACACTCACTTTCCTTTGCTCCTTTAATCCAGGCACTGTCTCCTTTCCTCTGCACCTGTGTGTCCGCCACCAGGAATCTTGTTATTCTCCTCCTCCCTCCCAACCTTTCCTATCACCCTTTGGCCCACACATCTTTGAACTTTTACAGAATTTGCATCTGCAACAAATTACTTGCTATATAATTATGTTCTGTCACATTATTCCTGTTGAACTTGGCTGAGAACCATGCACTCCTTCAAGGCAGAAATTGTCTTTGTTGATCTGCATCCTGATTCATACCAGTAGACCCGGAGCACTTCTGCAGGAAAGGACTTCCAAACTTAGGTCATCGAGCACCGCCTGACTGTACACTGTTTAGCTTCTGTTTTTCCAAGTTTTTTTTTTTTTTTTTTACTTAAGTGAATTCATTGTTAAAGAAACTTTTATCACCTCCAGAAATGGAAAACTGGCATCGTTTGCCATCAGTGGAAGCTGGCTATATAAACAAATTCCATGCAAACAGAGCAATGCTATCCAGTTTCACCTCCTTGCATCTGAGACCTGCTCTCTCTTGCTTAGATATGCAGACTCAAAATGTTAGGGAAATGCTAAAGACCTACTAGGGACATACTAGAACTCTTGTTGTATCCAGAAGTTTCAAAAAAGTACTGAAAAGAGAATGACTTCCTCACTCTGTGATTCACAGTTGTTGAATCCAATGTCCAGGCACCACCAAAAATCACCTTCAGCCCATACTTCAGGACCCTCTGGGTCAGACTTCAATAATTACCATTAACAATATGATTACCAAGTAACAAGTTCTGAGTATTATCTCATGTAAGCCACCCAAGATTTCTCCAAGGAAGAGATTATTATTACCCCATCTTCCAGATGAGGACACTGAGGCCTAGCAGGAGAAAATAGCTTTTCCAAGATCATACAGTAGTAAGTGGTCAAGTCAGGACCTAATGAGGATAAATAGCAGTTGTTTTAAGTTTCAAAACAGAGAATATTTAATTACAGGGACTTCCTATGTGTTAGATGAGCCAAGAAATCAGACAAGAGACACTGAGTCAACCTTGGTGTGTTAACAACATCAGGAAGCAGCTCCCACCTCTCAGGGGACGAGGAAGGTGGCAGTGGCTGGAGTCCAAGAATCAGTCTCACCTGATGGAAGCTGGAACTAGGGTATGCCTATGTGGTAAAAACTGGCACACGGAAGGAAGGAGACTCGATAGTATGGGGTGATGCTGCCCAAACCAAGGGAGAGAAAGAGCTCAATCAGGATGCCTTCTGCACATCCGTTTCCTACCAGGCTCCCCCACTGACTCAACCAAGTCAGAAGCCAGAGCCATGGATCAGTGGGCTCACAGTCTGCAGGGGCCAAACCCTTGTGATACAGAACAGAGTAGGGATGGATGAAAGAGGAGCTATATCTCTGTGACCGCCAGGCATGAGCCCGCCCAGGAGGTCTAAGTCTGAGATCTCCTCACTCACATATACCAGGCAAGAGTGATTGTAGATTTCACACAAGATATTAATTTGTGTATGTCTTCCCCTATCCCAAGAAGAGGTGGGTTCTTCATTCTTCCCATGGACAGGGACATCATATACCTGGAACTCCCTTGTACTCCATTTAGGAAGTCTGTAATTAAATTTTCTCCACTTTAAAATTGTTTAAAATTGGCTAAAAACAATTCCTCCTCTCTTTTATCTCATTGAAAAGATAAAAATAAATAAATATAAAAGAAAAGATTATACAAAATGTCCCAGAATGGAGGGATAAAAAGGAAATGCAATTTTTTTCTTGGGTTGAGAACAGATCTGAGACCCATGGGGCTGTGATCAGGGGTTCACCACTCCCCATCTGCATTCCTAGGAGGCTGTGCCTCCTAGAGGTTGGTGGTATGTTTAAGAGGCTGAGGCCCCATCATGGGACCCTCCCTCTTGACCAATGTTCCCAGCTTCACAGCACAGGACAGAGTAGCCAGACCAGGCATGTGATGAGTGAGTGTCAAAGGTCCTTCTCCCACAAGAGGTGGGTACCAGGCAAGCCTAGGAAGATGGGAAAAGGCCAATGGTAATGACGCTCAATCTTCTCCTGTCTGATGGGCTGGACACATGGAGTCAGATTCAGATTAATTTGAAGAAAATGAAGAATGCTATTTCTTGCACATCTGAGCATGTGAATTAAAATTCTCAACAGCCCATGATGTGGACAATGAGAGGATGGTATGAGGTCATTTCCTTAATCTCTGCTAAACTGAGAGGCTTGTTTCAGTCTCTGTGGCCAGGGGCTAATGGGTATGAGTTCATGAAACATTCTGTGACTTCCAGAACAAAAAGAAAACCACTACCTTGGCCAGGTATATGTGCAACACAAAACTAGAAAGGGACCCATCCTGCATGACTCCTCTTACCCAAGGAAGAACTGCAGCCAAGGCAGTGGTGAGGTGAGGAGCAGAAGAGGTGAGGGCATTGTCCTGGCTGCAAGAGGTCAGGGTGAGCATTGCTCTGTGAGCATTCACAGGTAACAATGAAACTTCTGGTCTGCCTGCCTAGGGAGGGGCAGGGCATTTGGGATCACTCAGATGATTAAAAATTAAAGAAGCACTTATTTCTTCCAATCATTACTTTTTACAACCAACCTTAGGTCACAGGCAATTCCCCATGACTGTGTCTTCTGTCATTCAGCTCAGCAATCTGAGAAAACATGAGTTTCTTGCCCTGAAAAATCCCAGCTGTGCTATTTCCAGAGAAGCAGTCATCAGAAAAGAGTAGGGTCTCCAGGGAGCTTAAGTTCTTTATCCAGAGAAAAGAAACATGTTATCAACTTGCATCTCCTTGAGTTAATGCCTTCCAGGTCACAGACTGCTTTTCCACTGAAGCCAATTTTCTTCTGAATTTCCTGGAAGAGTCTTGGTCATGAAGCATAGTAGCTTTTAACTTGGAAGATGACTCAAAGACCAAGACAGAACCCCCAAAGTCCTTGAGGGTGATGATAATAGTGCCACTGGTCCCCTGGCACTGGTCAACTCCCTGAGCTCCTACACCATATATGCCACCATGATCTGACCTATTGGGCTTACCCAGTCCTGGGCTATTCCTCTTTGGAGAAATAGAAGAGGATTGGGAATTAAATCTTAGGACTTGGGCCATGATGAAGAGGGGCTGGGGCCCTTGACATTATATCTCCTGGAGTGACATTCTTAGACTCCCATGGAGTGAAAGCTAAATGCTCAAGAATAAGCAGAAACCACCCATGTTTAGATTCTAAGATGATCCATCATCATTTGACATCACTCTTGTGATCCATTGGGCAATTTCTTAGAAATGTTCAAATTCTTGGGAGCTCTGGACAATTGTGCTTACAAAGTTGAAGCAAAGAAATTTAATGGGAATCTCAGGCCTCTAAAGGAAAAGGGTTAAGAATCATGCTGCTGGCCTCTCATGTGGACTATAGTAGTAGGTAGATCCCATGGATTTCTCTTGCAGAGTTTGTGAACCTTTCCCTTCGTTGTGATCCTTGAACAAAATTTGTGCTTTGCACTTTAAAACCGATATGGGCTTTTGTGGCTGGAAAGAGGAAAGTCAATTTGTTGGGGAGGAATCATTCAGAACTGTCTCCCAGGCTTTGAGGAACAAAGAAAGAGCATTTGCAATTTGAACAGAAGCCACTGAAAGGACGTCTTTTAGATTCAGAGATGTGAGGAGCTGATACACTCTCAGTCTGCCCCTCCATTTGCATTTTAACTGTCGTTTTCGGGGAAGGCCATTGTGAACAGGAAAGGCCCCACCCCTATACACACTGGCTGGGCAGCTGGACACTCTGCCCCATTGTTGGCAGGTGTTTCTGGGGACACCAGTTGTTTCAATACTCTTGTTTCAGTTTCTTTTGGTATGTTAACGTCTCCTCTTTTTTGAAAGAATTTTGCCTATTATTTCACTCATGCAAATAGAGAAATGGAATTTCAAACTATTAGCCTACTTATTAAATATTTATGGTAAGTAGCTGGAGTAAGAACACCTTTTCTATAGGTATGTCATGGGAGACAGATAAACCAAAGCATGAAAAAGCTTTTATATATTTTATATAAAAGATACCACAAATGCTGCATAACATTGTTAGATATTGCTGTTATTCTCTGTACATTGAGATCTAAGCTTGGAAATCAAGCCCAACTCCAACAATGCATAGCTATCATGAGACAACGAGCAGAGTTCCTTTAAAAGACCAAGAACTATAGAAAGAGGTTTCAGTGAAGTACTGGGACTTACCATTCAGGAAATTCCATTTCTTCCATGATTCTCTTGCATAGTTACCACAGGAAAGAAGTGTTAAGAAACAACATCCAAAACTTAGAAAAAAGGCAAAAAACAAACAAAACAGTATTGCATACCCTTTCACTGTCACACTAAAGCTCAACTTGTCTAACAATCTAACTCACTCATCTAAGGAGTACCTAAAACTCTAAAAGAATTGTTTAAAATTTTGATTTAATACTTACCATAGATGTGAGAGTCAAACACTATAGACGAAGGGTAAGTAACAAATTATTTCTGTACAGCAGAAAAGAAAACCAAGCCCACATATTATTAGTTAATTAATTTATTCATTTACCCATAGGCCCTTGCCAGTGTTGTTTCTAACGATGCAAGTTTAGTCATCATTTTTTCCCCATTGATTCTACATACTAGTCTCTGGCTTAGAACCAGCCTTTATTCTACTGGGTCTCTCCTTAATGAGTTAAGTATATCTTCAAAGCACATTTTCTATATATTAGCATAAGCTATGTCTTTTTTTGAAGTTTTTTTTTTCAGTCTTTATTTTAGATTCAAGGAGTATACATGCATGTTCATTATATGGACACATTGCGTAGTGGTGGGGGATTGGGTCTCAGGTGGTCGATTCCCCAGATAGTGAACATTGTACCCCACACTTAATTTCTGAACCCTAAGCCCTCTCTCCATCTCGCCCCTTATTGGTGTCCCCCATGTCTATTGTTTCCATATTTGTGACCATTTAGCTCCTGCAAATAAGTAAGAACACGTGGAGCTTGTTTTCCTGTTTTTGAGCTTCAGAAAATTATATTTCAAAGCCTGTCTAGTACAGTTTTTAGAAAATAGAGATATTCTTGGTGCTAGATTTATAGCAACAGGTCATGACTAGAGAAGGAGCTTTCACATATATCCCAACTGCCCCTTGGTGTGGAAAATGCACGGACAGTCTAGACAACCCCTCAGTCTCTGCCCAGGGAATTTTGAAAAGCCACCCTTGACGTGTCAACAATTCCCTCATGGTGGAACATCCATTACAGCATGAATATTGCACAAACATCTAAAACTGTTTTATGGGTAGCAGCTGAAAGAAACATTATTTCTGTTTCATGAATGAAGTGAAATCATAGCTGGTCTTCTTGAGTTGTTCATGGAATAATTCTTTAGTTATGGTCTCTCACTGTCCCTTCCTCTTCAAGTCATGTTATTTCAGAAGAAAAACCAAACAGTATATAGAAAGATAATACAATAGAGAACCCTGCTTCAGACCCTTTCTATATAAAACAAATGACACTTTTTCTTTTCCAGGGAAACTCAACTTGTTTTTAATGGCAGATATCAACAGGGGAGCTCTAACAGCACAATTGCTTTAGGAAAGGAAGTTGAGCTGTACTGTGTCCTTTCTAAGTTTCAAATGAAGACCTTGAGAGCTTTCCCAGGGCTATTTGGCTTATCTACCACAGCTGTATTATTTATAGGGTCAGAGAAAGTCAAAGTATCACGGGTGTTCATGGATCAAACAGAGCCTCCTAAATACTCACTTCCTTAGTTCACTTGGAGAGATCTGGGATGTTTTCTGTACAAAGTATTAGTTACTTACAAGTTTAGGAGTGGTCTGCTAAATGAAATATAGCTTTCCCTCTGAATTCTCCCAGAAGACAGTGGGAAAAGACAGTGAGCTACCCTCTCCCTAGAGATGTATGACTCTGATCAGCTTAGGTGGTTAAGACAAGCAATTTTATAGTTATTGTACAGAATTGCACAGCCTGAATGGCCAGTCTAACCAAAATGCACGTCAAACTGAAGCACCACACTTCGGAAGATATCCGATGTTTGAGTTACATCTTTCGATTAAGAAGGTATGTCTACAGAAACCCCTTGTGAAAATAGAATATATTATTAGGGAAGGATAGCTTATTAGGTTATTAGAGCTTATGAATTTCTTATTAGAGAAAAGGGCACAGAGGAGAGAAGTCAAAGTGGAAAGAAATTTCAAGAGACCTCTAAATGATGAAGAGCTGCCTGAGGAAGTCTTTCGTTTTGTTTTGTGGGATAGGGAACACAGACAGCACTAGGCAAGGGCTGGCAGGACAGATGAAGGAAGACAGGGAAGAAAATCCTCTTTTCTAGTTTTATCTAAAGACGCACAGTTTTACATAAAATTTTGTTATTTTACAGTCTCTGATGGTAAACTACACACGTGTGCACACACACACAACACACACACGGGCACACTCAAGGAGCCCGTATAACTTTGTGACAGTCATCATGAGAGGAGATTTGAAGTTAAAAGATCCAGGTTCCAGCCCAAACTTGGCCTTTTCCTCTCTGTGAGAACCACAGATAATTTGCCAAACTTCTCCAGTCTCAGTTTCTTCATCTGTCAAGTGGAGACAATAGCCCTTTGTCCACGGGGTTTTGTGAGAATTGCATGTGATGGGCACATGAGTGTTCAATAAATGCTGGTGACTGGCATTCAATTACATTGGCCTACTGAAAAAGTCATCCAGATGTTTATTGAGAGATGCAACCCAACATTTCAGGTAAGCCTGAATCTTTGTATTATTAGAGCTCCTTTATAAAGAATCATGGCCCAGTTTTCACTGGGAAGAGTAAATTCTTATCATTGACATTGGACAATTACATATTTTACAGAAAAGCAAGGCTCATAGCAGAGTGTGTGGCAAAGAGTGAAAGCTCATTAAATGTTTGCTTCTTCCTTCAACATTATATCCTATCCACCATAACTCCTGCTGTGGTCTATTCAATAACCCTCAGAAGATACTAATTACCCAAAGTATAGACAGAAATTCTGAGACGCTCCATAAAGCTGAGGGCTCCAGGAAGTAAATAAAGGCCATAGCTTGTGAAGGCTGGCTGGGAAAGTCAAATAACAACTTTTTTGGACAGACCTTGAAACACAAGATCTAAGCACCCTGGTTTAATAAACCAAAGTACAGAAAAGGAGGGAAAATCTTTCTCTAATGGCATGTTAAAAATAAATTTCCTTTTGATAATCAGACATACTGCCTTTTTCTTCTGCCTTTGATAATCTCTAAACTATTACTTAAATAAACACAAAAATTATCTAAATGACATTAAAGTTATACAAAAAATATAAAGATGAGCATTAAGGAAATCACAAGTCTTGTGAAATGTGCTTATTTAAATCCTCACCTATTTGGCCTTTGTTTAAGATTTGTATAAAGTAGACAAGAGAAGCAACAAATGTATATTTCATACAAACTGCTGGAGCAGTCTTCACTTTTGTGGGTACCATCTGCTTTGATGGTGAAGGGTATAAGTAAGGCCCTGAGTAAAGAACTTTCTTACAGGAGACTGAATGCAGGGTCCCTGCAGGTCTGGAAGTCATCTCACTGGCTTGGATTCTGTTAACTCCCATCTGTATCACCCAGCTCTCCCAAAGAGCCTTACAACCAAGGCTTCTTCCTCTGGCAAGTTCTCTGCAGGTTCTCACTCCTTTCTCTGCAACAGTTAAAATTTCCAAGTTGTTGCCACAAGTCCTCAACCTGGCCTTATTGGTGGCCTTCAAGGCCTTAACCTAGCCCTGCTAGCACTCTGCCGCATTCAAAGAAACTGTTAATGGTGCTCTTTGACAGCGAATGGGGAGGAAGGTTGGAGAGATTTCTCCACTACTGGCATTACATGTCAGCCTAAACTTTGTGATCTGAGAGTCCTTAAGTGAAGAAACAGGTCAGAAAACATGTGGATGCTGTAGAACATTGATACTATTTCCCCATCCTGACCAAAAATTAAACACAATTAGCTTTGATCTTTCTAGAACTGTCCCTCCAATTACAAAAACTACCTGGACCTGGGGCTACCTGAAGAAAACCCGGAGAATTAAATGAATCATCAAATAATTTATATTTGGGTCCAAACTTGGAGAAAAATATCACTGTCAAGGGAAAAAAAAGTCTTTCATGAATAATGCTTCAGATCAAACTGTGATGATTTGCTGTGTCCCTGAAAGAAGGACAAAAAGCCCTTCAAAGAATGATCAGTTGCTTTCCACTTCCTTCAAATGTGTGGAGAATATAGCTTCAGAAAAATTTAATTCATTCAAACATACTAGACAGTCCTAAGGCCACTACAGATTGAACTACAAATTAAACATTTGGAATAAATTAAGGAAAAGTTTGTGAATTTCTGGGTAAACATCCAAGAGTGGTTTTTTTCCTCTCTCTTTCGCTCTCTTTTTTTTCCCCCGAGTTGGAGTCTTACTCTGTCGCCCAGGCTAGAGTGCAGTGGCATGCTCGCAGCCACCCCAGAGTCAACCTGCCAGGCTCCGGCATCCTTCTGCCTCAGCCTTCCAACTAGCTGGAACTACAGGCACGTGCTACCATGCCCAGCTAATTTTTTGATTTATTGTAGAGATGAGGTCTCACCAAGTTGCCCAGGTTGTTCTCGAACCCGTGGGCTCAGGCAATGCCTTCACCTCGGCCTCCCAAAGTGCTGGAATTGCAGGCTTGAGGCACCGTGCCCAGCCAGTTTTCTCTTTTTAATAGTAACCCCCTTCTTCCCTTTCTCTTCTGTTATCATTATCACCATGTTGTTGGGCAGGAAACTTATTGTTGGGCAGGTATCAAAGTCAAATGGAAATCAATACTGTATCGATAGCTGTATATCTTAACTATTATTGCTATGTATTTATTTAGTGTGTGGGGTTTTTTTCTATTTATTGATAATAATTTTTAAAATTATGTATAGGACTTTCACTAGTTCAGTAGTAATATACCTCTTTCAACACAATTGTCTACACAATTTGTAATTTCAAAATCAGTGATTCTCTAATAGTAGTGTTTGCCAAAACCTAAGATTCACACTCTGGAAAAAACTGTTGTACATGGAAGGGTATCATAAATACTTGAAGTAAAATAAATTTATGGTATTTCACTATGAAAAACTTAAATATATTGTTGAGAAACTCTTTAGTTAAACGCATTTTTTTTTTTTGAGTTGGAGTCTCACTAGGTCGCCCAGACTGGAGTCCAGTGGCCGTTCCCGGCCACCGCAGCCTCGCCTGTTGGGCTCTGGTGATCCTTCTGCCTCAGCCTTCCGAGTAGCCGGAATTACAGGCATGTGCTACCACGCCCGGATGATTTTTTGATTTATTGTAGAGATGAGGTCTCGCTGCCCAGGCGGGTCTCGAACCCGTGGGCTCAGGCAATCCGCTCACCTCAGCCTCCCAAAGGCACGGGATTACAGGCTGAGCCACCGAGCCCGGCTTGTTAAATGCATATTTAATTAAGAAAAGTGTTAGACAACTAGTGGAAAAAAATTAAAATTGAAAAAGTCATATATTAATATTTGGCAATCACCTGTTGTTAATTTGGAATACATGACTATATTGCCTGGAGACAATAAATTAGATTAGCAAGTGCAGGGGTTGTTTTAGTTTCTAAAAATTTTATTAAGCCCTCACACTGAAAGACTAGATCAATTATTCCAATACTAATTACCATTTGTCTCATAAAACATTCTATAAGTCTGCATCAGAAGATTGGACTTGGAATTGAAAGTCCTCATTTGAATAACAGTTTTGTCCTTACTGTAAGAAAGAGTAAATTAAGTATAAAAATAATTTAAGTCAAAAAAAGAATATAATTATTTGGTTATACTTGGCTTTGAGGTGTGAAATATGTATTTTTATGTGGAGTTAGGATTAGGATCATTCACAGGTTTTCATTTTAATGATGTTTGTGTAAATTAGATTTGTTAATTAAATAGGCAGGACCATCTAAAGCCAATTTCTGATTTATCTCATTGAGGAAGTAATTCTTGACTCTCCACCAACTACTACCTATGCTGACAGATAATTCTCACTTGAAACAACAAACTTTAAAACCATGTTAATATTTAGACATATTTGATAACAACAATAGCTAGTAAACATAAGAAACATAACAAGCACTATTCTAAGGATGCTATTTACATTCTCATGCAATCCTCACCTCAACTCTCTGAAATAGCTATCACTACCACCACCTTTACCATCACCATCACCACTGCCATCATCATCATCATATCTTCATCATCACTATTTTAAAGGGAAGAAAACCTAAGCACACAGAGTTTAAATAATCTGCCCAAGGTAAGCCCGCAAACATGAAAGAGTTCCATACAAATTCAGGGATTCTGGTTGCCTAGTCTGGGATCTTGATGGACACTTCACTCAACCTTTTCTAGGTAAGAACACATGAGTGTGAACATCTTTGTTTCCTAGTGTCTATCTAGTGCAGTGCACATCTCATAGCATTGGGAAGTGATAGTGATATCTACCTCACATCTGAAGACTCCAGTCATGTCTACTATAGATCACCTTTAGCATCTCACTTCCTAAGAAAGTCAACATCATGACTCACTCATAGAGAAAGAAAGAAAGAAAGAAAGAAAGAAAGAAAGAAAGAAAGAAAGAAAGAAAGAAAGAGAAGGAAAGAAGGAAAAAGAAAGAAGGAAAGAAAAAGAAAGAAAGAAAGAAAGAAAAAGAAAGAAAGAAAGAAAAGAAAGAAAGAAAGAAGAAAGGAAGGAAGGAAGGAAAGAAAGAAAGAAAGAAAGAAAGAAAGAAAGAAAGAAAGAAAGAAAGAAAGAAAGGAAAGGAAAGAAGGAAAGAAAGAAAGAAAGAAGAAAGAGTAATTTTGACCTGAAATGTTGGAAGGGTATTTTGGGTCGTCTGCACTAAATGCTTTCTGCCAAATGAGATGCTCATTGATGGATGTTTGTTTCCATTTAAGCTTTCGAATTACAGGGTTTCATTTAGCCATGGGACTATTTTCTACTGTATGGTTAGTTTTAAATAAAGCCTGCTGAAAATAGAGACTAAAATTGGTTTGACCACAGAATTTAAAAACTATTTTTTCCCCTTCCTTTCTTTTGTGTTCAGTTGGTTTTAGGATAAGAACATAAAAAAACTGAGTGACAGGCCAAAGCATAATTTCCCTACAAATGACACATCGTCTTTCTTCCTTTCTCTCTCTCTCTCTCTTTCTGTGTGTGTGTGTGTGTGTGTGCTTTACTTATTTTGTTTTACCAAACATTATGTATTCATTTGTTATATTTACTTATAAGTAATTGTTTTCTAATGCTCACAGCAGTCTGATGTTCAAGTAATTTCTTTCTTTTGTACTGAGAGGAAAATAGTTCTCAGTTCACAATCCTGCCACAGTCTATAATATGGATTACAAGGTTTGTCAGTGAAATAAACCTTACTAAGATCAGCACAAAGGATAGTAGAACTATTAAAGGAGGCTACCAAAAGAGCATCTAATGTTCTTAAGCTGTTGTCATACACATATTTCCAATATGCAAATTTTTAGTCCACAAAATCTGTAACTAAGATTGCCACTAAACTCTGTATCCCTGAAATAATAATGATAACAAAAGGCACTCACTGTTTGACAAATACTGTTTTGTACATATTATAACCATTAACTCACTTTACTTCACGATACCCTCCTCATGAGGAATTGTTATTTTCAGAAGCACAGAGTGCTTAAATGATTTCCCAAGTTACATTGCTAATAAAGGTAGACTACAGGACCATAAAAATATTTTTATCATTATCATTTTGATCACAATATTCTCTATTGAACATCTTTTATTACTATCCCAGTTATTCCATTAAGAATGAATGTATTATACATATTGCCCTGTTTACAGATGTGGATACTAGCAAGTCAGTTGTAGTTAAATAACATATGGAAGAACAAAGACCTTAAAGTCAGTGTTGGAATCAAGTTCGGCTGACTCTAAACCTGGGTTGTTTCAGCTATTCCACACTTCTTTGTATCTGAGGAGCTTCAATTTTCTCAGGAGGAAAATAAAAACAAGTCTCTTTTCATTATAACAGCATATTATTGTAAATGAGAGACAATCATGACCCTGAGTCTGAATACCAATAGTAATTTATCAAATCTAAGGCAAAACCTTCTGAGAGTGAAATAAAACATTTTTGATAGAAAGGACCTTCCAAGAAAATTTAGTTTGATGTGTATGATCTAGATTTTCTGTGATCTTACATAATCTAGGAAAAGGTTTGCAGAATTGAACTCTGAATACTTAATATGTTTGGGGCTGGACTCTGAATACTTAATATGTTTGGGGCCATCCAACCTTCTTTAATATTATTTGTCTTGGCTAGATATTTAACAAGATGTATATAGCAGAAAATACACAAATGTCAAATTTAAGGACTTATTATTTAGGTATTATAGGCTCTTTTCTTCATTTTTGCCATTATGGAGCTCATCCTTTCTTTCTATAGATACTGGTTTCTGGTATCATATTCCTTCTGCCTGAGGAACTCCTTTTCATATTGCATGTAGTATAGATCTGCTAGTAATAAATTATCTCAGTTTAGTTTTTCCCAAAAGAAAAGTTTTTATTTTTGATTTTTTTAAAAAAAGTATTTTCATTGGCTATAGAGCTCTGAGTTAACAGTTACATTTCGTTCAATATTGTAAAAATGTTGCTCTATTGACTCCCAGTTTAAATAGTTTTTGTTGAGAGATTGGCTGTAATCCTTGTCTTTATGTTATGTGGCCTTTTTCTCTGTCTGCCTCCAAGGAATTCTATTAATATTTGATTTTTAGAAGTGTTATTGTAATATATCTAGATGCAAGTTTTTGAAAATTTATCTTACTTGGAGTTTTCTAAGCTTCTTTGATCTGTGGTTTGATATTTTTCATTATTTTTAGAAAATTCTTGGCTATTATCTTTTCAAGTATTTCTTTTCTCCATCTTTCTTCTTTTCCTAGGATTCCACTTATACTTATATTAAAAAGAATACTGTTATTGTTTCATAGGCCTTGGTCTCGAGTGTTCTCTCTCTCTCTCTCTCTCTCTCTCTCTCTCTCTCTCTCTGTTCTTTTTTCTCTTTGTGTTTCAACTTGGGTAATTTATATGAACCTATCTCTTATCAGCTATGTCAAGTCTACTAATGAGCATGTCAAAGACACTCTTCATTTCACTTTCAATAACATGGTTTTGTTTTGTTTTTGTTTTTATTCTTAATTTATGACATTTACGTTAAACTCATTCTTGCAGTTTTCATTTTTCAGATAACACTTTCTATCTGGGTATGCACATTGTCTGACTTTTCTGCAAAATTATCAAACATATTAATCAGTTTTTTTTTTAACGTCTCTATATAGTAGTCTTAACAACCATATTATCTCTGAGTCCAGGTTATTAATTGGTTTGTCTCCCCCAAAATGAGTTGTTTTTTTCTTGCTGGTTTTTTTTGTGTGTGTACTTCCTTATTTTTTAAATTAAAGCTAGACATTGTGTTGAGAAATCTAACTACCATTTCTATTTCAATAACCAAGAAAATTTTAGAAACCACGTCAGTAAGAACTAGGCAATAATAATGTATCCTACAGATCCAAATGGGACTTTAACACATGGTTGGTCCATAACACTTAGAGCTGGAGTTGCCCAGAGTACATGATGGCAATGACTAGCCCACCCCATCTGGCTATGTATAGATATCCTATAACACTTGAATAACTAGCATGAGAATTAAAAGTAGCACATCCAGTGACCCCATTCTTGATCCACCTCTGAAAGGAAAGAAGCCATGCATATCTTGTCTCCTTTCATTGATTGCTTTCTGAATGAATGAATGAGCTACTGCTACAGAAGGGTTTCTAAGTGACCTCCCATACCTTCTCAACTACAAAAAAAAAAATCAACAAATCAAACCATAGAATAAACTGTAGAGAAAATATAGTCTAGGATAAACATAGATGACAGTTCTCTAGCACCAAAAGTGAAAACAAAGATATAGCTGAAATCAGACCCTGGTTTAAATAGAGGTGCCATTAAAACTTGATGAGCAAAACAAAGTTTATTAAATATTTATTGATTCGTTAAATAAATAGCACTTGGGCCATTGGCTATTTATTTTGGAGACAGTATCTAGATTTGAAAAAATACATGACCTCTTTGGAATCCTTGTCAGTATCACATTCCAGGTGGCTATTATCAATCAATTGCAGTTAACATCTAGTTGAAGATAATATGTCATCTTTTATTTAGTCTCTTACTTCTAATAGATTAAAAGCAAATTAATAGTCTCAAGGATTTATACACACAAAGATGGATGACAATTTTGACATTAGATCTTTAAATAGTGATAGACTTCCCTAAGTGCATAAGTTCCTGAACAAACCACAAAGAAGTGCATCAATAAATGTGAACTCATAAAAATATAAGATATCTCCCTACCAGAAAAATCTAATTAACAATATGAAAAAATACATTTACATTTAGTATTTCTGAACTAACATGTATCCCAAAATTGTGCATCCAGAGCAGTGACCTGGAGCCCAACTATCACACTTACAGCATGACCTGAAACAAGTTACATAGTCTCTGTTAGCCTCAGTTTCCACAACTCTAAAATGGAGAGATTGATGATTTTCATACCACAGAATTTCTGTAAAGTTTAAATGAGTTGATCTTGCTATGTATTTTTCCATAGTAAACAATGTATAACAAATATGTGTGTGCTACTACTATGGTTGTTTCCAACTAAAGCTGTACCTTCACTTGTCAATATTTATAACTAGTTAATATTTATTGTTTTGTAATATAATTAATATATAATCATTGAAGTATTTAAACTCAAAAATGTAAAAATTAAAATTTTTCATAATCATAGATACTTAAAACCTTTTGGAATCTTTTCTTCTGATTATGTTTGTGTTCTTTTTAGTACAAATATGGATTTTAGTGTGCAAATTGTTCTGTCCTGCTTTATTTGCTATTTGCTGCAGTCTTGAATGATCCCTGAATCATTAAATGTCTTTAAAGATCTAATTTTACCTTATTATATTTACACATTCAATTTGAGGACGTTCTGGCAGCTTGCTTTTTTTTTTAAGTTGGGGTCTCACTCTGTCACCCCAGCTCATTACAGCCTCGAATTCTTCAACTCAAGGGATTCTCTCATCTCAACCTCCTAAGTAGCTAGGACTATAAGCACATGACACCGTGCCCGACTAACTTTTTTTTTTTAAGACACAAGATTTCACTATGCTGCCTAGGCTTTTCTAGAACTCCTGGGCTCAAGCAATCCTCCAGCCTCTGCCTTCCAAAGTACTGGGATTACAGGCCTAAGCCACCATGCCAAGCCCTGCTCATTTTTATTATAATGAATAAAACTATGATAAACATTTTTATATAAATGAATTTCTACTTATTTCCAGGTATAGTAGAGCTATTCAAACATATCTATTTTAATGGAGAAGTGAGTACATGGATGAAAAAAAATGAGTGAATGTTAAGTACTAAAATATAAGGAACTGAAGAAGATATGAAGGTCCAAGTATATCAATTGACAAGTAAAGTAAGAATTCAGATTTCTTTTTAAGAAGCAAGAGTCTTGAGAATATTTGTATACTGAATAAAAAGAGTCAGTAGCTAAGATTGTAGACAGAAGATGGAGTCTGATTGATGAATGCAGATCCCTAGAGAGAGGAAAGGAATGAGATACAGAACACATGTGGAGGAGTCAACCCTCTTTTTGCGATTGGAGGGAACAAAGCAAGGATGCAAGGTTGGTGTGCTGATGCAAGTATGTGAGGAGGTAGGAAGAAAGCTGAGAGAGTTATGAGGCTCCAATGGTCCCTTTTTGTTAATGCTGGGATAGTCTTTCCAAAGGGGAGGGGCAAAAGAAGATGGAATCAGAGTTTGGGAAAATAGTAAAAATTTAAGAAAGCTGCCCTAGATCTCTGCAGAATATAAGAAGAAGCTGGCAAGGGTTACACAGAGGGGGTGGCCAGGCAACTCTGAAATACTGGTTGAGCCTGGAAACTTCACAATGCTATGTAGAGAAGGGGAACTTATCACTGGGCTTTGCTGCAAGGGAGAAACAGAAGCACAAAGACAAGGAAGAGAATGACTTGAGGATGTGGGCAAGAATGCAAATAATGTGGCAGCCCAAGACCTGAGCTGGATAACAGAACAATGAAGGTGAGAGAGAGGGGAGGAGGTAGATTGGGAGAAAACCAAAAGATCAAATTCTCAGAGATCAACTTCTCAAACAGAAGGAAAGAGCATTAGAGAACAAGGACACTAGAATGAAAGGAGATTGTAGTCAGAGAGTTCTGAGGGTAGAGGACTTTAAGATTTCAGAAGTGGATAAACTATAGGGACACGTCCAAGATGTGGTCTTGAGACTGAATACCTGAAATGTAGTGAAAGAATATGCCATTGGGTTGAGAAACTTAAAGAACAATGTCCACTTGGTCAAAGCCAAGGGATATTTATGTCATCCAGGATAAGGATGAATCCTGGAGTAAAGAGAGAAAAACTGATCTAGTGTGAATGTTTTTTATGAATAAGAAGCATTCACTCAACTAGATAAATGACCAAGAAAAGGAAGGGCCAAAAATGGTAAACAAGATGGCAGCATCTTCATGCCAAGAGCACATTAAGTACTCTGAGAGTGGCCTCAGGAAGGGAGTCAAAGTGGAGAAATGAGATTGCAATAAACAAAGGAGGGAAAGGACACTTTAGCAGAAGCTGTACCATGAGTGGAGGAGTCAGAGTTCCTAGACCATCAGGAAACCAAGAAGAAGCATGGAAAGTGGTGAATCTGTGTGACCAGGACGGTTGTCGATCCCGCAGTGCATAAGGGCAGGACTCTTGTACTAGTGAGACTCACAGAGTCATGAGTAATGGAAAGTGTGTTCCAGTTGTCAAAATAAATGAATAAAATGTATTTTATGAGGTGTTATTTTTAGTTTTATAAGGCCAGATGTTCCAGCTGTACATTGCCTTACGTGCTTACATTTCCTAGATGCATCATGGTCTCCATTCTCCTTACAGTCTGGAAATACCATGTTTGGCCTCTATTATCCAGAGTCCACTGTCCCACAATTTCACTTATCTGGACTCTAGAAATGAAAATGGAGAGAGCACAACAGGCCTCCAAACAACCATAATAGATGTCACAAAGCCCATGGGCTCTACCTACTGGACATCAGTCACAGCTTGCTTTATTTTTAGGAAAATTGTAAGAAAGTTCCGTTGTTTGGTTTCCTAGCCCTGAGCAGCATTGCAGGTTCTGCTGTTAAACACTAAAGGGCAGAGAGGGAATAATAAATCAAAAGGATCGATTCACAAAGGGGCCAGGCAAGAGAAACATGAGAGGCTGCCCCGTTATGGGATCATCAGAAACAGCTGAGGAAGGACAGAAAAGCTAGGAAATGAAGCAACATGCGGTTTGTCGCTGTTGCTCTGCTATAACTTTGTAGGACTCTGTAGAACTCCGTCATAATAAAACAGTCCATTTCATCTGAATTGGGACCTCCGAGGTCTGATCTCTAGAACCTCCAAGCCGGCTTCTTTCTCCTGGGCTGTCTAGCTTTCTGGAGTGTACTTGGGTCCATCCCACAGAAACCAGGAATGGGACATCCTCTTGCAGCTATCACCTTGCTATCTTCTCACCTCTTGGGCCAGCTGCAAACTCAGAGGACATTTTCTTTTCAAGGGTTTTATGAAGGTTGGAGGCCAGGAAAAAGGGGGAAAAAGGGAGGGTCACAAAATAGATTAATGGGGAAGTTTCAAAGACCAAGATGTTCTCTGAGTAGTAATTTTCTGGTCAATAAATATTTGTTGGGTAAATGAATGATCTGTTTAGGAGTAAGCTCCGACATCAGCCCAACTCTTTTGGCCCCTCCCTGAACCAGCACTCTCAGCCGGTCCCTGGAAATCATGGTGTTTTATGTCTATCAGATGCTTTTGGACATCTGGGGTGGAGGAACAGATTCTTAATCCAAGCAGGAGCAGACTCTTAGGATAAGACTCTGGGGTGCCCCCCTGCCCCCACACACATATATTTCCCTGGGGATTCCTTCCCTCTTCTCACCCACTGGCCCTGCCCCCAGGACACATTCTGCAGCACAGAATTCCAGAACTCCTTTAAGGTCGCAAATCAGAAGATCTCAAAACTGGCTCCTAAATTGAGAGTCATTTGTGCACTTAGAAAAGTCCTAGTGAGTCTACTGATTTGATCCATTTTGGTCATTTCCCAGTACAAAGAAACAAAAAATTTGTCAAATGTATTTTAGAAAAATGCATAAAATTACTAACATATTACAGGTGTTGGTGGCTCATGGCTTGGTCTTCAGTTGTGCAAAGTTCACTTTGTGACCCTCTGTGTTTGGGATTCGCACAGAAACAATGAATGGTGACACTGCTCACTTGTAGCTCTCTCCTCTCCCGCCCTCAGACTGTTCAGGGTGGTAAGTTGACCACCATCTTTGCTGCTTAATAGGTAAGGGGCTATCTATGTGGCGAGCGGTGACAGAGGATTCTAAGGAGCATAAGAATGAGCTCCTGTCTTAAAGTAACTTAAAATCTCGCTAGAGAGACTCTTCTAAGTGTCAAATGAGTGGTCCAGAGACATGCTCTCTGGGAGTGCAGAACGTGACTTCAAACACAAATGAAGCTTTCACTTCAGTCCAACACTAGTCATTCAATGCACAAACCTCCATTCATCACCTATCATATGCCAGATATGTGTGAAATAATAGGGGTACAGAGACAAACAACTCAATACTTAAAATTGAGAACCTCACAACCCAATAGAGCAGACAGACCTGTGAACAGACATCTCCGGTGCAGTGAGTTAGGGGTCTAGTGTGACTCTCGGATTTCTAGTTCGGTAACTTGGTGAATGGTGGTGTCTTTGTTTGAGCCGGGACCAGAAGAGAGGAAGATTGGAGGGGAAGATAGAGGGTCTAATTGGGATTTGTCAAATTAGATGTACATTAAATGGACACTAACTAAGACCCTTTTCTGTGCCAGCACTGTGCTAGGCTTTGAAAGCATCAGAGGCAGTCCCTGCCCACAAAGAATTCAGTCTAGTGGGGCATTGTGAGTCTTTCCCAACAAAATGCTGTGACATAATTGCAGCTTGAGTTTGAGTTTATGACTAATGCATCGTGTACAATGGGAACAGATATGTCTGCTGTAATGATGGACAGGGAAGGATGCAATAAAACTGCCAGAGAAGGTCTCTGGGGGCTGGCTAAGAATGAAGAGAAAAGCTTCTTTTGCATGCATATTGATAGGGAAGATAGGGAGACACTAATGTGCTGACTCTGAGGGGTGCCCTGCTCTGGACTCCCACGGATAGAGATTTCAGGAAGGGGGGGCACCCTGTCTGACAGGAAGTACAACCCAAGGACAAGAGTGGTGAGGGCATCCTCCCCATTTCTCCTGAGAACACAGTGCAGTATTCATGTCACTAGAAAAGCAGGGTCCTTAGAGGAGCACTCACAGTTAGCAACAGTTGAACATGGCAGTGTCTTCCCCACAGTGGCTACGAGGTTCTGGGCTTTAGCTTTTCTCATCAGCAGACCTCAGTGCTGCACATTGAAGCAAAAGTACCTGTAAGGACTCTTAGTGGCCAGGCTTGGACAACCCTGGGTTCCCAGACATTCCAGGTAGGCGTTTGAGAGGGCCAGAGTTTCTGCACTTGGCAGGTGGATGCAAGGCTCGCAGGTGGGTCTTCACTGTCTAGGTAATCCCCACTTGCACAGGCACCTGAAGAGGCCTGAGGAAGTCATTCTACTGGACAAGACAACATCATTTGCTGAGTACATGAGTGCAGTGGCACTGGAGGAGGGACAGCCCAATACTGGCAGCAGGAAGAAACCTTCACAGCAAACATGATTTAACCTGCTACTAACTGACATACCCGAATCAAATTCCATGTGTAGTTTCAGTTGAGATATATATATTTATATAAATATATATGTTTGAGTCAGAGTCTCACTCTGTTGCCCAGGAGTGCAGTGGCGCGCTCACAGGGCTACCCAGCATCGACCTGGTGGGCTCGAGTGAACCTTCTGCCTCAGCCTTCCAAGTAGTTGAAACTACAGACATTGCTACCATGCCCGGTTAATTTTTTATTTATTATAGAGATGAGGTCTCACCGAGTTGCCCAGGCTGGTCATGAACCCCTGGGCTCAGGCAATCCTCTCGCCTCAGCCTCCCAAGGTGCTGGGATTATAGGCTTGAACCATCACACCTGGCCTGATATATTTTTTTGAAAGCAGTGGTCTGACTTTACAATACACTCAATAGGCAGCAGACCCCATTGACACAGTGATGGCTGAGATCTCACCAAGTTAAGTAACTCATAAACATTCCCATTTAATCCACAAAGAATTTTGGTGTGCCTATCCCTCAGGAACCACAGGGTCTTGTGAGGAACGAGGAAGCCCCTGCAAGAGCCGAGGTTTTGGTCCACTTCTGCACCATCTCTGGGCTAACTGCATAGGCAAAATCAAACAGACAGGATGGGAGAGTGAATCACTCCCAAGGATTTTGCTCATCTTCCTTGTCCAGGAATGACAAAAGGGACAGGTCATTCATGCCCCAAGTCTAGATCCTCTCTTTCATCAGTTTTGTGAAAATGATTTTAGAAAGGTTGGGGCCAAGATGTACAATTGCCTGGTCTACTTTTACTGCCCCCAAAGGGTACACAGAAAAGAAACCAGCACTTGCCTATGAGCCACTGAAACATCTACCCCTCCAAAGAGCCAACCAGAGTTGGGCAGAGCTGATGGCCAACCCTGGGCTGCCTCCTCACAGGACTCCCAGTTACCATCACTGACTACCCAGTATCTAGCTTAGTGTCTGACACGTAATAGGTGCTCAGGACATATTTGTTGAAAAAATAGATGAGGGTTTAATTAACTTTTTTGTGTGACTGTCATCAATCTGATCACATGAACCTGTATACCACAGGCTTTCCTCATAATGCAAGTGAGGACACTATCCACAACCTATGGGGGTGATGGTGACAGGGATGGCTTGTCCTCTTCCCAGAATGGGTCCTAGGTTGCTTTATTGTCCAGTTGGAGATGTCACTGGGCCAGGACTCCTTCCTGCTCTCTCACAAAGATTAACATAACCAGAATCCAAACTGTTAGTCCTCTAAAACCACTCCATGTGAAAAGTCCCTATTTCTCAACATTTTCATAGAATATGTTTTAGAGCTGAAAGTTTGCCCACTAAAGTCCTGATTTAGCTAGCCAGATGGAGGGCTTTGTGTCATTTTTAAAGTAACACTTTAGACTGCATAATAGAGCAATGGAGAATTCATTCTGAATCTCAATAGTACATGAACTTTGCTCTTTTTTTTCCAACTGATTGTCGTTTACAAATCTAGTGTTTAATGAAGGCTCATTTTTCAAATGTTTTGATCATATTATCCCCTTCAAACTATACTTTTTTGCCTTTAATTTTCACCCAACCATGTGACCCTTTCTCTTTTTCTTTTCTTTTCTTTTTTTTGAGTTGAAGTCTCAATCTGTCACCCAGGCTGGAGTACAGGGGCATGCTCACGGCCATCACAGCCTCAACCTGCTGTGCTCAGGTGATCTTTCTGCCTCAGCCTTCCAAGTAGTTGGAACCACACCTGGCTGATTTTTAAAAATTTGTCGTAGAGATGAGGTCTTGCCAAGTTGTCCAGGTTGGTCTCAAATCCCTGGGTTCAGGCAATCCTCTAGCCTCGGCCTCCCAAAGCGCTGGGATTACAGGCTTGAGCCACCGCGCCCGACATCCGGTACCTCTTTCATTTTGACAACTGCACAATAGTGACATGACATTTGAGTTACACCACATTACCCTATGGTTAGTTTTACTGAAGGATTTTATTTTATTTTATACTTGTGAAAAAATCTGAAGCTGATTTTAGCAAAGTGTGAAAAGTTCTATTTCCCTGTATGCTGTCAGTGTGTATTTTTTATCACAAAATGATTTGTTTCGATAGTCCCTGATAGTGATCACTTCCTGCCTAGGGTCAGACAGGTGCTAAACATTTGCACCAGAGCCTCATAGCCTCATAAAGCCTCATAAAGTGTGGGTATTGCCCTCACTTGCCACATGAGAAGCACTTGTGACAGTTTCATGTATAACTGATATGGTTGATGACTATCACAGCATAAAGTTAATTAATTAATATCCTCATCCACTTATTTCAGCAAATATGTACTGAACACTTACAGTGTGTCAGGTGCTGCTGAGCTAAATATTGGGTAGTCACTGGTGGTTGGAATACACCCTCTTCAGGAATCTTAAATTCTTGCTGGGGAGACACATAATATGCCAGATTATTTAACACAGAGACAAGTGCCATGAAAAATATAAACAAAGTGATGTGACAGAGTGCCAGTGTGAGATTGTGTGTGTGGTGGGAGGAGACTACTTTGGCTAGAGTGGCCAGTAACTCTTCCCTAAAGAGGAGAGACCTGATGTGTGAGAAGCAAGGCACAGGAGAAAGAGCATTTCAGGGAGAGGGAACAGCACACAGAAAGTCCTACAAGTGGAGTTCAAGACTAGATGGGGCAGCATAGCAAGACCTCCTCTCTACAAAAAGAAAGAGAGAGAAAGAGAAAGAGGGGGGAGGGAGAAAGGGAGAGAGGGAGGGAGGGAGGGAGGGAAGGAGGGAGGGAGGGAGGAAAGGAGGGAGGGAGAAAGGAAGGGAGGGAGGTAGGAAGGGAAGAAGGAAAGAAGGAAGGAAGGAAGGAAGGAAAAGGAAGGAAGGAAGGAAGGAAGGAAGGAAGGAAAAAGAATTTAGCTGACCATAGTGGCATGTGCCTGTCCCAGCTACTCAAGAGGCTGAGGCAGGAGGCTCACTTGAGCGCAGAAAGTTGAGGCTGCAGTGAGTTGTGATTGTACCACTGCACTCCAGCTGAGGACAACAGAGGACGATCATAGAAAGAGAAAAGAGGCTGTGGAGGAAGGATCACCTGATCCCAGCAGGTCCAGGCTGCGGTGGCCATATACGCCACTGCACTCCAGTCTGGGTGAAAGAATGAGACTCTGACTCAAAAAAAAGGAGAGGGAGAAAAGGAAAGAAAGAAAAAAGAAAGGAAGGAAGAAAGAAAGGAGGGAGGGAGGGAGGGGAGGAGGGAGGGAGGAAAGAAGGAGAGAAAGAGAGAAGGAGGGAGGGAGGGAAGTCTTGCAAGCACAGGAGTCATGGGATGACAAAGACAGGTGGAACCGAAAGGAGGCAGTATGACTGTAGCCAAGTGATCAAGGGAGTGAGAAAATAGATGCAGTTATAGAGAAAGGCAAAGAGTTCACAGTTACAGGTGTCATGAACGACTGAAAAAAATATTTTATTTTAGAATAGTTTTAGAATTATAGAAAAACTGCAAAGATAGTACAGAGGGTTTCTGCATACCCCAACCTACTTCTTTTACTGTTAATATTGTATGTTAATATGATGCATTTGTCACAACCACTTAACTGATAATGATAAGTTGTTACTCATTATTCACAAGTTGTCCTTTTTCAGCAATTTCTTACTTTCTGGCACTCAAAATTGCTCCAGGCTCATCTTGTATATTTCTTGCCCCATCCCTAGAATCAGCCAATTCTCCAAAGGAGCCCTGGTTCCTTTGATTGGAAAACAATAATTAGAAGCCAAGATCTGGTTGCTAGATGTGCTTGTGGCAACTAGGGTGTCATTGCTTTTAGGCTATCTTAGCTGAAATAGCTTAGAAGTATATGTGTGTATATATACACATATCTATACTTATTTCTACATTTATCCATCTATATCTACATTAAGCTAAACATGAGTTCATACTGATGTTTCCAGCTCTAAGTCTGTATCACATAGATCATTCCAGCTTCTTCCCTTTGCTTATCTCTAACCTACCATTCCAACAGTAAGAGACTGGGCTTCTGTTGTTTGTGACCCATTTACTTAATTGTCCCATCCTAGTATCCATGCGTGATGGTTGCAGAGTTGCACACTCTTACCCCCATGAGAAGCAATGTTACCAGCTGGAGCACAGTGCCTGTGTGCAACCCCTTTTACCTTTGGTCTTGCAGACGCCATTCACCTGCAGATTAACTAGGGTCAGTATCCCTTTTATCCCCACACCCTTCAGTGAGGTCGCTTCATAATATATATGAGTTTGTTTTGCATTGCTATAAAGAAATAGGTTGGATGATTCATAAAGAAAAGAGTTTTAGCTCATAGTTCTGCATGGTACTGGTATCTTCTGGGCTTCTGGTGAAGTCTCAGAAAGTTTACAATTATGGTGGAAGGTGAAGAGGGCACAGGCATGTCACATGGTGAGAGTGGAAGCCAAAGGAGGAGGAGGTGTCTGGTTCTTTTAAACAACCAGTTCTCACATGAACTAATAGAGTAAGAATTCATTCATTACTGTGAGAAGGACACCAAACCATTCATGAGGGATCCACCCCCAGAACCCAGTCACCTCCAACTAAACCCCACCTCCAACCTCCAACAATGGAGAGCCTTTTCAACATGAGATTTGGAGGGGACAACAATCCAAACCATATCAATATATAATGTAGTTAGATCCCTTGGTCACAGTCTGTGTTTCATTCTGGCCTCCCCTGGTTTCATGGAAAACTTTTTATGTCACCTTTGCCTTGCTCAGACTCCCTCTGGCTGTCATGTAGGGAATGGACTCCAGGGAATCAAGAGATAAAGCAGGAAGACATACAGGGGCCATTGCAGCACCCAGTGAGAGCACAGGGTGTGGACCTGGGCAGTAGGTATGGAAATGAGATACATTTTAGACACAGGGGTATGGACTTGAGTTAAATTTTTGAGGTAAGTATAAACTTAATTTAAGTCCATTAAGTTTTATCCTGAAATCATTGTCTTTACCCTCCTCTTCCCAGTCCCAATGACACTGGGTAGGAATCTTTAAGTGTGATATATCCATATCTCTAAGTACCACTCACTAGCAAATGCACCTTATTACTCATGTGGAGCACACCATTGGTGCATATGGATCATGTCATTTAATCATCATGGGTGTCCATGATAAACACTGTTTCAACAGTCATGTGATATGGGAATGTTGCTACTTGCCTAAGCCATCTGTTCAGCACCAGGAACAGCTGAACTGAGTTTGGCGATGGGTTCAATATATACACTTTCTGCTCTTTTGATAGATTTGTTTGGGGAAAATGTTCTGGTGATTAATGAGCCATTTCCTTACTGATACACCACATGTGTAGCCATTAACAAATGATCCCAGGGCAGCCTTGATGGAGCCCCTCCCTCGCCATATCTCAGGATGCGGCTGGCAGGGCTGGCTGGGAGGGGTTGGTGTCCTGGATGAGGTCAAGGCCTGGGTGGGCAGCCCTGGGGAAAAGCTTTTCTTTGCATGCTAGCAAAGGAGATAAGGATGGTGGACTGTGGGGAGCCCACAGGAGGGCAGGGTGGGAATCTACTTTTTATGTGAATCAACATAAAAAGTTAATGAGAAATTTTGTACTGTTGTCATTAAGTTGATTGAGAGACTCAGCAGTTCACTCTCATTTCTTCCAAAAATATTTTTCCAGACAGTCCTCCAAGCATGAGGTCCTACTTTAAGAATGGGTTGATCATCTTTCAACTTGGGATAGTACAGCTTCCTTCTCAGGGACTTGCTCATTAGATTTACCATGGGCCCCAGGTAGCACTTGGGGACTAACTGATCATCCTAAATAGGCTTGTCCATGGCCTCTTTAGTATCTGTTACCTAGCACCCAGAGGGACCCTTCTCATGTGGTTATTGGTGAGAATGAGCCTTCTCAGAGTCCCTGCTGGGACAATTCCCAAAGAGGCCTCTGCTCATGGGGGTCATTGCTCACCAGGGTTTACGCCTGGAGAAGTGAGGTCAGCAAGTCAGACCAGGGCCCCACCCAGCTCAGGTCTCTTAACTTGGGACTCTGCAAAGTCTCAAGGCCACTTCACCATCCTGCTTCTAATGCAGGTTCTCAGTTCTGAGAGAGAAGCATTCTACCACTGTTGCACCCCCTTGTTGATGAAGGAGAGGAATGTTTCCATGTTTCCCAAGACCTAAGGGGCTTGGAAATCCCCACATGTAGAGCATACTTTGTAGCCCTGCTTTCTGCTCCCATTTCCTTCTGGCTCTTCCCTCCTGGCTGCCTGGGACTCCCCTACACATTAAGGTTTAGTTCAGACGTCACCTTCTCCAGAAGAACATTGATGGCCTCTAAGCCAGGAGAGATGCCTTCCTGTGTAACCCTCTAATGTGTCATGCTTATCCTGAACATGGCATTTCCATGATGCTATGAACCCAGCCTTTAGCGGCATTCACACTCCTTAGAGTGTGAGATTCTTGAAGGTAGGAGTGAGGTCTTCACATTTCTGGAGCCTCCCACAAAACACATGCTCAGCAACATGCGGGAGAAGATGGTACAGATGAAAATGATGGAGTCCTACACTCCTATGGGGTATGGGGTAGCAGTGGGACCTTTTTCTTCTCCTTCACGGAGAGTGTGTGAAAGCACAAGGAATGGGAACAAGAATTTACACATACAGGGATGAACTGAAATTCATCTCAATGACAGACTAGTATGCAGTATTAGTGTCAGCCTTGACCTTCATCAGGCCACTCAACCATATACCTATTTCTTTTTTTTCTTAAGCTACATTAAATTTATTTTTAAAATTATTTTCTCTTCAATAATATGTTTACCTTAACTTACTGCAACATTTTTACTTTATAAGCTTTTTTTTTAACTTTTAACATTTTTTTTTAATTTTAGCTTTTGGGTTTTTTTTGGTTTTTTTTTGAGTTGGAGTCTCACTCTGTCACCCAGACTGGAGTGCAGTGGCCGCTCCCGGCCACCGCAGCCTCGACCTGCTGGGCTCCGGCGATCCTCCCACATCAGCCTTCCGAGTAGCCAGAATTACAGGCATGCGCTACCACGCCCGGCTGATTTTTCAATTTATTGTAGAGATGGGGTCTCGCTGCCCAGGTGGGTCTCGTACCCGCGGGCTCAAGCAATCCACTCACCTCAGCCTCCCAAAGGCGCGGGATTACAGGCTGAGCCACCGAGCCCGGCTAACTTTTAACTTTTTTAAGTTAAAGATGTGGGGTACAATTCAGGGTTAGTTGTAAAAATGTTCATTATGCAGGTAACCTTGTTGAGCTGTGCCTCCCCTTCCCCAGGTAGATTCCCACTACTGCCAATTCTGCTTCCCCATCTCCCTTCTGGCAGTTTCCTGCTACAGCCAATTCCTTTCTTTATAGTATTACAATAATTGCTCAGGGTCCACTTACGAGTGAGAATATGTGATACTCAGTTCTTTGTTTCTGTGAAAGATATTTTATCATGTATATGTACCACATTTTTTTATCCAGTTCTCTTTTGATGGGCAATATGGTTGGTTCCATGTTCTTGCTATTCTGAAAAATACTGCAATAAACATACATGTGCAGGTATCTTTTTTATAGACTTAATTTGAGTTCTTCCAGGTATATCCCCAATAGGGGGATTGCGGGGTCCTATGGAAGGTTGATTTTTAGATCTTGTAGGAATCACCACACTGTTTTCCACAGAGGCTGTACTAGTTTACCCTCCAACCAACAGTGTAGAAGTAGTGTTCCCTTTTCACCGCATCCTTTTTATGTACCTATTGCAATATCCTTTCTGGCTTCCCTGACATCCTGAGGCTCAAGATGGGTGACCCTGCAGGTAATGTTTCTAAATAATCAGTGTAACAACAGTAATAAAATGGACAGGATGTGTCATTCAGATTTATCGCTAATACATGAATATTCACTGCTAAACATATCTAACATTTCACATATAACTTGGAATAAGAAATACTTTGTATGCCTTATAGTTTAAAATTATATCAGTCCATTGAAATATAAATGCACATTTAACATTGCATGAGTAAAATGCTATAATAAAGGATCACTTGAAATGTATTAACTACATGCATAAATTATCATTTAAAAATTTCATATAGTTAAATAAAGAAACAGATTGGCAGGTGATGGATAGAGAAAGAATATATGTTAGGTATTATTAGAAATAACATTGTTTTAAAGCTTTTTGAGGCAAAAATATTCATAAAAACTTAAACAAGAATGTAAGAAGGCAAAAAGAGATTAGTTATATGATAGTTCTCATCTTTGTAGAACTGTTTGGGTACTAGTATTTGTAACAGTAAAAAAAAAATCCAAATAAGTATATCTAAATTTTTGTTTAATTTCATTTACATCATGTCTCCTTTAAAAAAATCCTGTTTGAGAATACTTCATGTCTTAAAAGCAGGATGTCATCACTTTGCCGTCTCAAAAAATGGTAAAAAGGCAAAACCCTCAAATCTTAAGCATATGTATTAGTACAGACATAAACAGCATCAAAAATATGAAGAAAACAGAGCTCAGACACTCACTTTCAACTGAGGTTGGTAGAGGAACACACATTTCTCTATTTCATATTACAAATGCATAGAACATTTGTAAACTGCAGGAACAAGAGTCCTGAGAAATCACTGTCCTCACACTATGCTGTCAAACTTTAAAGTTTTCATCTCCAAAATTTTAATAAACTTATTATAATAAATAAACTTAAATGAAAGTTTAAATAAATTTGCATTTTATTCTTTTTATTACCAAAACCCAGATACTTTGAGCTCATTTTTAGTCGACTATTGATTATAACATTTGGTCATTTGGCATTTGGTCAATTTATATACTCAATGTATCTCTATTATGTGTACACACATGCACACATGTGTGTTTCTAAACATGTGTGCATCTGTGTGTCTGCACATTTGTCAAGTATATGCACACATGTGTGCATGCATGTGCAAAAATGTCTATGTGTTTGTGCCTGTGTGCGCACATTTGTGTGTGTGTGTATACACATGTGGGATACATGCAAGTATACATTAATTCATTATGTGATGGTGTTCTGGGTACTTCATTATCACATTTGCCCCTTGAAGTAAGGTAGGTGTTATCTTCATTAAACAGGTGAAGAAACAGAGGATAAGAGAAGTTAAGGCTAGGTGTGGTGGCTAAAGTCTGTAATCCCAGCAGTTTGGGAGGCTGAGGTAAGAGGATTGCCTGAGTTCAGGGGTTCAAGACCAGCCTGGGCAACTTGGTGAGACCTCGTCTCTTTAATAAATCAAGAAAAATTAGCTGGGTGTGGTGACACACGCCTGTGGTTCCAGCTACTTGGAAAGCTGAGGCAGAAGGATCACCTGACCTCAGCAGGTCAAGGCTGCAGTGGCCATAAGCGTGTCACTGCACTCCAGCCTGGGCCACATAGTGAGAATCCGACTTAAAAAAAAAAAAGGAGAGAGAGAAGTTAAATCACCAGCACTTGAGTTTTAGAGTTGATTCAACCCAGGTAGAGTCATGACTCCCAAGCCTGTGTGCTAATACATCTTCTGCTCTAGAAATTTCTATGATCTCCATGAATTAATTAATTAACTAGGTGCCTAATATATGTGGAATATCTTGAGCACCTACAGTGTGCCAAGTGACACTAAAATGAGTCAGTCTCAAAGATTAGATTATTTCATAGTTTAAAGCAGCTGGCTCCTGGCTACAAGCATCAAGATCTAAGGGCTCTGCTGGAGTTGGCACAAAGTGTAATGGGAGCCAAGTGGAACATGCCCTTGTGCTTGCCTGGGGAAGTCAGAGGAGGTGTAGAATCAGTGGACCCCCTCCAGAAGAGACTGAAGATGGATGGGGAATTGCCAGAAGGCTGGGATGAAGAGAGGGTAGGAGGATGGGATTCTAGAATAATGTGCTTGGGACACAGAGCTAGTTCAAAGTGGCTGCAGCAAAGGCTCTGGGTGTGAGGACAGGACAAGTGTGCTGACAGATGGATAAGATTCATTTCATGGATGTCTTATAAGCAGGCTCTGAGTGCTTATAAGACATTCAGACTTTATTCTGTATAGTTGGGGAGGATGTGCTGTCTCAGGAAGATTTTGAGTAGGAATGACCTGTCTTATGGGGCAGCTATGTGAAGGATGGGCTAGAGACAGCAGATAGGCAGGACAGAAGAATCAGAAATCATTCCCAGATTCTTCTAACTTGCTCTGCTACCTGCCTGCTTGGAGTAGGGTAGGTGAGGGGATGGCATGGAAACTGAACAGGTATGAACAGAAGTCCTGAAGGTAGGAATTCCACATAAGACACAGCATGCTGGTTGTTCTACCAGGCTATGAAATGAACAGGGGCACAAGCATAGGGTTAGTAGGGCTCATGGAGGCTGAGATTGGTGGGGGCTGGTTGATTCAGTGGATAACCTAGAATACTGGCTCCAGTGGGGTATGTGGGCACCTGAGACAGGAAGATGAGCTGAAGGTGGAATACCAACTTGTGTCACTGGAAGACCTCTGATCTGCCCTGAACCATCTCCTGGTTTGTAGGGGTGACTTGCTGTCACATTAGGAACCAGCACAGGTGTGATCCTAAAAAACCTGCCTTCCCCATGCTCCAGTGCCCACCCTTCTGGGAGCCCAGGTGTTCCTGGAGCCTCCACCCAAGGATGCCTCTTCCTTGTCATTTATTCTGGGGCATAAGTGGTGTTGAACCAGAGTCCTAGGGTCATGCCTCCTTTACATGGAGGAATGGGAACTTGGCAGGGAGTGGAGGAATCTTCTCTGCTCTCTCAGATTCAGGTCTGGACCAGTCCCATCCCACACTTGGGCTACTGTACCCACCACAGACCTGTAGGGGACTCTTCTCAGGACCATTGGCTAGGACTGACAGGGGCTGGATCTGAGGTTCTACCTCAAGGCAGTTAGTGGCCTAGGATGGTGCCCTCCTCACTGTCAAATGATTACTAAGTGATTACTAAATGAAGTTCCAAGATTTCTCTTGGATCCTCATGCTCCTTTATTGATCCATCAACACCCAGCGACCAGGGGCAGCTGCTGGAATCCAGCATGCAGATCCACTACTCTGGCTGCCTCCTGCAGGAGAGTTGGGACACCTCTGAGACCCTGGGGACAAAGTGGGGGAATTTCATAGGTCTGAAGGTGGCTCTGCACCCTGGATACAATTCAACTGTGCAATTAGGAAGATCCAGGGACACCCTGAAACTGTGAGCAACAATTTGTGTAATGTAGTTTTTTTAAAGAGTATTCATAGCTTCCATCATGTTTTCAAAGGGGTCAGTGATCAGAAATGGTTAGAAGTCCACTTCTTTACAAGTTTAACCACACCTCTAGTTCAACAGCATTTACTCTGACTGCTCTTAAAATAATTGTTGCAAAATCCCACTTTTCATCCTGCAGCTGGTGGCAGTCCAGAGTAAAGAGATATTGCCCATGGAGAAAAAGAGCTTCAGGCTGAAGGTCTGGGCCAGGGTCGTTCATTGAAGGGGGTTAACCACTGCAAGAGGAGTTCTAGCCTGCCCAGGGTACTGGGAAGCCCTGCACTTTTTCCATCCCAGTTGTGAGAAGAGGGCCTATGGCTGGGAGCAGGAGAACAAAGGATGAGTGTTGGGTTTAGAACCCTGGACACTTCACCAGAAGGCAGGGCTAAGAAAAGCCTTGTCACTTGGGACATGAACTTATTTGTTATAAAGCCAAATTTCCTTGGAAACAATTATTTCCAGGCCATAGAAAAAAGTGACTTGGCATGTGCCTATCTGGCCTACCTCATCCTGGGAGGAGCACAGGAGATCATAGGAACTCTGTGCCAAAACCTGTCCTCACAGTCAGAGCACACATTTGCTCTTGGTACTGGGGTCATGTAACCTCATAGTTGGGCATGCAGCCTGGAAACTCTTGTCCTTGTGGACTGAAGGGTTATAGAGTAAACCAGGTCCTTGGAGAAAGTGAATTCAAAGGTTTCTTAATGTAGTCCATGCGGGGCAACTGTTTGTATGAGGACTCCCAAGGGTCCAGATTAGGTAAATTCATATACTTCTGATTTCTGAGTCATAGTTTTTCTTTTGCGGCGTCTTCCCGTATGATTTCAAACTGCAGGATGGCAGACTCCTTGCTTCCTCAGCCTGGACTCTGGCTAACTGAAGCAAAATAGCCATTCCATGACCCCTCATTGCCAGGAACCTTTCCATTGATAACTCAGTTCTTTTGCCAAAGCTCCATTGAAAGCCATACAATAACCCCCTAGTGTCTACCACTTCTTTATTCATTTGAAACCCATTCTGTCTAGGGTTCCTCAATGGCATTGAGCCTATCTTCATCACCATTGTTGACTCCACATTCTTTATCTTCTCCCTTTATTCCTGATTCCTTGACCCTCATCTGGATTGCCTCATCTGCCCACTCAATGTCAACAAAGGTCAGTCAGGATTCTGTAGTTGCAAATAACAGAAATGAACACTGGCTAACTGAAGCAAATAGTATTAGATAGAAAAATATGCAATATCTCACAAAATTGAAAGACAATCAAGAGTCAACCGGTTGGAAGGGGCTCTAGGTACAAGAATTAATAGGTAGCTGAATAGCTACCTCTAGAAGGTACAAGATACCTCCCTCACCGTGAACAAACTTCAGCCAATTTCTGACCTTGACTGACTCAGCCTGATGTTCCAGTGTCAGAGAGAATATAATTGTTCTTGTTTGTACCATGTTCCCAGGTTCTGGAGGTTGGATGCGTTTGGAGAGGTGATGAAAATGGAAGATGATGGGTCCCCCAGGGAAAATCAAGTTCCTACTTCTACCAGGCAGATAGAAGCACTCATGTTCCATATGCCTCAGACAGGACACAGACACAGTGAGAAGACAGAGTGCATTGCCACAGGGTGAGGACATTTGTGAATGTAACCACAAGTCCTGTCTGTTGAATGTTACAAGCCCAGATTGATAAGAAAATTTCCCTGGAGTCAGCTGTGCTAACCCCTCATGGCAGGACGGAGCAAGGCTGATGGATTTTGTTTATGGAACTGACCATTTGGTAATCTTACAGCCACCCTCCAGCTATTGTCCCACAGGATATAAGATAAGATTCACATGTGTCAGGAAGGGTGAGTCTAAAACAGCGTATCATTTCAGCAAGGAATTAGATAGAGGAAGAATGGAATTTCTAACAAATTCCGGAGCTCAGCATCAGACAAAGCCCAAGGCCAGTTTCGAGCTGGAGCCCAGAAGGGGGCCACCTGGTTCAGGAAAGATCTAGACAAGGAGTGGGGTTTGCATCCCAGTCCTCAGTCTGCTACTACTCAGTTTTTGTCTTTAGACAATCAGTTCATCTCCTTGGGTCTTGTGTACTCATCTCTAAAATGAGGCTGTTGTTAGGGTAACATTCCTTGCCATAACATTCTCTGAAACTACAGCTAAGAGACCAAGACTGGACCATGTGCCATGCTGTCTGTAAATCTACCTGAGGACTTATACTGGCCACTGATTATTTCTGTGCCCATGTCTCCCATGGTACATCATCATCTCCTCATCTCCTCCATGACAGGGATTCTTATTCATATTTATCTCTGATACACCCACACAATGACAGATGTATAAAGAGCTCTTGTTGGATATTTGTTGGATAAATGAGGACATCTCAGAGGCTAAATCCCATGACTTTAGAAGATGTCATAAAGCACGAGGTGGGACTCTTCCATTTAGAACACCCCAGAGAAAGGAAACACCTGGCTCAGGTATGCTGTGGGTCATCTCTAGTGCCTCCACTGTTCCATGTTTTGGGAAGCTTCCTCCTTTTGGAACCCATTGAAAAGAGAAAATCAAGATCCGTAGAGAGGAACTGGGTCAACTGGGGCTCTCAAATTTCTGGAAGTAACTGAGATAATTAGACGAGGGCTTACTTGGGGCTGGAGTGCAGCTCTAAGGCTCTAAACCATGCTCCTACACCTTCACCTGTGTTGATGGGATGGAATGTGTCAAGAGGTGCATCAAGTCAGCATTCCCTGGTTTCACAGACCTCATTCAGGTCCCCCAAGGTGGGACAAGGTCCATCTTTTTTAGGGCAATCCAGGGGCTTAGAGTTATGAGACAGACCCCACATTCTTGCATGCCATGCAGTTTCCTCCTCAGAGATTCCCATGTGCAACAATGTGAATGTTCTTAATGCCACCAAAAATTGCACTAAAAATAGTTAAGATGGGAGAGAGAGAGAAAACTCCTAAGATTCAGATTTCCAATAGCAGTAACATGGAATCACAATGTCAGCCCTGATGACAAAGAAAGAAATCAAAATGAATGACAAAGTAACAAAGCCAGCCAAATGAATCCATAGATATGAGCTAGGGGCCTCCCTGCCCGTCAGTTAGCTCCCCTCCTGCCAAGGCCCCACCCACAGCAGTCCCAAGCCCTGCCTCAAGGCTCCTGCACTCCTGAGGGACACCTCCACAGCTCCTGCATTACCCTTTTGCTCCGTGTGTGAACTCTGTACCTTTCCAAGCCTCAGAAAACACAACCAGACTCAGACAAAGACATTTCCAGCACAGTCTGGGGTCCGAGGTAACAGAAGTGTGACAGGAGGGGCTTTCACAGCAAAAATGCAAATGAACTACAGTGACACCATGGGCACAACTGCTAATATCCATCATGCTGTCCACATGGTCTCCTTACCACTAACGAGCTTTGTTGGTGCCTCTGCATGTCCAACCTCTTTCCACTTCTCTGGTTCTTCTCTTCTTCCTCCTCATTCCCCTGTCTCCCACATTCTCCCCTCACTCCCAAAAAAGCAGTAAATTCACTGGAATTGCAGAGCAGTTTCTTGCCACCTCTAAGGGCTTCAGTGTCAGGGTCATATAGACTTCCAGTGGTTCATCTTCTATGCCACAGTGCTCAAGAAGATTTCCCAATGTTGCTTCCACACCTAGGAGGGATTCTTAGCAGCAGTGCCAGCTGCTGAGATAATGCAGCATTAGTCACGTTGCTGTTGGGCTGCTGGGAAAATTAGCTAGCTGTCTGGGGACAGGGGAGAAGACATACTTTAGATCCATACTTATGGATATAAATAGATCTGAATATTACATCAAAGCAGCAGACTAAGTTTCAGACAGATGAAGGAGTTAATTGCAAAAATACTTCATAAATACTTCATACTTAGTCAATACTTGATCTAAGCTACTTCAGATGAAAAGTAATGGAAGAAATAATAAAATGATGATTGACAAGTTCAACTACATAAAAATATAAAACTCCTAAGTAAATGGGCAAATTTAAAGGCAATAAATAATGTATTTGAAATTAATCTATAACAAACATGTTGGTTTCTCCCTTTTATATATGAGGGAGGATCCAAAAACCTCAGGATTTATTTATAAAAACTTGTGTATTTATTCTTACATGTTTAAGTTTCAGTCACCTTCAAAGTTCTCTCTGTTTGATGCAATACACCTAGTGAGGCACTTTTTCCACTGCACAAAACAGTTTTTGAACTCATCCATTTTGATGCATTTTACTGCTTCTGCTCTTGTTTGTTTGTTTCACCTCTCCCACAGAACATTTCCCTTTGAGGACTTTTTCATCCAGGAAAAAAAACAAATAAACAAAAGTCTCTTGGGGTGAGATTGGCTGGATAGGGAGGGTGGGGCATGGAGATCATGCCGGTTTTTATCAAAAACTGCTGAACATTCAGCATGGTATGGCCTGTGTTGTCGTGGTGGAAGAACCACTCCCCTGTTTGCCAAAACTTGGGACATTTCTTCCACAAATTGTGGCACGAGCTTCTCAAAACTTCCGATAAAAACCGATGATGAATTCCTAGAACACTTACTTAGTGGGGGAAGCCTGCACTACAAGGAGCAGACCCTTCAAAAGATAATTCCGGTTTTGGGGGGGTTCCCCCTTGTAACTAGCTCATACAAACCAATAATAAGAACATAATATCTTTAATTTAAATGAAGTTAATGATTTAACAGACTAGTCTCTGTGGATGAAATAAAAATGACTAACATGAAGTGTTCCAATTCACTTTTGAAAGAAAACCCAATTCAACATCAACATGCAATATTTTAATGACAATTTCAATGTTAAGAAATTGTGATGACATGGGAAGAGAAAGTAGTTCCAGTTTTCATAAAATTTTATATTTTAACAAACCTCTTGGAAAGCAATTTAGCAATTATGAATAGAGGCCTTAAAATGTTCATTTGGGTCAATCCTTTTAGGAGTTTGTCTTAGGTACACTCATTCAAATACGTATATGTAGTTTTTAATCATGATTTTGCATGTATAAAAATCTGGCAACAATTTGAATGTCTAATAGCATTTGAATGGCTAGATAAAAATTCCATATAATAAAATGTAGTACAGACACTAAAAATTATGTTTTGGTTAATTTAAATGACAACTGGTCAACATTAATTTTAAAGCCAATATTAAAATATTTTATATGCATTATGTATTTGTTAAATAGTAAATGAGCATATAGATTCATAATATATAGTATAAATATTTTTAGAAAAGACTAGAAGGCTTCTGAGACAGTTGGATATCCTGAGTGGATAAAAATACACCATATAAAAATAACTTACAGATTTACTATAAACTTAAATGCTAAAGAAAAGCAATAAAGAACGTAGAAAAATAACATTAATGAACATGAAGCAGGCAGAATTCTTAAGTGGTACACAAAAAGTACTGAATCTTAAGGAAAGAAATAAGATAACTTTAAAACATTATGAAAATAATAGAAATGTAAGACAGAATAGAAGATACTTGTAATATATATATATAAACACCTAAAAATCAATAAGAAAGAAATGAACAGCCTACTAGAAAAAAACGGATTAAAGATTTGAAGAGGCACTTCACAAAGGAGAATATCCAGATGTCTAATACACATATAAAAAGACTGGCTAAAATGAAAAATATGGGAAAAAATTAAGTGTTGATAAAAAATGTAGATAGAGCTTTCAGCGGGATCCTACACTGCTGGTGGGAGTGTAAACTGGTGCAACTACTTTCGAAAGCTGTTCAGCTGTAGCTACTGAAGTTAGTCACAGATGTATTCTACGACCAAGCAAGCCTACTCTTAGGTACATACCCGCAGACATGTCCACACTTCATCAAAAGATGTATACTCCAGTGCTCAGAGCACCTTATTATAACAGCCACAGACTGGAAATTACCAAAAGGGCCAGTAGATATTTATCAATGGGTAAACAAATCATGTTCTAGGTTCACAAGATAATTCTATAGAGCAATGAAAATAAACAAACTGTAACACCATGTGAGGGTGTGGGTGAGTCTTAGAAACATAATGTTGGATATAAAAGCCAGTTCCAAAAAAAGAGCATACAGTATGATTCCATTCATGCAAAGTTTGAAAAAAGGCAGACTGAAGCTATGGTGAACATGGTAACCTCTGAGGAGAGAGGGATGACAGGAAGGAGCCCTGAAAGTGTTCTGGGATGCTGCCAGGGCTGTTCTTGATCATGGTGCTGGTTGTATCGGTGTGTTCAATTTGTAAAAATAGATCAAGCTGTTCTCTTAGGACTTGTGTCCTTTTATGTATGTAAATTACACTAAAATATTTGTACTTTTTTTTTTTCTTAAGAAAAATAAACCCTGGAAGATAGATTATAAATAGAATCTGTGGGTTATGGGTAATTCTTGTTTTCTTCTTTATGGCCATGTTTTCTAAAATGAGCCTTGACTGGGTGTGGTAGCTCAGACCTGTAACCCTCCCACTTTGGGAGGCCAAGGTGGGAGGATTGCTTAAGCCCAGGAGTTCAAGACCAGCCTGGGAAATATAACAAGACCTAACCTCTACAAAAAAATTTTAAAATTAGCTGGGCATGGAGTTGCACACCTGTAGTCCCAGCTACCCAGGAGGCTGAGGCAGAAGGATTACCTGAGCATAGAAGGTCAAGGATGCAGCAAGCATGGGTGACACAGCGAAACTCTGACTCAAAAAAATATTAAATAAATAAAATGAGCTATTCCTTTTGCTGTCAAACAATCTTCTTTGTTTTTGCTTGTTTGGAGTTCAGCCCTACTGCCCATTCAGAATAGGCCCTGTGATGTGTCCCACCCCCTGGCCCACAGTGGGGCAAGTGTGTGTGGGAAGAAGGTCTTATTCTATGAGAAGGCACGCTTAGGATTAGTGCCCCTCATATTTCTACAACCAGAACTTAAATATGGCATATTGCCAGAAGCTGGCAAGGTTGACACTGTCCCCTAAATTCACCACTTCCATCCCTGGGCAGCTGCCAAGTACATTCTTCCAAACACCATCTTCCTCAGTGCAGGTTCTGACCTTGTGAGAAGCACATAAAGGTCCAGTATGTCTGCAAAGTCCTGGAGAGTGTCCTCTTTTCTCAGTCCTCCTTTAAGGAGTGAAGGCTTAACTGCCCTTTATGAACCAGAAAATCTCAAGAGGAACTGGGGAAAGAACTGTTGTTAATCTATTCTAAATATGGCCTGTTTAACCATCAATCCACTCAATGTCTCAAAGGGAAAGAGACTTTTCAGAAGATGCTGATGTGGGCATATCTTATTGATGCCTCAGTCAGCAACACAGCTTACCTAACACACTCTGTGATAAATATACCTTTGGTCCCAAGTATCAGACCACTTGGCTCAAACTGGCTTGTTTATCATGACACCTAACAGAGATATACAGAGGTGGGTGTGATAGGAGTTGTTTGATCTGGACTCTGGCTCTATTTCTCTGCCATTTTCTCAGCCTTGCCTGTCTCTGTGTGTTTGCCACCCCCCTACCATCCATGCTTGCAAGACACCAAGTCTGCGTGCTTCCTCATTCAGTTTCATAAACATTCAACCAAGTCCTAAGTTTGGGGCTGATTGGAACACCCCTGAGCCAGTTCCTAAATCTTCTGCTTAGCTGGAGAAGGGCATGCTCTGATTGGCTAAGGCCTGGTTATCCTGCCCTGCTCACTGTACTAGGGGAATTATTAGGCTTATCCAATCAAGGCTCACCCTGGAACTGGGGGTGGAGTCACTATCTCCCAAATTCCATGGTGGCTGAATAACTCAAGGAGGGTGGAGACAACCCTTAAGTTCATTTCACCGCTGCAGTGTGTAAAGAATAAAGGTAGACATGATTGTCTGACTTCAGACTTTTTACAGTATGAATTTAGAGTTTATCAACTTAAGAAGATGAACAAGAGAAAGAACATAATAGGAACTTTTTCTTTTTTCTCCGAGAACACTCTTAAGGCTCCTTTGGACATCTACCTGTGTGAGGCCTTGGAGTAGAAACATGAAAAGCATAGACTTGACCTTGAGGAGCTCTAGAGCTACCTTCCCTCTATGGTCCTATCCCAGGCCCCCCAGGGTGCATGTGGGATGAGAAAATCATGGAGGTTGAAGCAACAGGTGCAGCAGGGATGCAGTAGGGCTGACTTGGAGTGCCCCTAGGGGCACACCCTTCCCACCTTCTTCCTCTGAGGCCTTCCCTGGAACCTGACTGGAGTGAGCAGGCTCCTGCCAGCGTGTCTAGAAATGAAAGTCTTATGGGTCCCAGAGGACAGGGACACCTGGGGAGTTCCCCAGGTCGTCTTTTCTCACTTTAGTTCTCTCAGAATGACAGTCTGGCTTCCCTTTCCTCTGATCTGTGAAAGGCAGATTTGAGCTATCAGGGACTAGGAAAGGAAGGAAACTGTTTGCTTTGGGAGGACCATTTTGTGCGGCCGACCTCTGATTGTCTTCCCTCTGAGTGACCTCTTCTTTTAAAAGCACTGGCCTTTTCCATGGTCTGGGAAAAATAGCCAAGAAAAGCTCAGGAACGCCTTCTTTTAGGATTTGACCTTTCTCCGCTTTCATGTGGTAAAGAATTCCCCTTTGAGGGTCCCCGTTATGTCAACCCTTTAATTGCATAGCTAATACAAACCAGAGCAGAAATGATCCATCCAAGAATTCTTGTTTGGATTCATTACCATTTTCAAAGGATCTCTCCTTATCTTGTCTTAATCAGCTGAATGATGCTCATGTTTAGAAAGGGCTTAGCAGAAGAGATAACACATTATCACTCCTTCTACCCTCATGTGTAGAAGGGGGTTTACTCTAAAGATAATTAAATCTTAACTCCCAATGGGTGAGAAAACCCAGACTTCTATGAAACAGTTTTTATACTGCCTGTGGGCCCCCACCAGCTGAAAGGCAGACCAAAGAAGATCAGAAAAAGGGGTCTTCCCACAGTGTCACCCCCACAAAATGATGAATCAAAAAAGGGCAAATGATGCATACAGGTTCTTGTTTCAAAAAGAAACTGGATTCCAGTATAGATAATGTGCTAAGAAGCTGGGAATCTTCTTGCTGGAACTGTGGATTACCTCAGCTTGATGTTCATAGGAGACCAGATGCTCTCTGTGTCTGACAAGACCACAGACAGAGAGGTCATTCATATTTCTTGTGGCAGATCTGGAGGTGTGGAGCTCAGATTCCTCTTCAAGCCGAGAGTGTGGAGTGTGGTTTGCTGACAGCCTCCCAAAAAGGATGACAACTACTGGATCAGCCTCAGCTTTGGAGCTAGTTATGCTGTTCTTGGGGTGGCTTCAGCCAGTGACTGGGTAAGACTTCCTTGCCACATCTACCCCACACAGGACTCCTTGAATAAGAAAGCTTTGCTCCAGGGCTAGTTGTTGAGCAAGAAAGGACTTTATTAGGTTCACCACAGTGTGATAGCCAATCCTCTCTCCTCCCTTTTCCTTTCATAACTGTTATGTTAGCTCTCTTAGCTCATTTTCAGCATCTGCTTCCCTGAGGGTGTAAACTGAAACATCATATGCCCAAATCCTCATCCTCAGAGAGCTCCCAGGAACCCATCCACCAGTCCATGAGGGACTGTATCACAGCCACCACGCTGCCAGATCTATGTGAGAAAGTAGATACACGGAGGTGTGGGCTTCAGGGACAGTTTAAGGAATGGCAGAAATGATTTGGAGAGTTGAGAAAAAAAGAATATTCTTGAAATCTGGCCTTCTCAAAATGTTCCTTCCACCATATGAATTATCAAAGACCATTAATTAATCAAGAAAGAGGGGACACAATTTTATTGAATGGCCATCCGAAAGATTTTTCCCTAAGGGAGGGTGCATCGAAAATGTTCTGTCAGTTTCAGAGTGTATGACGTCTGAGCACACTTCTTGGGGTGGAAATGTATCTAGAATTTTCACAGCCCAGAAATACCAGATTAAGCCAAAGATTCCAGATTGGTTCCCCATCAGACAAAGCTTTGAAGAACAAAGAACATGCTTCTCATCACCCAGTTTTGTCTGATCCTGCTCCAAGCATAACTAGAATGCACTTTCTGGAGGACAAGAAATCGGACTGTATCTAACTACCTCTATCCCAGCACCTGCAGAAGGCAGTACATATCTCTGTCTAGAAGACTCAACGGTCACAACAGTCGTGGCTAATGGCAATGGCAAAACCAACAGCGTTTCCCTCTGTTGTCTTTGTGTAAGAACTAAAGGTATCTACTTGCTCTTATAGTTTATCCTATAAAAACTCCAAGGTTGTCATTTTATCCAAGAAGTATCCTAGTAGCTTCTTTGCTTATCTCTTGGTGTAAAACATAAGATACTTCTAGATGATGTTTTGAAGAGTTAGCAGCTTAAAAACTGTTACATGGAATTTTAGACAGTTTTAAAATTGAGATGCGATGCATGAGTACATCAAAACCAGGTTTTTCTGACCTTAACGGTACCTCTAAATCTAACCCTAGCACAAAGCCTAGCCCTAACACGTGTTTCTTGAACTTGATCCCAAGGAAAAGATGACATAACTGCTTCTCTAACCACTGACATTTGTGCAAAGCATCAGAGATTGTCTATAATCTGGCATGTTACTTTAGAAAAATATGTCTTAAAAAACAAAAAAAAATGGTTTTGTTTTATTTTTATAGTGGGTGAATTGCAGAAGGCCAGAAGGAATTTCTGTTTTCTAGACTGCTTATTTTACTTGGAAAGGGAAAATACCTCTCTAATGGGTGTCGTTGAAGGCAACCAAAGCCAAGAAAAAGCATTGCCAAGTTTAAAAGGATAAATACTCCAAAAAAGTAATATTAGTAAATTATTTTCAGGAAGAATGCCCACTACCACCATAATTATTTATTATGGTTTGGAAGTGTTGGTCATTGTAACGTTAAAGTTACAGGAAAAAAACAATAAAATTAATACATATGGGAAAAGAGAAAAATACTCTACACAGATAATACCAGTTAAAAATATACAATTATGTAAAACCAGTTTAAGTGACTTTAAAAGACAAATATGTAAAAGCCAATAGTATCTGAATTTAGATTCTATTCACAATACTACCAGAAATTGTCTCATGTAGAAATGATTTTGAGAAAATATGCAAAATGTTAACAAACTTCCAAGTTCTATAGGAAGTCATAAAAGACATCAATTTAAGGGAGAAAATTATTTCTAGATGTACAGATGATAATCCAAACAGACATTTTTATGAATTTGGCAAAAAATAATCTTGAAATTTTTCTGAAAGAACAATTGGCCCAGACTCTCAAAAGGACTGTCTGAAAAGTAAAAGTAACAGGGAAGAAGTTTGTAGTACAAGCAGATATTAAAATATATTTTAAGAAGAATATCAATTAAAACATTAGAATATTGGTTTAAAATTTGAGAGAGAGATTAAAGGAAGGCAATGTGTAAGTCTTAAGTTAAAGGTACTCATCTACAGAAATAAGCTTATAAACAGTCATGAAATTTTCTATCTTTCTAGTAGCCATATTTAACAATAGTAAAAGAAATAGGCAAAACTAATTCTAATAATTTGTTCAGTTTAACCTAATATATCAAAAATGTTTTCATTTCAACATGTGATGAATTGAAAAAATTATTAACAAGATACCTTACATTATTTTTTGGTACTAAGTCTTTGAAATTTAAACTATTCAGTTTTGAGTGTTCAATGGCCATATTGAATTGATCCTTACAGCATCAGTTATGGTTAGGAAATTTTATATGCTATTAAAAAAGCATCAGAAAAAAATGGAGAAGGAAAATAGATATTTAATAAAAGGTATATTCCCTCCCAATGATTTATAAAATCCAGATATGCATCACAAGTTAAAACAATACCACAGATCATTTGATGCAGCAAATTCTAGATGGAGTAGATTAGGAAAACCAAAAAATAGAATAGCCTGCAGTCAGCTGACCAATGTCATGACTTGGGTGGACCTGGGTAAGAGCCCTGTTGGTTCCAGGAAAAATGGACCTGAGGAGAAAGGGGAGGAGATGGGGTGTCAGACACAGGGAGGTGAATGCCCTGTGTATGAGCATAGCCCAGGGAAGATGGCCGGAGTCCAAGGCCCAGTAACCAAAGGCAGATAGACAAGTTCCAGAGCTATTCAAACAGCTGTCTACATCAGGCAGGCCTGACTGAAGTAGGGTAGCAGAAATTTCCAGGCACTGGTCCAATTTGGAAGTCCAGGAGGGTGTTGGCTAGTATTGAGTAATCTGTCCACAGTGAACAGGGCCCCACCCATGGACACTCCACCAAGGAGAACTGGGGTTGAGGCCTGGGGAGAAGGTCTTGGTGAAATCAAGATGTCCTGAGAACCATCAGTTTCTTATGTGCTACTCCAATCCTAGAGGGAAAGTACGATAACACAGACCACAGACAGATTGCACTGTTAAGAGATAACAAGGGGAAAGGGAATCCTTGGACAGATGACGGCAGGAGTGGCAGATGCTGATATGGGGTGAAGTATATCCCCTCAAGATTTATGTGTTGAAGTCCTGATCCCCAGTACCTCCAGTGTGGCTGTATTTAGAAACAGGGTCTTTAAAGAGGGAATCAAGGTTAAATTAGGGATGGATCCTCTAAGAAGAGGAAATTTGGACACAGGTAGACAGGGAAAATAACGTAAAGATACAGAAAAGATGGCCACCTACAAACCCAGGAGACAGGCCTCAGAAGAAATCAGCCCTTTGATCTTAGACTTCTAGCCTTTTGTATAACTGAAATAAAGAGAAATAAGGAAAAATAGACTGAGAAAACCATTATGCTAATATTAAGAACTGGCAGATGTATAATATACCCATTCCAGTTGACAAGGAAAATAAGAAATTATCAGTAGGCAAATAGGTAAAGAATGTGATCAGATAATTTATACAAAAGTATCTACAATTATCAAACAAATTTGGAAAAGTGTTCTGTCCTTTGGATCATATTAAAATGCAAATTTTAACCAGGCTCAGTGGCTCAGCCTGTAATCCCACGCCTTTGGGAGGCTGAGGTGAGTGGATTGCCTGAGCCCGCGGGTTCGAAACCCGCCTGGGCAGCGAGACCTCATCTCTACAATAAATCAAAAAATCAGCCGGGCGTGGTAGCACATGCCTGTAATTCCAGCTACTTGGAAGGCTGAAGCGGAAGGATCGCCGGAGCCCAGCAGGTCGAGGCTGTGGTGGCCAGGAGCGGCCACTGCACTCCAGTCTGGGCGACAGAGTGAGACTCCAACTCAAAAACAAACTAAAATAAAAATAAAATAAAATAAAATAAAGATGTAAGAAAGGCGATAGGAAATAGTGCAGCATTTCATTACTATAACCTATAAAATTATAAATACATTTCAACAATGACTGGAAGTGAACACAGAAAAATAAAGGCTTTTGATGTAAATACATCCTCTCTTTAAGATTACCTCTTGGATCTTAAGTATTTTTTTAGAATTGCCATATATTAAAATGAAGAAGCACTTTCTTTTTTTTCTCACAAAGAGCATTGACTCAGGTGTGCCCTGAAGAAATTCTACCTCTCTTATGACTTGGAAATGGTGGGAAGGTTGGCCATGAAGTCTTCTAGAACTGCTCATGGAATGATTCCATGAGACTGCTTTTCTATTTGAAGCCTAAGATTGCGGGTCTATACCTTTCCTGGCTACCTAGGCCTTTTAAACAGTTACTTGAAAGTTCTAAAAGATTTTCTCTGGCCAAAGGTTCAGTATACTGTAGGACATTTTCATTCAATGAAATAGTCATTTTTATTCTTTTTTTTTAAACTGGAAAATAGACACCTTTCACTCACTCTTCACACTATCTTCTATGAAACAAAAGCTAAAATCTAAATAAATTATTGTGCTAATGGACTCTACATGATCTGGGATAATAAATCTTTGTTGTCATTTCACTATTTTCTGACACCTAGGAGGAGTAGGAAGGGGTCTGCTGAGTTATCCCAGAAGTGGCTAGATTCATTCCAGAAGTGGCTAGATTCTGGTTGCAGAATAGATGACACTGATCATAGGTGTTAGTCCTATGGGTCAAGGAAGTGTACACTATTACTGCTATTAGGGACACCTAAAAAAATGAAGACTTGCTATTAACATTGAAAATGTTGAGTTTTTTTGAGGTTCACAGAGCTTCTCCCACTGCAAATGTGGGAACAAGAGACCACTCATTTATCACTTTGCTTGACTGTCATAGAAAAGTAACACAGACTGGGTGATTTACACAACAAATATTCTCTCACCATTCTGGAGGCCAGAAGTCTGAGATCAAGGTATCAACTGGTTGGTTTCTTCTGAGGCCTTTCTTTTTCACTTATAGATGGTCATCGTCACATGGTCTTTCCCCTGTGTATGTCTGTATCCTAATCTTTTATATAAGGACATTGGTCATATTGGTTTAGAATCTACTCTAACAGCCTCACTTTAACCGATTATCTCTCTAAACACCCTATCTCGAAAATACATTCACGTTCTGAGGTACTGGGGTTAGGATTTCAACATGTAAATTTGGGGGAGGAACAAAAGTTAGCCCCCAAAATTAATGAGGTCAGAAGAGAGCTTGTCTGTTTTTGACCACAAAGTGACACAAGACTATCACATGGTTTTTTTTGTGTTTTGTTTTTACTTGACCCCATTTTGTCCTGGAAGCATCAGAGTCATCAAATCTTAAGCTAAATTCAAGAAAAATGTTCTAGAAGATCTTGACTAACTGTCCAGGTAGTAAACAGCCTGAGAGCAGTACATGTTTTATCTTAGGATTTTCTGGGATTTCCAACTCAAACCTGAAATTTCCTTTGGAAAAGGAAAACTCAGCATATACAAGCCTCTGATTAGCCCTGCCCAGGGCCCCACAAATATGTCTCCATCTCACAGGCCTTGGACCCATGAGGGCTAGAGTGAGGTCTTGCCTTGGCAACCTGGGTACCTGGGGCTGGGAGCTCAATGCCACCCCTGTCTGACCTGGAGAGAGGGCTGTGAGCGTCATTATCCTTGGATCTAGGGCTATATTTATATATTTTTTAAATATTGTCACATTGCACCTTAATTCCCATCGGCATTCCCATCTGAGACAAGGCCTACCCCAGCACACCACATCACTCTGAGGGGCTCTTGGCCTCTAATCCCTGCACAGCCTGTGTCCTCTTGTGCCTCCTGGCCTTTCCGGTTGAACTCAGGCCTGCTCCCCTCTGTGCTCACTTTCCTGAGCTCCTCAACCTCTAGGGGCCCAGGTGTGCGCCCATGCATGCTAGTGTGACGTCATTTGTCACAACAGATGAAAAGTTCAGGTTCATTGTCTTCCTTTCTTTTCAGGCACTTTTTTAAATCTTTCAACCATGCCAAGAGTTGGATTTGAAATTCAGAGTGTCGGAGGAGAGATCTGTTTAGCTCTTTCTGGAAGAAATAGAAGTAAGTGTCCATTTTGACAGTCACAAGCAGGTCATTTTGATGTCTGGCACCATTTCTCTTCATCAGGGTGTGAGGCAGGCATACATCCTTTAGTGGCATGTCAGTGTATCTGCACCATTGAGACTTATTACAGCTCAGATGATACATGTCTCCAGCCCCATAGAGTATGTTCATGGCCTCTTGTTAAAGTGGGATTACACTGTGTGGTGGATACCTCTCTCAGAGGAGACTCAGTCAACTTTAGCGGGTGTTTATTCCCCCCAAAGAGGTCAATAGATGTTATAAAACATTTGCAGCTGGGGAAAGAGATTCCAAAACACAGGGGAAGCAACACATTTCTATCTGCCTGTCAGCATCACGGTGCAGGACAAGGCATCTATCCTCCTAGAGAGCGCACTTGTAGAATAAAACAAAATCACCATTCTTAGCACACTCTGAGTAAGACTGAGGAAGATTCTCCAAAAACCAAACTGAGCAGACAGCTCAGTACAGTGTTATTTGACTTTTCCCAAGATGTCAAATATGACACCATCAGCTGAGCTCCTTTGTCTGCCTGCCACTTTTTCATGGATGAGAAGAAACTAGACCTGCTTTGCCTTATTTTTATTGGAGTATAGGCTCTGAAATTATCCATAAAATTGTTCATTATCAAATGCAAGATAGTATGACCTGCAAAGGGCCAATAAAGTTTCAGAACTGTCTTAGGTTAGAAGTTTAAGGCAACTGAGAGTTTTCTGGCTCACTGGTTTAACTTTTTTTTTTTTTTTGGTCACTAAGCATTACAATTTCTAAAATGGGCCAATTGTGGGAAAATAGGGAAATAATACAAGCTTAGCATAAAGACCCAGGAGTAGGAAGGGGCTAGGACCATAGGAACCAGAGAAGGATGGCAGGACAAAGGTCCTCAGGAAAGCTCGTCACTTCCACTAGAAAAAAAAAAGAACTGCACAGGAAAATTGCCTGGCTGGAACTTTGTAGGATAGTTATGCAAGATAATACCACTAGGGGATACTGGGAGAAGGGCACATGGGCTCTCTGTATACTATTTCTTACAACTGCGTGAGAATCTTCAATTATTTCAAAATAAAAGGTTTGTGAATATTAGCACTAGGAGTGGGCATATAAGGGGGACCCCCAAACCCAGAATTTATGTATTAAAAAATGTGTATTTATTCTTACATGTTTAAACTTCAGTCATCTTCAACATACTCTCTGATGCAATATACCTATCAGAGATGCTTTTTCCACTGCTCAAAATAGTTTTCAAACTTGTCAATTTTGAGGACTTTTAGTGCATCTGCCATTTTTCATCTGGGGAAACAAAAAAAAAGTTGCTTAGGGCAAGATTGGTCGAATAGTGAGGGTGGGGCACGGAGGTCACACTGTTTTTAGTCAAAAACAGCTGAACGCACAGCATGGCATGGGCAGATGCACTCATAAATCACCCATCATGAAGTGTACTAACATGTTGAAAGAATCTCCAAAAAAAATTCACTGAAGCCAGACGCAGTCTCTCACAACAACACTAGCTGGTACACTGATGCCAGGGGTTCCTAGAACACTCACCTAGTGGGGGAAGCCTGTACAACAAGAGGGCTGCCCTCCAAAAAATAATTCTGGGTTTTTTGGAGTCCCCCTCATATGGCTTGTCCCAGCACCTTCCCCTCCTGCCTGCGCATCATTTGAACCACCCTTGAGTTATTTAGGAAGAGGAGAGGGACGTTAGGGTGAAATGGAGTCTGGGCTTCTCCTCAACCCCTGTGTCTCTGGCTCGTGGGTTGGCCATGGGGGTTGGAGAGAACTGCTCTGTCTGAAGGGCTGCTCCTAAGATCATGCTCCTCCCTGGTCACCTCCCTCCCCAGGGTAACCTGCCCACCGGGACTCATTGCCAGAGGATGTTGATGCTGCACAAACAACACCCGTTCTCACATTTTAAAAAAGGAATGTAGAAATCTAAGGTGGAGCCAGCCAGATAGAAGACACACTGATACCACGAGCCCAGTGCTTCTAAAGAAAGAAAATAGCCCATCATAAATATAAAACTTGTAGTATTAGAATTTCCTAGGCTTTCCAGATTATGAAGAGAGATCTTAGAATGTGAACAACAGTCTGCAGTTCAAGCTCAGCACAGATCCCAACAAGAGTCTGCATACAATAGCAGCTCACCAAGCATTACATTTGAATGAATGAATGGACAAATGTTGGACCCCACACAGCAGTCTTTAAATATATCTCCACAAAAGAGGTTAGAAAAGTATTTCCACCATTCAGAGACCATTAGATCTTATTCTGTTTCACTCTAACTTGGGCTTTTGTGACCCAACAGGACTTTTAGGCCAATGCTTCCAGTCAAGAGGAAGGTGAGTAGCATTTTCTTGCTGAGGATGTCTTTTGACAATTGTAGGAAGGGCTTTGTTTCACAGTAGGCAGGTTTATGTAAACCTACCCCTAAAGTCCAAGGAAATTGAGGGGTCAAAGAAAGAGGCCATCATATCCAAGTTCTTACAAAGAAACATTTAGTTGTGACTTACGAAGAGAAGCCATGTCTATGCCTCAGACAGTGGCAAGAAAAAATCACGGATCCCTGCACCATTACTCTCAGACCCAGTGCTGATTCAGAAGGGGTGTATAGGACAATTGATATATGATAACATCATGGTTGTTTGACCTAGGGACAGGATTTACAGTGAATATCTGCTCTTACACAATGAACAATAGATAAACTGGAAATCTTAGAGGCCTTCCCAGAACTGGGGTTAGTCAGAAGACAACATGTTGGATTCATATCTAAGATGGAGTTGCTTTGGCCTCCACAGGTTTCAAGTAGTGATCCCTTCTGGTACCCATTTTTACTGGTAAGGTGCAACCTTAACTGCATAAAAAAGAAAACAGCTGTATGCTAGCCATCTTCCAAAATGCAAATGCTCAATTTTAAATAATTCTTTTCACAGGTTAACGTGTACAGTCCCAGGGATACATGTCACCACTAATGTATCCTGGCAGACTCTGAGAGACCTCGGGATCAGGAGCAAATAGTCACAGGGTTCTTTTTCTGGGGTTTCTCTAAGAACTGAGGATAAAATACTCTCTCCCAAACTGCTAAAATCTAGAGAGCAGATAACGATTCATAATCCTCTAAATTCCTATTGACATTTGCTATCAGGACATCAGGAATATTGGTCAATGGTTGGTTAGACCACTGGAGAAATGGCCACCAATCAAAGTAGGGGCAGTGAGAAAATTCAACTCATACTATACCTTGTAAATACAGGGGACAAAATACAGGGGACTTTTGTTTATTATTAATCCATCCTTTAAGTCACCATTTACTGGTTTTGGAGAAAAAAATTAAAAGCTTATTCTATTTTAATGATTAATTCCACCTGATGATTTTTTTAAATGTTTTACATCTTCATTGGAAAAAGATCAAAACAATTTTTTTCAGATGCACTCCCGCTCTAGCTGGCTTTCTCCCTAAGATGTTCTTCCCTGTGTACAAGAGGAATGGTGTTGCTTGTGTGAACCTGTGCTTGGAGGAGGGTTGACAGCCTTGAGCTCAGAATTTTTGGTGACTGGACAATGACCTCTGTCCACCTGGCTGCTGCTCACCTTGCTGGCATTTCAAACTAATGACTGAGACACAAAGGCACAGCTTGGTTGGCAAGTGTCAGGTAATGCTCTTCTGAGGTCTACTGGTGGTTTCAGATGGTGCTGGAGATCATTTAAGACCCCAATTCCCATTTTAGGACTTAGGCTCAAGAACAACACTGGGCTGCAAGACCAGATCCCGCCTCCCGGGCTACCTTGGTTGCTTGGGGGAAGTGTTGCCTGAGAAAGACTGAAGTAAGAAATGATCCAGGAAGAACGTGGGCAGAGGGGGGAGTGATGTGCTGGCTGTAGAGTTGTGGTTCTCAACGTACCCTGGAGAATCACCTAGCATCACCTGGGAACTTGCTAGAAACACAGAGTGTCTAGCCGGGCTCAGTGGCTCAACCTGTAATCCCGTGCTTTGGGAGGCTGAGGTGAGTGGATTGCCTAAGCCCGCGGGTTTGAGACCCGCCTGGGCAACTTGGCGAGACCTCATCTCTACAATAAATCAAAAAATTAGCAGGGCGTGGTAGTGCGCGCCTGTAGTTCCAGCTACTTGGAAGGCTGAGGCGGAAGGATCGCTGGAGCCCAGCTGGTTGAGTCTGCAGTGGCCGGGAGTGGCCACTGCACTCCAGTCTGGGTGACAGAGTGAGACTCCAACTCAAAAAAAAAAAAAAAAAGAGTCTCAGGGCCCACCTCAGACTTTCCCAAATCAGACCTGTGAGGGTGGGGTACTGCTTTAAGGAGTACCAGAGAGGATTCTAACACAGGCCCAAGTGTGAGAACCACGAAGAAAATCAGCCTTCCTGGGTAGTGATAAAGCAAGAAAATAGGAATTTATGGTCAGTTATTTTATCTCTGATATACATTTTAGATTCAGACCCTGTGTTCCATCAATTTCAGTAACTGTGCAGCAATAGGACAAGTTCTTATCAAACACTTTTCCTTTCCTGGTGCTCTGCTGACTGTTAATGAGGTCAGAAAGTGCATTATTAAATGCTCACTCTGTGTCTATCCAAACGTAACCCCTGAGGGCTTCAGGCTTCTCTCAGGAAAGCAGGTGATTGATTCCACTGGGGCCTGGCATTCAGAGAAGTGGGGCTGAGCCAAAACCTATAAATCCATTTCCAGCAAGTCTAAAGTCCCCATCTGTTATAAATGAACATATATTTCTAGTGTCAGAAGGCCTCTCCTGGAGCTGGGAGGGTGAAGGGGTCAAAGGGAGGAGGGCTTGCCGTTGAAATTTTTGTCCTTCTAAAGCATGGCTGTCAGTATTTGGGCAGCTCATGAAGGCTGGTTGTCCACCTAAAGAAAGACTGACCTAGAGGTCATGTTTCCTGAGCCAGTTAAGCACCAGCACTGCATTCCTAGGCTGGGCACCCTTCATGGAGTGAATAAGTTGGCCTCACCCAAGTCTACTGTGTGCCCTGACCTGGCTCTCCACACCTGTGGGTCTTTACCTCCCACCGTGCCCATTTGACCTGGCCAGGGCAGACTAGGGCTGCAGCTGCATCTGACTCTGAAGGTGGAAGGTGGGCCAAGACCATGCATTACCAGAAAGTCCCTCTTCTCTCTCGCATGTATTGGTGCTTTAGGTACAATTCTACTTGCAAAGAAGAAAGTTCTGAAAATGAGCTTCTATGTCCAAACTTTAAGGTATTTATTAGGACTTAGAAATAAGGTACACCTGGCTCCACTGTGTCACTACAGAACCTGATTGGTGCAGGGCTTAGGGAGGAGGAAATGCTGTCACCAGAAGACAAATTTGAGATTGTTTTGTCAAGGTAAACCACCACACAAATGATTTCTTAAAGACTGAAGTGGATGCACCCACTCTTCCTTTCTGGTCCTTCAGATCAAGTATGCATATTTGTGAAATACTCTGCTTGAGTTAGATATATCTTCTGGTACCGTCTAACTAGTTAGCCTAGTCAACTCCAGCAGCCCACCCACCCTCCCTAACTGAGCAGAGTCAAGTCTATCCCGATTTGGCTCCAGGGTTAGGCAGAGGGTACATGTCCTGAGGACAGAATTTAGCCGATGTTCAGAGACGTCATCTTGCTGCTCAGTTCCCAAGAAACAGTCCTCTTCCAGCATCATAGCCATTCTGCATGTCCCAGCACCAGCTATGGTTTCCCTACAACTGTTACTTTCCTGCTGTATCTGCTTCCCACCTGCCCCAGGCCTTCCTCCCACCCCTCTGGGGTGAGACTCTGGGTTGGGGCTTGACAGGGTACTGGCATAAAAGAGGTGCCCACCACAGCCTCATGTCAAAGGACTCCCCATGCACTCGCCTTCATCTCAACACCCTTGTACTCAGCACAAAGATGGTGGATTGAGTTCTTACCCTAAAATGTCTCCTCAGTGAAAATTTCACCTATTTAGAAATCAATGCATTTCTAAAGTCTGTGCTTGTGCTTTTCAGAGAGAGGGGTATACATACCCCCTGGAATGAAACCCTAGGATCATGGAATTATTTATTTTACTTAGCACTGAGCCATTGGTCATATTAAAACAAACATATATGTGCACACATTTTAAAGATTAAATGGAGACAACTGTGGCTTCTCACTGGCTGCCCCCAGTCATTTCCTCAGCTCCTGAGAGCACACATGCATGTTCACCACAGTTAGGGATAATTTGGTGAAAAATGTCTGAAAGATGCAGAACCACAGGAACCAAAAATGTAAACAGAAACCATCTTCTGTTCTTTACAACTCTGCTTGTTAAACTAACAGCAGGCAGACAAGGCTCTCCTGCTCTCCTCTCCTCGGTCCTCATCTCTCACCCCTCACTCCCTCCAACTTCATTCCTTTCCTTCTTAGCTCCCTTAGGAATGAATGATTGCTAAATCTCCACAGTCTTGGCTTTCCTGGAGTGAAAACTGAGTTCTGGAGTCTCTCTTGAATTTACCAGACTGGAAATTGTTTTCTGTGTCTGTAGCCTTTCTCTTCGGGTAGGTAAACTAGCTGAAAAACAGCCTGGGGCAGGGAGATGGACTTGCTGTAAGACTCAACCATGAAGGGCCAATGGCTGAGGAAAGTTCTATACCTGCAACTATGTGGCCCCCAAGAGTTTTCTGGACAATTCCCAGCCTGTCCCCAGGTACTTACTGCTTCACTTTCCTCTCTGAGCCTTTGCACAGCCTTCTGTGTCTGCCTCGTTGTTCCTAGGGTCCTTCAAAGGGTCAATTCAAGTGCTAGCTCAGGCCATCTCCCCTCCCTAGTGTCTAAGATTAAACTAATCACTACCTTAACCAGATGGTGCACTCTAATATCTGAATATGGAGGGGTGTGACTAAAGCACAGATTACTGGGCCACCCCCACCACAGGGTTTCTAATTCCTTGGGTCTGGAGAGATCCCTGAGTATTTGCATTTCTAATATGTAGGTCTTTGTTGCAGCTACTTGTTGGGGACTGCCCTTTTAGAACCTTTACTACTCAAACTGTGGTCCACAGACCAACATCATGAGTACCACCTGGGAGCTTGTTTGAAATTCAGTCTCAGACCCCACCCCAGACCTAATTAAACAAAATCTGCATTTGAACAAGGTCCCCAGGTGATTCATTTTGAAGCATTTCTCCAAACTGAGCTCCAGGAAGACAAAAACTTTTTCTTATTTTTCTGTATATTTCCAGCACCTGACACAGGAAGGACTAGTATGGAGACTCTGGGACTGGAGCTGGGACTGGGGCTGGGGCTCCAGCTGGGGCAGGCACTCTAGCTTGAGAGCAAACCCATCCTGGACAGGTTGGACTTAGTAGGACACACTCACTGTGAGTTATTTGGCACTTAGCAGAGAAATCAACCAGCATCTCCAATTATCTGCTAGGTTTTAGAATCTCACAAAAGTTTATCATCACTTTTGCACCCTGGTGACTTAAGCAAAATTCATACCTATGTGAGCTAGAAAAAGGAGAGTTTTTGCAGGTGTGTTCTTACACTCCCTTTCTGGACTAATCCAGCAGTCTGCAGCTCTTGACTGTCTGGGCCCAGACTCAGAGCTCAATTTTCTGTTAACTTTTTCATTGTTTTGTTTTTGCTGTTAAAAGTTTCTAAACCTACAGGTGTTTTCTTTGCCAAGCACCAGGACTGATGCCTACAAAACTGGAAGCGTGGCGGTGTGTTGGATGATGTACCAGGCTCACTGCCACGCCTGCTCCCAACTGTTTAGGATGTGAAGCTCTGCTTTGTGGAGCGAGCATGGGCTGCCATGAACAACTCAGCAGATGGATAATGTGTAACACAGATCAGCACATCTGGCATAGGAGGCCCAGAATTGGCTGATGATGAACATTTTCAATTGCACAGATGTAACTGAATCTCCTCACTCCCCAAATGGAATATTCTTTGAGGAAGGAGCCCTCATCTGAGCAGCGTCTTGCATTAGTCACTATGCAGTTATTTCACTTTTGTGCCCTTGGGTGAAGAGGGGAGGAAGCCAACTTGATATAAAAGTTGCCCCACCAAGATCTGTCCAGAAAGTATCTTGTAAAATAAACATATGACTAAGGCCATTTAAAAGAGCCCATTATTATGTGTTAGATTATTGACTGAACCTTGAGTGACCAGGAGCCAGGCAGGGAGCTGACTCCTGGGCAAAGTGGCCCCCAGGAGGAGAGCACCTCCTTCCAATTTTCTTCTTTTCCCTCGGAAAGCGCATCAGTCCTGCAAAGGTGATTTCCGCTCATGCTCAGATTTCAGCTGACCCCCTTCCCTCCCCGACATTGTCTCAAAGTGCTTTTTCCTGAACGGTGATTTTTTAGGGCAGGATGTGGGTGGTGGTGATGGGAGGGAGAATTATCAGATAGGAAGGGACTTTTTTGTGTTCCAACATCGAGGCCCTTGAATTAGCTCTTGCCTCAAAATCCCTTTTCCTTTCTGCCAGCCCACCAGCCCCAGATGAGCTCATGCTAAGAATGACAAAGCCCAGGTCTGGGTGGAAAACATCTGCCTCTTGCCCTTTTCTTCCTCAGTTCCACATGGTGGGACCACACGGGGACTCCGAGACTGCATGCCTGTGGGGTCAGATGTACCCATGGAGGCTGGAGAGAGAGGATTGGAGACTCAAACACACTTGCCACTTCCTCCTTTTTATAAGTCAACGCTCACTCAGGGTGGACACTAGCAAGAGGCTGGTGGGCTAGGCCTGTTGCTGTTTCCAATAACTTTATCCTTTTGTCCCCCAAAGGATGGGAAATTCATCAAAAGATAAGGGGCGCTCCCCTGGAAACCCATCCTTCCTGAGTATCTCTCTTTGTTAGGATCCTTCCCCTCAGCACTCAGCCAGCCATTCTGGAGGGTATAAGGCATTTTGCACAGAGCAAGGAACTTTAGGGGCCAAATCTCTGTATGGGGGATGCTGTATCTTTGGAGATGATGTGGCTTTTCACACCATCCACAACCCTCTTCTGGTTTAGCTTCTCCACCACCTCCACCAAAGACCCCCACCTTTCTTCTATGGTTTGGGGTCACTGAGGAAGTGACTGCCTTTGCACTAGCCTCTAGCTCGACCCCTCCTGCTAAGAATGTCATGGCACATCCATCACAAATGTAACCAGCAGATCCCTGGACTCTGCCCACAGAATTCCCTGAGCCATCCCCTCCCTCCTTCTGACCTCTGGGCAGCCCCTGGAAGTCACATCTGCTGTCAGTGTTCCTCTGCTGTCTGCTTCATGCAGCCCCACCCCACATTCATCATGCTCTTTGAGTTCAGAATCTCTCTGAAATCCCCAAGGTCTTTTCCTACCATAAGGTCTTAGTCACTAACCTCACAGATGTCATGAACTTCCCATTTCTCTTCTTCATGATCACAGGCAAATGATCACATCCAGCTTCGTATTCTGACAACACAGCTATTATTTCCCTTCCATCTTTATCCTTTGTTTCACACTCTAAGGTTTGTTTCCAAACTAATACTGATTATAGGATGGCTCTTTCTACCTACCTCACCACGTCCACCTGGCATTATCTTAATAGAACTATTTTTTTTTTCTATTTGGATAACAGGATGGAAAACCTCAAAGCTGAGATGTTGTGGCTTTTTTCCAAATCAGAAAGCAAGTTGGTGGTAAAAGAAAACAACCCTTTTTCTCTTAAACTTGCTTCGTGGTTTAGAGACTGTGTTGTTGCATGTGCATGTGTGCATTTTAATCTGTGTCTGTTGCCTTCTGATATTAGCCATGTGCTGGCAGTGACTTGGGATCAATCTGGGAAGGGATTGTGGACTCTGGTTTGGCAAACCTAACATCCATTCCCAACTGACTTCTCTCTTGCCTTACACAGGTAGAGACTTAAAAAGTTAAATGCTCGCTTTCTCAGTCTTCTTTCATCAAGGGGTTGCCATGTGATATAGTTCTGGATGATGACACTGTATAAACCAGTATAGGCTATGCTATACAGTGGTAACAAATTATCCTGAAATACCAGTAGCTTAACAGAGCAAGGTTTACTGCTCACTCACATTGCATGTGCAGTGTGGATCTGTTGGGGGTCTCTGTTCCACAAAGTCACTCAGGGACCCAGGCCAATAGAAGCTTTACCATCTTGTAGCTGCATCTGGAATATTTAGTTCCTGAGATTGCCTCCAAAGGGAAGAGAAAAATGGAGGACATTTCAGGCTTTTAACTGTATGGTTGGAAATTGTCACATGTTACTTTTGCTCAGTCTATTGGAAAGAACTTGTCACAGAGTCTCAATCTAACAGCAAAGATGAAGAAATCTAGAACCAATATTATGAAGTCTTGGGTAAGCACTAATTGCCACTGAGATGTAAGTAGACTGCTGGAGTCTGGGGGATTTGCTTCTGGAAAAACTTTCACTTTTCTGATAAAAGAGATAAATATTGTTGGTATATGAGAGGTAACCCCCTCAAAAAAATGAAATTATCTTTTGGAGGGCAGGCCTCTTGTAGTACAGGTTTCCCCCACGAGGTAAGTGTTCTAAGAACTCATTGGCATCAGTGTACCAGCTAGCATTATTGTGAGAGACGATTTACAGAAGAAACATCCCAAATTGTGGCAAATGGGTAGCTGGTTCTTCCACAATAATAAAATACCTGCCCATACCACACTAAGTGTTCAGCAGTTTTTAAACAAAAACAGCATGACCCTCGTGCCCCACCCTCCCTGTTCACCTGATCTTATCCTGAGTGACTTTTTTGCTTGTTTGTTTCCCCAGATGAAAAAAGTCCCCTAAGGGAAATGTTATGCCAATGTGGAAGAGGTGAAACAAAAAATAGCAGAAGCACTAAAAGGCATCAAAATTGATGAGTTCAAAAACTGTTCTGAGCAGTGGAAAAAGCATCTCGATGGGTATATTGTATTAAATGGAGAGTACTTTGAAGTGTCTGAGGTTTAAACATGTAAGAATAAACACACAATTTCTTATAAATAAATTCTAGGAATTTTTGTGAGGAGACTCTCGTAACTGCTTCCCCCACCCCTCCATCCTTCTGCCTTGTATGTGGACTTGATGGCTGGCACTGAGACTGGGACACAACTGAAAGCTAAAAAATAAAATTCTAAGGCCTCCAGCTGACTGAATGGCTCAATTCTTGGCCAAGGGGACCCCAGAGTAATTTTGAAAACTGAGTTTTTGGCCATAAGGGAGGGAGGTCAGGTATGACTTATTATACCTCCCCCTTGCTGACTGCCATGAGCCTTTCTTCCCTTATAGCTTCCCTAAGCCCTTTCAAAAGACTTCTTCACTGATATCAACCAACCACCAGATGCTGCCCCTTCTTTTTTGCCTGATAAGAGACCACTGGGCACAGAGTGGTTCTGGCCAGAATACAGAGAATGCACAGTGAGGGTATTTGCATCCTCTGCTTCACCTTTTGATGTCAGAGGGCAAAAATTTCCACCTTCAGGTCATACTAATGCCATTATTTTTGAAACATGGATCCCATGAGGGGGCATGAATCTCAATTGCTCATACATATGCTTCTCTTTTCATAAATATTCATGGTTCCTCCTATTTCTTACTGGAGATAAACCATTTAGCATAAATTTCTATCTTATTCTTCCCTGCCTCAAAGTTTCTGTCTCTGGCTTCTGGCAGAGGTTACACTTCCCAGCTTGTCAGCACGGCCACCTGAAGGCTGCAACCCTTTGTGAGAAATAAAACTCTTCTTTGCTAATGTATGAACCTCATCATTCTTCAGTTAACGCAACAAGCCAGCATGCTCAGGACTGTGGTGCAGAGAGTGTTTGATGACACTGCTGAGCTACTGTGCTGGCTTGGCTTGCCAACTCCAGACTTTCTGTGTGAGAAACTGAGCCTCACTGGTTCAGGCCACCGTGAGTTGTATGTTCTCTCACTAGTGGACAACATCATTTCTAACAGATACAAAAAGTTGGAAGAGACGGTAGGATTTCAGAATCTATTTACAGCAAAAATTATATGGGGAGAAAAGATAGAAGAAAGGGTGTTATGGTTCGAGTAATGCTCGGCTGCTCCCCTTGATACCAAAAAAATCAAAGGGGCAGAGAACTGGTAGAAAGAAGTTTATTTCTGTGTTCAAATCCTGGGAGCAGAGCCAGATTCAAGGTCTTCCTAAAATATTTCTGCTCACCCTCCAGGCTTTTGCAGTTCACTTTTATAAGTCTAGAGTTGTTAGTACCTATACATTAGCCATGAGACCAGCAGCGCACTGTATAGAACTTGAGTTTCAGTCACATTTACTGATAGTGACATTTTTTGGTCCAGACTTCCTGATGCCAGGTATCAGAGATATCTCATAGCTTTTATCAGCAGGGCTCGGCGGAAGCATTAATCAAGTTTGCCATAGCATAAAGGGAGTTTACAAGGCCTAAGACAACATGCATTACCCAAAAGTTATACAAATCACAAAACTTATGATTACATTGATACAAAAGTTATACAAATCACAAGGCTTACGATTACATTGATACTATATTATTTAAACATATAGCCACTCAGAAAAAAGATTTGCATCTTTCAATTGATGGGGCATAGTCTATAGCAAAGTCAAGGATCCCCTGAAGTTACTTATTGGGAATGCATAGCAGATAAGAGGACTCTCAGTGATGTGTGCAGGAGCACTTGAACCCTTGTTATACCCTTCTCTAGTTGTTGTGACCATATGGACAGATGTTAACAAGTTTCTGTATCAAGAGAGTGAGAAAGAGAGATACCGAGAATGGGGAAGGCATTCCAGACCCAAGACTCTGTTCAGAAGAGTTAAGACAGTGGTCTGCTTCTTGATACATCGAGTACTGATCCAGCCAGGAGTTGTCAGGGTTAAGATCCTACTCTGCAAGGACAACCTTGAACTTCAGGACCACCAAAAGACTAATAGAACACTCTTGAACTCTCATTACCAAATAAATTATACCAGTCTATAAAACAAATGTAATTTGGGGCCTCCTGGCCCTTAGGATGGAGATGACATTGACTTGACCCTCCTTCTCTAATCAATGGATTCCTCAAGTAATGGGTAGTTCCCAGGGGCTTACACTCTAAGCTCTGCTTCTGTTGAGTCCATGCAGTTATAGGAGAATCTTGCTTGGCCCCGCCCCCCAGACTCTCCCTCTCACCAACTTTAGACAGAATGAAACTCCACCTCTTTCCTTTCTATCCTCCCCACCTCCCCACTCCCTTACAAAAAAAACCTCGAGGCTGGTGAGTGTAGTATAGATCCTACTGAATATTTAGGAGCCAGAAGGGGATCAGTTCCAGGTTTCCTGGCACCTTAAAATGCTGGACCTTACTTTAGTTAAAAAGTCCTTTGACTAATCCCAAAACTTGTGCTCCAAATTTGTCTTGGGTTCCCCTTCTCAGTCTTTCTTTCCTACTCCTCTCTCCCTCTTTTCACCCTTCCTTGACCCTGAAATTCCTACCTATTTCTATGCAGAGGAGGTAGCTCTCTTTTGTTTCCTTTGTCTTCTGCTAACACACAGTCTCAAACAAAGACCAGGCTAAGGGGAATTCTGCTCTCAGCTGTACATTTTTTTTCAATACACACACACACACACACACACACACACACACACACACACACACACACACACATTCACTCAGAAATATCCCAAATTACATGGAAAATGTGAGGTGATTTCAGATAAAAGGAAATGATCTTTTTTTTACAATAATTATGACTAAGGACTGACCTCTCTTCTCTTCTCCTTTGTTTTCCCAGCACTGTTTTCCCCTCACTTCCCCTTCCCTGAGTTGCTATAGTTGCACACAGATGTATCCTCACCAGGACCTCACAATCGATGAGTCTTTTCCATCCATCCATCCTTCTGTGTAAGTTTGCTGTGAGGTTAGATTCCAACCATGAGGGACAACTGTGTCTCTGACGTTTCTACTGCTGCAGGCCTCCTCCCACTGCCCAAGAATGGCTTCCTTCCCTCCTCTGCACTTTAGGGAGAGGTAGGAGGTGTTAAAGAGACCCTCACACACACCTTCCAACTTGAGGCTGCCTAAAGACCCTTCAGAAGCCCCTGATTCTTTCCCTCCCCCCACTGTCCATGCCCTGAGCAAGTAGAAGTTTCTACTTCACCAATTCAGGGTCACTTTGTGAATATTAGCCAGGCAGAAACATCAAGGCTGGGGGAGGAGTGAATTTGGAAAGAGAACTGAGCAGGACAAGAAGGAACTTTGGATTCGATGCTGCCCTGTCACACACCAGCTCACTGACCCCAGTCAGGTCACCTCACCTCTGTGGGACTCTGCTTACTCATTTGACTAATAAAAACTTGAAATACCTAGATTACTCCTAAAGTATCTTCAGTATTTAAAAAATGTTTCTTAACAAGTTGCCCCTGTTGGAAATCAGGGGCCACTCCTGACTTTTCCACGACCTCCCTGAAGTCTTACTGAAATACTAAAAGTTTTCAAAACTTTCCTCTTTGACTCTGGAGACACTGACGCCACTGATGTCACAACTTTCCTCGACTTCAGGTTACTGTTTGGTGGATGAAATATTCCTGCATCTGCTGTTTTTACTACAGCTGAGTTGCTCTGCAGTGCACAAACAACTTATTGTTTTATTCTTTACTCTTGAATCACAGTCAAGAGTTTCAAAAGGGATAAAACAGAAAGGTCCCGAGGGGGCTGTTGTTCAGCACAAACACCCTGCAAGCCTCTGGGTGTGTCTGTCATCAGTTCTTGTACAGACATCGCGGGGCTACCGCCTTGGTTTGTAGTTTCTGAATAGCTGGAGGAGGGCATTTTACAACTGAATAGAAGGGAGTTGCCAGGGAGCTGCCCCTCCAATATCTTCTGTTTGTACAAGTTTTAATTGGATACCCAGAGGCATATAAATGATTTCTCTTCAATAATAAAAGAATCTCTGAAGAGATAAGCCTCCATCCCCTAGGAAGTCAAATGAACCAGAGTGTGAAGTGAACTCTTCTAGGAATGCAAGTCAGTATCCCACAATCCCCAGGGATTAAGAGAAGTTGAGTGTTGTTTTTGCACATGGAGGGAAGCTAGAGAGGGTCCACCTGTCAAGAATTGTCATGTATTCTACTACTTTATGGACTGATCGACTTCCTCCTTTCCATCAGCAGATGGTTCAAATGAACCCAGAGATTAGGTCTAGAGGAAATCTAGGTCACAGCAAAGGAGGAATTTTATGCGAAAGAAGTTAACACAGCACTCAGCATATGGTAGGGCTCTAATAAATATTAATTCTGCCTTACATATAAAAATTGCTACTTGTAGGGTAATCTCAACAGGCAAAGAGGTGATGTGGTAGATTTGCTTCCAAAGATAATGATAGCTTTATCTTCCAGCCCACATGTACTTTTGTAATGTGACCTTGCTACACCTTCATTAACAGGTAGAGTCTGTTTCCTCTTCTCTTGAATCTGGGCTGATTTCATGACCTTTTATAATGGATAGAAGGTGGCAGAAATGATGCAGTGTAATTTCCAAGACTGAGGCCAAAGAGTCTGCAGCTTTTGTCACTTTCAATGCTCACTCTTGGAAGCCAGGTGCCATTTAAGAAGCCCAGCATTCTGGTACCACCATGCTGTGAGAAAGCCCAAGCTAGCCAGTGAGAAAGAGGGTCCCCATGGAGAAGCACCCAGGGGCCAGGCTAGAGAATGAAGCCTCCTTGGCCTTCCAGCCCAGCCCAGGAACCATCTGAATGCAGCAGAGTGAATGATCCCACCCAACCCACATGAAGCAGGGCTACCCAGGTAGTAACCAGTCAGTCAGAGTCATGGGTGGTCAAATAATGCATTCAAACCACATTAGAGTAGAAAAGGAGAGGTTTATTAAATACACTACAAGGAAGCAGTGGGCAGGGCAGTGACAGAAGGGCTGTCTGCCCCAAACAAGTGGTTTGAGGTTGTTTTTATAGGAGAGCTGGCCCCTTTTCGGTTCCTGTCATGTAAATGAGAGATTGAAACATGGCAGTTCTGATTGGAGTTGCTGTTTGACTTTGATTTTAGGCAGCTCATTGGTCAGTTGAAGGTTAACACAAGGTGACTTTTGTCATATAAAATGGCTTCCACAAGAACCACCTGGCCCAAATTCTTGCCCCACAAAATCAAGACCAAATAAAATGACCGTTGTTTGAATTCACTACTTTTGGGAGGTAGTTTGTTGTGTAGCAGTGAATAAACCAAGTTTTGAAAAATAAATCTAAGAAAGGCCTAAAAATTTAATACTTCCATAGGATTTTTTCTTTTTATTTCTATCTTCCCCAAATTTTTAATTCAATTCCTGTACTTTCAAAAATACATGTTCTAGGAACATTGTCAAAGGATCTGTGAATTCATTAATAGCGAGGTTTTGTTAAACATTTTCAATGTAAACATTTTAATATACATATCATTTTCATCTGTAGGGAGCTTAAAATCTAACTTCATAGACCTGATGCATACACATTGAATCTTAATAAACTGCAAAACAAGATCTGATGATAGCTAAGTGACCTCTAACTCCTCTTTTGGCCCTAAAATTCCATAAGGCCATGGAGCTGGGTATATAAGGACTGAGTCCAGAGAAGACTTTTGGGGTCCACCAGTATCAAAAAGACAGAAAATTGAACAAAAACAAACTCATCTGAACAGGTCTTTATTTTTTCTGGCTTAAGTCCTCCCAAGGGCAATTGAAGGCTGTCAGAGATGCAGACCCCTCTGGGACTCCTTCTGGGCTCCTCCTCTGATTCTTAGGATGTGGCTCGTCACAGGCTCACTAGAAGGGTGCTCCACCTCTAGACAACATGATCACATTTCCAGGTAGGTAGAAAGAAGAGAACACAAATCAACAGGAAATGCCAGATCACTGACCCTTTTCATTAGGAAAGCAATAACTTTCTAGAAGCCTATTAAACTCTTACTTAAATCTTCTTGGCTAGAGCCACTTTGCAAGTCTCTCTGAGCTGCAGGAGGTCCTGGGCACACCCTGAGATAACTTGGCTTCTGTTGGAAAGGAGAAAGGGAAGAGTGTATACTGTGTGTTCGAAGTAAGAAAGGGGACGATGCACTTTGGATATGCAGTGAGTAGTGCTCCCACAGTTAGAAAGTTGCCAGGATAAAAAGATCTTTAGACAAGATGAAGTATGGGGAAATGTGCCAGAAGAAGTGAAGGTGGACCTCTCTCCCCTAGGTGCTATGCATGGAAGGAGAGTAGAGAGAATGCACCCACATGATCACTCACACCTGCCCCCGATATACACAAACAATATCAACATTTGACGTTGGACTTTGGTATTTGAGACTAACTCTAACTTGTCTTGCTCAAATTTCTCTCCTCCAACTTTATTTAATGTATCTTTTTGCTCTGCAGAGGCTAGAAAGCTAAAAACTATATTTCCCAGAGTCCTTTACAGCCATGATTCTAGTTGTGATTTACCGTGTGCCACTCAGAAATGCCCCCCAAGACTTGTATTCAGACCTGTGCTCTGCTGGAAATGCAGCAGATCATTCTGGAGGCAGCATTGAAATCATGGGGTCCCCACTTTACAGACACTTTCTTTAACAGCCCACTTCTGTGGCATCAGAGTTGTTTCTGGAAGCTCACCTAGAATCATGTCCTTCAGTTCCCCGATGATTCTGCTACTCATTTAATAACAGCAATAATTTCCTGTCTACACTGGCAAGAGTGAGTTTGTTCTCTGTAACCAAAGCTTGACTGATCACAGCGTCATGCAGACCTCTCTTCATTGCAGCCCCTCCCATTTACAATTGTTTGAGCTATAACAAGTGACATCGTGTCTCCAAGTTTCACCTTCTTTTCTCTAACATAGAGTTATTGTATAGATTGAGTGTGAAACTGCATGAAAAGTACTTGTGATGCAGATGAACCCCAGGACTGGGGTTCAGCTTGAGAGGCCAAGTGGGCTCTGGCTTTCTGCAGGGAAGAATTCAAGCATGAGCCTTAAGTAGGAGACAAAAAGTAAATTTATATTAAAGAGACAGAAAGATAGCTAGTCCATAGGTAGAGCAGTCCATGTCCATTGCTGGGATTTCAGTTAAAAATGAAAATAAGTTTATTAAAATAACAGAGAGCAGGCTACCCCACAGCAGAGCATCCTGGGCTGGTCATGAACAGCAGTAATACATTGCTGGGTTTTATTTTTATAGCTATCTCTGATTACATGCTAAGCAAGGGGTGGATTATCCATGGGTTTTCCGGAAAAGGGATAAGGCGTTCCTGGAATCAAAGATCCCTCCCCTTTTTAAACCATGTAGGTAACCTCTGGGAGTTGCTGTGGTAATTGTAAACTGTCATGGCACTGGTAGGAATGTCTTTTAGCATGCTAATGTGTATAATTAGCATATAATAAATGGGGCAAGCAGAGGTCACTTTGGATGTCATCTTGGTCTTAGTTGGTCTTGGCTGGCTTTGGCCAGCCTTCTCACCGCATTTCAGCCTTGTAACTTCTACCTTGGGAAAGTTAGTCCTACCAGATTCTGATTTCACTTGCATGGTGGCTGACTCAGATGAGTGTTCTCTAAATACTAACTTCAATAAATTTACTTAAAACATTTAAGGAAAATGTAGTGGTTGTAGCTACTGCATGGGGGCAATGGTGGTAGGGACACCCAGGCACGAGATGATGACAGCATGCTCAGCAGGAGCACGCAGGAACCCAAACTTGAAGCTCTTGTTCATAATGTCTGTCTCTGCCTACCTGTAAGCCCCATGAGTTCTTAAGCTAAGCTTCAAACTTGTTTGTACTTCCTTTAGTTTCTAGTATGAAATCCAGTATGGGGGAGTCTGTGAATGTCCTGGACAGAGACCTCAAATTGCAGAGAATGGTTTTGGAACTGGTGACAGTCCAGTCATCATCTATGAAATACCACCCACATGCCCAATCTTCTGCTAAGAGCAACTGGTCTTGGTGAATAGGACAGACACTGGCATTGTCCATTCTAGCACAGGAAGCAGACACCTGAAAATGTTCTCCCATGCTTACTTATATTAGTGTGAGCATCCATATGTGACAGAAGACAATACAGTGTCAATATGGGCCCAGTCCATGAGCCCAGAGAGGGTTTTCCTGACTAAGTCATACTTAGGCTGAAGCCAAATCAAAGAAACAAATCTGTATTTGCTACTTCACTTCCCCTGTGGGGTTCATGGTAGCCAAGACGCTTCAGGGCCAAACATAGTTTTGAAGTGAGAAGTAAGAAAACGCTACTAAAGGCAATAGGGAGCCAAGACAGACTGTGGAGGAGGGCTGCAGGAAGAACAAACTGCACTAGAGCCGTGTGTAGGATGCAGAGAGTGAAGGACTGGAGGAGGCAGCCCAGGTGGGGCCTCACCACACTCCAGTGGGGATTGTGGCTTTGGGCCTGGTACACCTCAATGGAAATGGAAAATCAGGTGAAAGAAACATGTTTTAGAGAAACCTATGGCTCTTGCTACATGTACTTTGCTTCCTTCTCCTGGACAATCTCAGGAGTTAAATGAAGATGAATATAACCACATGGTTTTTCCCAGCTCCTCCTAGAGAAGCTTAATGACTCATCTGTGGGTTAACATGGCATCCTGTATGTGTCCATCAATATCTCTGATCCCATCATCCTCTGGTGGTCATCAGTCTTAATCCTGGTCACAGTGAGAGACCCTAGTAGAAAAAGGAGGATTTCGTCTTTGTACCACACAGCCTGCAGAACAAGTGTTTGATAAGCAGAAATCAGCAGCAGTGGAAGCAGCAAGAGTTAGCGGCATTCAGGTAGTGCTCAAGGAATGAGACCATGCCCAGATGAATGAAACCATGTTATTAAATGAATATGGAGATAGTCCATTCCCTCGAATTCTGAGGAGTGTCCTATCTGTCAATTATCAGTGTCCACTGAGGATGGAATGTCATCATCAGTGAGATTTATGGAGCCAAGTCCTGGGTTCAACACTGGGGAGAACAGGGGGCAATGTCTTGGTGGGTGCAGGGAGAGCAGATGGCACAGAGGAGTTGCCAATGAGATAAAGTTCCAGCTCCTCGCTTGGGATAAGATAACCATGAAAGGATCCTAGCTTTGGGTCCTGTCACTCCTCTCACAGGATGACCCAAAAAATGGCAGCCCACCTCGTATGCATGTTTTCTCCTCCTTAAAATGGAAGTGATAATATCTTCTCTGCCCAGTGCATGCAGCATTGCGATGAAGACCAGATGAGATGAAGTGTAAAAAAAAGAGCCTCTCGGGGCCATAAAATGCAATGACTCACTAGTTAAAGTATTGCACAACTACAGAGCCCACACTGCATACTCCTGTGTTGAATCATGCAGACTGTGTAGACTGATATACAGCAGAGTTAAGAAGTACCAAGTAACTTTCTACAAAAGGTGAATTTTGAGCAGTGTTTAGAAGAAGGGAATATACGGGTTTGTGGAAAAGAGGGAAACATTTTGGTCAAGGCAAGCAAACAGGGTCTACCTTCCACTGGGTTTCCACTTCGTGTATATCAGGTCACTTAATCAGCTCTACAGTTCATAAGGCTGACATGCTTATCCATATGGAATGGAAGAAGGAACTTCACATGGGCATCTCCAGATAGCAGTTTGGACTTCCTCACAGCATGGAGGTTAGGTGCCAAGGAGCATTCCAAGAAAACAACCTCATTGTGCAAGAGCTCATAAAGCCTCCAATTATGTCACACCTTCTAGTGTCCCATTAGTTGAAGTTGGTCACTTTGCCAAGTCCAGAGACAGTGTAGGAGGGGGCTACGTAAGAGCAAGAATACCAGGAGCCATTGTTTGTAGGGGCCATCCAGGTAGGAGTTTACATACAAAGACTGACCGCATGCAACCAAACTGATTACTATAAAGTCACACTAACATTTTGTTGATTTTTAAAAACATTTTTGAAGTATAATATACACATAGAAATGTACAAAATCATAATACACAGCTTGAGGAGTTTTTGCAAACTTCCCAATGTCCAATGCAGTGCTAATCTTAATAGGTACCCAAAGTATTTATTGAATACTCTTATTGTGTCTTCCTTTAATAATGTGCCTTGTAATATAATTTCCTACAAAGGGAATCTTTCTTTAATGTCATCTATCACCTGAAATAGTAGAAGGAAAATTATGGTTTCACATGGAGCTGGAGTAATATAAACGGGATTTGAATCCTGTTCTGCTTCTCGCTTGGTGCCCTTAGATCTCTCTGAAATATGATGATCTCAACCAAAAAATAGGGATCATAATAATCCTATCAAATAAGGCGTTGGGAGTATTAAATGAGTAACTCTATGTTGGACCACTTAGCAACGTGTCAGACTCAGGAAAGCCCTCAATCATTTTTAGCTGCTGTCAACATCAATGTCATCATCAGTAGCAGCAGCATCATTGTCATCTTTGTTACTGTCATCACTCTTATCTTATGATTATTAGATCTCTGACTTGCTTATTTTCAGTCAAGTGACATGGCTTCTTCATCTAGACGATAGAAGTAATAATGATTTCTTCCTAAGAGTTTGGAAAATAGGATGAAACTAATTTGTAAAAAAGTTTTAGCAACTAAGATTCCATCTATAATGATCAGGGTCACTATTACTTTCATACTCCTCATAAGTCCTAGGCTCTAAACATTTAAATCATATTTTATAAAGGAAGAGAAAGTGAAAGTGATGTGGATAGAGGAGGGAATGGAGATTTCCCCAAATAGAGATAGAGACAGAGAATTATGAATAGAATATATCTCCAGCGCAGCGCTTCACTCCATTCCAGGACAACCCTCCAAGGTAGGATTTATTAACCCCCTTTTGCAAATGAGGAAAAGAAAGCTCAAAGAGATCAAGGAATACACCCAAGATCACAGGGCCAGTAAATCACAGAGCCTAGGTCTGTGTGCATCCAGCCTCCAGTCCCTTCCCAGCCCAGCACTTTATTTTCAGTGTTAGGAATGCTCTAAATCTCCAGATTCAGTCATTTTTGCACAGTTTAAAAACCAGAAATTAATTCTATGCCCCTGGGAATTCTCTCAGAGTGGAGATAATTCTGCAGTATATCCTTGTGTATATTTCAGTGCATCTCCATTTCCACCTGGTTTGGAGCTATAAGTCAATCCTCTAGCCACTAAGCTAAATTCCCAGGGTGCTCTTAAGATACAGAAATTCCAGCAGTAAATAGAAAAACTGTTAGACCAGATTAAACTTGCCAAAGTGACTCGAGCTGAGCTGAGAAAAATGGCCCCCCTTCAAATGATACGCTATCAGCCAACAGTAACATAACTCTGGAAACAAACCTTTTAGTTGGTTGTTGAACAAGCAGCACACATGGTTAGGAAGGAGACTTGGCCAAAGGCTAACATCAACAGAGGGTGTGGAAAATGTGCACTGCACTTAATTTACTTTTCATTCTCAATCTCTCTCTCTCTCCCTCTCTCCTTCTCTCCCTCTTTCTCTCTCCCTTATTTTTCCTCCAATAAATTGATCATGTGGAGAATTTGCTGCTATTGACATTTGAAATCTGCAGAATCTGTCTGGGAGGTGACTAATGATGGCATAGATAAAGATTGTGATCGAAGAGGAGACAAGGAGGGAACCAGAAGTGTGATAAATGAGGAATTACATAGATCCAGAGGATGACTGTGGGTGGGAGAGAGGGTAGCAGACACTGGAAAGCAATTTTGTTTCCAATTCACTCCATTTCTCTTATAGCAAATTAAAAATGGAAAACAAACGCTTTAGGGACTTTGTTTTCCAAGGAATTGATTTAGTTAAACAAATTCAACATGTGCTTGGGCAGGTCAGTTTTTTGTTGTTGTTATTAAGGCCCAAGCAGTCGAGGGTTACACAACCCACTCAAGGCCTCTTTAGTTTCTGTAGGCAAAAGCAAACAGTTCTAAGCAAACACTGCACACCCTTTTCTATTTTCTGCTTCTTATATTTATCTTTGTTTTTGAAGAAGCCCAGATACAAAGGCGACATTCTGGTAAGTATGTCACCTTAGCTGAAAAGGAAAAAAAAACTATAACCCTATCATCAGGTGGGTGACTTAATTAAGAAATTATTCAGACACCTGGGGCAAGGCCCAGCTTGCAGGACAACCTGTTTGTTTTTCTTTTCAGTTTATATTTTGTGTTGTTACCAGCATTGTGTTTTAGAACCACTGGGGGGCACTTAACATTTATTTAGTCTTTGTTCTCACAGTCCTCAGCCAGAAGCCCACCCTGAGTATACACACACAGGGATTCAGACAGGTTGCTGCTTGCTGCAAACCATCTTGCTGGGCCTGACTTGTTCTCTCTCCCTCTTTTCCTCTCTCTCTCCTCTCTACTAGAGGAAAGTCTTTTTCAATCTTTCCTGTGGAAAAATACTTCTAAGATCTGAAATTGTGTCACTTTAGGATGCACATAGGTCTTTATCCTACCTGCTTGGCTCAGCAGTCACTGAATTGGTGGGCCTTCTGTAAACCTTGACTGGGAGCCCATACTGCACTAGGAGAAACCATGGCGGCAGCTACAGAAGGGAGTCCCCACCTTGACAGGTGAGGCAACCAAAGCTAGACAACACTCTCCCTGATTGATTGGTTTGATTGATTTGCATCTGGAACTGAGATCTGGCTCTCCAAGGGAAGCAAGCAGTGGTGGCCTGTTTTGTGGGGGAAAATGACCTTCCATGTAGTCTGAGGAATTTTTCTGGAAGATAAGGGGTTGGAATTCCAATACCCACTGCCCTCACCTCATGAGGGTCTGATGTCACTCATTGGACAAAAATCCTCTGATTTCTCTGATTGTTTTTCAGTCTGGAAAATGATATCCTATCAAATGGGTTGCTCTGGCTATCATCCACGGGTCCATGGAGGGGAATTCTTTGAATTACTGCAGAGATTCCACTGACAAATGAGCATTTCAGCAGGTGTGGGAAGAAGGCCCTGTCCACTTGTGTCATTGTCAGTATCAGGTGAGTCAGGGAGAGTGAAGATGCCGTCCACCGTCAAGAATCCCAGCAACACACAGACAGGAGGCTGGGGTTGTTTTTCTCTCTGGTCGTGGCATTGTCTGCAAAACTGAGGGACACCACGGAGATGAAATTCCTGAGACTGCAAAGTAGGCCAGTGACTCAGCAATTTTCCTTACCCTCTCCTACATCAGTTCAGGAAGTGTGTACCCTTCCAAATGCCCTTCTCTAAAGGGTTCAAGGATCCTGGGAGGTAGGAGGTACCTAGAGCCTGGGCCCAGCTCTGATGTCAACTTGCTGTGGGACCTTGAGCTAATCACATAGCACCCTGGGCGTGTAGACTCCCCAACAGAAGAAGCATGGTCTCTTAGGACCCTGCTGACCTGATATATTTTGATCATGGATATTTGCTGTGTGTCAAAGGCACTCATCACAATAGGATAAATAAAAAAACCAACACTTCTGCAAGGAGGTGCTTAACACTCCACTTCAAGTGAGCTGTGAAGGGAATTTCATCCAAAACCTTAGAATGTCTTCTAGATTCAGACCAGGATGGAGTCTGTCAGTCATTAGGCAGGTCACTTAGAAGCAAATGTGTCTAGATTTCTAAGTACATTCTAAACTGATGGGCTAGGCAGCAGGCACAAAGAGCCCAAAATTCCTCCCAAAATTCTCGACACAGGAGAAGGTTTTGGAAGCAAGCAGGCAACTGAACTCTTTGACCTAGTGGCCCCTTTAGAATGATGTCAGCTTTCTTAATTCAAAGGAAACCCAGGTCAGGCACAATAGCTCATGCCTGTAATTCCAGCACTTTGGGAGGCAAGAGCAGGCAGATTGATTGATACCAGGAGTACGAGATCAGCCTGAGCAATATAGTGAGAACCTGTCTCTGCAAATAAATAAATAAGTAAAAATTAGCTGGATGCAGTAGTATACACCTGTTGTCTCAGCTACTTGGGAGGTTGAGGGGAGGATCACTTAAGCCCAGGAATTACAGACTATAGTGAGCCACTCAAGTCATTCTCCCTTGAGAGATTTCTTCCAGCCCCTGGTGGATTCAGGATGCTGGATTTTCTCTTCCAACAGTGCCTGCACATCTGAGTTGGAGTGAGCCAAGTGTTAGTTCTTTCGTTGTTTTCAAAGAAGTAGGACTTCTCCCCTAGGGTGACCCCACTCTAAACCCCATGGCACAAATGAGGTGACACTCAGCATGTGCCCAGACCTCACTTCTCTGGAATCTCATGGAAAGCATGTGGATGACAGAGTGAGTCTATGTCTCTGAAAAAGGAAGGAAGGAAGGAAGGAAGGAAGGAGGGAGGAGGAGGGAGGGAGGGAGGGAGGAACGAAGAGAGGAAGGAAGGAACGAAGGAAGGAAGGAAGGAAGAAGGAAGGAAGGAAGGAAGGAAGGAAGAAGGAAGGAAGGAAGGAAGGAAGGAAGGAAGGAAGGAAGGAAGGAAGGAAGGAACCCATTTAATTACTGTTTGTAAGCACCTGGGCTAGAGATTAACAATGTGATCAACCCAGGCTTTTTGGTGTTTGGATTTCAAACCCTGTTGTGTGCTTTTTGCTGGCAGAATATGTTTGTTAGAGAGTGTCAATAGCAACTTGCAGGAAATGATTTTCACCTATTGTCAGATTTAATATTTACCTCTGGAGAAAAGCAAGGGTCAGGTATCCTCCAAGGGAGGATTATTTGGTGCAATTGAGTATCTTACTAAAAGTCATCCCTACGCTGACACACCTAGGAAATACTGTGTTTTTTATTTCAATAGGAAAATGTCATCTAACCTAATGTGGCAAGGAAGCACTTGCCACAATAACATCAACAATTAGTTTTAAGTAACTTGAGCATTTCCTCTTGTAGGGACCAGCAGACTTGCTGCACAAGTGCACTTTTCCTCATCTCACTTTGTGTTCCTGTTGATCTTCATTTTTTTTTTCCTTTTAATTTTGGAGATGAGACACCTTGTTCCAAGTTCTGACTCTGGGACGGTAGCAATTCTCCATGACCAAAACATTCTGCAGCTGTGTCCTTCGGAGCAGGGAACATGAGCTTCTTTGCTGGCCCCTCTTCACCCCAGAGGCATGTCTTCTAGACTCAGTCCAGGACGGAGTCTGCCAACAATTGGTCAGGTCACAAATATGTGCAGCACACCGCGATGTCCTCTCCATGAACTGCTGGTGGCCGCATACTCTCCATCTCCCCAGGGCCCCAGCCCTCAGTCCACATGTGAGCAGCCATGACAGGGACAGGGAAGCAGGCACGGATGCCTCCTGTCGAAGCCCCCAGTGCACAAGTAGGCTTAGTGTTAGTGTAAGAAATTGACTGAGATGATTTGGCTCAGTTCTTGGGAACTGAAGAGGGTGGGAGAAGGATAAGCAAAATTCTTGCTTAATTAAAAGCATATCTGTAAAAGGCCAGGCCTGGCAGGAAAATGACAAAGGCAATTCGAATTTTAAAATCAAGTCATTCTCCCTTGAGAGATTTCTTCCAACCCCTGGTGGATTCAGGATGCTGGGTTTTCTCTTCCAACAGTGCCTGCACATCTGAGTTGGGGTGAGCCAAGTGTTAGTTCTTTTGTTGTTTTCAAAGTAGGACTTCTCCCCTAGAGTGACCCCATTCTAAACCCCATGGCACGAATGAGGTGACACTCAGCATGTGCCCAGCCCTCACTTCTCTGGAAACTCATGGAAAGCATGTGGAAGCAAGCCTTCGTAAGAACCACATGCCTTTGAGACCATGGCACCTTCCTTTAAATGGAAATCTCCAAGACTGGGTTCCTGTAGCAGTTGGAGGAAATGGGCTCTCATAAAAGTGAATTTTTAGTAGTGACTTGATAATCATCTTCATCTCCTTGAAAAAAGAACTGTACAAATCTTTATAATTCCAGAGGGCCGACCTAGTGCCAGCAGGAAAATGACAGGAGGGAAGATTTCTGTTTAACGGAAGAACTGTCCAACTGTCAATACTGTTCAAATAGGAAACCGTGGGCAATCAGTCAGTCCCTTTCTCCCCTGGACATGCTGAGAGAGCGTGGAAGCCCATCTCTTGATGATACCAAGGAGAGATCCTCCAATGAGGGACTGAGTTAAATGTCTGCCTATGTCTTAAAATTATCTGATTCTGGATTATTGCATAACGTTCCATAGAATATGTCTATTCCTAGACACTTCTCAAAAGAAGATATACGAGCAGCCAACAGATGTATGAAAAAATAAATGCTCAACCTCACTAATCACCAAGGAAATGCAAATTAAAACCACACTGAGATACCATCTCACTCCAGTCAGGATGACCATCATCAATAACTCAAAAAACAACAGATGGTGGTGAGGAAGCGGATAAAAGCGAATACTTCTACATTGTTGGAGGGAGTGTGAGCTAGTGTAATCTCTGTGGAAAACAGTGTGGCAATTCCTAAAAGACTAAAAATCAACCTTCCATATGACCCTGCAATCCCCCTCTGGGAATATATCAGGAGGAACTCAAATCACTATGAAAATATACCTGCACATGCATGTTTACTGAAGCATTATTCACAATAGCAAAAACGTGGAACCAACCATGCTACCCATCAAAAAGAGGACTGAATAAAAAAAAGTGGTACATATTACATGATGGAATATTATGCAGCCACAAAGAAGGACAAAATTATGAACTTTGCAGCAGCTTAGCTGGACTTAGAGTCTGTAATGCTGAGTGATCTATCACAGAAACAAAGAACTGAGTACCACATGTTCTCACTCATAAGTGGACCCTGAACAGTTATCATAATACTATAAGAAAGGGATTGGCAGTAGTGGGAAACTGCCAGGGGAGGGAGAGGGTGACTCACCTCATCAATAAGGGTATCTGATCTCAAACCAGGTGAAGTGGGGACCAAAGTGAGGCCCAAACTTTACCTACACAATGGCCATTTGTATACCTAACCCTGAATTGTACCCCACATCTTTAAAATTAAAAAAATAATAAAAATAAATTTATAAAGAAAAAAGAAAATGTCTATTCCTCTGAAGTTTGGAAAACAATTGTTCTTCTACATTTTACTCCTTATTTGTCATACCCATTTCTGAATGTGAATCTTTTTGTTAAAGTAAAAACATTTTAATGCTTTCTGCTGGTCTGAGAAGTTCATATTTCCTCAGTGAATCATTATCATCTGAGGACAGAAACAGTGTTCTTGCTCCCGGCGCCAAGAAGTACAATCAAGAGAAGGAGCGTGTTTCTTAAGTAAAAGTGGTGTTTCCAGTTGGCAAAACATAGATTATTTTTGCTATTAGAGAAATTGATTTCTTAAGACGTGATTAATTATGTCTGCGAAACAGAAAATCCATCAAAGACAAAATGTTTTTCCCTTCAGAAAACACTTACACATTCCTACAATGTCATTGACTAAATATGACATTCTATTAATAGGCACCTTGTCTCCAAAGAGACAGGACTGACTCTCCACTTTGTCTTCCCCAGGCTCCTGGGAGACAGATGACCAACAATAAAACAGGGGAGCACTTAGTACCCTTCCACCGCTTCTTGAGAATCCAAAGGAAAGTTCTATCCTGAACCTGCTCTACGAAGAGGAGCCAGGAGCCAGATAGGGACAACAATAAAAGATACCATTCCTGCTGCGAAGGGGACCTTGTTAAAGAGCTTTCCCACCTTACTTTCCAAATAGATTCAGAATCCTAGCACTTTTCACCCCATCTCCCTGGCCAAGCAGGGTCTTCACATTGCACCACTCTGACAACATTTGTGCAATGGCACCCCTGTTAGGGCAGCCTGGTGATATGTGGCATCTTCCACCTGGAGTACTGCAGTTGCCTCCTGACCAGGCTACCTGACTCTATCCCCCTCTTTCCGTTTATTCTAAACACAGCAGCCAGTGATGCTGTTAAAGTCCAAGTCAGATTATAGGACTCTGCAACTCTAATGCCTTCTCATCTCGACCAGAGAAAACCCAAAGTCCTCCAACAGCCTCCACTCCTGGTCCTCCCTACCTCTCTGACCTCACACTCAACCCTCCTTTCTGACTCACCCCAGCTCAGCTGTGCTGACTTTCTCTTTGTTTCTAGAGCCTGCTCCAGACCTTGCTGTTGCTGGTCTCTCTGTGGGGAATTCTTTCCCCAGTGCACATTGTCATGGGTGGTTCTCTTGCCTTTTCAAAGTCTTAAATGCGAATATCACCTTCTCAGAGGAGCTTTTCCCAACCACTCTTGTGAAAATTTCTGCAGCCCCATTTACATTGGATGTTCCTCTACCCTGCTTTAGACTTTTTTTTTTTTTTTTTTTTTGAGTTGGAGTCTCAATCTGTCTCCCAGACTGGAGCGCAGTGGCACTTTCCCAGCCACCGCAGACTCGACCTACTGGGCTCAGGAGATCCTTCTGCCTCAGCCTTCCAAGTAGCTGGAACTACAGGCACTCACCACCACACCCGGCTAATTTTTGATTTATTGTAGAGACAAGGTCTCTCCATGTTGCCCGGGTGGGTCTCGAACCCGCGGGCTTAGGCAATCCACTTGCCTCAACCTCCCAAAGTTCTGGGATTACAGGCTGAGCCACCGAGCCCGGCCTAGACTTTCCATAACACTTAACTCTTGACATACTACAAATGTACCCATCTTTCTTGTGTTCATCTGCCTTCCTTACAAGGAAGCAATGTTTCTGATGGCAGGATTATTGCCTGGTTGTTTTGTTTTGTTTTGCTTTGCTTTCCAGTATCTCCACTGCCTAATGCTGGCACATAGTAGGCCCTCAGTAAATATTTTTTAATGAATAAATGGATGTTATGGATAGATGGATGGAAAGACAGTAGAATTGATAGATGGAAGGTTGGATGGGAAGGTGAATGGGTGAACGAATGTATAGATGGATGGATCTCTTCCTTTAACCCAGAGAAATCACATTTCATTATATAAAAAGTGCTTAAACTTAAGAATATTGGGACTACCAGTGGAGATTCTGATTCAGTTGGCTTGGAGCAGGGCCTAGGAATCCCACTGTAATACAGTCCCCAGGGTTTATAATGTACAATGAAGTTTGAATTCAAGGAATAACAGAGAGTTCTGAAAAAGGCTTCCGGATGACCCGAACACCTAGTAGAATGATATGTGATGTGCACATTAAACACTCAAGGGAACATTCTCTGGAAAAAATGGATTTTTAAGAAGAATTGACAGTGATCTTTGTTTGAAGCGCCTATCTTCTATCCTCCTTCAAGCTTTCTCAAACTGCCTACATGATAAATTGAATTCCCCCTGGAAAAGGCATTAGTAGACCCCACACTGTGGCCTCTTCCTTCCTAGACAGCAGAGGCCACTTACCTCCACTTCCTTGTCAGGAAAGTGATGGGAACTTGGAGCAGATTCCTCATAGAATGACAACTCACCTGTCACCAGCTGTAATAATCAAACTTAATGTTCAACTAGCACCTTTCATGATCTCAGTTTGCCACGTCTTTTTATACCATTCTTCAGGAGAGTCTTCATCCAATTTTCTGGCAGCGACTTTCAAGCTAGAAGACAATAGCTCCGTGTTCCACAGTGTTTTATGCTTACCTGTCTCCCAGCACTTGTGGATGCAACATTGTCAAGAATCTGAGCCCACAAATGTCCAGTCATCTTTCATCACAGGGTCTAAAATGAGTGGGCATTCAATAAATATTTTCAGGCAAGAAAGAAGGAAGTAGGATAGGATTTGAGGAGGTTCGAGACCCACCCGGGCAACATGGAGAGACCTTGTCTCTACAATAAATCAAAAATTAGCCGGGTGTGGTGGTGAGTGCCTGTAGTTCCAGCTACTTGGAAGGCTGAGGCAGAAGGATCTCCTGAGCCCAGTAGGTCGAGTCTGCGGTGGCTGGGAAAGTGCCACTGCGCTCCAGTCTGGGAGACAGATTGAGACTCCAACTCAAAAAAAAAAAAAAAAAAAGTCTAAAGCAGGGATAGCTTAGGAATGAAACCACAGCCGAATATCACACAAAGCACCAATTTAACAAAGAAATGAAAGGAAAAACTTAGTAGCAGAGGACAGCAAGAGTTGAGGAATAACCATTTAGTGGATGCTGTCAGAGTCCCATAAATGTTACCATGGCACCCTCCATTCACAGACATGACTGCAGCTTGTGGCCTCTGCCTGTGACCCTCAAATCCCTGTGACCTCTGCCCGAGGGCTTTCTCTGGCTGCAGGCCAGGCTTGGCTGACCAGCTCTCAGTCATGATGAAAGGGAGTGGCTAGGTAAATACCCAGCTTCTCCACTCCCCCGGGGGGGGGGAACTTGGAAGCATGTTCTCTATACCCTTCCAGGGTTTGAAGTGGGAATGAATCCAAATGCCCACAGGGGTGACCTGCATATTAGGACACCCTGCCTTGGTTTCCTACCCTGCCTTGGTTTCCCACCCTTCAGTTGTCATGCTTTCTAGGATTACCTCCAAATGCATGACTAGCACTCACATCTCAGGCTTGGGGTCTGCTTCTGGGAGAACCTGACCTAAGCCAGACCTCAACAGGGATAGCCGTAAGTCACTTTCACAGATGTGAGACGTTTAGAAATTGTGATTGGCTCACCAAGAGGCTCTGAAAGTGCACAGAATTATTAAAAACCTTGCCACAACTGAGAGAAGACCTCAAATCTGGCATGATGGCTGACTAGTCGTAAAAATAAAGTAATTGCATGCTTCCATCTACCGCCCCCCCGCCCTGACAGTGTCCTGCTTCAATTCCCCCTTCCGTGCAGTGATTTCTTGTATTCTTATTTCCATTGATCTTTTTATTCCTCATCTGCTGTAGGAAAAGTTCACATGTGTAGCTCAGAGCCTTTTTGTGTTCAATCAGCTCCCAGGTATCACCCACCAGGGAGAGCCATGTAGGAGACTCAGACTCTGCAAGTCCACACTAGGAAGTGACCCATATTCTTAAAAAAGTTAATAATAATAATAGCTGCAATGTACACAAAATGGATTATGTTTTAAGTGCATAGACATATATTAGTTATTTGATCGTATTTTTGATGAAATTTATAGATACAGATGATCGGTTATTTAATGTCGCTGTCCTGCTTCAACTGACTTCTTGGCTTGAGGTGAGGGGTCTTGGCCTATGATCCCTGTTTCTCCCTTTATAATGTGTGTCCTTCATCCAACTCTTCCCACATCTGTGTCCTCTCCAGACTGTCACTCCTGAGAGCTGATGCAATGTCTTCTTCACCATCATATTCTTCACAACCAACCCAGTGTCTCCGGCACATTCAGGAGACACTGGTTGAGTGAATGCAAATGGATGGGTCAATTCATGTTTTTTGTCCTGCAGATGTCGGAGGACATACTCTTCCAGAAATTCTTTTTTCCAAGAATCTGCCTTTAAAGGAGATGCCCACATTTTAAAGGGATAATTTGGAGGGAGATATAAGTTTGTATTTGTTTTCATATAGCCTGAGAGTTTGTCTTTTAACAAAAGAGTTTAAGACATTTATTTTGCCATATTAACTGATTTGCTTGGTCTTAATCCTATTGTCTTAGTTTATGATGCATATTTACGTTTCCCTCATGTTTCCAATTTATTTCCTTTGCTACCTTTTGTCATATTGCTTAAGCAGTACTTGTTCCTTTTGTCCTTTGTTATTTGTGTATTTTCCATTTATTTCTCTAGCAACATTAATGCTCATGTTCAATTTGCATATATATGTGTATGTGTGTGTATATATATATGTATATATATATATATTTGTTTGCCATCAACATTTGGATATATTGCATCTTTTAGCTCTCCCAAGTAGGATGAAATAGTTAGCATGTCACATATTACTGATTTCTTTCTTTTATCCTACCACCCTTGCAAGATTTTGGTAAAGTCAGTGGGAATTTAAAGTGCAGATAATTAACATTAAATTACTTTTATATACAGGTCACTTATTTTTAATATGTTTTGCTTTTACATTTTTATAGACTTGTTATCAATGTCTATGCATTCACTGTAATATCTTGTCTTTTATTTTAGACCAATCTTCTCATTTGTTGCCTTCCATATTTTGATCATTGCTCAATTCCCAAGAGATTATAGGGGCCCTTCCAGTTCCTGAGACTGTCATGATGTGGCCTTAAGAAGGAAGAGACTTGGCAAGATTGGAGGTTAGAATTATGTATTTCCCCCTCATTCCTTGGAAGTTGCTGGTTCATTATGGCTGATATTGCTTGCTGCAAGGAAGTACAATGCCTGATTTTTGTTTTGACAGGTTACCTGTATTTCTGAATTCTGAAATCTTCACAAAGTTATGTTTAGTTGTATGCCCTTCTTTTTAAAATCCAAAATACAAATAGTTTCACTTTTTTCTGATTATAAAAGCAATAAATGCTCATTTCTCTGTAGGAGCCAATCTACCGTTGACTGCTTTGATTAAAAACAAAACCAAACTTAGATACAAACTTATGCTTTTCAGTTTGCATTGATCCCTTTTCTCTGAAGAATGTCCTCAGCTCTCTTTAAAGGAGTGAATTAACTATTTTAGAGTTGTTCTATTGCTTCTGATGCTGGTTGTCAGTATGGGGAGGTATTTATTCATGTTGAGCCCCTCTTTGAAACCAGGGATGCTGTTCAAATATCTCTCAATTTCCTCTTTGATGACTCTTCAGGGAGAGAGATGTGTTTGTCCCTGTGTCCTTGTTTGCAGTTCTGGAGAAGCTCCTGACCCCTCAAGTCAGGTGTCTTTCAGAGTTGCCACAGAATTTGTTCTCTGAACTGCTTGGGAGAATGTACTCTGCCTGAATCTGATTATTGGGAAACACCAGTGTTAAACTCAGAGTGAGACTGAGGACTTTGATTCAGAAGGACACAGAATGTCTCTGGGGAAACTCACCATGAGTACGTCAGCCCAATGTCTATCTTTTCTTTGAAACAATGCATCATATGTTTTGTAGTCTTTGATCCACATATAAACACAGACAGTATCTCATTATTACTGACTAATTTTAAATTAGGAATATTCTGCTATTTGACAGGTCTTTAAGAAAGAGACCACATATTACTACTTTTTATTCCCCATAAGACTTATCCCACTGACTGACTTGTTTACACAGTGGGATTATGAGAAGTACAAAATATGAGTGTTTGTAAGACAGATAGATATTTGAATGTAGTATTTTATTCTTTCTTCGAGATAGCTAGGGAAGGGTCTTGACCCACCCACCATGTCAAGCATTTATTTTTCTGGACAGCTTCTTGACATTCCCAAGGAGAAAAAGAGTATGACAGGCAGAGAGGGAAAGCATGCCACAGGTCCTGCATGCTAACCTGGCAGGAGGGTGCTCGCAACACCTAATTTATCAACTCTTGTTTTTCCTGCCAGCGCCAAGTACACAGAATTGCTCCACAAATGGAGAAAGAGGAAGGGGAAGCCATTTTTTACCTTTTCCAGCAGTGCATTTTTGTTTTGGTCAATTTCCCAAATAAATTATGGTCTTGTCTCATGGCTACATTGGTGGAATTCTTGCTAGTGTTATATACTACATTTAAAAACTGTGCGAAACCCAAATGTGTTTAAAATGTTTTTAAAAAGTAGAAGAAGAAAAAGAAAAAGGAAAGTTAGCCAGATTGAATGCTGAATTTTTTACATTGTTCCACTGGCTCCAGTTGGAGCTTAATCACCATGACCTTTCAGCCCATGGTGCCTGCTTCATGATGCATCACAAATCAAAGTTTCAAGAGTCTGAACGTTTTGCTTTCGTGTAACTCATTAGGCATTTCCCCATGTGCCGTGATAAATGTCTCTCTCAGTCAGAAATTTTATCTCACGTGGGTATGTCTCCATTTTACTCCACAGAATAATTCTCAGGATATATAATAGCTAATAATGCCTGTGGTTTTGAAACTTTATTATTTGTTTAGGATATTTAAACAAAATCTGTGGACAGGTTATTAAAAAGCTGCTGAACAATGAAAACATGATTAGACCTTATTATTGTTTATTGTACCCAGATGTTGTGTACTTCAAGCATCCCAAAGGATTAGTAGTAATGTCTAATACCAAAATCTTACTTTCCTTTGCAGATATTGAATATAAAATTTCCTCATTAAAAACAAAACATTTAACAAAACTGTGTGCCTAGATGAAGCATCAAGTCTCAATAAAGCAACAGTGCTCAAATGAGACTTATGACAGAACTGAGACACAAAGCAAAGCTTTGGCTACTGTCGAAAATTCTGGTTTGGGAAAAAAGGGGGGCAATGGTGTGCTTGCTTTTTAATTTGATAGATTTTTCTATTTGGAGAGGAAACTAATGATGCATATATCCAAGATGAAATAAATTATGCAAGCAAACATGCAGAGGAACTGTTTTCAGAAGTTTTTGTTTTTAATGAAAAGGAAAGCAAATCAAAGAAACCCTGGACAAGTGTTAAAATGTACAAAAATTGTAGAAGCTTCAGGCAATCTGCTCATTGCAATCAGAGAACTTTTGACTGTCAGTCATTTAAGACACACCATGGGAACATACACGGAGAAGGAAGAAGGGAGAATGGTGAATTGTACTTTGGCAGCAAAATTAGCCCTGCTTGCTCCATTAGCTATTAAACCATATCGTAAAGCAAATAATTGAAATAATGAGGGACTAGTTTTTAAAACAGCTGTGTAGAGCAGTACAACAGAATAAGCAAAAATAAGACTGTTTTATATAAGGATACAATCTATAACAAGCATTCCATTTGGGGGAAAAATAATTATATAATAAATGGTGTTGGGATGGCTTGTAAGTAATTTGGAGCAAACTTATCCAGAATGAGAGCCAATATGTTCCATATTCACAGGCTGTCTCGTTTTTTGGCTTCCTGTTGGCTTGGCCAATGGAAGAAGACAGCATAAAACGGGAAGGAGGGAGGAGAGCATGGGGGGAAATTTCTCCCTGGTCCTCCACACTGGGTTGCTACAGGAAGGCAGTGTTCCTGTTCTAAGGGCTGCAGCTTTACTCAGGCAGCCTTTTCATGCAACTACCAGGTTCAGGGAACTGCTTACTCTGTTCTTATTGAAGCTGCTGTATCCAACATTAAGCTTCCTCAATTCCACCATCCTAGTGGGTCCTTTGGTCCCTCCTGGGTTACTGACAGATGCAGTTGTCTTGGGATTCAGCTGCTAAGTTTCAGCTTTCTGTGCAATTTCAGAATTGCAAGGTTCTCCATTCATCCAGGACTGAGGAGTGCTGCTGCAACCTGCTTCGTGCTCACCAGACATGCAAATGGCTAACTGAACTGAATTAACATCATGCTCTAACACAGTGGTTCTCACTGGGTGACTCTGCCCCTCAGGGGACGTTTGGCAACACCTGGAGACATTTTTGGTCAACATAACCTACTGGGGAGGGTGGAGAGTGCTATAGGCCTTTGGTGAGTAGAAGCCAGGAATGTTCCCAAGCGTCTCACAGTGCACAGGACAACCCCCCACAGCAAAGAAGGATCCTTCTAGAACATCCATAGTGCTGCCCTTGTGAAGACTTGCTCTCATTGCTGGGAGGAACAATGCATTCAGAGCAGCTGGTCCACAAAGTTGAATCTTCTCCCAAAGCCTATAAGCCTATTTGGAAAATAAAACCTATCCATTGACATATTAATGAGCACCAGCCAATGGATGAGGAGTGACTGGGTGACCTTAAGAAAAACAGTTCTGGCCGGGCTCGGTGGCTCAGCTTGTAATCCTAGAACGTTGGGAAGCCAAGGTGAGTGGATTGCCTGAGACTGAGGGTTCGAGACCGGCCCGGGCAACTTGGTGAGACTGCATCTGTACAATCAAAAATTGGAAAAATTAGCTGGACGTGGTGGCGTGTGCCTGTAGTTCTGGCTACTTGGAATGCTGAGGTGGAAGGATCGCTGGCGCCCAGCAAGTCGACTCTGGGGCAGCCATGAGTGTGCCTCTGTACTCCAGCCTGGCGACAGAGTGAGACTCCTACTCAAAAAAAAGAAAAAGAAGGAAGGAAAAGAAAAGAAAACCGTTCTAAGGACTGAACTCCCAATTTGTCCATCTCCACTTTTGGGATGGACCTTCCATGTGAACTGGGAATTTCCTATGTCTGCGCAGAAGAGCCTGTGGGCATGCCTGGATAGGGAGCGTTCAGGGTTCCGCCCCGTCAGGACTGGGAAGAGTCAGATATAGGTTCTATCACTCACTGTTCAATTAAGTTAGCCTATTTCATCTCTGTTAGGTTCAGTTTCATCATCTGTAAAATGTGGGTACTAGCGGTGGCAGATTTTGCAGGGCTGTATGAGTAGTAAATGAAATAGTATGTGTGAAAGGCTCATGCTAAACTCCTATGAATGTGGCACTACAAAGAAAGGCCTGCAGTCAGACCCCTTGTAGAAAATGTTAGGTTAAATGAAATAAAACTGGTTTTCTTTTTTTCCTTGTAAGACTGTCAGAGTACTTAAAGTGTTATTAAGCATGCTGACTCTCTAGGAGTGGCAAATACATAGGCATCCCCATACCCAGACACCACTCAGTCTGTGTATTACTTACAGAAGTTACTTTCTCTAGTGCACAGTGCCGGAAACACGACTGGACCACCTCAGCATGCTGATGTATGATCCAGTTCATGGTCTACATTTACAGGTGCCAACAGATCACATTCATTGTATATTGGTCACTGTGAGCTTCTATTTCAGAGGGTGGCACTTTCTAATTTCCCCAAATCAAGCTTCTTTTTTTTTTTTTGAGTCTGTAGCTGTGTTGGTCAATGTTATCCACTTGACTTTCCGGTTGTTTTTGTTTGCTCAGCTTTTAGTATTGGCCTGGGTTTTGCATTTGTATTGTTATTAAGCATATGTGATATCTTTGGTTTTCTAACACTTACTTACTTTTGATAGCTTAATTCAAAAAACAAAATGTTAAATTGGGCTACTTTCTCTACATAATAGGGGTCTATGTCAAAAAAACCTCTCTCCCTCTTATTGTTGCTTCAATTCAAGAAATTAAAATCATGATAGATGGAGAAATGATAAGAAATACATTATTTTTCAGAGTCCTAAAACTTACATATTTAAAATTTGTTATGAAATCATAAAATATTTTATAAAATATAGAAACATCTAGTCTCAGTTTTGTGTTCGGGAAATACTCCACTTAAGAAAAATAAGTAAATCCAAATTACAGACTACCAAAAAAATAACTAGAGAAAGTAAAGGAAAAGAATTTTAGAATATGAAGCTTCATGCACTGATGATTTAAAGTTTGGGAAAAGTACTGAAGCATTCCCACTGTTATTTCACGGTGATTGGCCACTTGAGTAATATATTATGCAGCCAGAGGTCACTTCACTCCATAGATGAGAGGACAAGAAAGAACCCCAACAGCCTGTGGCACACCAAAATAGGCAGGAGAAGAATTGTATTTCCCCCAAATTCTCTTGTTGACATACTAAACCCCAGTACCTCAGTATGTAACTGTATTTGCAGATAGGGTATTGAAGAGGTAATTAAGATCAAATGAACCCATTATTGTAAGTCTTAATTCATATGACCAGTGTCCTAACAAGAAAAGGAGATTAGGACAAAGACACAACAGAGGGAATACCACGTGAAGACACAAGAAAACGGCCATCTACAAGCCAAGGAGAGAAGCCTCAGGAGGAACCAACCCTGCTGACACCTTGATCACAGACCTCTAGCCTCCAGAACTAACAGACAATACATTTCTGTTGTTTAAGTCACCCAGCCTGTGATACTTCGTTATGGCAGCCCTAGGAAACTCAAACACCCTGACTTTAGGGTTGGACATCCTCTGGGCTCATCACAAAGTGTGAATCCCCATGACCAAGCACCATGATTGTCACTTGCATAGGCTGCTGTTGGAGTGTGTCATCACTTAGACGGGCTTTTTTCCTTATGGGTTCTCTCTTTGAAAATTAACCAAGACTCCTCTTTACATGTTTAGTTTATCAAGGTTTTCCCATATAGCCATGGCATCTAGTTTTCATTGACTAAAGCAAGATTTCAGTTTCAGTCCAGCTATTTGACATTTTATGTTCATTTTTTGGTCTGTTTCAGAACAAGTTAGCTGATTTTATTGAAAATGCTATGTAACCAAAGGGCTCCAATCTGAAATGCAATCTGTGCGTCAGGTTAATGTATTGAAACAATAGTTTCAGTGTGAATTCTAAATGGGCACAAATATTACTAGACTGAAAAAAATCTGTATGGCTAAAAGAACATTAAAAAAATGGAGGAAAGAAAAAAATGAGAGAGGTGTATTTTTACTAGGGTAATTAATTGTTAAAAACTGAACAGGTGGCAAACAAGGGTTCAAATGACAATAATAAGAGTCCTTGTTTCACAAACACCTCCACTGACTTATACACACTATCTCTGTGTTTGATCCTTTCAAGCTCCCAGTAATCATATATCTGTATTCTCAGGACATTAAATGACCTATTCAGGGCCATACAGCTAACAGGACGCCCACTCTAGTCTGAACTGACTTCAGAGGCTGACATTGCTCCCATAATGGGGTACTGCCTCCACAAAAAAGGCAGGATTTCAGAATGGACAACAAGGAAGTCCTAGACAGCAGGACTAGCTGAGCAGATGTATTGTAAAGCGAAGATTTCCAACACAGATCTTTCCATTCTAATGGGACAAGTTCCCGCCACACAGGGTATCACATACATGACGGAAGAATGTTGCTGAGATCATTAACTGTGCTGTCAGTTGTAAACAGCTATAAACAAAGAGGCTGGACACACAAAATCTCATATTTCAGTGTTTCCAAATAACCCAGCCTTTATGCAAAGTATGCTGGTTTTAATTGTTCCAGTCAATAACACAATAATTTTAGAAAGTTATTTAATGCAAGGGTGACTCATTTCAAACAAAGCAATTAATATTGTCTAACACAGCACCAGGAAACTGATCCTTCTGGGCACACTCCAAGGCTGTCATTATTTTAGAGCAAGGGTCTCTAAACCAGACTTTCTTTTTTTTTTTTTTTTTGAGTTGGAGTCTCACTCTGTCACCCAGACTGGAGTGCAGCGGCCGCTCCCGGCCACCGCAGCCTCGACCTGCTGGGCTCCGGCGATCCTTCCGCCTCAGCCTTCCGAGTAGCTGGAATTAAAGGCATGCACTAACACGCCTGGCTGATTTTTTTATTTATTGTAGAGATGAGGTCTCGCTGCCCAGGCGGGTCTCGAACCCGCGGGCTCAGGCAATCCACTCACCTCAGCCTCCCAAAGGCGCGGGATTACAGGCTGAGCCACCGAGCCCGGCTAAACCAGACTTTCTTATAGGGGCTGGCTCATGCTAGACTGGATAGACAAACAAAAAATAACATTTCAAATAGATGCTGAAGCAGAATTAATAAATCCATCACAGAATTCTAGCAAAACTATTTTAAGAATACCTCCTTAAAATGTTTAAATACTATTTTATTTATTATTTTATTTATTTGTTACTTTTTTTTTTTCATTCGAGGTCTCACCCTGTTGCTCTGGCATGCAGTGACAAGGGTCATGGTTCACTGTAGCCACCAGTGCCTGGGCTCAGGCAATCCATCCACTTCAGCCTCCCTAGTAACTGGGACTACAGGTATGCCACCATGCCTGGCTAATTTTTTTATTATTTTTAAAAAAATAAAGACAGAATATCACTATGTTGCCCAGACTGGTCTTGAACTCCTGGGCTCAAGCAATTCTCCTGTCTTGGCCTTCCAAAGTGCTAGGATTACATGCATGAGCACTGCTTCCAGCCTACTATTTTAGATATTATATTCTATATAATGATGATGTATTAGAATGACTCCTTAAAGTTCAAGAATAAAACAAAAATAACCACCCTCCTCATTACTTTTATAGTTTTTAAACTTCTCCCTCAATGCAATAACACAGGACAAAAAGAATTAATGATGAATGAGTTCATTGGAGAGCTAGTTAATATGACTTCCAAATGGGCTTGAGGACACAGTGGTCAGTTGATCTGAGTCATGTGGAACATACCTTTTTTTTTTTTGAGTCAGAGTCTCACTCTGTTGACCAGGCTAAAGTACAGTGATATGCTCATGGCCACCACACCCTCAACCTTCTGGACTCAGGCGATCCTTCCGCCTCAGCCTTCCAAGTAGCAGGAACTACAGGCACATGCTACCACACCCAGCTTATTTTTTGTTTTATCGTAGAGACGAGGGTTCACTACATTGCACAGGCTGGTCTCAAACCCCTGAACTCAGGAAATTGTCTTGCCTCAGTCTCCCAAAGTGCTGGGATTACAGGCTTGAGTCACCACACCTGGCCTGAAGTTTACTTTTTATCGGAGACAGAGATGATGCTTGCAGAAATAAATAAGCAGGTGAATGGCAGGTTATAATAAATGCAGTAAATGAGATTTTTAAAAAGTAGCATGGCAGAAAGTGGCAGAGATGGGCATCTATTTAAGTGATTAAATAGGCCTCTTTGAAGAAATGAGACCTGAAAGCCGAGGAGATTCAGCCCTTCGGAGATATGGGGAAAACATCAAGGGCAGAGGGGAAGCATGTGCAAGGGTCTTGGAGCAAGAACACATATGGCAACTTCTGAGGAAGAGGAAGAACGTAGTGATGGAGCATGTGACACAAAGGATGGAAAACCATTATGAAGCTCAAGAGGAGACAAGACCAGACTGTGCAGGAAACAGAGTCAACTTTCATCAGAGGACCATGAAAACCTATCAACAGGTGAATGGTTAAACAAAATATGGTCTATACATGCAGTGGAATCTTATTCAGTCTCAAAAAGGAAGGAAATTCTGACACATGCTATGACATCAAGGAACTCTGAAGACATTATGCCAAGTGAAATAAGCCAGCCACAAAAGGAAAAATGCTGTACAATTCCACTTACATGAGCTTTCTAGATTAGTCTACTTCTAGAGTAGTCCATTTCACAGACAGGAGCAGAATGGTGGTTGTCAGGGAATGAGGGGATGGGACATTGTTATTTAATGGGAACAGAGTTCCAATTTTGCAAGATGAACAAGTTCTGGAGAGCCGCTGCACAACAACATGCACAATAATGTTTAACCTTAATGAACTGTATGTTTAAAAATGGTAAGATGGCAAATTTTATGTTATATATTTTTATTGCCACAATTGAAATTGCTTTAAAAAAAATACTTCAAAGGATAATAGGAAACTGTGGGAAAACAGCCACATTTAGATTTTGAAGAAATATAGTTAGTTGAAGATAACCTGACTCCACCCCTTAAAAAGTCTTAAAGACAAACTTATTGAAAGTACAAAGGTTAATTTTTTTAAAGGACCTCTCTGAAGAAGACAGATATAAGAAAAATACACAGAAAAAAGTAGAAAAGTCATTAATCATGGGAAACACTAGCAAAACCATTGTGAAATTTAATATCCCATTTATAAAAAGACTCAAGAATTTGAAATAGCAGTAAATCGAATTATTTATGTGAAATACCATCATTATTAAAAGCCTTGCAAAGTTACTGAAGAGATACTCAATAAATTGCTGCTAGATGAATGAGCCAAATTAGAAAGACTTACCAAGAAGTTTTTCTAAAAAAGACAAATAAAGGGGAGGAACATTGTATTCTATTTTATAGATATATGTGATTCCAGTTGAACATAAAATTCTTTTTTATAACTTATCCAGATGATCGTAAATTCATTCAGCAAAATAAAATAGGTGGGAACAGAAGTGGGCTTGCCACAGAGCTCAGGATATTGACATTTCAGGACACCTCAGCCTCTCTGGCCACTCACAGGGGCAGCTTAGACATTTTGAATAAACAATTTTGTCTTGTTTTCCTTAAGAGGGCCCCCAGATTGTATAAGTTTCATGTTCCACAAAACCTATAGTCTTTCCTGTGTGGGTATATTAAAAATATTTCAAATAAAGTAAAACAGCCTTTTTAGAAAACAGAGTATTCGTTTACATAACAATAATGAAAGGTCAAAGAGGACAGCAGGCAGCAGACACTCTTGCTGTTGTCCTACCTGTTGTGCCCTTCACGACGTATCTTTCCTTTAATAAATCTACCTTTTTTAATTAAAAAAAGTCAAAGTGGAATTGCAAAGAAATAGAAATAAAGATGAAGGAAGAAAATATGAACAGCAAAATAGACCCAGCATAACGTATTATTACACAATCTTCTCAAAACAGAAGGGTAGCATGAATTGTAATATAAATAATGTTGGAATAATCTGGTAGCAATTTGAAGAAAACCTAATTTATATCCCTACTTTACACCATAATCCCTGAATAAAGACTATTGTGTAATCAGTACAAGTATATTCATAGAGAGAAACCAGCAGTAAATATCCTGCCTTTGAAGAAATAATAAATAACATTTTTTTTAAAAAGTAAAGGAGCCAGGCTTGGTGGCTCAGCTTGCAATCCCAGCACTTTGGGAGGCCGAGGCAAGTGGATTGCCTGAGTTCGGGGGTTCGAGACCCTCCAGGACAACTTGGTGAGACCTCGTCTCTACAATAAAATCAAAAACTAGACGGTCATGGTAGCGCAGGCCTGTAGTTCCAGCTACTTGGAAGGCTGAGGCGGAAGGATCACTGGAGCCCAGCAGCTTGAGGTTGCAGTGGCTGGGAGCGTGCCACTGCACTCCAGAGTGAGACTCCAACTCAAAAAAAAAAGTACAGGAAACATGAAACAAGCAGATGGGCAATTCAATGTTAAAACTTTGGGGCTATATTGATTAAAATAAAAAGAACTAGAGTAATTGCAGAAGAAAGCATGTAAGGTAAAATATTTACATGAATGATGTCGGCATATATGATTAAGATTGATAATGACTTTTGAAAATATTCATCAATATTTGCAAAGACAAAACCCTCATAAGAGGGTTTAAATAATTTAAGGCCAAGTACAAAAACTATACACACAAAAGAAGGTAAAAACAATGAATCAGCACATAAAATAAGAAAAATAATGTGAAACAGAACATAAAATAAGATAAAATTAACATAAAATCATATGTGAACTTTTAAAACTTAAGTGTAAAAAAATGGCTTCAATAATAACATCTGTTGCTAGTGAAGTAGAGAGAAAACTGACATATACACAGACATGTGTGTGCATCTATGTGTGTATAATGTACAGTTGATAGCATTGTACATTAGTACAAATCTTTTGTAGATCACTATACTTTGGCAACTCAATTTTTAACCTAGTTTTCCCATTTCTAGAAATTTATCTAGAAGGAATGATTAAAGAAATGATTAAATAGAAGATATAACCTGTATTTTAAAAGCTAATTTTTGCCTTAATGTCTGTTTGAGGGAAAAAAAACTTAAATGTTGAACAGCAATAAAAAGATATGCAAATTCTGGTGCTTCAATTTGATGAACTAATATATAGTCATTAACTATAACAGTTGGAAGACCATGTAGAAACTTGGGCAAGTACATGATATAATACAAAATTAATCAAGTATGTGAATACAGACTCAAGGTGAACAAATGCCTACCCACCCATCAGAGTAGAGGGTAAGAAGTTGAATTCAACATCTCCTTGTCCCTCTGGGTATGTGTGACTGAGATGGAGAGAGAGCATGAGGGGTTGTACTCAGAACTAGCCAGAATTGCCAGCTAACATAATCACTTTATGTAAGAAAACAGTAAACTCTTCATATTTTATTTTTAAAAATCGATATTTCCATAGTGTGTTTCTATTAAGATTCTGCCTTCTAGAACTAGACCCTCCTAAACGTCAAAACCAGAATGAAGATGTCCATTACCTCCATATAAACCAGGAGACTTTGGCAAGCAATTTTTAAACTTCAAAAGAGTGTTCCTGGAATTCCAAATAAAATCCAAAGTCTCGCTTTCATTTGCTTAAAAAAGTTTTTCTTCTTCTTACTCTTTCATTCTTGGTCATAGATCCACTTTACATCAAATAGACTATGATTTTTCACTTGAGAAGAAATATGGCTCAATGTGATTTGGCCTTTCAAACTGAAATCCTCAGAGCCAAGTTCCAGTCCTGAAATGAATTTTTATAGCACAGTTAAAACTAAAAAGTGGGAACATTCTCAAATCCTTAATGAGCTTCAGCTTCATTACACGTTCCTTCATCTTGGATGGTCAGATGGCACAACCTGTAGACTCCAACAGGCTTCGGGGCTGTGTCTACTGACTACACATCGCCACCTAAGTTTATCCTCCTGTAAATACAAAATGGAATCTTTTACTGTAAATGTTTTCATTCTAAAGAAGAAAGACACCATTTATAGAATGAACACTTTAATATTTTAAATCAAACAGAAGGGCTTTGAATGTACATTAAGTAACTAGCATTGAGGCTCTGTTGAAAGTTTCTTACCAAGTATGTTGTGCTTGTATGTAGTATGTTTATGTTTTGCAAAGCTCACTTGAGTGATGCTTTCACATAACTGAATAACCTTGCAGGAAGATTAGTATAGAATCTATGTTTCTATGAAATAAGCACTTGACACCTGGTATATGCTAAGCACTGTATAGTGTTCGCTGCTATTGTGATTATTATTATTATGTGGGGCATATATGTTTTCTGGAACTTAGCCAACATGTGGAATATTTTGGAGATGGAGCAAAGGCTCAAACTGAACACTGAGCAAGGATGAAACTTCAAGGAACAAATATATTCTTCCTCAGCTGTAAGTACCTGCTGTGTGGTTTACAACGCACAGGAAATAAACATGATAATTCAACATGAAAAAGATAGTTCATGGTTTTAGAGAGTGAACTTACATAACATCAAGTTTAAATATATCATGAGGAGGGATATGGATTATAAACAACATGCCACTTCTGGTTTTATGACTAGATGTCAATTTTAGATTGACTAAGCTACAGCTGGGGAAAACTGGGGTAGGTGGCAGGAATGAAAGGCCACGATGGAAATAGGAGAGAAAAATTAACTCTTAACTTTTGCTTTTTAAGAGACTATGAGAATGAGGAAGGAATCAGTTCATCTGTAGCTTGATAGATACCAATGGTTGTTCCCATTCTTCAGCCCTCCCGAGGATCACTTGTGACTTTGTAGTGACCTCTCACTCTGACCTTGGACTCAATTTGGTCAGGGGGATATGAGCAAATGTCATGCCAGCAAAGGCTTGAAATGTGCTTATGGGTTCCTTACTTGGGTGCCTCTGCAGCCATACAAGAGCCAGCTGGATGAGTCCCTTTTTTTGTTTTTTATTTTATATTTTAAAGCTGTGGGGTATAATTCAGAATTAGGAACATAAGTGATCATCATACAGGTGAAGTTTGGGCCACCTATTGGTCCTCACTTTGCCTGGTTTGGGATCAGGTACCCTAATTGATGTTATATGCCCCTCTTCCTCCCCTGGTAATGGCCCACACTGCCAATTCCCTTCATGTAATATTATGATAAATGTTCAGGATCCATTTGTGAGTGAGAAAATATGGTACTCAGTTCTTTGTTTCTGTGATAGTTCATTGAGTATGATAGACTCTAAATCCATCCAGGTTGCTGCAAAGTCTATAATTTTATCCTTTTTTATGGCTGTGTAATAGTCCATAGTGTATATGTACCACTTTTTTTTAACTCAGTCCACAGAACTGCAGACAGAGCCAATGGGCTCTGGTCATCTCAACCAAGGCCACCATTCAGCAGAACCCAGACATGGGCTCCAGTCACAATCAGCATGGTTACCTGAATGATGACCTCCTCAGACCATGCAAAAACAAGTATCAGTCTTATCTCCTAAATATCCCTAAGATCTTTCCAAGTCTCCCCCATTTCTGCAATGTTCACCTTAGATCACTAATTCACTGAAAACTCTATCTCTGTCCCAGATACTAAGTCAGCACAAACTCCCAGCCACTAAGCCAGCTGCCAGACTCTAACAGGGAGCAAGCCAAGCCAGGTGAATTCACTGGAGACATGCTGGTCTCCCCACAACTATTCCAGCTCACCTGGAATACCAACCCCACATTGTAGTCAGAATGAATTTCAATGCCCATATCTCATTATAGTATACCCTAATATATTCTGTGGATTTTCTTTTCTTTTAGGAGATGTATGAGTCAGGGTTCTCCAGAGAAACTGAGATAGATAGATTAGCTAGCTAGATAGATAGAGTTTAATTAGATAGGTAGATTAGATAGATGAGATGGGCTTAATAGGGGAATTGGTTCACACAATTATGGAGGCTGGGAACTCCAACAATAGGCCTTCTGCAAGCTGGAGAACCAGGAAAGCAGTAGATGAGCTCAGTCCAAGTCCAAAAGCCTAAGAAGCAGGGGAGCTGATAAGGTAACTTTTAGTCCAAGGCTAAAGGCCTGAGAACATGGGGCAGGGGGAGGGAGCACTGACTCTGAAGTCTGAAGGTTGGAAAACCTGGTTCTGATGTCAAAGGGCAGGAGATGATTATTGTCCAAGTTGCAAAAGAAGGGGAGAGAATGAATTCTCCTTTCCTCTGCCTTTTTGTTCTGTTTGTGCCTTCAACTGATAGGTTGGTGCCCCTCCATATTAGGTGAGGATGGATCTTCCTTATTCAGTCTTCTGATTCAAATGCCAGTCTCTTCCAGGAACATTCTCACAGATATACCCAGAAATCATGCTTTACCAGCTATCTGGGCAGCCCTTAATCCAGTCAAGTTGACAACTAAAATTAATCATCAAGAGGAGGAGTCCTTAACAAGGGCTGTGGCTCCTACCCCTTCAGCCACACCTCTTTTGGGCTCTGTACTTTGTGACACTGGCCTCTGGTCATCAGGCTTCCTCTTAGTATGAAGACTGTGCACTTTCTGTTCCCTCTGATGGGAATGCTGTTTCCTCCAAACTCCAGCCAATTAACTCATTCTCTAACATGTCTAACAAGTTCAAGTTCCCTCTTACAATCTCTTATAACATGGTGCTCTAATTCTTCATTTTAACGAAAACATCTGTAGTTTACAGGATGATGATTAGATCAGTGTCTGTATCCCCCGCCCCACTTCTAGTCTGTAAATTCCATTACATTCCCAGCATCTAGAGCTGTGCTCAATAAATACCTAGCAAATGAGTGATTTATGTAACTTCTGCTTCAAATATGAGGAAACAAGAATTAGGAAGGCCACATAACTTACCTGATATCACATATGGAACAAATGTCAAAGTTTGCACTTGAACTTAGAGTATCTGGTTGCAAAGCCCATGTCCTCAGGCTTCCTTATGCTGATAAGCCTGTGGATTTAGACAGAGCAGGACCTAAACCTGCACCCACACTGCAACCTGAACTGACTTCCCTCATCTCAGCGGCCTGGACAGCTATCAGTCAAGCCCGGGGACTCAGGGCTGGAGGTAAGTCTTCCTCCTTCAGAATTTTCCTCACTACCGCATAAACGCTGGTTATTGTCCATAATTGTTCTTCATACAGCAACTGCAGGAGAATAGGGACATTTCTCTTTGTTTCCACAAACTTCCCTGACCTTTAATTTTTATAACCAAAAAAAAAAAAAAAAAAAAAACTGAACCATGTAGGAAACCGTGAAAAGGCTTCACTTGTTTCAAGGGATCAGCAGCTCATGAAATGGTATGTCTTTGTTGGTGCAGAGAAAGGCCATAGTGGTCAGATTTCTATTAAAAGTAGATAGTTAAGCCACAGTCCTGAGGCAACTGAGGAAGTGATTAATGTGCTGACACAGTGATAGATGATAAACATAATAGAGCTTGAAGGAAATTAATGATATTTTGAATCTTTAATAATGGTACATAACTATCTAAAAGAGATATCTCCATCACAATGTAATTCTTTTAAAAGCCAAGGGAGCTTTGATGACAACTGAGCAAAAACTTTGTCTGTATACGGACAAGGATTAGGAAATGTGGTAAATGAAAATAATTAAATTTGTCAGAATGGTAAGACTGTGGGTGAGTCTTTTATTTAATTTCCTTTAATATTATTAGGATGGGTCTGTATGCAATGAGTTTGTCTAAGAATTTTAAAAAGTGGAAAGTTGTCCTCTTCAAAATATGTTTTAATGGGAATATCAAGATTGAGTTAATTTATGCCCTTTTTGCCTACCTCCAGCAACAAAAACACTCTCTGTTCCATCCTGCAAATGTAAGCTACATGCAGGGCCATTGTTTGTGAATTTTTGTCCACTAAGGGTTTGGGAAAATCACACTCACCCCAAGAGAAAAGGTCAGAAGCCAACAGAAGGAATGCCTAATGGACAATGGGTCATTGTGACACCCAGGGTCTTGATTAATCATCTACATCTTCAGGAAAATTCTAAGAGGCATTGCTAGAGACACCATGAGTTAGGGGCTGCATTGGAAGAGAGAGAGGGGCTCAGTGCATATCTGGGCATCCCCTCTCATAACGGGACCTGGAATGTCACCCTGGGCATGTAGCAACCTTTAATTAAATTCCCATTTCCTCACATGCTGGTTTGTTTCACCACTAATAAGATGGGACTGTTATTTGGCTCATAAGTAATAATCCTGTGAAAATAAGATATAGGGCAGTTAGCGGCATTTTAAGCAATCACTGATTTCTACAGGAAAGCCTGTTCCCAGCAGCCACATACTGAATCCATGGGCTATGACACCAACCCACGAATCTCTGTGGAAGCTCATATGATTGATAATTTCAGAATCATATCTGAGAACCTTCCCTGCACTAAATTTGCAAATCAGTCAACATTGTTTTATAACGGTATAGCTGAGTCTGCTAAGAATGCAGTGCATATACTTAGTTTACTTCCACTAAGGAGCTGAGAATGGTTTCTCATGATAACACACTCAGCGTTAAAACAGTCCGCTAGACCTCACATTCCCTGAATATCTCTAAGATTGACTTTGCTTTCCTGACTAAGGGTGAGCTGCTTCTCCAATTTAAACAATCTCTTCAAATGATGCTTCTGAAAAAATGACCAGGTTTTATCTACATGATGCCAAACCAACCAGAAGGCAGAAGACAACTCATGCTCAACTTACCTGATTAAATGCATTGAGTGTTTTGTTTGGCCTGACCTGTTCATTCATTCAAGTAGCCATCAAGAACACCACCCTAGGCACTGTCATAGACTGTCATTCTTCCCATAAATAAATTTGTTTCCTGAGTCACAATTTTTGGTTTAAAGAACTGTAGACAGTTATTTGACAGAGATAGAAGACAAGAGACAGAAAGGTAAGCAATTCCGGAAAAGCAGGACCCAAAGAGTGATGGGTCAAAGGAGAGTCTCTCATCTTACAGACCTTTCCTAGACCAGCCAGATGTTTTCTATAATTAAAAAGGAAATTCTGGGAACAGGAGGGATCTGATGGAGTGATAGAAATGAAGAGGGGAGAAAGTAGACGATAGCCCAAGAAGAAAACAACCGAAAACCTAGAAGCTATCTGAAAAAAGAAAAGCGAACAGAAGTTTGTGAAAGACATCAGAGAAATCCTGGGGTTTCCTTGGCCCTTGTTCACAAGATGGTTGCTGAGCTCTGCTATAGCAAAACACTTGGAACCACAGCACTCTAACTTCTATTTGATGCTCTAGTTGCTTCTTCTCTTCCTTCCTCCTTACCTCCCTTGGCCCCTATCCACTCAGCCTTTGTCCAGGAAAACAGGGCAGGGACATGGGAGGTAAGGGGGGACTACTGATGTGGTAAATGCAGTGCAGGACTGTGTTCTGATTCCAGTTTTGGTACCAGTAACTCTTTGACCTCAGCCTACTAGGCTCCCATGTCTCCACTGAACAATTACAATGCTGGACCAAGTGACAACTCCATCTTTGTCCAATCCATCTGCTCTATGACAAGGGTCAATTTACTTTCTGGTGCCAGCAACTCAACAGCTGCTGTTCTGAGTGTCACAAAAGTCTCCAAGGTGGGTGGCCTGGTGTCCAGGTGATTTGCTATTTTCTAAAGCATGTGGATATCCTACATGTATCCATTTCAGCATTTCAACCAGTGCTTACAGGGATCTTTCTTTGCAGGCTCTACTGACGGCTACAAAAAAATTACAAGACATATTCTCAAGGGACTCAGAATCTGACTGGAGTAAACAGACAGATTTACAAAAGGACAACAAGAACAAAATGAAAGTACAGTGTCTTAGAAAACACAGAATCAGGACCCTTGGTTTCTATGTTAACTAGCAGTCTCTTTTCCCCACTTAGGCCTCAATCTTACTGCCTTTTAAATGAGAGGTTAAGCTATACGACCTCCAAGGTCCCTTTATGGAGTATATACAAGTTAACTTAGGGCAGTGGACCAAAAAAAAATGTGTGCAGGATAGTTTGGACCAGTCAGTGTGTGACAGAGGCTGGACCATATGATTTACAGGGTAAATCATAGTTGGAGATGTTCACAGGGCAGGGTCAGTGAGGCCACTGGAGATCAAGTGTCCAAAGTGGCCAGGAACAAGGCATGCCTGCCAGAGGGGCCAAAAGGTAAGAGAGAACATGTGCTGAACTGGAGACACTGAAGCCTTTCCAGTGAAAACTGGAATTTTCCACTTTGTTCCACTGACACTGGGGGACTCCATGAAGGATTCTGAGCAGGGGGTAGCATGATGAAAACGGTATTGCCACCAGAGTCTGACTGCTCCTAATAATAATTAATGGTTTGGGGCACCTCCCTGCCTCATGGCTCCTGGTGCCACTGGCATTGCAGCATCTCCAATGATTTTCCCATATTGAGAGGAACTGTTGGGTAAAGAAGGTTGAGGCCAAATGTGGGAACCTCAAGGAAACTACAGTCTGTTGAAATGTCTACCAGGTGGTATTTCTGCCCTAATTTGCTATCTTCAGCAGCACAGAGGTTTTGAGCTGTTCTTGATGCCTAAAAATGATGTAACAGGCTGGTGCACCTGAAAAATGAAGTCAGCTTCCTTGAGAAACCTTCATAGAAAAATTAAACAACACGTGCACACACAAAACGACCACCACAAGCCAGAACACCACCCTTTTGACCAACACAAGGGACAAGAAAGAGGAGATTTTTCATGTCGTTAAACTCTTCATTTACTGATGCTGGAAATGATGTTATTCTCAGAACTAAAGATGCAAACTAAACTGCAAAGGGGAAGCATGTCTTTAACCCTAAGCAGTGTTTCAGGGAAGAGGGATTGCTTCATCTAAGGAGGTGGGAGTAATTAACATTTCTCCCACAGCTGTTGAAACGTTTATTCCTTTCACCATTAAGGAAAGATGACTGTGACAAAATTGCAAAAAAACTCTCCAAATCTTCGCAGAAGGACTGAACGGTGTTATAATGAATTCTTTGGATTTATTAACCTTAGATAGAGAATGGCAATTTTTTTTTTGTTTTTGAGTTGGAGTCTCTCTCTATCGCCCAGGCTGGAGTGCAGTGGCATGCTCACAGCCACCCCAGCATAGACCTGCTGGGCTCTGGCTATCCTTCTGCCTGAACCTTCCAAATAGTTGGAACTACAGGAGTGCACTACCATGCCCGGTTAACTTTTTTTAATTTATTGTTGACATGAGGTCTTGCCAAGTTCCCCAGGCTGTTCTGGAACCCATGGGCTCAGGCAATCCCCTCACCCTGGCCTTCCAAAGTGCTGGGATTACAGGCTTGAGCCACTGTGCCCGACCAAGAATGGCATTTTATAAAAATTAAGCATTACCCTTTTTTTCTGAGTAAGGAGTCTTACTCTGTCTCTCAGGCTAGAGTGCAGTGGCATCATCACAGCTCAATGCAGCCTCAACCCCCTGCAGGAGATCCTTCTGCCTCTGCTTCACAAGTAGCTGGGACTACAGGTACATGCTACCACATCCAACTTTTTATTTTATTTTTCATTTTTGGTAGAGATTAAGTTTCCCTATGTTGTCCAGGCTGGTCTGGAACTCCTGGGCGATTCTCCTGCCTTGGCCTCCCAAAGTTCTGGTATTACAGATGTGAGCCATTGTGCCTGGTAAAATTAAGCATTATTCTAAGTCTATGACACATTTCTTTCAAATAGCCTGGGGCTAAAATGATTTAGGAAGTTAGAAATTCAAATATATCCTCAGTAAATACAAACCAGTTTAGTCTTGTCCTTTTTCTTTTTCTCACAAAGAAAGCTGAAGTAAAATGTCTAACTAGTTCTTACAAGAATGCAGAAGTATAGGGGGAGAATTCAGTGAAAGGAGCCATCAGTCATTCCAACCCAGGACAGGCAAACAGACGTTTCACTCTGTGAATGACCTGCGAGCAGTTGCAAGCTCCATGAATAAGTCAACAGTATCTATTTATTTATTAAAAACTGCCAGGCCTTTCAAGCCTAGTCCAGCAACTTCTGCAGATTTGAGAAAATGCAACCACCTCTGTTAGCAACCAGTCCCTGGAACCCCCTGGGCTCTCAACATTCCAGTTGGCTGCCATCTCCCACTGGCCTCTCCTCTGAGTTTGGCCCTCAGGTACCTTACAATGTCACTGTCATCGAGGACCAGTCCATGCCCAGTGCTGGTCCCAGTACTCACTCAGCTTCAGCCACAGCCCATGCCTGGTCACCCGCCCACCAAGCCTTAGGAGTAGGATGCAGTGAATCAGCAGGCAGATTCATCAGTAGTTTCTGCGCACCTACCTTATGTCAAGCTATGAACTCCATGGGGCTGGGCCCTGCCTCCAACTGTATCTTGTTGTCATGTCTTGTCCCTAATAAATGCTCAGCAGATTTTTTTTTTTTTTTTTATGAATCACCCAGAGAAAGTCTGAATGTGCACAAAAGCACATGGAGGTAGGAGAAAGGGAGGGGGGAATCATGGTTGTAAAAAGAAGATTTAGAAGAAGTGCCTGGCTTTAAGAAGCTTATAATCTGGTGGTAAAGAAAAGAAGCAATTATAAGGTAGTATAATAAATTAATTTGCCTAAAATATATAAGCATTGATAGGTGCAATCTCATTACCCTTTAACTCATACATTGCTTTAATTCTAAATCTTGGGAAATGTTTGTAAGCTGGCATCTGAGCTAGATCTTGCTCTACAGAAATGAATTCAAACGAGGTCATGTGTTCCATTCCTCTATCCCTGGCCAAAGGCAGATACCACTAATAGATCATCCAATGTCAGACATCACTAATTGGTCTTGGTTGTCTTCCCTACTGAGCTTTAAAATCCTTTTCAACACAGGTCCCTGAGCTTGTGTCCTCAGGCCTATGAGATGCAGCCTCATCCCTGTTCTAGATTGTGAGCAGCCATTATGGGACCCAGGACTCAGAATCAGAGGGATTCCAGAAGGAAAGCATAGCCACTGGTAACTAAGAGGCCTTGGTACTTTCTCAGGTATTGCTATGCTCCTCTTCTGCTAGGGTTTGGTCATAACCCCATGTCTGCCCACACCCAAAGCCATTTTCCTCCATACCTCCTATAGGGCAGAAAGAAAACTGGGTCCTCACCACTAAACATGTACCCTATGCAGCAATTCCAACAGTGTGAACATCAATGGCAAATGTCATTGGGATCCTCATTCGGTTTTCTGGAATGGGAGAAGAGAGAGAAAAAAAGAACTATGACTGATCTTAACTTTGTGTCAGGCACTTGAACAGGCTCTCTCAGACAAAGTGTCTCATTCAATGCCATAGAGGTTTGGAGAAGATTATTATTTATATTATATCATGTCATCACATATTATATAGTATGATTTTTTTTAAACCACTACTGTGTCATTGATGTTACCATTAACTAAGTCAACCTATTTGACCAATACCAAATTCAGATGTTTCTGATTTTTATTTTTTCTTATAGACTTTTGCTGCCATTGTTAACTGTTCAAGGTGACCTAACAGCAGTTAGACCATGACTAAGATTAGGAATTATTTACAATTTGCTCTTCAGTCTCTAAACAGCGCCAGACATCAAGTGGGTCCTAACTGTGATTTAAATACCATTAGTTATTTTGCCCTCTTCTGATTCTCAGCTATACTCTTATATTCTCAACTGATAGCAACATTTTAAAGTCCATAAATTTCTTAACTTTAAAGTTTTCTCAATGCCTCGATAACAGGAGGTTCTTGAGGTAGAAATACTAAATGAGTGTACTGTGCACAGTGTAAATAATATATGTTTAAGAATACCCAAGACTTCAAAACCATTTGTATTAATATAGGCAACAGTTGTGAGATTCTACCCTTGATGGGGTCCCATTATAAATATCAGAGTAAAGGAAACTTGGGGAGGGAGGCCTTGTTCATTCATATTGAGCTTTATTAAGTTTCCCTTTTTAGTACATTCGACATGAGACCATTTTAATGTAGAGCAGGAGTCCTGTGCATTCATGCAACTACTCTCATCAAAGGAAACAAAATACTTCACCCTGTTATTTTATGTGGCTTATTATCCAAAATGCTCCTGAGAGAATTTAAAGCCTTGAAAATTTTTATTCTTATTATTTTTTATGTCAGTAGCTTTAGGAGTACAAGTGGCTTTTGGTTATAGTGGGAAAGTCTAGGCTTTTAGAGTACCTGTCACCTAAATAGTATACATGGTACCTTATAGATAATTTTCCATCCCTCATCCTCCTCCCTGTCTTCTCTTTTCTGAGTCTCCAATGTCTATTATACTATTCTATTTGTCTTTGCAGACCCACAGCTTAGCTCCCATTTAGAAGTGAGAACATGTGGTATTTGGCTTGGCTTTCTGTTACTGAGTTACTTCACATAGGATGATGGCCTCCAGTTCTACCCAAGTTGCTGCAAAAGATATTATTTCATTCTTTTTTTATGACTTAATAGTATACCATGATTTTCTTTATCCACTCATTGGTTGACAGACACTTAGACTGATTCCACAACTTTGCAATTGTGACTTGTGCTGCAGTAAACATAGGCATGCAGTTATCTTCTTTGTATAATAACTAATTTTCCTTTGGCTAGACACCCAGTAGTGGAATTACTGGATCAAAGTAGGTCTACCTGTAGTCCTCTGAGAAATTTTCACACTGAAAATTCTTGAAAATGTATAAATGTATAAATATTTTTCATTAGGACACTATTGTTTGATAGATTCTTAACCTCCTTTGGACACTTTCTTTTCTAAATAAAGGTGAAATGGCAACACATATAATGATAACAAAACCTTCAAAAAACTTCAAAACCATTTGTATTAATATAGGCAACAGTTGTGAGATTCTACTCTTGATGGGGTCCCATTATAAATATCAGAGTAAAGGAGACTTGGGGAAGGAGGCCTTGTTCATTCATATTGGGTTTTATTAAGTTTCCCTTTTTAGTATATTCGACATGAGACCATCTTAATGTAGAGTAGGAGTCCTTCTGTGCATTCATACAGTACTGATAAACACCAGGTATTCTGCACTTTCTATGGGCCAGGTGTAAGACTGTAGCTTTATCTTCATTAACTCAATGAATCTTTATAACAGAGTCCCATTTTTTTTTTTTTTTTTTGAGTTGGAGTCTCACTCTGTCTCACACTGGAGTGCAGTGGCCGCTCCCGGCCACCGCAGCCTCGACCTGCTGGACTCCGGCAATACTTCCGCCTCAGCCTTCCAAGTAGCTGGAACGACAGGCACGTGCTACCACGCCCGGCTAGTTTTTTGACTTATTGTAGAGATGCTACCACGCCCGGCTAGTTTTTTGACTTATTGTAGAGATGAGGTCTCCCTGCCCAGGCGGGTCTCGAACCCGCGGGTTCAGGCAATTCACTCACCTCAGCCTCCCAAAGGCGCAGGATTACAGGCTGAGCCACCGAGCCCGACACAGAGTCCCATTTTAAAGATATGCAACTGAGGCTGGGAGAGGTTTAGACAACTTGCCTAAGCTCAACAATTAGTAACATATGGAGCCAGGATTTGACTGCAACCAAAGCCAATATAATTTTTCTTCTTTCAAAGTTGTCTCCCTTTCTTTTTTCCTATAATACAGATAAAACACTGTTTGATTGATTGATCCCAGATAATTACATATACATATATTTTACTTCTCCGGTGTCTTAAAATCTAAGGTCATCCACACCAGTAATTATTTTATTTCATGAAATGAGAAGTAGCAGTCTTATCATTTGGCAGGTTGTAAACTCAGTCAACAGGATCAAATCATTTCCCTTACGCGCACCACAGGAAGGTAGCCTCATTACCTCAAAAAAAGAAAAGAAACCCTCCCTTCTTCATCAGCTTGCCTCACAAATACATGCCTTGTCTTTATTGCTGCTTTCATTACTTGGCTCTGGTTAGGACTTTCCCCCAGATGTTCTTAATTTGGGGCTTATTTTTCCATTGCATGTGAGCCTTCCAGTACTGTAAATATTTGACTTCAATATTTTCCATAGCTTGGAGAACTTTATAGTGGTCACTTCAAATATTGTTGCGGCATTTTCTCTGTTCCTTTAAGGCTTCTCTGTAAATTAGGAACTTGGTAGTTGATATCTTATGGACTCCATGCGCCATTTTTTTTCCCTCAAGCTTTGATGATTTCTGAAAGTGCATGGCATTGTTTATGCCTTAAGTATGTATAGAAGTGTCCCTAAAGCATTGATGGGGTAGCTTTTATGAGCACATTTTTTCCCATTAATTTTTCCTCTATGTTGAGATCTTGTGTTGGATTTTTAAAAGATCTCTGCCACACATCTTCAGTAGTCCCATCTTAATCTTGCTTTGGGAACAAATCTTTCTTGTATGAAATGCTCTAAACCCTCTTCCTTGCAATCCTGGACAGTACTTATCCTATGTTCACTATTTCTTTTTCCCATCCTTCCCCTTGTCATTCCTTCTGATGCTTTTCTTCCCCATTCTACCTTCCCTTGGGTCATTTTAAATTAATATGTACTAATAACCATGTTACTATTAATATATCATGTTAATCAGCAGTACATCAATTTTGTGTCATCTAAGGACATAGTCACATAACTAATCTGACTTTTTAAAAATTATATTCATTTGAAGTTACACAGATTTTTCAAGTTTATTTTGCATTGATTGACAAATTGAAGAACAACCAAAAATATCTTTCTATGTTCATCCTCAGAAAGCAATTGTTTCAATCTGGTATTACATTTCATATTGCAAGAAAATAACATTCTCTATCACATTAAAAAAATAGAATGCTATAATTTAAATCATCAGTTGACTTGAAAAAAAGTCTTATTAAAGCATCTGGTATAACTTGCCAATATAGGAATTTTGTTGGTAATGTGCTGTCTTACATTTTTTTTTTGTAAGATGTTGATAAATAACACATTTAGAAATGGCTCACATAATGGATTTTTAACAACTTCCTTGGGAAATAATTTTATGTTCCCAGTAGATTTTCCTGATATGGAGCTTTTCCTGCCACTTGCCCTAAATTTCATTTTGACATATTTGATGGTTCAATAAGGTGTTAGTTTCATTGAGTACTATATATTACCAGCATAGAGCTGGCATAAAGGGTCACAATGCCTTACAATAGGACCGAGAAGTATGAAATTATAGGGTCCACATGGTCTGTAATTTATCCATTCAAACTTCAAATGAGGTAGCATATGTTGGTTTAACAAAATATTCTTGACATATTTTTAAATAGAAAAGATTCATCTTGTATACTAGTATATTGAGTACAATATTTTTTGGAGGGGGTATCTTTGTGCTTTACATCTGTTAGAATGGTCTGGTCATGTTAGCTGTTCATCACTGAGCCTTCTGGACTCTCTGCCGACTTGAGGTGACAGTGTTGAGAGAAAAGTTGTCCACCTCTATAGCTGGAGAAGCCATGTTTGAGTCCCTCTGTATTACTCTTCCTGCCTTCTCCCTACCTGCCTGTTAGTGGCCATAGTTCCTCCCTCCTCTGTCAGAACGTCTGATGCCACCATCATGTTCCATTTCAGCAGCTGCTGGTACCCTTTGGTTCTTATCTTTCCATCCATGAAGATAATGCTATCGTTTAGTTTCATGCTTTTATTTGTGTGTGTGTTTCTTCCAGAGGAGGAAGGAGAGATTGGGAGCCAGGAACCCTGTTAATATAATTATTCTAGTTTGGCCTTTTCAGGTTGTTCTCTCAAGGAAAGAGAACATTGGACCAGAGAAGTTTCCCATGGTCCCCTAGACTAGACCTAAAAATGCCTCTCCTTCCTCAAATGTATCCCCTGCCAGTTTTCTTACTTACATGTGATTTTTCTCTCAGGGGCCACTTTGTCCCTCTCTGCAGTTTAGTTTCCATCTATCTTTCCCCCTGACTCTCCCAGGTCAGACACACCCCTATCTGGCAGGGAACCTGAGTGCTTCCCACTGAGCTCCTAGGCATCCTTTAAATAAAAAGGCATGACTGTACATGGTCTGCAACATCCCCAAGCATCCGACCACTATGTGGGTATATTTGTCTCTCTAAAACCAGAAATGACTCTAGAAAATGAGGAATTCCCTAATTCCATACCCAGTCTGGACAAGGCTGCTGTTCTGAAGTCACACATCACTGATTAAAATCTTCAAAGAGTATAATCCTGATGGGCAGATATCAATGTTAATGGTTATTTCTGAGTAGTGTGGGTGATGCTATTTTTTTTCCTTTTTGCTTTTCAGTACTGTTTTCCTTTCCTATGGTATTATATTAACATTTCACAGTAGGTTATTCATTGTAATTGAGATGAGGGACTGATAAAAGGCAATGACCATGAGAATGAAAAGATATAAAAAAGATCAGAGAGTTATTGAGGACTAGATTTGGTGACCAAGAGAGTGACCAGAAGTTAGGGAGACATCGACCAAAATAACTGGCTATCCATGATGCAGCACATAAATATAAGAAATATCAGAGGAGGGACGTGGGCAGATGCCATGTTTTCCTCAGCCTTCTTTCCTCCTCTTCCACTGTGTGGTAACTGAGTTATTTGGGGCAATGGACTCCACTGCACTTCTAGAGGTCTCCACCCCACCACAGATCTACCTCAACCAGCCAGAGCCCATCCTTTTAGTGTGGTTCAAACAGCACAGTTCTGATCCTATCAGCAAATGACATTCTCCTGGCCACATTGATAACCTCATGGGTGATCCAACCAGCATAAATCTCCAGATATTCACTTAACAGTTGTAACAGTTCTCTCTTCTTTTGTGTGTGTTCAAGGACTCAGGTGGCCTAGACTGCAATGGTCACCATCCTAGGCCCATGAAGGTGACAATCCTTGGAATGAAACCAACACAGTAGAAGACGAAGCATCCAGATAGGAGCAAGTTGGATCCTTGATGGCAGCATGGAGCCATTAGATGAGTTAACCAAAGCCCATCTTACCACTGGGCTTTCCAGTTTAATCAACCAATCAATTGTCTGATTATTTTAAACATCCTAGCTAACTGGGGATCGAGTGGGTGGGAGGTGAAAAGTCAGTTAGAGAGATGATGAGTACTAAATTCCTGCGGGATATAGAGGGGCCACGTCCAGGAAACAACTACAAAGTAGACCTTGGACCTTGAACTCAGGATAGAGGTTTAGACTCAGTAATGGACTTGAGAGTCAACAAAATATCTTTCCGTCAGCTACTATTATGTAGCAAACCACCTCCTCAACTTCAGAAGCATGCAAGATCACTCATACTTCTGTCTGCAGGTTGGTTGGGGCGGTTCTGCCTATCTTTGCTAAGCTTAGTTAAACTTAGGCTCCAGACAATTTTATTCAGGCTCATTCTGTGAGTTTCTCATTTTTCCTGGACAAGCCAGTTACTTCAGGCTATTCTTCTCCTTGTGAAAGTAGAAGTACCAGAGGGCAACCCCAGCCCTGCAAGCACGGTTAAGTTTCTGCATGCATGAACCTCTTCTACCATTCCATTGGCCAAGCAAATCACACAATCAAGTCCAACCTCAATGGGCTGGGACATATATTCTGCTTCTACTCCAAAGTTGTATTGAAAATGGTGTGGTTGCAGGGAGAAATTTAAAACTTGGAACAATATTGCCCTCTACCACATAGTACATTTCAGATGGAACTCTAAATGAAATATTCCCAAGAAATTATGTCAGAGGAGATAAGAAGACACCAGTGGTTATAGAGCAGAAGATGGACACATAAAAGAGAATCTCCATTTATTCATTCCACAAAGATTTAAAAAGTGCTAATGATGGGTTAGGTTCTGCTCCTGTTTCCAGGAGAAAGAATAAATAAATAAATAAATAAATAAATAAATAAATAAATAAATAAAAACCTTGCTTAATGAAGCTTCTATTCTCAAAGTAAGAAATTGAAGAGACCAACAATATATCAGATAAATAACAAAATATGTAGAATATTCATTATTAAGTATTAGTGAAAAAAATATAAAGCAAAAAATAGAAGTAAGTATGTAGTGATGGGAAGGGGACTTGGAATTTCAGTGTCAGTGGCCAGAGAAGGGTGCCCCAGCAGGTGTCTTTTGAGGGAAGGCACTAAGGAAGGCAGGGAAGGCGCCATGTAAATACCTGAAGAAACAGTATTCCAGTCAGAAAGAACAGAATGTGCACAGGTATGAAACAGGAGGGTATCAGTATGTTCAGGGCATAGGACACAGGCCAGGACGGCTTGAATGGAATGAGCAGAAGGAAGAGTAGTAAGAGATACATCAGGTTGCAGGACCACTCACAGTCTTACATTTCATGAGGACTTTGGTCTTGATTGAGTGAGCTGGTGACCAGTGGAGAATTGTGCTCAGAGGAGTGACATAGTCTGACTGTAATGGATCACTGTGGCTGCTTTACTGACCATACTGACAAAAGACTGCAGTAGTGAAGGGCAGGGGACAGTGAAGCCAAGCAAGAGGCAGGGATATCATCAAGAGGCTATTGCAGGAACTCAGCAGAGAGCTGAGAGGGGCTAGGAGCAGAGTGGGGGCATTCTGGAGTGGGGGATGTGATCTGATTCTGGAGCCAACATGATCTGCTAATGGGCCTTATGTAGGGTATAAGAAATAGAGAGGCCAGGTGCAGTGGCTCATGCCTGTAATCCCAGAACTTTGGGAAGCTGAGGCAGGACTGTGTGAGCCCAGGAGTTTGAAAACAGCCTGGACAACACAGCAAGACCTTGTCTCTACAAAAAATAAACAAATTAACTGGGTATGGTGGTACATGTCTGTAGTTCCAGCTGTCGGAGGGACTTGACCTCTTTTGGATTTGGTGATTAGGATGATCTAGAATACTTTCAGGGTGTGGCAGAGCCCAGAGGTCGAGGCTGCAGCGAACCATGATCATGCCACTGCACTCAAGTCTGGGTAACAGAGTAAGAACCCAACTAAAAGGGAGAGAGAGAGAGTAAGAAAAGAAATAGAGAGATATTAATGTTTTCTCCAAACATTTTGCTTAAACAATTGGAAGAATTCGCTGAAACTGGGGATAGTTTGGAAGAAGAACAGGTTTGGTAGAAGCATTAGGAGCTCTGATTTGGACATACTGAACCCAAGATGCTTATTGGACATCCAAGAGGAGAAGTCCAGGAGACACTCAGGTGCTCAAGTCTGAAATTCAAGAGAAAGGCCAGGGTCAGAGAGATACATTTGCTAGTGTCAGGACATAGATGATCTCCAAAGCCGGGAGACTGCATGAGGTCCCCTGGGATAGGTAAAGACAGAAAAGAGAGGGGCTCAGAGGATTGAGCCTCAGTGATGCCAATGTTTCAGGGTCAGAGGGATGAGGAGCCTCAACCAGGGGTGAGGGGCAGCTGCGGGGGGGGAGGGACTGTCAAATATGAAAAAGCTGAAGAGCATTTCAGAGAAAAAGAAGAGACTCCAACTGTGTCAGAGCTGACAGAGAGGTCAAGTACAATGAGGACCAAAATCCTCATCTGGATTTGGTGATTAGGATAATCTAGAATATTTTCAGGGTGTGGCAGAGTCAAAACCAGACCGTGGCTTCTATTCCCTGAGGAGGGAATAGAGGTGGTGAACTTAAAAAAAATCTTTAAGAATGTTCGTTGTAAAAATAACAATGATGATGATGATGACTGACTATCATCTGTCTTCTGTTCTAAATACTTCACATGTATCAGTGGAAATGAGCAAAAAGAGATAAGGCAGTGTCCTGACACTAAATGGAGTCCCAGAAAGATTTTTTTCTTTGGTTGTGTGATATGTGCAAGTTCCAGAAAACACAGGCTGATAGGTTGAAGGGAAGGAGGCAGTGATGGAAGAATCAATACATTCAGGGAAGAGAGGTTACCTGGGGGGACCCTAGACCCTAGATCTGTTGGATAGAACAAAGAACCCCGACAGAGAAACTCACCTAGGCTGAAGGAAGTTGATGTACCCTCCTGTGCCCAAGGGCGGAAGGAAAGAATGAACAGAAAAGTCTTATTGACTCATTCTGAAGGAAACCAGAAGGTGAAGTCATTCATGGAGGAGGTGGAAGGAGAGCAATAAATGGGGGGTAGGAAGGGACTGAAGCAGCCACAGACAGCCCCATCAAGAAAGAAGACCAGATCCCTAAGAGTACTGAGCAATCTGAGAGTAAGGACACTGGGAATGAATGAGTAGAGTGCCAGGTGCCAAGAGGTTACCTGGAAGATGAAGAAACTAAGCATAGGAGCACAAAAGAGGATTGAGTGATGGACCACAGGATCAAGGCTTGACAAGGATAGGAGCTAACCCTGGTGGGCAATAATACCTTTGGTATGGCTGGGGGGAATGGGGAAGGATTTGAGTGAGCTCAGTAGAGCAAGTATAAACAGAAAAATCGAATGAAGCCTCCGGAAGCCCAGGAGATGTGTTCATTCCATGGGTATTTGTTGAGAAACTGCTCTATGCCAGGGCACTCTACTGAAGTTCTAGACACATTAGGAGGTGCTACTTAGAGTGTCCTAGGTATAAAAGCTGATGTCACAGAGTAGATGAGATTGCCCAGGAGACCATGAGTTAAGAGAGAAGAGACTTAAGGAAATACCTCTTCTCAGGAAAGGGTAAATAAAAGGGGTTGTTCTGGAACCCTAAGGAAGAAGAAAAGCCCCCCTGGCCTCCAACCTCTACCCTTCCCTCCACCTACCCCACCTCCATAAGTGAACCCTGAAATGTGGAGAAGGAGAGAGGTTACAAAGAGAGGTGACTGCATCCAACCATTTGACTATCAGGAAAGGCAATTGTCCACATCTAATGATGTAACTTAGTGAGGGGGGATCACTCAGGAAGCAGTGAGAAACAGAGGGACATGCAGCCACCAAGCCAGGAAAGCTGAGTCCACCTGGTCGTTGGTGGGTGACATAAAAGAAATCACTATTATCTCAAATGATGTGAGGATGAAGTTGCAGCAAAGCTATCAACGATGGCCACTATTAATGACCACCATGTATAATGACCATTCCAATGATGTCCACAGGTATTTCAAGTTGCATAGACCATATTTTTTACTAAGTTCTTTCAACATCCTTTACCTCATTCTTACCACAACTAAGTGAGACTTGACCTCTCATAGACAGGGCAGTTGAGCCCAAAAGTTGCACAATGACAGAGCTGTTTGCAGCAGACCCAGGAACAGACAGATGTCTCTTTACCAGAAAAGATGGAAGTTGTTTGAAAATGGCCCTTTGCCTGGGAGTATCAAGACTGCTTGATTTACTATCCATAGTCCTCTTTTTTATGCTTTGTGAAATGTCAAGGATAATTTCTCTACTGTCAATAATGTTTGTTTCTTTCCATTTAACTGTCTTTTCAGAAACTGTCTTTGACTTTTCTTATGTCCTTTGGGGGCTTCTATTCCCAAAACGAGTCTTTTTCAGCTCACAAATTATATAGAGCATTCTTGACATAAGTGACTCCATCTTAGAAAAAGACTCTATTTTACATTTGAAAAAGCATCATGCCAACAGGGACCAGATGATTTCCTAATCAACAGAGACTGCACCCCACCAGGTAAGGACATAACCAGACACACTCTTTACTGTCAATCCTCACCAGAGGACTCTGGGATTATAAAAAGAGCAGAACTTCACAAGTTTGAGACAGCCTTCTCGATAGACCCCGTCTTGCCATGACTCATGATCCGCACCCAGCATCTGCCGCCAAAAGCTCTGCCCACATCAAAGACTCTTTACAAGGCTCTGACATCTGTCTGAATCAGGCCAGGATATTCTACTTGTCCACATCATTCTCCTTAGACGCATTATCCCTCGTCCATTAATCCCTTTTCCTATTCCCTTTTCTCTTGATGTTAAATGTTATTTTGTTTGCTGAGGAATGTTGAATCTATAACATTTTTATATTGATTAAGTATACTACTATGTATGGTTTGCAATATTGACTCACTTGTGAAAAGGCTTGAGCCGTGTGCCTGCGGCTCCGACTACCAAGTGAACGGGCAGTGCTAAGGAGAATGGCCTCCTTGGGAAGTCCATGTAGCTTGTGCTTTGAACTTGGTTATGTCACACCTTGTACCACCTACAATGACCATTATTGGGGGGGACACCCCAAAGACTAGCAGAAAGGATGCTTCCAAAACAAATATTTGCTTTCTAATTGAGCTGGGAGGTGTACCTTAACCAGGAAGCATTAGGACTTCTGACTGGTTTCACACAGAGGCCTCCTGGTTCTTTGTTTATGCCAATGGGTCATTTACTGAATTGGTTAAAGATTCTTACTGGCTGCAAAGGTAAGTTGAAGAGGTGGAAATACAATCTAGATAAGGATTCAGTTCAATTCAACTAACATTTTCTAGGTGCCCACTATGTGTCAAGTTAAGTACATAAACTTGGGAGCCATTTGGACAAAGAGGCATGTGGGTATTTAACTCTCCCATATTCAAACAAGAAAGCAGAAGTCCCCAGTGTAGTCACTGAGGCACAGTTATAACCAGGACAGATTGTCTCCTGAGCAGAGGGATGACGGTTAAAAACTTTTAGGGATACAGACTCCTTAGAAACCGAAGGATAATAAGAAATCTCCCTCCAGGAAAATGCACATGCATGGAAACTTCTAGATATAATTTCTGGAGTTTTCTGATAATCAAAAGTACTCCCTGTACCTTGGACTAACAAGTCCTTAAAATCTGGCTCATCTGAACAAACTTAGGACCTAAGTAGATACCTAAGTGGTAAATCTCTCTGCTGAGGCATCCGGGGTCAACTGTCTGCTATCCATGCCTGTCCCTGTCCCCTTTGCAGAAAGGCCATGGCAGCAGCTTGTACATCAGTCTCACCCCCACCTTACTCCACCCCCTTCTCGCTGGAGAAAATTCTCCTCCTTCTTCTCCTCATCCATGGCCAAACTCCAGCATTTAGTCCCTCCCTTGAAGGACATTAGTCACTCCTCCTTTGGGCCCTCACAGCATTTTGTTGACACTCTGGTTAAAGTCTTGATTCTATGTCTGCTTTGATCTTTCCCCGAGGAAGACAGCATAGAAACAACACCTTGCTTCTCTGTGCACCTTGCTTCTCCGTGGGAAGACCTAGCCAGTAGCCGGCAGCCCAGAGGGTCTCAATAAATACTGACGTGCCAACAGATACTCAGATGGCTCAGGTACCAATTTTGGTTTCTTCATTATTCTCCAGTATGGCAAAAAGTCATTTGCTACTTCAAAATTCAGAGCTGAAGTTATTTTACAAAGACCTCTTAAGATGACAGAGCATTGCATGGTCTAATGAGTCCTTTAATGAAGTTTCTTCTGGAATGTACAGTACCTCAGTATTCCAAAAGCTCACTAAAACTCTTATTTGCTCTGAAAATCAACTGTGTCTACATAGTAAAGTTTTACAGTAGCCTTTGGCATAAAGCAGTTCAATCTTACAGGCCAAGTCAAAGCATAAGTCACTTTGTGTAGGGTTGTATGTCCTTTGAGCACTTAAACTTGTGTTAAGAGGGTAGATCACAGGTTAAGTATTCTTTATTTTATTTTATTTTATTTGAGTTGGATCGCCCAGGCTGGAGTGCAGTGGTATACTTACGGCCACCCCAATGTCGACCTGCTGAACTCAGGTGATCCTTCTGCCTCAGCCTTCCAAGTAGCCAGAACTACAGGCACGTGTTACCATGCCCGGTTAATTTTTTTATTTATTGTAGAGATGAAGTCTCACCAACTTGCTTGGGCTGTTCTCGAACCCATGGGCTCAAGCAATCCTCTCACCTCGGCCTCCCAAAGTGCTGGGATTACAGGCTTGAACTACCACACCCGGCTGTTAAGTGATCGTAACACACACACACACACACACACACACACACACACACACAACACACACACACACAAAGGGGCATGAAGGAAATTTTGAAGGCAATGGGTATGGTATGTGTATTTCCTTGATTATGGTGATGGTTTCAATGGACGTATGTATATTAAACTCATCAAATTATAGACATTAAATGAGTGCAGGATTTTGTATATTAATCACACCTTAATAAAACTGGGGTCTAAAAAAAGAAGTGTATCTCCTACTGGCAGGGCCTGGAGTTAATGGAGGGCAAAAGTGTGGGAGCTGGAATGGACTTGGAGGGAGGAGGGAAAACTGGGAAGGAGGTGGGCTGGGAAAGAATGGGAGGCCCTGAGAGCACCCAGAGGATCAGAGGTTGAAGAAAAGAGCTGGAGGGAATGGGGTGGATGGTGTTCTTGGAGTACGGTCATTTAATGAGCAGAATTTAAGTTAGCCATTATCAGGTCAAACTCTAATAACACCAAAATGTAATAACACCTAGAAGTAGATGCAGCAGTCAATAACCACTTTCTCTGAGAGCTTCATCAGCTATCTTAAAATCCAGAAAACAAAAGCATGCCAGCTGTGGAGAGGAATGGCCTTCAGCACTAAGGACAACAAAGTATCATTTGAGGTGCATAGGAAAAGTAGAGGAGGGATGCTCTGTCCTCATCTGGACCAAACCAGGGTGGAGACCTCATGGGGCTGTCCTGGTTGTAACAATCACAACAGTCACAAAAGTCAAGAAGACCAGGGACTTGGAGGCTGGAGAGGCTGAACCACTCAGCAGAGAATTTGGTGCCACGAGGGAGCCCACCTCAGGGATGCCCAGGGCCAGTCAGATACCCTAGAACCAGAGCCACGTCAACTCGGCACTTTCTTCAAGATCTGTTTCTAGGTGATGGAAGCCCAGCAGCAGCCAGTGACTCTAAGCAAGACTCCTCAGGGAAGTGGCACAAGAACCAGGTGCAGTCCCAGGACACCTCTGAGAAGATGGACTCCTAGCTCTGGCTCCACAGAGACAACTGCAGTATCACAAGGCCACCATCAGCAACGAGAACAGGAGACCAGGACAAAGCCTGCTCCTGTGGCAGGGACACTCATAACAGCAGCAAGAGCAAGAACTAAGACTCACATTGTACTCATTGTGTGCCCGGCACTATTCTGTGTGCTTTACATATGATAGCACATTGAGTCTCATAACGACTCTGTGAGGTAAGTGCTAACAGCATCAAACCCCTTGCACAGATAAGGACACTGAGGTAATTAGAGATGAGGTAACTTGCCCAGGCTAGTGTTGGTGGAGCGGGGATTTGAACCCGAGCAGCGTGACTCCTGGGCCCATCCTTTTAAATACTACACTGTATTTTCTCTTGGGATGGGAACGAGGAAGGAGGGAAGGAGTCAAGGGCTGGCGGTGACCTGCTGACATACCCTGGGTTTCATTTCCTGGCAAGGCCCAGGAGCAGGGCCAGGGCCTCACAAGGAGCAGCTCCTGCTCAGAGATCCTGAGTGGATTCCAGGCTGTGAAAGGGAAGTGTGGGTGTTGTCAGAAGGGTGTCTATGATCCCATAAAGGAATGGTCTGATTTTCCTCCGAGACAGAGTAGAAGTCTCATGTGTGAGTTCCGTAGACACAGCATGGGTACTTCCACAACCCAAGTAATACTATTAAAATCTAAGTCAGGTTGTGCCCTCCTCCATCTAAAAGCTTCCCTTCGTGCTCCATCTCACTCAGAAAGCTACTTACTCTGGACCCAAGACCCCTCTGGCCCCACTTTCTAATCTGCCTACCCTCCCTTCACCACGGTCCATCATGCTGGCCTCCTGGCTCCCACCTCAGGGCCTTTGCACATGACACACCCCCTTCCTGAAACCCATCCTCCCTTGCAAAGTTGCACTTGCTCCTTTACTCCCTGCAAGGCTCTCCTCAAATGTCACCTTCTCAGGATGCTTCTTGGACTAATCTAGCTAAGTCATCTTCTTTTCCTTCTGCTTCCTTTTCTCCTTTGCACTAACACCATGCAGCAGTCTACACACTAACTTGTTTGTTTGCCTGTTATCTGTCTCCCTCCCTCCATGCCTCACTAGGACATAGGCTCCACAAGGTCAGGAACTTGGATGTGTCCCGAAATTTGCTGAATGAATGGAAAAATAAGTGAACAAAGTATCTCCTTACTGGCTGAACATCTACAGCAAGGAGGATCCACCCTCCATTGACTCTCTAGGATGCCTGTGTTGAGTTTTTTTTCTATTAATGCCCACAATCATTGACCTACATTAAGTTCTTGACAAAAGCCCTGCAGAGGCAATGGTTAACTGTTCCTCCCTCTTTCCTAAACTCTGCACCTAAATTGATTCAGTTCATCAGATTCAGATCATCACCGAACTCCATTTTACTAACTTCTCTCCAAAACACCTTCACACAACCAAGAGTCAACATCCTGGCTACGGCTCTTACCAAAGCTCAAAGCAAGAAAGAAAATCCTCGTCCCTGTTGCATTTTTGTTCTGAGTAAACTGCTGTATAACCTCAAAATGCATCAACTAGGCTAGGCACAGAAGTTCACGCCTATGATTCCAGCACTTTGGGAGGAGCTCGAGACCAGCCAAGGCAACATAGCAAGACTTTGTCTCTGCAAAAAAGAAAAAAATGTTTTAGTTGAACCAGGCATGGTGGCGTGCACCTATAATCCCAGTTACTTGGGAGGCTGGGGCAGACGGATCGCTTGAGCCCAGGAAGTCGAGGCTGCGGTAAGACATGATGGTGCCACTACACTCCAGCCTGGGTGACAGAGTGAAACCATAACTCAAAAAATTAAATTAAATTTAAAAATAAAATGCATCAAGTTTCCTATCTGGCTTCCTTACTGTGTAATTGCCATTTTTAATGGTAGCATATTTTAACCATATTATATTATTCTAATCTAAGACATTTGTATCAGCATTTGCGTCTTTGATCATGTTACTATAATGATGAATAAAGGGTCATGGTAACATCAGAAGATTAAATTCTACTTCTTAATGGAAAATTAACTCTGAAACCAGACATTCCAGGATTTGTTTCCTGAAGCAAAATTTTCTGATTTGTGAATGGCAGACCCCGGGGGGTTACTCAGAGCTCTGTCCTTCTTCAAGGAGACTTGCAGTCATTTTGGGCACCAAGCACCTCCTGTGTACTAAATAAGTTTCATGCACCATTGCCTGACTGTCATTTAAATACAACCTCATAGAACTTTGGGATCAACAAATTATGACTTCACATAAAACTTTGACACTATGTATTTTTCAGTCAAACTGCACCCGTTATCATGCAGAAAGCCCCCAAATGGCTGACCTCACAGATTGTTGTGCTATGTAAGATTTAAAACTACTATTCTGTAATTTGGAGACTTTGGGAGAACACAATATATTCTAAGTGAGATATTTATCATCAGAACTTTACAAAGAGAAATGAAGAAAATCCCAGTTGCAAGTCACTGGGAGACAATGTGAATAGTAAACAATTAGCTGGGAGTTTTCTTTTTTCAAGTTTCCTATCTGAAATGCAGCTCACATCATGATGAAATCCACCCTTTCTGATAATCCAGCAACAATACAATAAACCTGCTCTCTGCATTCACTTTGCAATATGTCCCTAGTGCTACACTGGCTGCACACCTTCAGTTAACCACAAGACACAAAGTTTGTGGGAATGCAAGCATTGCAACCTCTCATAGGAACTTCCTTATCTGTCCTTTGACTTCCTGTATTGGCCTCTGAATAAAGTTGCTCTTGGATGGGTAAGCAGTCTGAGGTCTTGGTTCCAGAAGGTGCAGAGATTACAGATGTGGAAATTCCAAACACACTTAGGCAGAAAGAGGGAAAACACATGGAAGTGATTTTGGTGCCTCATTTAGGCCGTATCTCTACAAGTATGACAAGATTGAACATTTCTGAAAGATGTTGCACTGACATCTTGTATCAACTCACTTAAGAGTATTGCTAAATTCATAGCAACCTTTGATATTCAAAACCTATAAGTAGATGTGTGTGTGTGCATGCATGCATGCATGCGTGTCTGTGTGTTACCTCATTATTCCACCATTTGCGCATTGCTGCAACTCGGTCATGTTTAATTTCAGCCATTTTTGACCTCCATGAGAAGACCCAACTAGAATGAGCTCAGTGGTTTCTCCACCAGGGGGCAAGAGTAGAGATCCAAACAAGTAGAAACATGAACCCATCTCTTCCCCTTCCATCACAACAGGCCATTTTCAGTCTATCTAACTTATTTTTAAGATTCAATTATTCTGATGTGTCCAAAATTCTGAAGCTAAAGAGTTTTGAAATCCACTGCTCTAGTCTAAATTTTCAATAATACATCAATAAACTGCTTTATCTGAATTAACAGGTATTTATTTTGTGATTGATCAAAAGGCAAACTATACTACAGTCAATTCTAAAAATTTTTTTGACCAAAAAAAAACAATAATAAGGCTACACATGTTGAAGCAGTCCAGGTTTTGAGCAATTAAAGCCACAACAAAAGTTCCTTGGTGTCCTGGGAAGGATGGAATGGGTCAGAGGAAAAGCAGCCCAGATGGTAGAATGAGATGGCCTGGATCCTCCCAAGTCCCCTCCCTGGCACATTCTTCGAGTGGCCTAGAGCAAGCATTAAATCCCTGCCACCTGTGTCTGCCATACTGGAAATGGAGAGGGAATGGGAATGATATCATCAACCATTCCAAAGCCAAAGGATGGTTGAGAGGGTCAGCCTATACCCCAAGCTTGTTTTCAATTAATATTTTCAAATATGAACTTTGGAAGGGATAAACAATCAAACTATAGCATAGGATGTCCCTGTTGAATAAGAACTAAATAATGGCAACTGACTATGACAAGAAGAACTTACTATTGGGTCTAAAACAAAATTAAATTCTGCCAGTTAGAGATAATTTCCTAAGGAAGTCAAAAAGAAATGATCATTTGGCTACACCACTAGGAAAAAAGAGAGAAATGAGATTTGTCCCCAGGGAAAGAGTAAACTTTCACTTGAAATCTCTAGCCCTGGTTTTACTTTGTTCTCATGAATAAATGTACAAACTATAAATAAAAAGAAGAAAGCCCAGAATTTCAAAATAATTTAGAATACGCAAAATAAGTCAGAATAAGCAAAAGGAGACAGACTCCAAAGAGATGCAAAATCTAGCTTCCCAGCAAGCCCTCTGAGCCATTCCCAAATTTCCAGACACACCTGTCCTGCCCTACTGTCCCCCAGTTCTGTCTGCAAGGCTCCAGAAACTCCATTCTTGGGAGAGTCTAAACTTTCCACATGAACAGCTTCTCTCCATGAGTTCCCTAATTAGACTTATTTAAATCAGAAATCCAGTGTTTGTGCAGTTAGGCATTTAATAATTATTCGAAGTTGATGTCAATTTTTATAAGTTTGCCAAGGTCATTTAAGCCTAATGAACTTGAGTTCAATTCAAACTCTAAGCCATTGTTCATTTACAGTTTTGATATGTTCAGTATATAGAAAATTTGATTTTTTTCCCTAACTTCACTGGTTTTCTAAAATATCTCTGTTAGCAATTTTTTAGTAATGCCTTTTTTGAGTGATAAGATTCAGACACTGCTGCCTTTAAGGTACATGGATATGGTTTACATATATAATTATATTTTATTCTCTATACAAACTTCCTTTATCCCCTAACATTATCTTGCCTCATTGTTGCCTTAGAATCCTCATTTTTCCTTTATCCAATTTTATCTATCATCATTGTGTCTTCTTCCCCCACCACATGAAAGTACTTTTTACACTCAAGACCAACATCTTCTGTCACCAGCTATTGATGAGCTGACAATGTGACATCCAGTGAGGACATTTATCTTAACAGAATCAGTCATTTACAAATGCCAAAGACCACTCCGGTCTAGGAAAAAGTGAACCTGAGTTTATATTCCTTAGCCTTTTTCCTACAAAAGATACTCTTGATCCATTTTACTGCAGCAATCATTTCTCTTCTAAATCCAATCTGTTAAATGATTTCCCAGTATAGCACTTATCAAAAGCTATATCCTGCACCAAGTCCTAGAATGATTAAACAACAGTCACGGTGTTCCTCTGCTGGGAATTTCCATATTCTTTGATGATTTTGATCTAGTAGACTCAGTAACAACTCCTAGCAGCTTCTTGTCACAGGAGAGAGGTTGCTTTGTGCTAGCTGTACTGCATTTGACGAACATGACAACCCTCTGAGGGCTGTTATTCCCATTCTATAGATAAGGAAACTGAGGGTCAAAGTTTTAAAATAATTTATCTAGAGCCACACAGCTAGTAAAAGCAACAAAGCTGAATTTAGACTCCTGTAAGTCTGAATTCACACCCATTCACCACACTATGTATGTATCCAGTTTGCTCTTTCAATCACACGGACCTGGTTTCTAAGGAAGCAAACCAGTCACCTGACATGACCTCACTTTTTCCGTTAGTACAGTCTTGAATTGCAAAGCTGACTCTTCCAATCTCATTGGCATCAACCTTTTACCTAAGCCCAGAACTGTTTTCTTCCTGGCTGGAATCCCCACAAACTTTGGAGCTCTTGAGAAATCTGAGATCAGAGTTGTGAGCGAGAAATCAGAGAATCATCTCCCAAACCCAGAAAGGACAGACTTAGCCATCCTGAAGGTTGTCTGACTCTCTGAATTCTAAACTTTGGCTCAATCCTGAGCTCCACTGACTCACTTGATTCCTCATTAATAGAAAAGACCAAATCAAACAAAAAAAAGCAGGAAGTACGAACTCCCTTCTTTTATGCTTTTAAAAGCCTTGGGAGTACTGGATGCTATTTACACCCCCATTTTTAATCATATCTTTAAAAATTACTTATTGAGTTCAAGCCACTCATCAGATGCCATGCAGGGCTTCCAATACATAACTTCACTTAATTATTAAAGAACCACATCAGGAATTCCACCCTGACTCAGCAGGCTGGTGGGAAGGGTTTTGATTTAGAGATTGACAGCAACTCCAAGCTCCCAAAGCCACAGTGTCAGAAGAGGTGAAAAATTATGCAGGCCGGGCTCCAAAACTGCTCCCCTTGTTAATCCATCCAAAGAATACCAACATTAGGAAACTACAACCTGCAGTTTTGTGTGTTTCTAATTATATACCTCTCTCTCTCTTTTTCTAGTAAAGAAGGGGTTTTAAAAAAAGAATGATTCTAGGAACAGACGGACGTTCGTAGAAAAATGAGAAGACCAGGGTTATTTAGAAGCAGCAACAAGTTGAAATTGTATTTGCATGCCTCTGATAGTGGCAAGGCTATAGTTTTGAAATTTTGATAAAATCATTTAGGCATGCTTTTGTTCATTGATAGGAAACCACCATGTGGCTGGAACCCAGGAGAATTTCTTCTTGAGACAGCAGGTCAGAGAGGGAACAAAGCTTTCTCAGGTGACTGCTTTTTCAATATTCATTTTTAATAAAGAATGACCTGCCGGGCTCCGTGGCTCAGCCTGTAATCCCGCGCCTTTGGGAGGCTGAGGTGAGTGGATTGCTTGAGCCCGCGGGTTCGAGACCCGCCTGGGCAGCGAGACCTCATCTCTACAATAAATCAAAAAATTAGCCGGGCGTGGTAGCGCATGCCTGTAATTCCAGCTACTCGGAAGGCTGAGGTGGAAGGGTCGCCGGAGCCCAGCGGGTCGAGGCTGCGGTGGCCGGGAGCGGCCACTGCACTCCAGTCGGGGCGACAGAGTAAGACTCCAACTCAAAAAAAAAAAAAAAAGAATGTCCTGTTGTGAGGTTTCTTGCCTGTAGGCTGATCCTACTAATCACACTTAAGATTATGTTCACATAGCTGGGCTCGGTGGCTCAGCCTGTAATCCCGCGCCTTTGGGAGGCTAAGGTGAGTGGATTGCCTGAACCTGCGGGTTCGAGACCCGCCTGGGCAACTTGGTGAGGCCTCATCTCTGCAATAAACCAAAATGAGCCGGGTGTGGTAGTGCGTGCCTGTAGTTCCAGCTACTCGGAAAGCTGAGGTGAAAGGATCGCCAGAGCTCAGCAGGTTGAGGCTGCGGTGGCCGGGAGCGGCCACTGCACTGCAGTCTGGGTGACAGAGTGAGACTCCAACTCAAAAAAAAAAGATTGTGTTCACAAATACCGCATGTTCTCACACATAAGTGAAACCTGAACATTAATCCCACTAGCACGAGGGAGGGAGTGGCAGTTGCTGGACACTGCTGGGGTAGGGGGCACATAACAACACAAAGGGTACCCGGTCCTATATCTGGGGGAGTGAGGACCAGCTGGAGACCCAAACTTTTTGTACCTCACATCTCTATAATTAAAAAAATACTAAAAACCCCAAAACAGACATCTACCTAAACACCTCAAAAAAATTGTATTCAACTCATCACTTATATCTAATATTCCAGGCATTTTCCTGGACCAATGAACTTTTTATTTACGACTTCAGGAGTCGAGGGGTAAAATTGAGTTTCTTTCTCCTCCATTCCTTAGTCATATTTCCTTCTTTATCAATACCATGGGGTGTGTGTGTGTGTGTGTGTGTGTGTGTGTGTGTGTGTGTGTAAAATCTATCTACACACAGGAACAAAGAGTAATCTTTGGGGAGTTTTTTTGTCTGCTTGTTTTGTTTTTATTGAAGCAGGTGTTTTATTTCACTAGCTTAAAATCCAGTGTCAAAACTCTGTCATCCGTCATCTTTCTGAGAACGCTGAAGCAAAATGGTTGATACTAGGCTATGTAATAACACATTTATTTGAATCTAAAATTTAAGTTAGACTTGTTCCAACAGAAAACACGTCTGATTTTTGCCTTCAGTTTGATAATAAAGACTGGCTATGCCAATTGGACTATATGATGGATGGTCTCCATACGTTTTCATAAATTCCAGGTTTAAAAAGTGATTATTATTATTTTATCTCAATATCTTTGAGTACAAATACCTTTTGGTTACATGGTTGCATTGTATAGTGGTGAAGAAGTCTGGGCTTTGAGTGTACCCACCACTCCCACCTGTGCACATTGTACCCGATCCCTTTCAGGTACTGAGGAAGTTTCAGGCACACTCACCTCTGCCCTTTGACCACTTGAGCTCTGCCCTTTTAGGTCCACCTAATGCAACTGCAGGTCTGGGGACCTCTACACTGTGAATAAGGCCTCCTGTGCCCCAGATTCCAGAAGACAGGGATCAAGCTTCCCCAGGGAACCCATTGAAGCCCCACTCACCTGGCTCCAGGTGTGCAGAAAGCATCTCCTTTTCCCAGGCAGGCTTTGGGGGTGCCTAGCACATTGACAACTCTTCCCCAAGAAATGCCATCTCCCTCACACTCCTCCACCCTCACCTGGCCTTGGTTCTATAGGTTTGGGCCCAAGATGATACTGGAAGAAGCTGCTTCATGTCACTTCCCATGTACCACCCTAGTGATCTGTCCCCTCCTTGCTTTAGAAATTCATCCTTGACATTATGTTGTTCTTGGCTAAAACTGAGGCAGAAGTCTTGTTTTAACACCCCATGATGGTCACAGACATCAACTAAGTGATGAAAGCAGATGGCAAAAGAAGGTTTATAGTATCACATCATTTTTGCTTTATTAAGTTAAATGGTTATAGAAAACCCCTAAACTAAGAGATGTTAAAATGGTGTGGGTAGTGGAGTCATTAATAATTCTCATTTTCCTTTTCCTTCTCTGTATGTAACAATTGCTTCTTGCAATAGACGTGTGTTTTCTTTAGAATCACAGAAAGACACTAAAAATATATACATTTTTTAAATTGAAAATAAAACACAGAAAAGACTACAATGCTGATAGGACTATACTAAACCACCTTGAGTAATTTCCTTCTAAATAAAAATAATTCTCATGAATTCCTATGATTGACAAATTCTTTCATCATAATGTTCCTTAAATATGTACAAATACAAAAATATAGTTATAAACCTCTTATTCACTAGTGATGTGCATTTACAGAGGAAACAGAAAGAAAGTCTTTAACTTAAAAACTAATAAAATTCAAATCAATGCTATTCATTCCCTAACGATAGAATGCATTATTTTGCTAAAATTAAATTGCCAATTCTGAGTTTAATAATAGAAAAAAAATGGGGTGGTGGCTTTATGTTTACTTGTCACTGACTGAAATATGTTTTATTGTTTAGTTTGATGGACCATTGTTTGCATCACCAATATTATCATTGTCATAATTTAACCTTTTATTTCTTACACATTCTCCTAGTTATTTTTAACTGCCAATCCATTATGTTGACAGGCCAATCATTTTAAAAATGTATTCCAAAATGCTATAATGAAAAATAAAAATGTGCCATTTAACGAAAGCATCCTCATGTCCCATCTCCTGCTACATTTACTGCTAAGTGACTGTTGCAATTGGTTTATATAAAGTATATAGAGTTGGGACCCCGCAGACATGTCCCTGTGAAGGGAGAGTATTGGGCCGACAGCCAAAGCCCAGGTTCTTTTGGCTCCAGTGCTGGTTTCAGTTCACCAAATGTGCTTTCTGTCTCACTTATGCACCTCTATTGCTTAAGTAAAACCTGACTTCATTTTGTCTCATTCAGTGCAGTGGTATCACTTTAATGGTAAGTATGCCTCTGCACCTATGAAGCCAGGACAGTTAAAGAGAATATCACTTTGTAATCCCAGGTCTTCTAAATTCTGTTAAATCAAAGCCTTCACTCATTAAATAACTTAAGTGAAGTCTTAGTCTGTGAAAATGCTCTACCAGTGATCATGGCTAAGGAGAAGTTTTCTATCACAGTTGGTTAAAGAATCCAACTTGAGACAATGGCATACAGGGAAGGATGCTGCTATTGTGACATTAGACTTATTTGTTGAGAACACAAGGCACTGAAGTGCTGGCAGATGTGAATGTGAGCCTTGAAATAACATGGCAAAAGTGGTTTTCCAGATAATCCCAAGAAGGCTTATGAAATTTTTTAAAAATTATCATGAAGCCGGGCTCGGTGGCTCAGCCTGTAATCCCGCGCCTTTGGGAGGCTGAGGTTAGCAGATTGCCTGAGCCTGCAGGTTCGAGACCCGCCTGGACAGCGAGACCTCATCTCTACAATAAATCAAAAAATCAGCTGGGCATGGTAGCGCATGCCTGTAATTCTGGCTACTTGGAAGTCTGAGGCGGAAGGATCACCGGAACCCAGCAGGTCGAGGCTGCGGTAGCCGGGAGTGGCCACTGCACTCTCGTCTGGGTGACAGGTAAGACTCCAACTCAAAAAAAAAAAAAAATTATCATGAAAATGGAAAACAAAATACCAAATTTTCATGGAGAACTTTCAGAAATGTGAAATTTCCACAAAATTAATGTTTTAAGCTTCCTCTGCCTCCGTCTTCACACAGTGGTCTTCCTGTGTGCATCTCTGGAACCAAACCTCTCTTCTCATAAGGGCACTGGTCATACTTGGTTTAGGACACATCCTAATCATCTTATCTTAACTTGATTACATCTGCAAAGACTCTAAGGTCACTGTCTTAGTCCGTTTGTGCTGCTATAACAAAATACCTGAGATTGGGTGATTCATACAGAACATAAATTTATTTCTTATGGTTTTGGATGCTGGAAGTTCAAAATCAAGGTGCCAATAGGTTCTGTGTCTGGTGAGGGCCTGTACTTAATAGATGGTGTTGTCTAGGTGTCCTCACATGGTAGAAGGGATATAAGAGAAGAAAAGGGGTGAGTTCCCTTCATCAAGCCCTTTTATAAGAGCACTTACTCCTGTGTAATTCCTAAAGATCCCTCCTCTTAATACTGCTACATTGGGGATTAAGTTTCAACATGAATTTTGGAAGGGACAAAAATATTCAAACCACAGTAGTCACATTCACAAATTCTGTGTGGATTTGAATTTGGAGGGGATACTATTCAATACATATTTCCCAAGTATCTACTTACTATATAAGAAAAAATTGTATATCTCCTGGTTTCCCAAATTTTATATTCCAATGTGGGAAGTATAAGACTGCATACTTATACTGTCTGGATACAAAAGTCAATTCTGCCTTCAAATCATTAAAGAATATATTATAACTGTGAAAGCAGGCTACTTTGGGGGAAAAATAGAAGAACTGTTCACTTCTCATTCAATTAGCATTTTTGAACACTAGGATACATGATTGGCATGCATCTTGGGAAGAAGGAGTTTAATATGCATAAAACAAGGTCTCTGGCTCTTAAACCAGTGATTAATCCAGTCCTGCCCAGGCCTGGCTCTCACCTCTGCTTACACAGCAGCAACAGCCCCTTCCTACTCCAGAGAAAGAAATTCCCTTTCATCCTCCCATTCCAGGGCAGCAGGAACATTTGCCAAGAAAGATAGGAAAGAGCTGCTTTGTGTTTGGGTTTGGATTGCAAATGGACCTCTCAAAGCAAACTCTTTCCCCTGGAAAGTCTAGCGTTTCCCCATGGGTCAGAAAAATAAGCCTTCCTATTGTCAGACAGATAAAGCAGTGGTTTTTCCTGCTGAAGAAGGAGTGTTCCTTCTTTGCCATCAGAAGACTTTCAACATTGTCTGAAGTAGGTTAGTTGAAATTTTGACAAGAGAGAGTGACAGAACAAAGAGAATGTTTTCCAGTTACAGTTAAACTTGCGCAACATTCCCACACTTGATGAGGTTTACCTTATCCGAACATCTTCTCTGTCATTAATCACTTAAGATTTTCCTTAAGCTGACTCGTTTGAAAATTTAAATAATTTCTTTCCGTTTTAGGCAACAATATTCATGAAAAAATCTGGTTTGATGCCTCAGCTATATCTCTTCTAGTTCGCATGAAAAATAAATACCTGGCCAAGCGCGGTGGCTCAAGTCTGTAACCCCAGTACCTTGGGAGGGCTAGGTGAGGGGATTGCCTGAGCCCACGGGTTCAAGCACAGCCTGGGCAACTTGGTGAGACTTCATCTCTACAATAAATCAAAAAATTAGCTGGGTGTGGAAGCACACACCTGTAGTTCTGGCTACTTGGAAGGTTGACGCAGAAGGAGCGCCTAAGCCCAGCAGGTCGACACTGGGGTGGCCACTACACTCCGGCCTGGGTGATGGAGTGAGGCTTCAACTTAAAAAATAAATAAATAAATACCTACTTAAAAAATATTAATCCATCTACCACATAAAAGCCTCAACTGTCACCCATGGGATGCTGCTGCATTTGAGAGATACTGATTAAATGAAACCTTAGTTGTTGAGGCTCCAGACCCAACAAGAAGAGAACATGGTCATAAGAGAGTAGCATGCTGAAAGCAATTCATGTGATCAAGCATAGAGATCTCCACAACCCTGCAGACCTGGCTTTGGTGCCAGCTTCATTACTGAAAACAGAACTTGTCATTTTTAATTCTGAGTTTTCTCACATACACACTTGGAATAATATCTCCTAACTCAATATGATATTGTAAATATTGACATTCACTTACTCACAGACATTTATTGTACACCTTTTATGGGGTGTCAGGCACTGTGCTTGGCTGCCAATTCTAAGCAAAGACCACAATCCATGCCACATACATGTCATCAGTCATGCCTAAGTTGCTTGATCAGTAAATCTTTATATATACACATACATTGGCAGTACAATTTAATTATTTTTGATCAATGTTCTTATTTCTAATTTTCCAGTTAAAGGACTTCAGAATACTTGGACATGTGTGGGTTGTGCTCATGATGTGATGCTAAGTTTAATGCAGACTAATTCCTGCCTACATGGAGCTTCCCATCTACTGGGAGAAAGAGACATTGATCAACTAATTTCAAAAGTACATAAATAATTATAGTTCAGGAAAAGTCCAGAAATTGGGAAGGCTTTTAAGAATACAACACAAAGGCCTGATCCGGGTTACAAAATCAATGAGATAATGTATATTCAGTACCTTGAAATAGCTCATTGTCCATGTTAAGCTGGTGTTGATGCTGAAACTGAAACAAGAGGAAGAGTTCCCAGTCTTTGATCCCGGCTAGGCTAGAGGCTTTTGTAGCTGTCTAAGAAAGAACTACACTCAGTATGCCTGCATAGGTGAACGATCATCAGTCATCTTTATTTATAAGCTAATTGTTCATCAAATCCCTCCAAATACTCGGTCACCTATAGCACAGTCAGAGTTTGTTTTAGTTATTGTCTTTATTTCCACTTTTCCAATTAAAGAACACTTTGTGATATTGTCTGTAAAAGATGCCTGGACAGTGAGGGCCCTACAGATGATTAAGTCACTACACTAATGCTCAGTAAGGACTGATCCCAGTAGAGTATTTAGGTCATGCAGCAACAGATGGCATATTCTCATAAAAACCTGGAGTGCCTCATCAACTGCCCAATGGGATGCTGTGGAAATTGTTGGAGATATTCCAAATGAATACACATTACATACTTACTTCTCCGTTTATCTTGCTGAGGTTGTAGGGGGAAAAATCTGATAACACAACAGTGATTTAAAATATTTATTTTTACCATGACATATCATTTATTCAATTGTACTTCAAAGCATCACCTGGATGCTTCCATTTTGCTGCTGTAATCATGCAAATGTAAACATTTGGATTATGATTCGATGAACTAATTACTTTGACATTTGTCATTTACTTTTTAATTTCCCTTTCTTTTACAAAGGTACAGAAAAATGCAGTGCTTGCCAAAAAATCACTGCATACGTCCAAAGGGGAATTTATAATATTTAATGACCTTAGATTTCCCTGCTGCTGAGTGCACAGTCTCCACTGTCAGCCACAGAAGCAAGAAAGGAAATCACAGAGGAATCTTTGATGTCAAAGAAAAGCGACTTGAATGGCAGGGAGGGAGATAATGGATATCAGTTTCTTAGAAAAGACAGAAGTGACATAAACTAGGACGTGGAGGGTGGGAAGGAAGTCTGCCTTGCTGGGCATGCTAGACTTGGTGTTTACTTTATAATAATGTCAAACAAGCATTGCTTATATTAGACATCCTACAATTGCACACTTTCTTTTTCCTAGGATATGTTTAACTCCTTTACAAGAAGATGAAAGCAAACCAACTTTTACAGGAAAAAAAAATCTAAAAACGAACTAAGCACTAACAACCTGCTCTTTAAAAAAAATAATCAAAGTAAGATTTTTGGTACAATACATTTTCCCAAAGAAATTTGACAATATGATGCTTACATAGTTTTCTTAGCATTTTTTTCAATGTTCGTTATTTCAGTGATGTTAAGAAGCCAACCAAGAAAACATACAATTTTTTATAACTTATATAAAGGAAACTTGCATAATGAGCCTTGAGAACTCGAGGAGAATCTGTTCCTTCTTGGAAACCTTTGTCATGTTGTCCTTCTTTCATTAATTCAATTGTTGAACTAACATTTGAGAAAATAGGTTAGTCTGGCTAGAGATCAGGTTTTGTGGAACATCTGCCCTCTCTCCCAGACTTCCCAGAGATACCTCTGCCTTTCTCATGCAGTTATTATCACCTCAGGCTTCAGGTTGATTCAGACATATTTGATTAACTGGCAGCAGGCAGAAGCATATGAGAAGGGAAATATTCACATTGGCAAAAAATGCCTGTTGCTGCCAGGTAGAAAAAGAAAATTTTAAAGTATAGAGTCCTGTCATGGTGGCTCACACCTGTAATCCCAGTACATTGGGAGACCAAATCAGAAGAATTGCTTGACCCTGAGAATTTGAGACCAACTTGGGCAACAGAGCAAGACGTTGTCTCTCTAAAAAAAAAAAATCAAAACAGTAGCTGGGCATAGTAGTGCATGCCTGTGGTCACAGCTACTTAGGAGACTGAGGCAGAAGGATCACCCGAGCCCAGGAGGTCAAGGCTGTGTTGTACCTTGATGGTGCCCACTGCACTTCAGCCTGGGTGAAAGAGCGAGACAATTCAAAAAAAAAGCTGTACAAAGGAAAATATTCGAAATAATTCCAACCAAAGCTTCCTGGGTCAAAGCACTTTGGTGTATTGCATCACATCACCGAGCAGTGATTGATTTGCATAAGGACTATTGTGACTCACAAGAGCAAGGCTCAATTAGGCTTTGTTTTCACTGTCTTCTATTTCAGATTCTCATGGATGACTATAACGTTTAAAGTTTTGTTCAGAAAATCAGGGGTAGTTATCCGGTAATTTTTCTTATGTGAAATAATACATCCTCAAGGATGTGAACTAACAGAGATATTGCTGAAGGTTATCCCAAGCAGTTAATGACTAGGGTACTGCCCATCCCTAGAATATGTGCACTGACTTGTGAAAACCACAAACTGAGACTAAATATTCACCACACAGAATGGTGAGGAGAAGTCCTTTGGAACAAGTGGAGTAGCCTTTCAAAGTCCCCAAATGGGACCTCCACAGGTAGCATTTTTTTCTTTTTTTTCTTAATTTTTTATAAAGATTAAAAATTTATGGGGTACAATTCAGGGTTAGGTATACAAGCATTGATCGTGCAGGTACCCTTGTTGATGAGGAATGCCCCTCCCTCTCCTAGCAGTTTCCCTCAACTGCCAGTCCCACTCCCCCTCCCCTGACAGCTTTCCACTACTGCCAGTCGCTTTCTTATAGCATTATAATTGTTCAAGGTCACCTTATGAGTGACAATATATGGAACTCAGTTCTTTGTTTCTGTAGCATTTCAAAGCATGACCTAGGAGGAGTTATTTGGGAGGAAAGGGATTAATCAGGAGGCCCACAAAAGAAGTGGGGAACAGGCAAAGGACAGGTAAAGGGTAGTCCTTTACAGGAAAATAGGAAGGCTGCTACCAAAAAAAAAAAAAGAGGGGAAGCAGGCAAGAATGGATGTTCACTCCAAATATAATGCAAGGTGATTTTCTAGAATAGTTTGCCCCCTCCTGGAAGAATCTCCTGTGAGTGCCACACTTGAATCCAATGACCTTTCAAGCAAGGAGAAAGAACCAAGACATCTTTGCTATGCAAAGGACAGGGCAAAAGGGAGGCCGACTCCAAATTAACCTTTTTTCCAACAATAAGAATGACCGATTTCTAGGGTCCAGCGTTCTGCAAGATTAAATTCGTGGGGGGAGTACATGTAGCCTTTGGTGCATACAAGAATGTCTTGTAGACATTCTAGGAATTCAACAACCCATCCCAATTCATCTGCCTGTAGAAGGAAGCAAGGCCACAGCACAGGTGATCTATGATAGAAAAGTGCTCTGTAAGGAGCCTGTCCCTGGATCATGTCCTCACACTTACTGAATAGTCCTCACGGCTCTGTCTAAAGCTCTAACTTACTTTTGAGGAGATAAAAGCCATCAAAAGCCAGGAACTTAAAACATGTTTGAAGAGTCACCTTTACCATGTGGCCTCTTGGGGGTGTTTTGAAACCCTCAGTCGGCTCACTAATTTCAGAGAAAAAGGCCTGGGAATAGACACTGAATATTCCTTGTTAAGTAGAGTCAGTACCTGAGGACAAGAGTGAGGTGATTCCTTCTACCAAGAATTTGGACAGAAAGAAAATCTTCCAAGGCTCAGGTAGAGAGATGGTCTATAAATTAAGCCTAGGTCCTCCTGGGAATGCCTGTGACTTCGTTCCACATCAGTTGTTTGTAAGCATAGCAATGCAGCACTGAAATGTGACCACGATTATGAAGACATCCTGGGATAACAACAGGGCCAGCAGCCGGGCTTGGTGGCTCATCCTGTAATCCCGCGCCTTTGGGAGACTGAGGTGAGTGGATTGCCTGAGTCCGCGGGTTCGAGACCCGCCTGGGCAGCGAGACCTCATCTCTACAAAAAATCAAAAAATCAGCCGGGCATGGTAGCGCATGCCTGTAATTCCGGCTACTCGGAAGGCTGAGGCGGAAGGATTGCCGGAGTCCAGCAGGTCGAGGCTGCGGTGGCTGGGAGAGGCCACTGCACTCCAGTCTGGGCGACAGAGTGAGATTCCAACTCAAAAAAAAAAAAAAAAAAACAGGGCCAGCACAAAGTCTAGGTAAAGGAGAGACAGGCAGACTCTGACAATGTTTATCTAAGATTTTCCAAGAATGAGAGACCTTAAATAAGTTTGGACACAAGCGTTCTGGCTACCAAATAGCTGTTTTCTGTTATGAAGTGGGGAAGGATTTTCAGCTTTCGTGAGGTCCACTGAGATTTTTCCTGATCTGTGTCCACCTTCCCACCTTACACAGCTCCACTAATCCTGAGAAGGGGGTGCTAGCTAGCAGTCTCTTAGAAGAAAATATCATTAATGAAAAATAACAAACTGCCATTCTGGTTTATTTTATCTACTTATTCCATTAATAACTTCCCATATTCCAGACATTCCAGACATTGTGCTATAGTTTGTATCTTGAATGAGACACAATCCCAATCCCCAGAGAGCTAACATTCTAGAGACATTTATAAAATGCTGTGGCACTGAAATCATGTGCTAGAAGGGTAGAGAAAACAACCACCAAACCCTGTCTATGGGTTGGTTGGTAATCTACAGCAAGATTGGAATCCTGGAGGAGGCTTTGTCTAAGCTGAATATTTAATGCACCCCCATTTTTTTGTAGGTAATAGAGAAATGGCAGAAGAAAGCATTAAAAAGTATGGATATGTGATATAGCAGTGTATGTTTTGGAAACCTCAAGAATTTTGGTATTGCTGAAGTGAAGAGTTTGAGGCAATAAGTCTTGAGAAATAAGAACAGAAAAATTTGCACAGGAGCCAGACATTTGGATGTAAGAGATTCTGAAAATAGGTTATGAGACCCCCTGGAAATGGAAAATTTATGGCATAAGCCAGGGAAAAGAAATTACTGCAAGGCCATTAGGAGTAAAATGTAAATTTTACTAAAGGACATAAAAGAATCCCTGAATAAATGATACAATTGCATGTTTATGAATGAAAAGTTTCAATGTCACAAGTATGCCATTTCTCCTCTAATCAATCCAATGCAATTCTAATCAAAAGTCCAACTTGAGAAACTGATTCTAAAATTTAGTTATGATTAAAAACTAAGAGAAAGAGTGTTATGAGCTGAATTGTGTATCCCTAAAATTCAAGTGCTCAACTCCTAACCCTCAGTACCTCAGAATGTAAGTGTATTTAAAGATGGCATCTTTATATAAGTAATTAAGCTAAAAATGAGGTCATTACAGTGGGCCTTAATTCAGTATGAATGAATATCATAGGAAGAGAAATTTAGAAACAGATATATCCAGAATATCCAGAAGTAAGATGATATGAAGACACAGGGAGAAAATAGTCATCTGCAAGCCAAGGAGAGAGAGAAGAGAAGCCTGGAACAGCTCTTTCCCTCATGGCTCTCAGATAAAACCCACCTAGCCAACACCTTGATCTTGGACTTCTAGCCTTCAGAACTATGAGAAAATAAGTTTCTGTTGTTTAAAAATATCTGTTATTTGTGGCAGTCCTACCACACTAAGGTTTACTATGCCAGCCCTATCAGACTAATATAGAAGTTCCTGTGCAATCCTGATTAAAATGTATTATAAAGCTCCATAATTTAAACAGGTTGATAACAGCACCAAAATAGGCAAAGAAACCAATACAACATAATAGAACATCCAGAAACAGGTCCATCAGAAAAACAAAAATATAATCTGACAATACCAATGCTAACTTGTGGCTCTTCAAGCACTATGGTGAGCACCTTGACAATAAAAGTAAAGCTGAAGATGCATTTTCTTTAAGACCTAATAATTTTCTCTCATGTGGACAAAGGGTAATGTATGCATGATGCTCATTGCAGTGTTGTCCAAGCAGCAACAAAAAGACAACAACCTAAAACTCCATCAACAGAGAAATGGATAAGCAAATTGTATATTTACTGGTTAGAATTACTTTTACACTCTAAGAAAAGTCCTTAGTTTACCTTTATTTTTGAAAAATATCTTCACTGGGTTGGCAATTTCAAGGTTGGCAATTTTTTTTTTCTTTCAGTACTTTAAAGATGTTACTCCAATGTCTTCTCACTTGCATTGTTTCCTGTGAGAAATCTGCTGCCATCCTTATCTTTCCTGTTTATTTTGTCTGTTTTTCTTGTCTTTTTGTATGGCTACTTTTAAGATGTTCTTGTTATCATTGGTTTTATGCAATTTGATTATTATGTGCTGTGGTGTAATTTTCTTCACATATCTTATGTTTACAATTCTCTGAGCTTCTTGGATCTGTAGGTTTATAGTTTTCAACAAATTTGGAAAAATATTGGCCATTATATCTCCAAATTTTTTTTCTATCCTCTTTCTTTGATTATTTCAATTATAGGTTGTATATTAGGTTATTGACATTGTCCCACAGCTTATTTATGTCCTCCTTTCCATATTTTTTCTTCTTTGTTTTATTTTCCATAGTATCTATTGATAGATCTTAAAACTTACCCTTCTTGGATACCTGGTCCACTATCAGGGGAAGAGAGAACCAGTTAGAATTTCAAACTTTACCTGTATACAACTTACTTTTGTAGCAAGTCCTTGCTTGTACCCCACAACTCTAAAATAAAATAAAATCCAGAAAAATAAAAAAATAAATGTGAGAAACACTTTAAGCAAATCTTCCTGGCTCTTGGATAATGTCGGATGGATGGATAGATAGATGAATGAAACAAAATTTGTAATTATTTATGGTGCCTAGAAAAGTGTTGTAAATGTGTGCAACAATAAATTTTTGTATGAAGTTTATGACACTCACTGCAAATAAAGAAAGCAATTGTCTCTTTAAAAAATTACAAGTCTTCTGTAGTGTCTACCTATTGCTAAGTTTATCAAATTTATTTTTCATCTTATATATTGTTTTTCATTGTTTTTGTATTGTTTTGTTTTTCATCTCCAGGTGTTTGTCTTGTGTCATTCTTATATCTCCCATTCTTCTGCTTACCTTTTTGAACATAAGAAATGTAGTTTATATAATTATATTTTAATGTCCTTTTCTACTAATTTTAACATCAATGTCATTTCTGGATCAATTTTGATTGACCTCTCCATTATGGATTGCATTCTTCCACTTTTTTGAATGTCTGGTGTTGAATGTGGAAAGTTGTTGCAGTCTTTTCAATATTATTGGGCTTTATCTTGGATACAATTAAGTCACTTGAAAGTAGATTGATCATTGCAGGTCTTGCTTATAAGACTTACTAGGTAGGACCATAGCAATACTGAGTCTAGTGCTAATTATTCTCTATGATTATGGCAAAGCTGTCTGTACACCAACCAAGTGTCCTGGGAATCATGACATTCTTCAGTCCGACTGGTGGAAACAAGCACTATTCTCAGCCCAAGGTGAGATCCAGTCACTGTTACTCCTGATCTTTTTGGGTGTTTCTTTCCCCAGACTCAGGGGGTTTCCCTCAATGCATGTGCTAATGAGTCCTCAGCTGAATAGTCAATGGTAATACTCCACATATCTCTAGATCTTTGTCTCTGTGCAGCTCTCTCCTTTATAATATTCTGTTCTGTGAGCTTTTGCCATTATGACTTTCCTGCACTCACAGTTCTACCTTCTCAACTCAGGTAATCCCCTGGGCTCTGCCTAGGCTTTTCTTCTCTGTATTGTAGCCTGGAAACTCTCTCAAGGAAGAAAGACTGGGCAATTGGAGAATTCATTAAGGTTTATTTGTTATCTCATAGGGATCACTGCCCTTCATTGTTTGATGTCTAGTGTCTTAAAAATATCATTTTATATTATTTGTTTGTTTTTTGGTTGGTTCAGCCAGAAAGGTAAGTTGAATTCCTGATCATTTCACTGTGGCTAGAAAAACAAGTTCATTTGATAAAATAGATTTTGCAGTTTTAATAAATGAATTAGATTTATAATTAGGTCCATACACAGTAACATATATCTTGACATTAAATATCAAGTAAAAAGTAATCAAATTTGGGGGAAAATATATTCTATCTGAAACCTTTTACATAGTTTGAAAACATACCAAGGCATTTTGTATATCAAATTATATATATAAAAGCATAAACATATGCCTAAGAAACACCTAAACCAATGTAAGGATGGTGATGACTCAGGAAAGAGAGTTGGGGGACAGGAGAAGGGGGTAATAAAAAGGGGTTTGAACTTTATCTGTTATGTCTTATTTAAAATAAAAATAAGAAATATGAAACAAACATATAAAATTATAGATAATAGCATTACTTAGAGTTGATGGTTGGCTAAAAAAATACTTACTAACTATATATTTTTTACATCTTCAAATTATTTCATAATTTAAAGGAGCTATTATTTTGCTCTTTTATTAGTAGGTTCTATTGTCAAGAATAGCCAGAGTCTCGCTCTGTCTCCCAGGCTGGAGTGCAGTGGCATGATCATGGTCACTGCAGCCTCAACTTACTGGCCCAGGCAATCCTTCCACCTTAGGCTTCCAAGTAGCTGGAATGACAGGTGCACACTACCATGTCTGGCTTCATGGTTTATCGTAGAGATGAGGTCTTGCCATGTTGCCCAGGCTGGTCTTGAACTTCTGGCCCCGGGCAATCCTCTCTCCTCTGTCCTCCCAAAGTGCTGTGATTACAGGCATGAGCCAGGGTGCCCAGTCAAGAATAGATATTCAAATTTGTCTTTGGGTTTCACCACCCTGCTCACCATTCTTGCTCACATTTGCATAACTAAACAGCTCACAGAGGTGGCTTCCTAGGGAAAAAGAAGGCCCTCTTCTAAGAAGGAAATATTCCAGATAGTATAACTATAAGGTGGTAAATTGTTCTGAATGAAAATTGAAGATGTTTTTTAAAATGTAGGCAGTTCTAAAGTTGCATCTGCAAAATGGAAACAAATATGTTTTGATAAATATTCAGTGAGACCAGTCTGTGCCTATAAATTATTGCTTATTTTTGTGCTTCTGGGGAGATAAGTGTGTGTGTATGTGTTGCATGTGCACATTTTTCTTATTTAAGAATGACAGGAATAGAAAACCTCAAAGACTTAGGAGGATTTGTAACTTTTGTCTTAAGATGATATAGAAAAAAATTGAATTCACTTTATGTTATTATGCAATATTTCTTAATATTAATTCACTAATACCGCAATACATGTCTTGATGTTAGGGTTATTGCACAATTATCTTGTTGAGGCAAAACAGGGTTAGACCACACCCCTGTGAGTGTACTAATTCCCTTAACAAGACTGGTAGTCTAACTGTCAAATATAACAGGAAGAAGCCAATCTAGAAACAAAAAGTAAGAAATTGCATCATTTCTTCGTGGAAGTTTCTGCCAGTTTGACTTGGACTTAGAGGTAAAGAGATGTTTTAAAAACTCACTGGTGGAGTCAATGAGCTCCTGCCATGCAGAATAGGGAGAGGATACCCTTCAGTTGGTAGGCTTTGAAAGTAACATGTGATAGCAATACTAAGCATTTCTTGTGATATTTTTCCCTCCCGTTATTTCACAAATTTCTACAAGTTTTAGTTCAAAGTTACAGACTGGTTTTTGCTATCTATGCTGTGAAGAATGAAGGACAAGTGCGTTTCACAGTGGAAGCAGACAATGAAGGAAGCTGTGCACCCAAGGCAGAGCCAGCTGGGACCTATGGAGTGATGTCCTCAGGGTGTTCATAGGGACAGAGGCAGCAGAATGGCCTGACCAGAAGACACAACAGAAGATCACAGGACCCATTCCTGTGCACACAAGGAAGTGCCCTCAAACACTTGTCAATGTAACTTGGAAAAAATTTGAGGGAGGAGGGCTTTTTAGCAATCAGGAATCTCTCATGACATTACCATCTCATTATTTACTGAAAATGTGATTTTATTTTATAATCGCAAACTGGTGAGGACCAGATCTCTGTATCCACCTCTCTGGAAATATATAGAAGTCTAAGACTGGACATTATGATGTGCTCCTTTATTGCTCTACAACAAGACATCTCAACCTTTCTTCTCTTTCACATAAACTATCCAGATGCACACTCTATGGTGTAAACAGAGTCAGGTGCTTAAGCTCTCATTCCAGCCTTTCCTTTGTTCCACAAAAACTGTATTATACTTTTCTGATGACAACATTAGAAGGCAAGTGAGGGATAGTGTTGCTGTTTCACCGATAACCCTGAATCTATGCAAGTATCTGTAAAGAGGGATCTTGGAACTTTAATATTAGTAACAAATTCCTTGCACTATAGCCTACAACTTATCCATCTTTACAGGCAAAGGCTATAGAGGAGAAAAGAGGAGAGGAAGTAGGCAAAGACAATGTCTCACAGGCTGTAGGAAGAAGGACTAGGAAGCTCCAAGAACTGGAGGAATAAGTAGCAAAGATGTTCCCCAGTCAAGGGCTCATCAGATAAACAAAAACCACTCTAGATATTTCAAACATGAAATATAATATAGGACATTGCTTAAACAAGTACTGGGAAAACAGTCTCTAAAGACGAGGTGGCAGGCAATGGGAAAATTAACACAGTGAGCAACTGCTGCCATCCCACCGCTGGAAGGGTACCAGTGAGAGCAGTCTGGTGGCAGGCTACCTGGTGGAAACTGCAACCAAGGCAGGTTCATCCAACCAGAGTTGGAGCCATGGAGATACTCAGCTCAGATACTCAGCTGAGGCTGGAGATGTCACAACAAGAAGAGAAGAGTGATGTGGCCTGGCTCTTCCTGGCCTCCTACTCTCCAATCTCAACAAACTCATCCAGGATCTGGAGGGCAAGAGAGTTGAGAGGTGGCATCTCCTGTGACAGCAAATAGAGTGGGGTAAGTGCAGCAAGTGGTTCTATGGGATGAAACACAGATGTCCAGTTAAGTATAAAGATAAAAAACAAAACTTTTTTCTTGGCATAACTATGTCTCATGCGATATTTGGTACTCGGTTATACAAAAAAATATTCATTGTTTATCTGAAATTCAAATTGAACTGGGCACCTTGCATGTGTATTTGAAAATCTGGCAGCCCTGTCTGAGAGCAAACAGGGAAATAACTGGCATGTGTGACGATAAATGCTAATACGGGCTGCAGAACACTCCTTGACCCAGAGGGCTATACCCATAAGAGAAAGGGAATTTTGCAAAAGATGAAAGGTTTATTGCAAGAAAAAATAAAAATTAGAGGAGGGAGGTAGCTAAGGAGTTAATAAATCAAAGTCTTAAAATACTTTATAGGGAAAACCAAGGGCAAAAGTATTCCCACAGATGTCAGAAATGGAGCCTGGGGCTGGGGGATGGGACTGTGAGTTTGCACTCAAGAATTCCTGATAATGAGTCATGTCCCTGATTGAGGTCTGAAACCAATTAGTGACAATAATATACTCGGCCTGAAAATTCAATCAAAACTAAAAATATAAGGCCTGATCTCTGAAGGATGAAAAACACAAGCTTTGATTGGGGTCTCTCTTTACCTTACTGTGCTATGGTGGGAATTGGCAAGACAACAAGGAAGGAATTGGAGAAAAACACCATCACCCTCCAGATCCTAGGAGATTCTTAGGATTTTGGATCAGTGGCAAGTTCTCTCATCTGCTAGGGGAGGAAGTTGTGTGGAGATAATTGCTGACTTTGGGGTATTGTATTACCAATGGGCCTGTTACCGGGCTGGGCTTTCCTTGGGCATATCAGACCCTCCTTACACACACACACACACACACAGAGGAAGCAGGGAAGACAACCTGGAAATAATTCACACTGTCTACTCAACCTGAACAGATGGTACACTCCCTCATTAGGAAACTATCGAAGTGCCCCAATTTCCAGGCCTTTCTCAACCATCAATAACCAAAATCTGGAAGCAAGGGGGATCTCTAACACACTTATAATAGTTATTAAGTATTGGTTCTTTATGGCAGCAGCTGAGGTTGTACTATGACGAAGAACCCGTAGCATCAGTATTTAGAAGTGAACTACTTCCTCATGAAACACTTACTTCTAAATATTCCATCGAGGAGGTTTCCAGTCACAGACATGTGAATGAAAAAGAGTAAACATGGCTAAGTCTTCAAGAGAGTTTTCTGGTCTGGCAGAAAGCTTTTGTGCCTACTCCAATTTTCATATGAAAATTCAACTTTTGCAAGATCTTTAATGATCGAGGAAGCAATGTGGGTAACCTGCCCACAGAATCAAAGGTTAAAAATAGTTGTTGCCCTCAGAGGTCATACTAACTGAAGGGAGACAGGTCTTCAATAAAATGAGTTATGGGGGTGAAGGAGTGATGAGTGGGAAGCTGAGAGTGGCGTAGGGACTACACAATTTGAGATAACACTTCTGGGACAAAAAACTTTAGGAATTGGGCCTCCCAGATGTTGATACTCCTCTCTAATTCCAAACCCTCTCGGCAAAACAATCCCATGGCCCAAAAATTCTGCAGAGCTTCCTGCTGTAGCTTCCTATGTGTGTATAACATATTCAGCTGCTGCTGCTGCTGCTGCTGTTATTATACAATCTTTGGAAACAAAATACATACATACTCTAAATCCACATGTCCAATATGGTGGTCACTAGCCACTCGTGACTACTGAGTACTTGAAATGTGGCTAGTGCAGCTAAGAAACTGGATTTTTAAATTTCATTTTATGCTAAGTAATTTTAAATGAAAACTAATATTATATTCAGCTATTGGAATACTTTGCAGTTTCTTTGGACTCACTTGGGTGTGTGAATCTAAGTTTTCAACTGTAAATTACATGAAATTTAAATATAGATCAGGTATTTCTGATGATAATTTAGTACCCGCCTTGAGATGTACAGTAAGTATAAAATACATACCAAATGATGAAGACTCAGTATGAGAAATAGAAAAAAGTCTCATTAATAAGTTTATATTGATTGCATGATGAAAGGATAATATTTTGGACATATTAAGTTAAATAAGCTATAGTATTTAAATTATTTTTACAAGTTTCATATTTTCTGTTTTTAACATGGCTACTAGAAAATGTATGGCTAAAATGCTTTGCTAAAATTTAGAAAATGTGGCTTACATTATAATTCTGTTGGACAGCACTACTCTGGATTCCTGTGTCTCCATATGGTCTATTTTTCTACAGACTAAAATGTATAGAGACCCTGCTCTCTACCTAAGCCGTGTTAGCCTGTAATCCCCCCAGAACGTTTGGGTACAAGTAGTCTGAGGAAGGGTAAGGCTGGAGATAAGATGGTGATTGAGTCTCAGTGGGGATATTAAGTGGAAGAATTGACTTTTCTTCTCAGCCAATCTTTGTTTCCTTCACTATCACATTGCTGGCAGGAAGAGGATCTTCAGTGACACAGAGTAAAGAAATAGAGACTCAGCAAGCATAGTGAAGCATTATAATTATGAGAAAGAGATATTGTAGGCATAAGAAACATTTGGTTGATCCCCAGATAGTTCACCTTGAAGATCCTGAAGGGCTAGAATGTGCTTGATTTCTAGATCTTTTACCTTGATGGTCCCCAGGGGTCAATCATCCTATTTTTTGTGCTCCTGGGAGCCTGTGGTCCCAGCAGGAAGAAGCCTTGGGTGATCCATGAAGGAATGTGGGGACTAGAGAAAAGAGGGAGGAAAATAGTATGGAAGAGACACTCAGATGATGGCCTGATTCAGACTGTATGTGGTGAGCTGGACGGGAAACCCTTCTCAATGTTGTACATCATCTTCCAGCCTCTGGGTGCGTTTTTCATTGTGTGTGTCTGTAAGTTAAATTATTCTCAGCTGGGTGTGGTAGCTCATGACTATAATCCCAGCACTTTGGGAGGATGACTTGAGCCCAGAAAGGAGTTCAAGCCCAGACTGGGCAACATAGAGAGATCTCATCTCTACAAAAAAGTTTAAATTAAAATTTAAAAATTATGCCTGGCTCGGTGGCTCAGCCTGTAATCCTGCGCTTTGGGAGGCCGAAGTGAGCGAATTGCCTGAGCCCATGGGTTCGAGACTCGCCTGGGCAACTTGGCGAGACCTCACCTCTACAATAAATCAAAAAAATTAGCCGGGTGTGGTAGCGCGTGCCTGTAGTTTCAGCTGCTTGGAAGGCTGAGGCGGAAGGATCGCTGGAGCCCAGCAAGTCGAGATGCAGTGGCTGGGAGCGGCCACTGCACTCCAGCTTAGTCGACAGAGTGAGACTCCAACTCAAAAAAAGAAAAGAATTAGTATTAGCATGGTGGCACAAACCTGTAAGTCCCAGTTACCTGAGAGGCTGAGGCAGAGACATAGCTTTAGCCTAGGACTGGTGAAGATGCAGTAAGCTACGATTGCATCACTGCACTCCAGCCTGGTTGACAAAGTGAAAACTCAGCTCTAACCAAAAAAAAAAAAAAAAAAAAAAACAACCAAAAACAACAAAACTTTCTTGTAAAGAATATAGCCCAATCCAACACTTTCATTAATAATCTATAACTCTAACCCCTAAAATAGAAATTTAATTGAAGTTCCCTCAGTCTTAGCCAAGGGACAGCTGCCCAGCAATATTAGGTAATGCTTAAGAATAAATTTGGCTAGTCATTTTCCTAGCTTGGTTTATACAGCTTGATTCTCACAGCTATTTTTGTGGAGGTCAACCCATTGCCAATGTCCACTTTACTTTTCCAGTAATAATGATAGCGGCTGGAATATGTAAATCTCACAAAAGACTGTCAAAATGAGGCCAGGCCTCTAATTAAACTATACCATATCCATCCCATTAAACAGCAAAATCATGAAAAGAGGGAAACTGATTCTTATAATATGAGTCTGCTGGCTGGAATGGCATGGAATGAAGTTAGCATGGCCAGCCAAGGATTGCTTCTGCCAAGTTTCTCCCCCTATGATCAGAAAAGAAAGGGGCCAAGAACCTTAGAGATGAAATAATTCATTTTCTAAAAAGCCAGATAACTGGCAGGGAGATCATATTATAACCCAAAAGAGCAGTTAACAGATTAGAGTCTTTGTTTATAGAACCCCACCGAGTCATGTGACAGGAGAGGAATTTATTCGTTGGAACTACATTCCAATGCATTGCTTAATGCCTAGGTGTTATGGGCCCGTGGACACTGCTTAATTAACAGTGCTGGCTGGGAGGCCAAATGCATCTGTGTTCAGCCTTGGAGTAGAACCTGGAAGAACCTGCCTAGCATGCCTTCTGGGCTGAATAGACTGCAGAGGGAGGGGCTATTGGTGATATGGCAAGGGGATTACTGCAAAGCACAGCTGGAGGAGCTTCCAGCTGACTCTGGGGTGAGTCACTTGAAGCCACCCCCAGCCCTTGCCCAGAGGGGCAGGTGAGGGCTGTGAGCTCAGGTAAGCAGTTCTTACCACTTCTCAATTCCACGTCTAGGAGATGTCAAATCCGGGGGTGCTCACAACTCTGCAGAGGAGCAGAGGGGCAGTAAGACCCTGGTCCCCAGTGGATGAGAGCTCATTTGTAAACATCAGAGCAGAAGCAGCCCTACATAGGGAGAGAGCGCAAACTCTCTCTATTCCCCCAGGTGTGTTGACCCTCCTATACATGCAGTGAGAAGCAGGTATCTTGACATATTATGAGAGCCTTACCTATGTGATGGTGCTTTTAAGATATCTTAAAGGTACAAAACAAAGTAGATTTATTTTTCTTCTTATTCTTTTTTTTTTTGGATGAGGCCTCCCTATGTTGCCCAGACTGGTCTCAATCTCCTAGGCACAAGCAATCCTCCCACCTTGGCTTCCCAAAGTGCTGAGATTACAGGCATGAGCCACTGTGCCCAGCCACAAAACAAAGTATATTAATTTTTTAAGAAAATAGTAAAAATCAAAAATTACCTGTAATCCCATCACACTAGCGATAAGCACTGGTAAAGAGTGTACAAAACAGGTTACTTTACTTCATATTTACTGTTTTGGCCTGCTGTTTTCATTTCAAAAATTACTGTCACCACCGGGTATTTTTCAAAATTGTCTATTTAATAGATACATAATTGTTAAGTCACACTCCCAGCGGGAACCTCCAGAATGTTAGGTCAGGCCTGCCAGGGTGTGGGTGTCTGGTGTGCCATCCGGTGCCATGAGAAAGATGCAAAGAATCGCACAGAAGTTAGATTAGAAAATATAGTTTATTCAGAAAGTAAATTAGAGAGAGAAAGAGGAGATTCACCTCTCCAAGGTAGGGGAGAGGGCCAAAGCCAGGAAACATGGCAGCAGCCACAGCTCCAAGAATGCATGGCCACACCAGAGTCTAATAAGGCAATGGAGGCTGGCTGTTTGTGACTGAATATCTTAATCCTTCCCTTTGATGGGGGAAGGTCATTAAGGTGCTTGGGTAGTAGTCTGCTCCATCGTCATGAAGTGGGCAGGTAAGCACAGGTACTGATGTCAGGTGATGGACAGCAGGCAAATTGGTGGGTTAGTCACATGATTGCTGCCATGGTGGGGTCTGTGTCATGAAAGTCAGGAAGGGATGATTAGGTTAACTTGGGTCTTATGGGTACTGGAAATATAATTTGGGTCTTATACTTGAAATAGAAAAGCTAATTAGTACAAAACAACCTGGGGAGCAGGGGCTGTAAAACACTTATCAATAGCTACTCCTGAAAAACCAGTTCTGTCCTTGGCTAGTGATTAGAGGGTAAGTTAGCTGCTAGAAAAACATGAGGTTTAGGCAATATTAAAATGGCTGCTCATTGGGTATATTAAGTCTATATTATGTCCTTTCAATAATGCTCAATGATCTAACAAAGAAAGAGAACTACACACCAATATCTTTGATGAACATAGATGCTAAAATTCTCAACAAAATCCTAGCAAACCAGATTCAGCAACACATCTCAAAAACCATCCATCATGACCAAGTAGGCTTCATCCCTGGGATGCAAGGCTGGTTCAACATTCGTAAGACCACAAACATAATTAAATACATTAACAGATATAAAAACAAAAACCACATGATTATATCATTAGGTGCAGAAAAAGCTTTTGATAAAATCCAGCACCCCTTCTTGATAAAAACCCTCAAACATCTAGGCATAGGTGGAACATACCTCAAAATAGTAAGAGCCATCTACGAGAAACCCACAGCCAGCATACTCCTAAAGAGACAAAAATTGGAACCATTTCCCCTGAAAACTGGAACAAGACAAAGATACCCACTCTCACCCCTCCTGTTCAGCATAGTTTTGGAAGTCCTAGCTAGAGCAATCAGAGAAGAGAAGGCAATCAAGTGTATCCAAATAGGAAAAGAGGAAGTCAAATTATCTCTCTTTGCAGATGACATGATTGCATACCTTGAAAATCCAAGAGAATCTGCCAAAGACCTCCTTGCACTGATAAAGGATTTTGGCAAAGTCTCAGGGTATAAAATAAATGTGCAAAAGACAATCACATTTCTATACACCAATAATAAACAAATAGAAACCCAAATAAAAAGCAAAATTCCACTCACAATAGCCACACAAAAAAATGAAATACCTTGGCATCTTCCTAACCAGAGATGTGAAACACATATACAAAGAAAACTACAAGACACTGCTCAAAGAAATCAAAGATGACACAAACAAGTGGAAAAATATTCCGTGCTCGTGGATTGGAAGAATCAACATCGTTAAGACGTCCATTTTACCTAAGGCAACCTACAGATTTAACGCAATACCCATCAAATTACCAGCAACATTCTTCTCAGACCTAGAAAAAAAATACAGAAATTCATATGGAAACATAAATGACCAAGAATAGCCAAAACAATCCTCAGCAAAAAAAAAAAAAAAAGCAGGAGACATCACACTCCCAGACTTTAAACTTTATTACAAAGCTACAGTAATCAAAACAGCCTGGTATTGGTATAAGAACAGGCATATAGACCAATGGAATCGAACTGAGATTCCAGAAGCAAAACCTCAATTTCTCAACCAACTCATCTTCGACAAAACTTCCACCACCCACTACTGGGGAGAGGAGAACTATTCAGTAAATGGTGCTGGGAAAACTGGCTGACCACATGCAGAAGATTGAAACAGGACCCCTACCTATCCCCATACACAAAAATTAACTCTAAATGAATCATAGACCTAAATGTAAAACCTCAAATTGTAAGAACCTTAGAAAATGCAGGAGACACCCTTATGGAAATTGGAACTGGTAACCAATTCCTGATCAAAACCCAAAGTGCCCAGGCCGTAAGAGATAAGATAGACAGGTGGGACCTCATTAAACTGACAAGCTTCTGCAAAGCCAAAGATACCATTAAGAGAGCAGGGAGACAGCCCACAGACTGGGAAAAAATATTTGCCCACTCCATGTCTAACAAAGGCCTAACACCAAGGATCTACAAGGAACTCAAATATGCTGAAAAGAAAAAAAAAATAGCCTCATTACAAAATGGGCAAAAGATATGAATAAACAGTTCTCAAAAGAAGACATACGAGCAGCCAACAGATTCATGAAAAAATGTTCAGCATCACTAGTCATCAAGGAGATGCAAATGAAAACTACACTGAGATACCACCTAACTCCAGTCAGAATGGCCATTATCAATAACTCAAAAAATAACAGATGCTGGCAAGGATGTGGTGAAAAGGGAACACTTCCACACTGTCGGTGGGTATGCAAACTAGTTCAGCCTCTGTGGAAATCAGTGTGGTGATTCCTAAAAGTTCTAAAAACCAACCTTCCATATGACCCTGCAATCCCCCTACTGGGAATATACCTGGAAGAACACAAATCACTCTATGAAAATGATACCTGCATGCGTATGTTTGTCACAGCATTGTTCACAATAGCAAGAACATGGAACCAACTGTGCTGCCCATCAAAAGAGGACTGAATAGAAAAATTACATATACACAATGGAATATTACATAGCCATAAAGAACAAAATCATGAACTTCGCTGCAACCTGTATAGAATTAGAGTTTATAATACTGAGTGATCTCTCACAGAAACAAAGAGCTGAGTACAACATGTTCTCACTCATAAGTGGACCTTGAACAACTACCGAAATACTTTAAGAAAAGGATTGACAGTAATGGGAAACAGCAGGAGGTTGGGGGGGTCGGGGAGGTGGGACTGACAGTAGTCAATATCTGCCTGGGGAAGGAGGGACACACCTCATCAATAAGGATAACTGCACAATGAATATTTGTATACCTAACCCTGAATTGTACCCCACAATTTTAAAATTAAAAAAAATTAAAAATAAAATAGCTATAATGCTCATTTTCAGATATGTATCAATTCACCCCTCCATTGTTTGGGTTTGAATCCGACTCATACTAAATATATACGTATTTATCTTGCTGTCAGCAGATTCATTGCTAAAATAATTCCTTTTATATTATGTTCTATGTTTTTCTTCTCATCATTGCATGTGGCCTGCAGGATGGTTGTGTAGTCATGTATCTCTTTAACTCTGGCTTTTTGACTATAAAATATTTGCATTGAGCCTCATTTCTCACAGGTTCTTCCCAGCCAGTGGCTGAGCAAGGCAAGTTCACGTGGGGAGAGGTTAGGCAGAGTCTGACTCAGCGTGAAGGATGCACCGTGGCTTTGCAGAACTTTCCTTATGTCTCAAGATGGTCTAGGATACTTTTCCATAACCATCCCTCCCTCTCTCCTTCACTTAGGGTCAGACTCATGTCACAATCTGATGGCTCTTCCAGGTTCACCCAGCTTCCTCTTATTTTCTCTCACAGGCATTTTCGCGGATGAAATTCTTAAATATTTTATTATTTCTTTATACCTGCTTCTTAGGAATGGAGGCAAAACTACCCAATTCCTACTCTTCAGCTAATATTCCCCTGTTGATCTCTGCTCTGCAGAAACCATCTTGCCCTGCCTCCCCTGGCTGTCCCAAGATGGGGTGCTCTGAACTATATCATTTCCTTTAATGCATCACAATTCCCAGGTTCCCAGGATGCAAGGATCGCTCCCTTCTCCATCTGCTTGAAGACTCCTTGTATTCCTAGGATACTTATGGCACTTTCTTCTGTTTCTGTGATGAAGCATCTTGGATGAGAAAATGGGAAAGTGAGGAGGTTGAGAGTGAAGAGACACAATAGGAATGAGAAGAAAGAAAGACTTCTACTCAACTCACAGAGGAATCTGGGCAATAGAGCCTGGGAGCTGCCCAGCTATCTCATGGTACAGGCACTGGGTGTCTCAGGCAGCGGACAGGTGAAAAGTTAAAAACATAAACAAAAACAAAACTTGGGCAGCTGGTCTCTGTGCTGTGAAACAAAGTTGAGGCCCTCTGAGTTTCACACTAAGGTGTTTTCATGACATCTGGTCCTTATGTTCTTCTGTAGTATGCCTTCTTCACAGATTCTGCCATCTTAGTTGTCCTCTCGCATTATTTTCACTTTTATCTGTGTCTCTGGGAGATTCTGGTGAAAAGTTGTGAAGACTGCATTGGGGACTTTTTCCAGATGATGGTTGAAGCCACAGCAGTGACAAACTCTGAATCTCCGTCTGGAATCCTAGTTTCTACCAATGATTAATAATGTGAAATGGAGCCCATGAGCCCACATGAAGTGGTAGAAGGGTATGTATAGGAGCCCCACAGTACAGCACGTTCTGCTTTCTGCCTAAAAACAGAGAACAGGCATTTTCCCTGCATTGTCATGGCATTCTGCAGGCAAGTGCATCTTCTACTCTTGCTATTTTGCTTATTAGAAAATATAAAAATTGGCCAGGTGCGGTGACTCAAGCCTGGAATCCCAGCACCTTGGGAGGCCAAGGTGAGAGAATTGCCTGAGCCCATGGGTTCGAGACCAGCCTGGGAAACTTGGTGAGACCTCATCTCTACAATATATAAAAAAAATTAGCCAGGCGTGGTAGTGCGCACCTGTAGTTCAGCTACTTGGGAGCCTGAGCCGGAAGGATCACCTGAGCCCAGCAGGTCAACACTGGGGTGGCCGTGAGCATGGCACTGCATTCCAGCATGGATGACAGAGTGAGACTCCAACTCAAAAAAAAAAAAAGGACAATACAAAAACTGTATAATGTGGAGAGTTATTTTTTTTAAATACTGAATAACATGATGATGAAGCCAAAATCCTGCATCTTGAGGTCAGAACTGTAAGCGATTTTTTTTAAGGAAGACAATTCTCTGCATTGAGCGAGTATCTTGGTCCTGAGTCTCACAAGCAGTAGGGACAGAACAGACAGGACAGGTCAAGAGACGGAATGAGAGCAGAAAAGAAGATGCAACCGCTGGCTAGCCTCGCCTGTTTCCGAGCTACGTGCAGAAGCAGTCAGGCCAGGGCTCTGCCTGTCGCCTTCCAGCCTTTCCCTCCAAGCTGCCCCTCAGAGCAGCACTGCAGACTCTGAGGATCTGCAGAACTTGGTTTTTCAAACTCTGCTCTGGCAAGGAAGGGATTGGTAGACAAACTCTCAGAACACCATGAGGCTGCTCTGGTTTGCTATTTCATGCATATGTGTATTGTGTTGTGTGCACGTGTTGAGAGGAGAGAACTGTGTGTCCTTTATATAACTTGGGTTCAGTTCTTCGGAACAAATCCTTCCAGAGTTCTTACAAAGCTCTAAGTTGTCAAGAGGTTCTGGGAACTAAACACACATTCTGTTTGTGACTGTGATATCCAGATTGGACAGTCTTGGAACTGAAGCTCGTGGATGGAGTCCTCACAATGGCAGGACAGGCTGGTCCTTACAAAGGATGCCAGGCAAGTCCCCTCCCAGATCCGTCTGGGAGGGGGATTGGATCTAGCGAGGTTGGCAGGATCTAGCGAGGATATTTCAGACAGCACTTGAAATTGACGTTTTATGGATACACATGCTCACAGACACATACACCAAGAGACTTAAGAGAAAAAATAATAATTTGTGATAATTTGCTGTTTATGGTTCCACAAGGATACAAAACACACTTGCTTCCAGGGTTCAGAAGGTCTGGATTCCTTCCTAGTGCCTCTCTGTCACTTCCTGGGCTTCTCCTCATATCCTCCTGGCAATGTTGGGCCCATGTTGCTGTCAGTAGCTGAAGTGAGCTGCTTGTCTTGGCAGGACCTAGAAAGTTAATAATGCATGTAATAGTGCGTGGTGAAAGTGAGAGATAATGGAGGATAGTGTGGTTAAAAAGCAAAAAGTGTGTAAAAATGGATCAATTTTGTATCAAACCAAACTCTTCCATATTCCTGGAATTTCAGGACTAGCCCAGACCCTGGGAAATTGGGACAGGGGTATCTTCTAGAAAGTCACGTATTGCAAGAGTGTGCGTGTGTGTGTGTGTGTGTGTGTGCGTGTGTGTGTGTGTGTGTGACTGTATGTGTGTGTAGATTCGCTTGTGTTTGCAGGTCACTGTATAGACAACTTTTCATTATCAGCAGAGTTCATGGACTACTCTGGCCGTTCTGAACTAGACCATGGGATAATGCAAGATGAAGTTGTCCAAATCAAGCTAGAAACATTAGAAAAGGTAGGGAAAAAAGAGAGGAAGAATGCCCAGGAAGTTCTCAAATGTCTTTTGTCTGTATTGCTGTTTTTGTAAATCGCGGGTTAATAAAAAGATGACATTCTGTGGGTAAGATGTAACTGGTCCTTGAATTCTTTTGTGGTGAGCACCACCTTGCGGTCTCTCTTTTGCATTTTCCCAAGAACGAAATCACCATCCTGGGTTTGCTATAGAACTGGTTATCAGCTGCTGCTGCCCGGCCTCTCTACAAGGCCTCTTCTCCAGGGACTCCCACGCTTGCACAAGTATGCCTCCACCTGACCCTGCCAGACTCTTCCTCCACTAGGGCTTAGACCCATCTCAGGCTGACCCCAGGAGGCTCGTCCCACTTTCTGGAATTAAGACTGAGCATTAAGTCGCTGACTTGAGCCTAAGGCTGAGGTGTCTCATGGCTGCTGCTCTCTACACAGTGCCCACCCACTCTGCCCCCCATATGCCCACTTTGCCTCAAAACCTCTCTCTCCCCACATCTACATCACATGTTGGCAACTTGCTGGGATTTTGTGCATAATGTAGTGGATCTGGTTCATCCCCAAACATGAACCTTCCCAGCAGCAAGTCACAGTCTACTACAGTCACAAACACCTGGAACAAGGAACATGCCTCGGCCATGGCAGCTCACCAGGAAATTCCACGTCTCTCCACATTCAGACCCATCCTGCAGGCTGGGGGCAGCCGAGGTATCTCAGCAGAAGTGACTGCTGATGTTGGCTGGTGAAGTTCCTGATTGTAGAACCAAAGGTGCCTTGTGGTGACCCGTGATCAGGCCAGACGCAAACAAGTAGAGCTGTGGTATCATCGCCAAACAAAGCACAGCCAGAGAACAAGCTGGGAGAGGAGGAAGAAGGAGTGGGAACTAGGTGGCTACCGTGTACTTGGCTCATGTTTGTTAATTAACTTCCATAATAACTCTTTGGGAGCTACTATTTTCCCTATTTTGCAGATGCAGAAACTGAGGCTCAGGGAGGTTGAAAATACGCTTATTAGCTGAGCACAATAATCCCAACGCTTTGGGAGGCCAAAGTGAGAGGATCATTTGAGGCCAGGAATTTGAGACTAGCCTGAGCAACATAGGGAAAACTCGTCTCTACAAAAAAGAATTTTTTAATTAGCTGGGTATGTTGACAAGCGCATGTAGTCCCAGCTACTCAGGTGACTGAGGCAAGAAGATCACTTGAGCCCAAGAGTTCAAGGTTACAGTGAGTTATGGTTGCACCACTGCACTCCTGCCTGGGTGACAGAGTGAGACCTGTGAAAGAAAGAAAGAAGGAAAGAAAGAAAGAAAGAAAGAAAGAAAGAAAGAAAGAAAGAAAGAAAGAAAGAAAGAAAGAAAGAAAAGAAAGGTAGGTAGGTTGAAGTGAGGGAAAGGAAGGAAGGAGAAAGAAAAATGTACTTGCTTATTTTGAATTTTCCTAAGCATTATTAGCTTGTTAAATGAATTCATTCTGTCATAGAGAGATTTTACTGGTTTCTAGCTCCCCTCATGTAAATGCAGCAACCCAGCATTCCCACCAAGCCCCCCCACCCCGCCATGGCACCTGTTGGTAATGGAGCCATGGAGGGCAGCACCCCCATCTGCCATTGCTGTGGGTGTTCTCTGGGAGAACATTGGAGGCAACTCTGGAAGGCCCCATTGCTGGGCTCCCTCTTCTTGCTGCAGTCAGTTACCAAGATGGACAAAACATCCTGTCCCCCTGCTGGGTGTCATGCCTGGGGACCTGGTTACACCTGAAAACTGCTCCATCATTCTCTGCCCACAGCCCTTTCGCCAGAGGGCTAAGGCCATGGGGCCACTTTGGGGCACAAACACAGCTTTCCTCTGTATCCCGTATGAGGTTTCTATTGTTGATGTAACTAATTACCACAAACTTAGTGGTCTAAAACAACACAAATTGATGATCTTATGTTCTGGAGGTCAGTAGTTCAGTACAGATTTCACAGAACCAAAATCTAAGGGTCAGCAGGCTGTGTTCCTTCCTGGAGGCTCTAAGAGGGACTCCATTTCCTGCTCCCTCAGATTGTTGGCAGAAATCAGTTCCTTGTGGTTGTGGGACTGAGGTATCTATTGTTTCACTGGCTGCCATTTGAGAGCTGTCCCCATTGTTTAGTGTCTAACCACTTCTGTTGGCCCATGACCCCTTTCCTCCCTCTTCAAAGTAGGCAACTGTGGGTCACATTTTTCTCTTGTTGCACCCCTCTGAACACTTCTTTTGCCTCTTTTTCCACTTTTAAGGGCTCATGTAATTAGATTGGGCCACATGGAGAATCCAGAATAATCTTCCTATTGTAAGGTCAACTGATTAAAATACTTAATTTCTTTTTTTTAAACTTTTTTTTAATTTTAAAGATGTGGGGTACAATTCAGAGATAGGTGTACAAATGTTCCTTATGCAGGTACCCTTTTTGATGAGGTATGCCTCCCCCTTCCCCAGGCAGAGTCCCACTACTGCCAATCCTGCTTCCCTGCCCACCTCCCGGCAGTTTCCCGCTGCTGCCAATCCTTTTCTTATAGTATTACAATAATTGTTCAAGGTCCACTTACCAGTGAGAACATGTGATACTCAGTTCTTTGTTTCTGTGAAAGATCACTCAGTATTATAGACTCTAAGTTCATTCAGGCTGCTGTGGAGTTCATGATTTTGTTCTTCTTTATGGCTGCGTAATATTCCATCGTGAATATGTATCACATTTTTAAAATCCAGTCCTCTTTTGATGGGCGGCATGTTTGGTTCCATGTTCTTGTTACTGTGAATAATGCTGCGATAAACATATGTGTGCAGGTATCTATCTTTTTTATAGAGTGACTTGAGTTCTTCTGAGTATATTCCCAGTAGGGGGATTGTGGTGTCATATGGAAGGTTGATTTTTAGATCTTTTAGGAATTGTTTTCCACACTGTTTTCCACAGAGGCTGTACTAGTTTACACTCCCATCAACAGTGTAGAAGTGTTCCATTTTCATTGCATCCTCTCCAGCATCTGTTGTTTTTTGAGTGATAACTGGCCATGCTGACTGGAGTTAGGTGGTATCTCAGTGTAGTTTTAATTTGCATTTATTTGGTGACTAGTGAGGCTGAGCATTTTTTCATGTATCTGTTGGCTGCTCATATATCTTCTTTTGAGAAATGTCTATTCATATCTTGTACCCACTTTGTAATGGGGCAAAACACAATTTCATCTGCAACCTTAATTCCCTTTGGCATGTAAGGTCACCTAATGTAAGGTCACCTAATGACACCTAATAAACATTTTGAGGGGCCATTATGCAGCCTACCACACCCCTATCACTTCCCAAACACCCATGTGTAGGTCAGCTCTTACCTACAGACACCTGCATCCAGGTTAGGTCCAGTCCTGAAACTCTTCGACATGATAAATGTCACCCCAGACAGCATCAGACAGACTTGAGCCCAAGTCCATGTAACTTTAAGACACAAGTGACCTCCACAGAAAAAAAAAATGAATTAAAAAACAGTGGGATAAACAAGGAGTCCTTCTTGAGGAGTGTGGACTCCAAGACTTGGGTTGTGGAGCACATGGGTCCAGACTCTCTTGTTTTTGGTCCTCAGAAACATCACCAAAATTCAACTCTCTTGAGTGATAGAGCGGCCATCCTCACTGTCACTATTTTTCAGAAAGCAAATATTCTCTCTTTCTCAGTCTGTGTCTCTCCTGTCATTGTCTCCAAAACTCTACTGTATCCCAGTGTGTCTCCATATAGTCCCTGCTCACTTGTGAGGACTCCTCCCCTGCTGGCCACTCTCCTTTCATGCAATCACTGGATTCTGTGGGGGCAGAGGCTGCTAAAGGGGGTGCCCCTCACCCAACTGATATGGTTTGGATTGTCACTCCCTCCAAATTTCATGTTGAAATGTGACCCCCTCCAATGTTGGAGGCGGGTCCCAGTGGGAGGTGCTTGCGTCATGGGGTAGATCTCACATGAATGACTTGGTGCTGTTCTCTCCCTCTATCCTTTCACACAAGAACTGATTGTTTAAAAGAGCTGGCATCACCTCAGCCTCTTGCTTCCTCTCTCACCATGTGACATGCCTGCTCCTTCTCCACCTTCCACCATAATTGTAAGCTTCCAAATTTCCTGAAGTGACACCAGAAGCCCAGCATATGTTGGTGCCATGCAGAACCGTGAGTCAAAATAAACCTCTTTTCTTTATAAATTACCCAGCCTCATGTATTTCTTTATAGCAATGCAAGACAGACTAATACACCAATGTAATCAGTCCTCCTGTGACCCAGGGAATGGTCCAAGTCAAGAGCTAATGGGGTAAACAGGAGGGTGGCATTGAAGATGGAAGTCAGGGAATGTCAATTGGCAGGCTTAGAAACTGGTGAGACCAGTGGCCAGCATCTTGGGATAAAGGATACAGATGGGGAGATCAGCAAGCCAGGAGACAAAGGTGGAAAGTAATAAGAGACAGAGTAAGGAGGGTGACCTGAGTGCTTCTTTGGGGGAAAAGCTGCTATCTGTAGCTACCTTTACCTTGATGGAGTGAGAGAAAGGTCAAGGAACCCTTTCCATCACCCTGCAGGACTGGGCAGTGATGGGCTACCATGGGGTTCGGCCACATTTTTTTTTTTTGAGTTGGGGTCTCATTGTCACCCAGGCTGGAGTGTAGTGGCACATTCACGGCCATCCCAGCAATGACCTGCTGGACTCTGGCGATCCTTCCATCTCAGCCTCCCAAGTAGCCATAACCACAGGTGCACACTACCACACCTGGCTAATTTTTATTTATTTATTGTAGAGACAAGGTCTCACCAAGTTGCCCAGGATGGTCTCGAACCTGTGGACTCAGGCAATCCACGTGCCTTGGCCTCCCAAAGTGCTGGAATTACAGGCTGAGCCACCGAGCCCAGTCCACATTTTCTATAAAACATGTTCGGACACCCTCAGGTTCTCAGGTGCCCTGATGCTCAGAGAAGGAGGCCCACATTCCTGGGATGGGGTATATGTTGGCCAACAGACTTTTCAGATATGACCAGCTGGCTGAGCAGATAGAAGAAAAGGAAGGCTTTGTGTGTCATTCCTCAATGATAATCTCAATCACATGCTGAAAAGGATGTGTTAGAAATGGTTGAAGCGAAGAGATCAAATTAGAGATATGTTGCAAAACCTTCATAGAAACAACAATGCAACCAAACAGGGGGCATTATTTTTATGTGAACGGTGCTAGAGTGAAGATTGGCGCAAAACAGCAAGTTTAGCAGATCCCTCGTTATGATTTTTTTTTTTGAGTTGGAGTCTCACTATCGCCCAGACTGGAGTGCAGTGGCTGCTCCCGGCCACCGCAGCCTCGACCTGCTGGGCTCTGGCGATCCTTCCGCCTCAGCCTTACGAGTAGCCAAAATTACAGGCACGTGCTACCACGCCCGGCTAATTTTTTTTTATTTATTGTAGAGATGAGGTCTCGCCTGCCCAGGCGGGTCTCGAGCCCACAGGCTCAGGCAATCCACTCACCTCAGCCTCCCAAAGGCGTGGGATTACAGGCTGAGCCACCGAGCCCGGCTGTTACGAGTTTTTTAAAGGCTTTGAACTAATTAAGAAACACATGAGAGAAAAAAGGCATGGGGAGTAAAACAGCTGAATGATTTGTTGACTATGAGCTGCAAGTGGAGAACACTGTTAGATGAGGAAGATGTCGGTCAGATGTAATGCAGTAGCCCCAGTCCTGAGAGGGCTTGTGTGTAATCTTTATCTCTTCCAAAGACGTCACCTGGAGGTCCAACAGGGAAAGACACTGATTATTCGAACTCACAGGAGGTACTGATGGCAGTCAGTTGGTGAAGAAAGAATCCACCCAGGAGGCACCAATGGCAGCTGATCGGTGAAGAAAGAATCTACATCACAGGACACTATAGCAAGCAGTTTTATAATCAAGCAAGTTAATTATCCAACTTGCTATAGGGTGGTTACAATCACAACAAGTAAGAGTGCCACCCACATTGTTCTCAGCTCTGTTCAATTACCTGCACCCCGTCCTCAATACTGGGAACATGCATATCCTGCAGAAACTAGCCTTGGTCAGGGGCTGCTCCCTGAGGGAAGGGGCAGAAAGAAGCCAGATCTAGGAGAAAAGAGTCAATGTACAGACAATTATATCACAGTCAGGGCTGAGCTCCCATCATAGGTGTTGTAGCCTCCAGTTAAGGTGGCTCAGCTCAGGGATGAGGGTTACAATGTGTACAGGGATCGAAACATTTTAATTAAATCTGACAGAGATACTCTTCACTCTACAGAGAGAATAACTTCAAATCTATGGACTTAAATTATTCATCATCATTGAGACTCTACTTATGGACAGTAGCCAGGTGGTTGATATCCTTTTCAAATATGACCAACTGGCTGAGCAGATAGAAGAAAATGGAGGCTTTGCGTGTCATTCCTCAATGAACTAGTTTCGAAGGAATCTCCAGAATTACAACCTGCTGGAATAAATTACAGGGTGTCATTAGGGGCTTCTCTGAAACACCATGCAAAGATGGCACGACACATGCTGACCCCAGTTGAACCCACAGTGGCCAGTTACTTTGTTTAGATGGGGAATAGCTCCCCCCTCCACCCTGATAAAAACTTCCTCCTAGAAACTGAGCAGGACCCCTGGTGGAATGAACAAAGCTGGCACCTCATCACCCCAATTCACATACAGTCAAGCACCACTGATCCTGGCTAATAAGTAGATAAAAGAGCAGAGAGGAATATTTTGTTTAATTTCCCAACATCCTCTGGATTGACTTAATGGGAAAATCCTGACGTTAAGCTCTCACAAAAGGATTTTAAGCACTGAACTCAAGCTGGGTCTACTGTCTACATCCGGTGTTCTGTGTTCACGAACACGAAGCACATTTGTGTGTCATCTGTGCCTCATTTGTCTTTCCCTGCCCTTCTTACCTCCATGTGAGAGCAGCCACGTGTGATCCTGTCCACTTAAAACAGTATGATCACAGGCCCGGGGTTCCAGACGCTGGACACAAAAAGAGAAAAAGACATGATAAATAACATTTAAAGCACTGAAAAATTTGATGTTCATGTCTAATTGTCTCTGGAGATTCTGCTAAATGTCCCCTTCCCCTCTGTTCATAAATTCTTATGATAACAACTTTATTTGAGAATTAATCCAGAGTCCCATTATTCGTTGAATTACACTTCCCCAGCATGTAAGTTCCTCCTTCCTTGTGAGTGACAAATCCTTAGAAGCTGCATTAACTCTTTCTGGCCCCTGGAAATGGCAGGAAGTTATTGTTAATCCTTGTGTTTCACAATTATATCTTAAAAGCATTAATGTAGTAGAAAAGAGTTTCCACTACTGGGAGAATCTAACATATACGATTATGGGATGCTTTAAATATACTTCCATCTGGCTTACAACCACTGGCCCTTGGCTTATGTCTATGGACCAGGCATCCCTCTTGAAGCAACATTGTAGAGTAAGTGGTTAAGCACCCAAACTCTAGAGTCAAACTCTCCTGGTTCAAATCCTGACTATCTCTCACTAGCCATGTGACCTCAGGCAAGTTACATAACCTCTCTGATAACTCTACTTCTGATAACTCTATCTAGATGGGAAATCACCCCCACCTTGCTTCTAGTCTAAGCACTCTGGGTAGGGTCAGTCAAGCCGATCAGAGCATCTCCCCTGTCCGTTAGGTTCCCTGCCCACTGTCTGAGGCTGTCAGAAGGAAGTCAAGTTCATCCCAGGTCACTCGCTTTTCTGCAGGCCCTGGTTTCCTCATTTGTAAAATGGAGAAAATAACACCTGCTTGACGGGTCTGCTGTAAGGACTAAATGACAGGGAGCAAGAGAGGAGCTGTGATTGTGCTTGGCTAATAGTCGACATTTACTGAGAGCTTGCTGTGTGTCAAACATTGTTTTAAGTACTTTACCTGTGTTAATTCAATAAACCCACTCAACAGCTCTGAAGTTGGCCATCATTCTCCCCATTGTCCAGAGTGACCGCTCAGTGAATGCTGGTCATTACCTGCTGATGTTGACACCTAGCACACATCCACCTACTTCTGATAATTCTATCCGGATGGAAAACCACCCCCACCTTGCTTCTAGTGCAAGTACTCTGGGTAGGGTCAGTCAAGCTAATCAGAGCATCTCCCCTGTCTGCTGTGTCCCCTGCCCATTGTCTGAGTTTGTCAGAAGGAAGTCAAGTTCGTCCCAAGCCACTCGCTTATCTGCAGGCCTTGCCCCCTCCTTGCCTGTTTGGCCCCCCAGTCTCTGAACCATGCCTTTCCAACCTCTATTTCTTCCTTCGTGCCCAGTTGCCAGGCTTTGCTAAACTTGAGACAAGGACACTGTCCTCCAGACTTCCCAGTCAGATCAAGACTTCTGAAACCAACTGCACCTCAGACCAGCTGGCTCCAAATTTCATGCCTTTCCCCAATCTTTCATATGATATTCAAGAGAGAGGAGGTAGAAGTTGTCAGCGCTTTTATAGACTAGTTTTCTTAAAGAACTACATTCTCTTCTACATTCTGCTGAGCAAAGTAAAATGCAAAGTCAGCACAATCTCTTGATGTGGCTAGCTACATGTGCAGTCTGGGAGTAGAGGAATGAATGGTGCCATCTTTAGAGTCAATCTCCCACAGCTAGTGGTGATATTCTTCACTCCTTTTTAGAGATATATAGCATTCGGTTGAGAGTATGTGACCTGGTTTATTCAACCAATCTTCTGTCTCAGCATTTAGACTGGTTCAATTATACACAATGCCTTAGTGAATAGGATTGAGTGTATTACTTCTTAGATGAGGTTTGTTGAATCAGAGTGTCAATGTATTTGTGGTATAGGGCTGCTGTGACAAAGTACCACAAACTTTGCCACTGCACTCCAGTCTGGGCGACAGAGTGAGACTCCAACTCAAAAAAAAAAAAACAACAGAAATGTATTCTCTCACAGTTTGAAGACTATAATTCCAAAATCAAGGAGCAAACCAGGTCATACTGTCTAGGAAGTTTCTAGAGAAGAATCCTTCCTTGACTCTTCCACTTTCTGATGTTGCCAGAACCCCTTGGCATTCATTGGCTTGTGAACACATCACTTCCACTCTGTCTCTGTCATCACATGAACTCTTTCCTGAGTATCCTTGTCTCTTCTACTCTTTCTTTACCATTACCAATCACGCTGGATTTAGGATCCACCCTGATCCAGTATAACCTTAACTTGATTACATCTGCAGAGACCCTTTAACCAAATGAGGTTACATTCACAGGTTAAAGTGGGATTTGGGGGAGGGGGCACTCTTTATCCTAGTATGGTAAATGTATATGTAGGGTGGCTATGTGGGGTCATTTTCCTCTCCATGGAGTTACATCATGTTGCTCTGCCCCAAGCAGTAGATGGAGCCACCCCTGCCTCCATAGTCACAGCAATAGAGCATGTGATCAAGCTTGTGAACTTTTGGCAATCTGTTATGAAAACAAACAAACAAACCATATCTCAGTCTTTTATTTTTCATTATGGATAAAGTTGACCATTTAAAAAATGTGTTTATTTGTACCTTTTGGTGGGGAGGAGGCTGTTCTTGTCTTTGCCCATTTTTCTAACGGCTTTTGGTCTTTTTCCCTCAATTTTTTTATATACAACTGTTATGGGGTTTGCCTTCAATCCTTTCTGTCATCATTTGTATGTGACATAGAAAGAATCAGGGCACACACCAGACTTTCTGACTCCACAGAGCTCCCTCTGCTGTGTATTTTTGTGATGTGTTTCAAAAGCATGGCAGCTTGGTTTCAGAAACTTCCTGGCAATATTTTCCCACTCTAGCTGTAGTTCAAATGCCTCTTTTCTGCAAACTTTATTCCACTTCCAGAAGTTTCTCGTGAACATGGGGCCCTATCCTGGAAGAAAGCCCTGGTAGGTAATTTTGAGTCAGTAGGGTCTAGACAGCCCCAACCATTTCACACTCGACCGGGAACAAATGCAATCATCACTACTGCAGTTGGCAGTGCCCCTCTCAGCTTCAGCTGTGCTCAAATCATCCTTCTCTGCTCCACAGTGAAAACCTAGTGGCTCTCTTGGGCTTCTCTCCTTCTTGGGCTCATCAGATGCCCCATTACTTCTCTCTGCCTTTTCTTGCACAGACACACAAACACACAAGTCTTTAGGCTGTTAACGCTTTGTTCCCATCTGCTTATATTTTGAAATTCTTAAGAATGCCTCATTACCTATTTTTATTGTTAATATTATCCATGGCTTTCTGATTCTGAATCTAATTGCTCTGTGTATCCTTAAGTGGGAAGATTCAAAAACTATATGACCATCAACATGGCCATCTTTTCTCAATCTTTAAGAATTCTTAATTTGTTAGTAAATTCTGCAATATTTATCTGTGTCTCAGATATATATTACAACTATTTTCTACCAGGTTTTTTCAAAACAATTCTGATGGTATTTTCTTGGTATGCATAGGTGCTATGGTTTAAATATGCGTTCCCTCCAAAGCTCATGTTGAAACTTAATCCTTAACATGGCAGTACTGAAAAGTGAGGCTTTAAGAAGTGATTGGGTCATGAAGGCTCTCTCCTCTTGAATGGATTAGTCCATATATGTGTTATGGATTAATGGGTTAACAGGTTAACATGGGAGTGGCACTGGTGGCTTTATTAAAGAAGAGGAAGAAGGAGGAGAAGGGGAGGAAGAGGAGGAGAGGAGGATGAGGAGGAAGAGGAGGAGGAAAAGGAGAAACCTGACCTAGCACACTCAGCCCCCTCACCACGTGATGCTCATGCTGTCTTTGGCCTCTGCAGAGAGTCACCACCAGCAAGAAGGCCCTCACCAGATGACACCCCTTGATTTTCAACTTCTCAGCCTCCATAACTGTAGGAAATATAGTCCTTTTTATAAATAAATTACTCATTTTTAGGTATTCTGCTATCAGCAGCAGAAAATGAACTAAGACAATAGGCTTCTTTTCAATGTTGATGTGTTCAATTTTGTTCATCTATTCTTTCATCACCTCCAGGTTTTAAGTCATCATGAAAAAGCTTTTCCCCACTGGAGAAGTCACTCATGTTGCCTTCTAGTACTTGTTCGATTTCATTTGTATATGTATTTCTAATTATTTTTATTTTTTATTGTATATTATTTGAAGTATAGTTATTTAATTGTCTCTGTGTCATTCATTAAGAAGTCAATCACTGACTGGGTACGGTGGCTAAGCCTGTAATCCCAGCACTTTGGGAGACTAAGGTGAGTGGATTGCCTGAGCCTGCAGGTTTGAGACCAGCCCGGGCAACTTGGTGAGACCTTGTCTCTACAATAAATCAAAAATTAGCTGGGCCAGTAGCACGCAGCTATAGTTCTGGCTACTTGGAAGGCTGAGGTAGAAGGATCGCCGGAGCCCAGCAGGTCAACACTGGGTTGGTCATGAGTATGCCATGGCACTCTAGGCTGGGCGATGGATTGAGACTACAACTCAAAAAAAAGAAAAAGTCAATCACTTTTCCAGAATTTTACATACACTCAATTTATTATACACTCAATTTCTATATGTACTTGGGTTATTTCTGGACTTTCTACTCTGCTGTATTGATCTGTCTGTCTAGTCATAAACCAGCTCCATAAGATTTATTTTTTAAATGCATTCATCTTAAAACATTTGTTATGAAATATTAAGAGACACATTAAAAGGTTCAAAGAATAATGCAATGATGCCCCATGTACCTATCACCTAGCTTAAGGAAGAATTAATACTGTCACAGCTGAAGCCATTTGTGTACCCTTCCCCCAGTAGTTATAGAAGAAACACTGCTCAGGGACGGGCACATTGAATCCTGGTAACAACTATGTGAGTGAGCTTGGAAAGGGATCCTTCCTCAGTTGAGACTTGAGATACGATCAAAGCTCTAGCCAACACTTTCACTGCAGCCTATGACAGACCCTGAAAGCAAGAACCCAGCTAAACTATACTGGGATTCCTGAACCACAAAGTGTGAGCTAACACATGAGTATTGTATTAGTCTGCTAAGTTTGGGATCATTTGTTATGTAATCATAATTAATATAGAAATGAACTATTAAATTCTAGAAAATCCCAAAAGAATTAAAAAAGTTCTTCAAGACAGTATGGTTGACTTGAGGATAGAGGCTGGATCTATTTGTCACTGTATTCCAGCACTTAGTACAGTACCTGGCACCCAGTAGGTGCTTAATAAGAGAATGGCTCCTGGAACAAGAGGAGCAGACACACAGATGGGAAGGAGTAGACCTTGGAAAGGGGGATTAGGCAGAGTGGATCTTGTGTGGAGGCAGTTTGGGATTGAAAGGGGTATAAGGAAGGACATGGATTCACAATGTGGCCTCAGAAATTCAGCTGTGATCTGAATATGAAGCCATTTCTCCATTGCCTGTGGTGTCAGTTCCCAGGAGTTTGGACATAGTTGGAGTGAACACTCATTGGTGTGGTGGGGTCCTCTCAATATCTGTATAATGCCGTTGAAAACAAAGAGTCCTGAGTTCAAATCTCTGACACTTACTAGCCATGTGACTGTGGGATAGTTATCTAAGATCTATGAACCTTGGTTCTTCACTTCATGTCATGAGATTGTAGATGATGCAAATGAGGTAGCTTAATAAATACTCATTCAACTTGAGATTAGGAATTTGAGACTAGCCTGGGCAACATAACAAGACCTAGTTCCACAAAAAAAATAATAATAAATTAAATTTTAAAAATTAGCCAGGTGTGGTGGTGCATACCTGTAGTACTAGCTACTAGGGAGGCTGAGACAGGAGGATCATTTGAGCTCAGCTTGAGGCTGCAGTGAGCTATGATCACACCAGGCCACTCCAGCCTGGGTGACAAAGTGAGAACCCGTGTCTCTAAAATAAATAATGAAATAAATAAAATGGCAATTCAAATACAGCTAAATACAGTTTAAAAATCATCCCTCAACCCTATCAGACAGGCAGCTTCCAAAGCATGCAACACTGACATCATGCAGACTCCTTTGAAAAGGTCATGAAAGCTAAAGCTGTGGGAAGTTATGATGAACAAAAAGTCTCTTTACCCACGAAGCTACCGTAAGAGCTCTGCCCTGGGCTGTGGTGCCTAAAGGGACTGGACCATGTTCCCTGTAGAAGCTGCCTTCCCAGCACAAAGACCTAGAGATGCCTGGAGAAAAACCTTCCTAACACCTTCCGCTTTCGCTCACCCAGAGACTTCATCCAGTTTGCCCATGGACGCTTCAGGCTGATCACGGCCTTTACCCCGAACCTCACACACAATGACCACCTGGCTTGGACCATGTAATTTTGGATGAAGCCAAGACAGGGGCGTCTACAGACCTGAGGAAAGCTGGGAAAATTTAGACCCATGAAAAGGGATTCCTCAAAAACAGTGTCCCAGATTTCCACCCGAAAAGTAATTTTGAGGAGAAGGAATCAACTTCCCTACACTGAAAAAAAAAAAAAGATGATGAAAAATTACGTCCAATCCAAGGCCCATCCACGTTCTTTCAGTCAGGAGGGGAGTATCAAGACCCTACACAATGCCACAGCGCCCCCTGGTGGCACATACTGAGATTGCACTAAAGTATCCAGGTGCCCCTTGTCTTGCTCCACCACCCTTCCGAGGAAAGATAACTGGAAATTACTTCCCCAGGACTGCATTCCCTTCAGAAAAACTAAGTGTAGCGCTTGCTTTGCACTACCAGCTGTTTAAAAGACACGTCTCAAAACTGTGTGAATAAGGTTATGGGACATCCCAACCTAGTATTCATCTGGCTACTTTCAGATAATTAAAAATAATCACCATTTATTTGCCCAGCCACTGGGCCAAGAATAATCTAATTCAACACTCACAAAAGCCTTACAGGACAGTCTTATTGTTAGATTAGCTCTCCAGGTGCATAAATAGACTCAGAGAGGGGAGACGAGCTTGTCCAACGTCATGCGGTCAGTACTAGGATTCTCAACCCTGCCATAAACTACATGGGGAATACGTGGCCATTTCTGCACTGATTCTCTCAAAACACACGGTGGATTCTTTTTTTGGTTTCTGAAATTGTTACATTGCTTTTTCCACTGAATGCTGGCTTTCCATTAAGCAATTTCATCCTCTAGTTTTTCCGGGAAAGTATAAATCATCCCTTTGAGAAAGTTTATTGATCACATACTACTTTCAAGCGAACTAAGCTAGGTACTGTGGAAAAAGCTAGCCAGTAGGAGACTCACACTAATCTAAGGTGACTTTAGTAACTCTGATGCAAGGCTATGCAGAGACACTCTAACCTAAGAAATGAAAACCCACAGCTCGTTATCAAGCGTGTGCTGCTGGCCTGGATTAGGCTTGGGGGGTCCACCATGACACAGATGGACTCAGACACAAAATGTGCAGGGACTTGGGGAGTCCTGAGCAAGCAGAAGACAGGAGAGAAGGAGGGACAGGAAAATGCTCAAGGTTCGGAGCCTGATCAAGCACGCAGGACATGACAACTAGGAGAAATCGGGGCAAATGTTCTGGCAGCAGACTTCATTTTAGCACAGGCATCCTGACAGGTTTCGCCTTGCATGCCAGTTCTAATCTTTTGGTAGAAACAGGCTGAAGTTCATTGTTGGGAGGATTCTGAAGCCATGCTTAGGTGGGAAAGAAGGCTGTAATTGATTAATAATGTCTGCCATGGTCAGCATCTGGGGTGATGGAAGAATCCAAGCCATGAATCAGTCTTATCTGTTTTCTATCTGTGAGAGCTATCTGTACACTCTTGTCAAAAACCTGAATATAAAGAAAATGACTTAATACAAGGGGAGAAAATTCAGGATAACTAAATAGAGTACTAGAGCCTCAAACCAGTGGGAAAGGATGGAGGCTCTAAGTGGTTCTGTAGGCCTGTAAGAATGAGGAAGACAGAAGTATCATCATAAACAGCTAGGAAGTGTTGCAGGACAGAACATAGATGCCACAAGCAGAGATATTGGGTACTACTGAGGAGGGCACAGACAAAGAAAGCAGAGGGGAATCTTGGGAGGGGATAACATGGCCATTCTGTCCCAGGTTCTCTGATGACATTGAAGACAGGAGCAGTCCTGGCCAAGTCCCTGAGGTCTGGGAGAGCACAGTTAGGCAGGAAGAGCAGCATCAACACACCCTTTTTGTCTTGAGAGGGGTCCTCTTCATCAGATTTGCCACAGGAAATGTAAGCCCCAGTATATCCTACTGCTGGAGTCCCAGAAGTCAAAAGGAAATGAAACAAGGGTGGGTAGACAAAGAGGAAGAAAAAGCAAGATCAGGTCCTATTCTCGGGGAATGAATAAGAGAAAAGTGAGCACATTTAGCTAGCATTCGTTCAACAAACATTTATGGATCACCTTCTATGATAATTGCTCACAACATAACAGACTCCGTGGAGCTTACAGAATTAAAATAAAACTAGAAACGAGAAGCATAATCAATTGTCTTATATTCCCACTCAGGTCATTAGCCAAGTCACACATCTTTACTAAGGAAACAAATAATGAGTGTGAGAAGGGGCTTTGAAGGTGTCGTTTTCCTACAAGTCACCCTGTTCCTAGAAAATCATCTGCTCTCAGGTCCCGGCGTACATTCGCTCCTCTTCCATGCTTTATTTATAATCCCTTTGCTTCTACCACCGCCATCATTTTTCACAACTTTTCTTTATTCCTCCAAACTTTCCCTAACATCTACCTGCCCTTAGCTCCAGGGCCTTTCTGAAGTTTTGCAAAAATGTTCTCTTTTATTATTCACTTGCGAATACAAGCATTAGTAAAAAGGAAGAGAAAAAAGAGAAGTGTCCTATTTTTTAAGTTTGAATTGTTAAAGTTGTCTAAGATTTGGAGGAAAAAAAATCACCATCTTTTTTTTAATATTAAAAGGAAATACTTTTCCACCCATAATCCAGCTCTTTAAGCTCGCAATAGTGTTCATTTCTATGTTCCTTTCCATAAATCTAGTCTGGAATATGGTACGTAATAACCAAAAGATATATCCAATATTGTTTTTCATGTTTTTTTCTTAAAGTTATTTCAAGAAGTTTACTTTTACATAGACATTGTATTTATGAATTTAGTAACTTTGAAACATTCCCTTTAGTTGATCGACGATATATTTAACCACTTACCTATTAGACATTTAGGCCATTTTAAGGAATCTAGCTATTGTAGCTTATGCTGCTTTGCCACTTTTAGCTAGCTTATTTCCTCTTTTGTAATGACTTCGTACGGAAGACTTCCCAGGGGAAGAACACTAAGTTCAAGGCTAAGACTGTGCCATTGCTCTCATTGTATATTGCTTCGTTGCTTTCCAAAATTGTGGCCATAAGAGATGACTGTGCCAAGAGACCCATTGGAGAATTCACTGGCTAGAGACAGGAATGTTCCTCTAAGTCAATGGTCTAATGACAGTGCCCCCGCTCAAACTCCATTTCCTCCAAAGGATGACCCATTAGAATTAATAAGCTCCTCTATTCTGCCGAGAAGTCAATGCTTCACCCTGCTGACCCCTGCCCAGTGGGGTAGCTACCCATGCTCTGGGGCAGGGTTGGTTTCCACCCTAAGCATACAGCCCAGGAATCCCAGCCACAACAATGCCTGGTTCAGGACCAGCCTGTTTCTGCAACTCTGACACAGACTCATACTGGCAATAAACTCCACTTGAGGTCCTCATCCCTTGTGGCTCATCCTCTAGACCCAGGTCCCGCCTGGAGAACCCATCTGGAAATCTTTCTCATTGGTGGCGGTGAAGTCTCCACCTCTTGCCTGTCTGCCTACCTGAGCTCTGAACCTGACACATTTCATTGCTGCAAATGTCTTTGATGTCTTTTCTCGTTGTACGTCTGGCAGGGCCTAAAGGCACGTTCTTCTTTCCTGAAGATGACCTTCCTGCATGAGACTTCAGGGAGTTTATGACACATGCCCCACATCACATATGCCACTCTACCATCCCTGGGGCCCCTAATCATTCTGTATCTGAGACTGTGAGGGTGTGATGGGTGAGTGGAGTGAGAGTCTTCCATTTGTCCCTTCCATCTACTCCCCATCTTGCCTTCCCCAGTGTGCCCCAAAAGGCCACCTGTATGGGATACTGCTACAGACTTCCTGCCCTTGGCTTCCGGCTGGGCTCAGCCAGTGGGGAGCCCCAACAGGAGATCAGAGGGAGAGAGAAGAGATAGGTCCTCAGTATTGATTTCTCCCTCCCTCCCTGCCTAGCTGATACCTCACTGGAAGGTCAGAGTCCCAGCCAAGCAGGTTTGCTGGGCTCTACTAAATATTAACTCTATTTATGATGATTCACCCACTGAAAGCTTGTAAGTCAGTGGCTTTTAGTATATTCACAGAGTTGTACAAACATCACAATAAAAGTTTAAACTATTTCCATCACCCTAAAAAGAAACCTCAGACCCATTAGCAGTAATTCCCCAACTCTTCCAAACATCCCAGCCCATGGCAACCACCAATCTGCTTTCTCTCTGCAGACTTGTCTATTCTGGACATTTTACATGAATGAAATATGCTGTTTGTGATCTTTTGTATCTGGCTTCTTGTAATTAACATATGTTTTCAATATTCATGCAATTTGTAGTATGCATCAGTTTTTCTTTCTTTGTTATGACTGAATAATATTTCGTTGTGTGGATATACCACATTTTGTCTATTTATTCATCAATTGCTACACATTTGGTTTGTTTTCACTTTGGGGCTATTATGAATAAAACTGCTATGAATATTCATATACAAGTTTTTATGTGGAAATGTTTTTCTTTCTCATGGGTATGTACCTAGAATGGAATATAACTATATAATATACCTAGGAATGGAATTGCTACATCATATGGCAACTCTAGTTAACTTTTTGAGGAACCACTAGTCTGTTTTACAAAGCAGCTGCACCCTGTTATAATCTCATAGCAGTGTCTAGGGTTCTAATTTCTCCATAGTCTCACCAATACTTGACACTATCTGTCTTTTTTATTATAACCATACTAGTAAGTATAAAGTGATATCACAAAGTGATATTGTTCTTTTGATTTGCATTTGCCTGATGACTGATGATGTCAAGCATCTTTTCATGTATTTATTGGAGATGTATGCCTTTGGAGAGATGTCTGATTAAATCCTTAGTCAAATTTTAAATCAGGTTATTTGCCTTTTTATTATTGAGTTTTAAGAGTTACTAATATATTCTAAATACAAGTTTCTCATCTGGTATACGATTTGCAAAAATATTCTCCCATTTTGTGGGTGTCTTTTCACTTTCTCAATGGTGTTTTTTGTAGAACAAAAGTTTTTAATTTTCATGATATCCAATGTATTGATTTTATTTCCTTGTTCCTTGTGTTTTTGGTGTCACAGCTAAGAAATCAGTACTTAATCCCTGGTCATGAACATTTATCCCCTTTTTCCCCTAAGACCATTGTAGTTTCAACTCTTATATTTAAATCTTTGACTATTTTGAGTTAATTTTTGCATATGGTATGAGATAGAGGTCAACTTCAATTTTTATATGTGTATATCCAGTTGTCCCACCATTTGTTAAAAGACTATTATTTCCCCCATTGAATGGTCTTGGTAGCCTGGTCAAAAATCAACTGACTATAAATGCAGGGATTATCCCTGGACTCTCAGTTATGTTGCATTGATCTCTATGTTTATTCCTATTATCCATTTACCTATATATCTATTCTGTGTTGATTACCATCGCTTTACAGTAAGTTTGATATGAGAAAGTGTGAGTCCTCTTTGCTCTTTGTTTTCAAGATTGTTTGGGAGTATTCCTTGTTCCTTAAATTTTTATATGAATTTTAGGATCAGCCTGTCAATTTTAGTATTGCAGTCACAGTATAAAGTCTTCCAACTCACGAGCAAGGAATGTTTTTTACTTACCTATGTCTTCTTTAGTTTCCTTCAACAATGTGTAGCTTTTAGAGTTTAAATTTTATACTTCTTTCATTATACTTATTTCTAACTATTTTATTCTTTTCTTTTTTGTTTTTTGGTTTTGAGTCAGTGTTTCACTCTGTCACCCAGGTTGGAGTGCAGTGGCATGATTACAGCCACCACAGCCTCAACCTGCAGGGCTCAGGCAATCTTCCACCTTAGCCTTCCAAGTAGCAAGAATCACAGGAACACACCCAGGTAATTTCTTTTTATTTATTGTAGAGACGAGGTCTCACCAAGTTGCCTAGCCTAGTCTTGAACCCCTGGGCTCAGGCAATCCTCTCACCTCTGCCTCCCAAAATACTGGGATTACAATTGTGAGTCACCACACCTGGTTCTAAGTATTTTATTCTTTCTAATGCTATTATAAGTAGAATTGTTTTCTTAATTTCATATTTAGTCTGTTCATTGTTACTGTAAATAAATAAAGTTGATATTTGCATATTGATCTTGTATCCTATAACCTTGCTGAATCCATTATTAGTTCTAATCGTGTTTTTAGTGGATTTCTTATATAAGAGATTATGTTACCTTCAAATAGACATAACTTTACTTCTTCCTTTCCAATCTGGATGTCTTTTATTTACTTTTCTTGCTGAATTTCCCTGGCTACAGCCTGTGCTACAATGTTGAATAAAAATGGCAAAAGCAGACATTCTTGTCTTGTTCCTAACATATGGGAAAGCTGTCATTCTTTGACCATTAAATGTAATATTTGCTGCAGGTTTCACATAGATGCTTTCTCCTAGTTTGAGCAACTTCCTTTTTATTCCTAATTCATTGAGAGCTTTTATTATAAAAGGATGTTAGATTTTGTTATATATGTATATTTTTTTTCTGCATCTATTGAGATGAACATGTGTTTTGGTCCTGTATTCTGTTGATATGATGTATTGCAGTAGTTGGTTTTTGTATGTTAAACTTCTTTGCATTTCTGAGACTAATCCCACTCGGTCATGATGTAAATCCTGCTGGATTCAGTTAGCTAGTATTTTTAAATTACATTTGCATTTTGCATCTATGTTCATAACATATATTTGTCTATAGTCTTATTTTCTTGTGATATCTATTTTGGTATTTGTTAAATCCTTTCAAAGGGGTAATATTTGCTTCACAGAATGAGTTAGGAAGGGTTCCTTCTTTTCTATTTTTCAGAAAAGTTTGCACATAATTCATATGAATCTTATTTAAACATTTGGTAAAATTCATTAGTAAAGCCATCAAGCCTAGTTTTTGTGTGTGTGGGTAGTTGTTTTTTTTTTTAAGTTACTCATTTAATCTATTTTCTTGTTACAGTTCATTCAAGTGTGCTCTTCCTTCTTGAATCAGTTTTGGCAGGTTGTATGTTTATAGAAACGTGTCTGTTTCATCTAGGTTATCTTATTTGCTGACATACAGTTTTTCATATCCTCTTATAATCCTTGCTATTTCTATAAGGTCAATAGTAATGTCTACTCTTTCGTTCTTGGTTCTTGTAATTTAAGTCTTCTCTTTTTTTTATTGTTCAGTCTACCTAAAGATTTTCCAATTTTGTTAATATTTTCTAATAAACTTTTATTTCCTTTTATCTATCAATTTTTGATTCTCTATTTCATCATTTTCAGCTCCATTATTTCCTTCTGATTCATCTTTCTCCAGTGACTTAAGGTGAAAGGTTAGGTTGAGAGCTGGACATTTTGGGTACTGACTTCCCTTTGTCCTCTCTAGGATTTGCTTTTGCTCTTGCTTATTTGTTTAGTAGCTTGGCACACGATTTTAATGGTCTATTTCCCTCAAAGTGTGTATCCTTTGGTGCCGCTCCCCAGGGGTCACAGCCTTGGGTTGGTACACAGTCACTCTGAGATGACAGTGGTTTTAGAAGGGTCTTTTTGTCTTTTTCTTTTATCTTTCTGTTAAACTACCTGCTTCATTTGGTATCACACCCAGCTCTCAGGTGTTACCAATTGCTGGCTGATTGCTCTACTGTTTTTGACAATGCCCTACGATAAAAATTTCTCCACAGGATGATTCAATTACATTTAGGTAAGGGCAGTTTTTGAAACCAGTCTTTGAGGTTTGTTCTGACCCTGGGAGAGCTCTTCTTAGCTCTCTCTTTTCCTGGTTATCTCTGGTTAACTGATGGGCTTATCTTTTGGCTTGTTGCTCTTCTTCAAAAGGTGCTACCAACCTCCTATTATTTGCTTCCCACCAAAATCTTCATTGTCTTCAAAGGTGTCCTTAGGCTTGAACTTCCCACATTTCCTTTCAAATAAATTCCGTTTCTTTGGTGAAAGCTTTTGATCTCTTTGCTCTTAAGGAATGCCTTTCCCCTGAAAAAAAATTTCTGAGCTACTACTCTGGCCCAGGGCAGTAATGATAACTTCTGGTCTTCTCAGCTTTCCTATTGAACATGGAACATCTGACCTGAAAGCAAGCTGGGGTGAGGGTAATCAGCTCCTCATTATTCCAATCCTGTCATGCCTAGTGTAGAGTGTCTGTCCTATGAGTGGGAATGTGGTGGAGGAAGGGAACCTTCCACCTCTTGTCTACACTCACCTGGAATTTAGCCTTTTCAATGCAGAGAGGATGGGAAATGCTTGCACCTTCTCCTTTTGGAGAGATACCATATCTTCTATTTAAAGAGGAAGGGAGAGGGAACTCCATCTTCTTGACCACAACCACCCTCAGTGGAGCTGAGCTGGATGTGGGGAGGGAAGGAGCAGGTGATGGCTCAAATGTCACACACTCTCAATGTTTTTATCAAGTTTTAGTCGATTTTCTTGAATAAATGTTTCTGCATTTGCTGTATGACTTTAAGACAATTTCCAGAGACTTTAAGTTTTTCTGAAAAATAATTTTCACCAGTTGTGGTTGTTTCACTGGGAAGTAGGTCCACAGAGCTCCTCATGCTTCCAACCCAGAAGTGAGACTCCCCATCATGCACTTTTAAAAATCTAAGGGTGATAGATATCACACTAGTGTAAGCCATGAAATATTATTCTTTTTATAGCCTTCCAACACCTTGCTGATACCTTTGTGGTCATTTCATTTAATTCTCTTCAAATTATTCAGCCTGAGCATTCCGTTTCCTGCTACAATCCAGATGGCACAAGGGGAGTGTTCTGAGGACAGAAATGACAGAGACTCATATTCATTCTCCTCTACTACTATTTGTCCCACATAGGTTGACTCATCCACACCCCAGAATTTTAAGAGCGGGTTCACAGACAGAAGAGCCATGGGCAGAGAGACAGGCCATTCAGTGAATGCTCAATGTGGTTTCTTCATGATGTGACTCAGACTGATCATGTGGCCCTAGACCCATCCATGGTAACTGTGATCCCAAAGCAAATGGGCAACTGGTGTGAAACTGGTGGGAGGGCACCTAAGTCCCTCATTATACCACTTCTTCAGGGACGTTATTTGTTGTAAATGATTTTATAGTTCCCAGGAGCAAATGGAGCAGATTTTTAAAGGGTAGAAAATAGAGCAAAGAACAGGTGAAATTTCAGAGTTCTGAATTAACCATCCTGGTACAAGTTTCAACCTCCCCAACAATGGTGTTTCTTCCTGAGAAGGAGTATGGGAGAAGGGGCAGCTCACACAAAGGGAAAACCCAGGGGCAGTGTGTCTGAGATGCACCTCCTCCAGCCTCGAGTGCACACTTCCCTTCAGCACACCGACTCCATTCCCCATCCCAAGTGCAGTGAGAAACATAGCCATTGCCACCACAGAGCCAACAGCTCCAGGGAGCAAGGATCCTTCTGGCTGCCTCTCTTTGATTGTCTTACTTCTGCCCAGTCTTGCTCTCTCTTTAGAGTCCCACCTTCTGAGATGACCACTTGAGGCAAAGAGCTCCCACTAGCCTAATAAAATGAGGGCCTTCCCAGGATAGAGAAAGGACCCTCCTAGTACAGTAAGATAAAAGCCTTCCCAGAATAGTGAAAGGGTCCTCCTAGCAGCATAAGGTAAGAGCTTTCTTGGATTTATGTTAGAAAGAAATGTAGCCCCCAATCTGTAGTGTGCATGTGTAACCCCACTGCAACCTTGAGCTGTGAAATACCCAATCATAATATATGTTACCAATATGTAAGCCTTATAGGGGGAACAAAGAAGCTAAAAATGTATAAAAGGCAATGTCCCCCTGTGCTCAGGGCTCAGCCTTTGGATGTGAATTTGCTGAGCCAGTGCCAGTACGAATAAACACTGCTTCCTGGCAAAAAAGCCTCAGTGTTCCGTCTCCCTCTGTAAAAATCTTGCCACACACTCATTGCCATACCCCTTCACTTCTCCTATCTACTCTTAAAAGCTTAAGGGTAAAAGGTGGCTTCAGTACAGTAGTGACGACTTCAAGCTGAATGTCAGCCATTGCAGCCCTGGAAATCCTTCACTCCTTCACTGCCACTTGGAGTTGCTGTGTCCAGGACAGGGTCTCACCCTTGGCCCTAACTGCTCCATTCCTCACAGCCTCTTCTCTGTCTCCCAAGACTCTCTTCCTACCTTTTCTAACACCCAGACTTCAATTCTCAAATTCCAGGCACTTAGGTGCCCTGCCTCCTAAAGAACAGTATGGTCCTCTAAGTAACTGTACCTCTAACCTGTGATGTGTATTGAAAGCCTCACTGGGATTTTATACTCATCAAAGAGCTATCTAGGCAGGTCTCCATCTCTTAGAGGCCCAAAGCAGCAGCCAAAACTCCTTAATTACAGTTTTCATTTTAAATGATCAAATTGCCCAGCATGACCTCCACTGAGGATTTCTTTGCCCAAAAAGAGGTAGAGGCCCTTATTACATGTAAATCAAAATCATCCTCCTCAAATTTATGTCAAATGATCTTAGAATCACATTCACCCTCAGTCCTTCTTTGTAGCTATTGATGAAAATTTGTTTTATTCCTTCAGAATATCTCCAGTTCTGCTATTTATGTACCTTTCTTATTTAATGTTGGAAATTCCTTGTGTAACATTTATAGTGATTTTCTTTTAATTTTTATATTCTGTCCAGAGCATTAATAAACACAATCATTTCTCCACTGAAATGTTACTTATGCAAAAATAATCAGTGATGGCTGTCACTGTCTTGAAATGCTTAAAAGTTTTGTCTTTGAACTTGTGTTTTGTAAGTGAGGTCCATTAGGACAATGGGGCACAAGATGAGTCAGGGAAAGATGCCCCGTGTATGTCCCCTTCCATTCCATGCAGCATATACAATGTACCATGCACATAGAATTCCCTGTGGACCCCGATATGCAAGAGCCAACGTGAAAACAAAGCAAGTATGTTATGTTTACATCTGAATGAGTTGAGTGCTGACAGCCCCAAAGGCCACACTTTCCTATAGAACCTGAACTTGCTTCCCATGCAGAAAGAAGACAATGGTGTCTTAAGAAACAAAAAGGAACCTTATCCTATTTTTTATTTGTGTTGCTTCTTTATACTAGCCCCCAATTATGCTGACAATCTTATGACATAGAATAAAAAAGAAAGGTCCATCATAGTTCTTCTTTTTTTTTTTTTTTTGGTTTAACAAAACTTTTGTTATAATGTAAATTATGAACAAACTTATCACTAGGTATAATTCCTTAATTCTTATATCTCTTATACATCTACAAAAACAAATTTGCCAGTTTGTTGTTGTTTGGATGTAACTAATCACCAATGTTTTTGTATTTTGCTATCCAAAATCCTAATGAGGAGCATGGTTGCTCACTGAGGAATTATTACATTAAACAAATAGGGGCCACTATACTTTCAAGGTTTTATTTGCTGGTTCAAGGTCATCAGACTGCATACTTCACCAAACTCTGAGAAGTGAACAATCAAAGTAAAATCACAAAATGTTAGAACTGTTTGAAGTTATTACAGCAACTTCCAACAACATTTCCATGGTCCCAGTTTGAGAAACATCATTATCAAGGAAAAAGCAAGACTGGATAGGAGGTGCTAACGCTGAGAGGTTAACTCTGTATGAGTCTCATGTTCGTCATCCTTTCATAATGCCACTTAACTGTGAGAGTTTAATAGAATAAAAAAATAAAATGTGAGAGTAAAATAAAATGCATATACTTTGCATATATAAGTGGTAGCTGCTGATATGAATTCTAGTAATAAGAATAAAGGTCTGTTAAGCAAATATTCTCTATGCTTTAAATATGAAGTCTAGTAATAGGAATGAAAGTCTGTTAAGCAACTAAGATCAAGTATAGTTCTTCCTTTCAATCCTTCTTTACTAAAGGAAGTTCAAGGTCAAGAATGTTAGTGGAACATGTGTGTATACAGAAATGCCATGACAATAAAGTTCATTTCGTGTAACATTTCCATGGTTCTGATTTTAAAAAAAAAATACATATGCATGTACAAGCTATGAAACATGAATTGTGTAATTTCTGTGATTCCATGTATGAGTTAAGTACACTTATATTTGTATTTAAAACTGGTATTGTACAACTTAAGGATGGAGGGTACAATCCCTGCTAATAATTTAAGATTTTAATTTTTATTTACTTAGAATGATATTAAATAGCAAATAAAAATACTATGAAAAAGTAAGAGAGAAACAGAGAATAAAGGGGAAAGCTTTATATTTCACTACCTTTAATGGAATTTCCTTGTGTTTATATTTTTTTGTTTTTTATTTTTAGAGACAAGATCTCACTCTGTCACCCAGGCTAGAGTGTAGTGGCAGCATCATAGCTCACTGAACTCCTGGACTCAAGCAATCCTTCTGTTTCAGCCTCCCAAAGTGCTACTGTGCCTGCCCCGTACCCCCATCCCCATTTTCTGAAAAAGGGCCTTTGTTTTAAATTTTCTCCAGGCCCCACAAATTATGTAGCCAGCCATGCAGCAGAGGGGAAAAAAATCAAATCTTCTTCCCCAGGGATCTAGTGAGGGGCAGCAAAAACAAATGTGTGACTAAATAATATACAATATAATGTTGGCAAACAGTGCTGTACAGAAAACTAAGGATGGCTAGAGCAAGTCAGAGAGGATCTCGGAATTATATGATGTAAACTTTAGCGATGGGGAAGAACTTGGGAGTTTAGGGGTTTGTGCATAAGATCAATAAGATCTGCTTTATGTTTCAGAAAAACATTCCTTTGGCTGTTGTTTATAGAATAGCCTGGAAGGAGGCAGGAGACCACTTAAAGTTCTGGAAAGGTCAGGGTCCGGGCTGGAGAAGCTCACCCTTGGTGTCCACAGGAGTCTCCAGGAGGGTGGGGCCTGCTACTCTAGGGAGGCTGCCCAAGAAGCAGGTATGGATTGAGGCTGGTTACTTTATTTA